>CM024762.1:122487710-123226552 GCA_014218235.1 Colocasia esculenta
AAAATGTGGATGATGGAATAATATTGTTGTTTTATTTTCACTGTTCTATGCCTATATTTATGTACATCTTGACTTAGTGTATACGTTGGGTCAATGTCCCACTGTAGCAATGCTCATTATACCAACGTGGGTTGGTCTAACCGTACCGGTATAAGGAGGGTCGTTACAGAGATTGGTATCAGAGAAATCGATTGAGATTGTACATGAATATACACCATCATCTTCATTTTATGCTAAGTCTTTATAGAATTGTCACATGTGTAGAAATGATTAATAGTGAATGAAAGATAGATAAGAAAATGGTTAGGAACTAAATAATTTAGTTTCTAATATTGATTAAATTGTTTTGCAAAATATGGCTTCTCGTGGCAGGCGTGGTGCTCATGCTAGAGAGGATGAGCCTAGGCATGAGGAGAGGGATGATCAGCAGGCCCCTGCCCCACAGGGACCTACTATACTTCCTCCACCACCACCAGTTGATTATGGAGTATTCATGCAAGGCCTAGTGCAGGTTATGCAGACGCAGGCATACCCAGGCTGCACTCCAGGCTCAGCTGGAGGCTCAGATTAGCAATGTTGGATAGAAGTAGTCTGTTTTCTTGTAAATATATGATTGTTACATTGCTATTGTGTTATATAGGTTGAATTGTATTGTTGTTGTAGTAGGCTCAGGCTCCAACTTCGTTTCCTCAGAGGCATGATTGTGGACGCCCCGTTCCGCGTGTGCCCCAGATGCTAATGATGTCTGTGGTTGCTCTGGAGGTTCACGAACGATGCTGCTCCCTCATTGGCGTTGAATGGGTATTGGTTGACTTCGTTGACTCCTCAGTTGACTGAGTTGACTAGGGAGAAAATCAAGAAACAAGAAAAGGAAAGGGGATGTTGCGATCATGTCGGTGACGCTACCTCACGTAGAGGACGATGGTGGGGTTCCAACTTTCTCCTCTTCGGCCGGCCAAAGAAGAGAAGCTCTACGGTCTCCTTCGAAGTGTTCCTGCCACGAAAAGAAACTCTATTAGACTGAGGAAAGTGTGGTAAACGTCCTAAACAGAAGAAGAGTACCAAAAGGAGAACCCCGTACCGGTTGCGGGCTTGAGAAGAGGGGTGGCCAAGTGCTATGACCACCCTTCTTCCCTCCATTTTTTGGATGAAAACCCCCTTTTGGGTGTGTAGAAGGTGCCCTACGTGCCTAGGGGGTGTGTGTGTGTGTGTGCAACATGCAAAACTAGAGGAGAGGGAGTAGGGAATGAGAGAAGGAAGAGGGAGATGATCCTCATTGCTATGGTTTATGGCTCTTTAGTGGACTCCTCCAGCACTTGTTGAAGCCTTCTAGATGCTCCAAGAGTTAAGAGAATGAGTGGGAACAAGAGTGGAGACTTTGGTGCACTTTCTCTCTCTTCTCTCAAGGCATGTAAGGTGTAGCTCGTCCAGCCTCTCCCACCTCACTTACAAGGCCTAAGGACTACCTATATAGGCAATGGGGGCATAGCCAAGGGGCATTGGATGCTCAAGAGTGAAGAAACACACTTGTACAAGTGGCAATCCATGTGCTAAGGCTCCAACCATGAAAGGGGGCCATGTAGGATTTTTACTAGGTCAAGGGGGTGCCAAGGTGGCGCATTTGCCAAGGAGAGGCCTTAGTGGGCTGGAATCTCGGGCAGTTGCGCAGACCAGGTAAACAGGTTGACGTCAAACGATGCTAGCGCCAACCCCATGCAGACGTCCACATAGGTGGATGCCAAAGGGAGTCGACGTCCAGGGGGCTTGCCGCCAACATGCAGTCAATGGCAGTCGATGATGCCATCTACATGGGACTTGAGGCAAGTCAACAAATGGTCAAACGGGCCTTATTGGGCCATGGAACCACGCGGGGATGGGCCAAATCTCGCGCCTACAAATGCCCCTCCGAGACATCCGCTCTTGCAAGGGAGCAGAGCGGACTGAAAGGTTGGTGTCTCGGTAAACAAAGGACGCAAAGATTTGATGGAAAGGCCATCTCCGAGGATAGGAATTCTAGCAAGCCATACGAAAGATTTAGGCTAGAACAAATGACGAATTGTCTGAGAGATAAATGAGGATAAGAGGGAAGGTG
The DNA here is from genome assembly GCA_014218235.1 of Colocasia esculenta. NCBI lineage: Eukaryota > Viridiplantae > Streptophyta > Magnoliopsida > Alismatales > Araceae > Colocasia > Colocasia esculenta. The sequence goes on from CM024762.1 coordinate 122,489,803, forward strand.
ATCTACCCATGTAACTACAACATCAACCCAATGGTAGGGTCTCTGGCATTGCCGTGTTGGACTTTGACTACTTTCTTGTGTGTCTGAGTCAAAGGAGTTGTAATATGACGGTTGAATCGAGGCGGTCTCATAACCGGAGTCCATCTGGGCTCGCTGACCTAATTAGGACGTCTGTCCAGATTTAGGGGGTTGTGGAGACAAGGATTGGTTGATCTCTCAAAGGACTATCAAAAGATTCTAACTGGAATCAATGTTTGGAAAGCCTGAAGTCCTGAATTAAGCTCATGACTAGCGAATGTTCAAATGATTCAACAAGGTTGCTTGACTGCCTGTGATATGCACAGTGAGACAAGTGGAGAAGGGGGACAACAAAGACTCGAAATCGGCTCAACTATTCAAGAAAGAGGTGTTGAGGAACATTTCCATTATTTTTTTTTTGAGTTAGCAAGAAAACGATTAGCAGTGAAAACCTAAATGCATGCTGGTGTGGGTTTCCTACCTAAAATGCAAGTTAGAACTAGAGGAAAATTCTAAGACCAAAAAATAACTGAGCGATCGCAAACCCGTCATGGTTTTTGGTAATGGGGAACTCGAGGTTCACGGTCGCCAAGTTATTCGCCTCTGGTGGGGTCCTATGTTAGACATACCTGTGTAACACTCACAGTCGCATGAGTGTTCCTGAATTTGGAGCGCTTGTGCTTAAATATCTGCAAGACAACTTGAAGCACAAGATATAGAATAATGTCCATATGAACAATAAACCTTTGAAAATTATGGCATGTTAACGTCCAGATCGCATGCTGCCAACACTCTGTTGACGTCCACATATGCTGCCGTCAATAAACGACTGACGGCAACCGATCTTGATGATTACAAACCAGCATATTAAACCGAAAATATAGCTATTGGAAGGCCATAAGGACTCTTCCTTCTCCTTCCTTCATCCCCTCCTTCCTCAACTGCGAACCAGACGGCTTTGGGATAAACTAAAGCAGCAGAATGGCCTCCTCATCGACTGGAGCATCCACGAGCATGAACCTGGGAATTTGAGTGAGGTTCTCGGGGCATTTGAGCACTCGATTGGCCAATGGGGAGGTCCGTACTTTTCATTATACTTCTTCTTAGGCTGAAAACGCCCCAAAATGTTTTCTTACGGTATTCGTGGATGTGTAGGAGGCACCTGCCTTCCCGAGCCAGGCTAGGTGCGGGCCTTCTCCTTGCTGATGAACTTGATGAACACAATAACTCTAGACATGAGGAGTTTCATCAGGGCATGGAATCTGAGCTTTATGGTGGTGTTGGCGAAGAAGATGATGGACATGTGGTGGGGCTTTGATGCGCTGGGAGCACTCGTGGAGTGGTGGCAGCTGCACACGCACACGTTCGTGTTCCAGGGGTTCGAAGCGAGTGTGCTACTAGAAGAGGTGGAATTGTTTCTGGGGTGGAGGCGCTGCCTGGAGTACGATGTGACGACTCCTCTTCTCCCGTGGGAAGAGATCCTAGAGGACATTGTACAGGACAAGAAAGAGCTGATGAGGATGACGAGCAAGCATGGGATCTTCTTGGACTGGCTGGCCTGGTGGTTGATCCAACATGCAAAGGAGATTAGAGGTGAGAGGGCGACCCGAGGACTGACACTCTGCCTAGCTGGCATCTTCTTGTTTCCCACCAGTGGCGACTTCCTCCTCTACGAGCACATGGGAGTCCTATCTCTGCTATGGCATGGGCAGTCACTTACCCCTATAGTGCTGGCACACCTTTACAGCTCCCTGACCACGATGAGCCTAGGCGGATGCACATGCGGGAGCTTGTTCCTGCTTCAGGTATGGATGGAAGCTCATTTGAAATTTCATTTTGCTGAGAAGCAACCTACCCCCTCCAGAATCTTCCTTCGGAGTTCAGTGCACTGCAGCAGGGCATGGTATGAACCAGAGGATGAGATCAAGTGTGTAACAGCACACTTGAAGAGCAGAGATGCCTGGCAGGACTACCTAGGGTACTTCCAATGGAGGATTTCATTTTGAGACCACTGTTCATGAGGACTATTGAGTTTAGGGTTCGAACCAGGGAGGACAGAGATTTGTGGCTGGTGGGTGCAGATCAGATGGCGGTGTACCAACCACATCTGTGCCAGTGTCAGCTCGGAATACCACGGGGAATTCCAACATCATCCCATTGCATCGACGTGCTCATCCAGGGAGGAATGAGAGGTTTATGAAGAAGGCTAAGAAGACTTGGGAGAGACATATAGTGAGTAAGAAGGTGGGCCAGGCATTGCAAGAGAGCTAAGAGGAATATGGAAGTATGAGGAGTACATTGACACCATTCGCCCAATCTCTTGTGATTTCTTTATGGCTCGTAGAGCGAAATGATGTACTTTTCCACTTTCAATAAGTGTAACACAAGTTAGAATGAATAAATAATGAGTTGCATTGTGTTCAATTGTGTGGAGTGGAGTGGAGTGAATGGCCTGAATTGAGCTTTGGATGGACTCCAAGAGTTGAATTGAGTGTACTGTGAAACACTGAAGACGAAGCGTCGGCGTCCACATCGATGGCTTCCGATGACCTATCAACGTCCATAGTGTGGCCATTTACAGTGGGTAGACGCCTACCCCACGGCCGCTAACCTCCAGACAGAGTGTAGACGGCCATATCTATCGCCGTCCACCGTACAGTAGGTGTCCACCAACATGTCGTCAACTGGAGTACGGGGTCTGACAGGGTGACCTCGGGGCAAGAAATCGACATCCATAGGATGGCCGTTAACAAGGAATGGACGGCTACTAGGCTGCCATCCAGAAACACTAAACGGCCAGGGCTAGACGTCAACTTCAAAAAAACCTTTACCTTTCGGAGGCCCATTTCGGCGCCTCTTCACCTTTCAAACCGCTGGGCACCATTCCTATTCCCTTTCTCACTTCCTCACAACCTTTCACACCCTCCCTTCCTAATCTTCATTCCCTTTCTTCTCTTTCTAATTCTCAAAACCCCGCTCCTTTTCTTGGACTATGCCCGGGCTTGTACAATGCCGAGGGAGAAACGACTAGCACTCACACTGTGGGGTCGCTTGTTGAACCACTGCTATATTTTACCCTTTTATTTTGGTGATAACAAAATTTATGTTTAATTAATTATTATAAAAATATTTAATATAATGTTTTTCTTAATAAATATAAATTTATGTGATTAATTGAATATTAAATATATTTAATACCATGATTTTTCTAATTATAAATTAAATCATCATGATTTTTCTAATAAATATAAATTTATGTGATTAATTGAATATTAAATATATTAATACCATGATTTTTCTAATTATAAATTAAATATCATGATTTTCTAATAAATATAAATTATGACATTATTACCGTAATAATTTGCACTAAACACATAAATCGATGTCCATTCAATATATATGGATTTCAGTTGAAAGTGCCACATCGATTTGGTCTCATAACGATTTGATAAGTGACTCTCATAAGGATTCCTTTGTAACCCACACAGACTTCTCATAACGATTCCTTTGTAACTCACACAGACTTCTCATAACGATTCCTTTGTAACCCCACAGACTTCTCATAACGATTCTTTGTAACCCACACAGACTTCTCATAACGATTCCTTTGTAACTCTCACATGCATTCCTTTGTAACTCACACAGACTTCTCATAACGATTCCTTTGTAACCCACACAGACTTCTCATAACGATTCCTTTGTAACCCACACAGACTCTCACATGGATTCCTTTGTAACTCTCATAAGGATTCCTTTGTAACTCTCACATGCATTCCTTTGTAACTCTCATAAGGATTCCTTTGTAACTCTCATAAGGATTCCTTTGTAACTCTCATATGGATTCCTTTGTAACTCTCACATGGATTCCTTTGTATCTCTCATAAGGATTTGCTCTCACATCGATTCCTTTGTAAAATATGGATTTCACTTAAACATAGATTTATTTTATATTTCAAAATATTTTTTGGCATCTAGTGAAAAAGTCAAATATTCTTGATTTGCGTAATCCTCTATCTTTCTGACAGGAGATCTTTTTGCTTATCTCTCTAAATCTTTTCTTTCTTGCCAACAAAAGGGGATTACTTACCACTTCTGGGTGGCATCAGGAAACATAAAGGTATGAGCCTTTTTGACAGAAACACTCTTTTATCTAAACACTTTTTTCTATGCTTGCAGACCTCGTAGACCACAAATTATCAGAAGAAAGAGAAGATGAGCAACGGCTAGAACTCCAACGGATTTATTCAAATTGCTCATATAAAAGATGAAGCAAGGCTAAAGAAGAAGTATGAGCTTTCCTGAAGATTTTTCAAGAGTGTACATCCGGGAAGAACCTCAACTCCACATACACTCAAAGGAAAGAGAGAAAGAGCCTGAGCCCAAGAAGAAGTGTTCAAGCATCTGAAGCACTGAAGCATTCAAGCTCCTTCTCCTCTCTTCTCTCTCTCTCTGTGTGCATCTTGTAATCTGGGGGAGAGAGTCTTTTGCTGAGAGTTCTTTTGGTTGGTTTTATTTGTTCCAACTCTCAGCTTTGTTCTTTCTTTTCTAAGAAAGATCCTTGTCCGGCTGTAGGACTGTATACAGTTGTTAACCTAGCTAGGGGTTAGTGTCTAGCAGAACCGCACTGGGGTTTGTACCAGGAGGTTGGCTTCTTTACCTGTAAGAGAAGTGGGCTGCCTTCTTGCCCGGGAAAGAGAAGAAGACCAGCTGGGGTGCTGGGTGTTGTAGTGTCCTTAAGGGGGACTGTACCCTTGGTTAGTGAAATCCCAAGAAGTTGCTTGGGGACTGGACGTAGGACTTCCATGTGGGAAGGGCCGAACCAGGATAAATCTCTTGTGTTATTTGTGTGATTGTTTATTTGCTTCCGCACTGCTACTCTTTATCACACTAAACTAACCAAACCTTCAAGTGTTAATTTCTGTGTTTAAGATTCTATTTCAGATTTCAGAAAAACCTATTCACCCCCCCTCTAGGTTAGCTTGCTGCCGTACCAAAAGGGCCAACATCGCTCCCGTTGAATGGATGAGGAGGAGGTGGAGACGACAGGGGAGGAGAACACGATAGAGGAGGAGGCCGGCATCGGTGACGAAAGCGCGCCGGAGGGAGAGGAAACCGTCGGGGATGACGGAGAGGGGGGAGAAGGAACAGAGGCTGAGGCATCTCGGTGGCACCTGCGACGACCCAAGGAAAGTCGCTCGTCCCCTAAACTCCTGTGTGAGTGATCTATAAAAAGTGGAATAGAAGGGGAAACAGAGGGGAGTCCGTCGATTTCAACAGGCACTTGACGTCAACATCTGTCGACGCCAAGTGCTTCTAAACGTCCAACTCCATGCCGTCAAGGGGAACTTGACATCAAGGATAGGGACGCCTACTGTGGAACTAAACATCAACCCCCCTCGACACCAGCTTTTTAAACGACATGCCCCTTGCCGTTAACAATTTATGAACGGCAATCGATACTGGCGCCAATTTTTCTGTGTTTTGGGAGGGGAAAGGGCGAATGAGGAGCTGGGTGACATGGGATTTGTGCTGGGCTTGGTACCGGAGCGCTACCGGAGGCCCAGCAGACGAGGATAGCATGGATGGGGTTTGGCCATCTGCTGGCGGTACGGCCCTTTCACGTGGATGTGCCATATCTGGAGGCGCTCCGGGAGCGGTGGGATGAGGATTGCAAGGCATTCATAATGCCTTGGGGGCACATGATACCCACGTTGGAGGACGTGGCGTATCTGACGAGACTGCCGGTTCAGGGAGAGTCGGTAGTTGGGCATGAGAGGAGAGACTACCACGATAACGTGGTGGAGTTGCTAGGGCCAGAGCTTGTGGCTGGGAGGAGGAGACCGATCTGGAGCATCCTGCTCGGATCACTGTTAGAGGCAGTAGGGTTGTGAGGGGGGAGGAGAGGACCCTGGAGACACTCGAAAAGTTCTACACCGGTGTCCGGAGGTCGATCCGGCTGGGGGACAGGAGTGAGAGAAGTCAGTGCGGATCTTCGTGGCTTACTTGTTCGGACGCCTCCTATTCGCGACGCAGTCATCACAGATGAACTGCAAGTTTATGCTGCTTCTCCGGGACCTCGAGCAGCAGGACGATACGCGTAGGGTGCCGCAATGCTGGGACACCTCTTCTCACTTCTTCCCAGCAGCTCGCGGCGTTCTCAGAGCACCGGGGCTTCAACCCCTTTCTTCAGGATGCAACTTTCTTTTAATGCTCATCATTGAATTAAATTGATTAACTGCCTGACTGACATTGCTTTTTCTTCTTCTTGTAGATCTGGGGATACACCCGCTTCCCTATGGGATGCGGGGTACAGAGGGAGGGGAGCCAGACCCTGGTCCCCCTCATGGCGAGGTGGGAGGTGGCGCCGAATCCGAGGGTGACGGACCGGCGTGCAAAGGATGTACGAGCTGCGCTTGACCTCTACCCCCATACTCAGGTATGAATCTCAACTAGCACTACTTCTTTCTTGCTTTCAATTTGCACTTGATGTGACTGATCAATGCTTTCTTCTTGCAGGTTGTTTGGACCCCCTACCTGGGGGAGATGGATGCGTCCCACCGGCAGTGGCGGCGGGTCGCCCTCTTTTGACCGCCACCTCCTCCTTCTCTGCCTGGGGACGTGCGAGCCCCTTTACCTAGAGCTCATGGTACGCACTCTGGGTTGGCATCAGCCGGCACTAGAAATACCCTCTCTAGGTAGGGAGGGACACTCCCGGCGACAGTTCTTTGCCGAGGACCGTGACTGGGGTGAGGACCACGAGCGGTTTCCTATTGGCGAGAGGGAGGAGAGCGGGTGCTCCGACAGATGGACCCCAGGATAGCACGGCGTACCTGGAGAGCTACCGGGCATGCTACGTCGGACGTCCCGGCTAGACCGGCGAGCGGTGAGTGAATGCTTAACTCTAAGCCTTGGTCATTTAATTGATTGATTGATTCTCACCTTGAAGTGTGAATGGCAGGTGCCGGAGTCCCAGGTGGTCCACCTTCTCGAGGGGAGGCTGGCAGAGCAGGCAGTGGAGACGGGAGACTCCGCGCCGAGATAGAGACATTGGTAAGTCACAACTCATCCTTGACCACAATTTATTTGATTTGATTTGATTAATGACCAAGGTATTTGAATGCAGAGAGAGGAGCTAGCGCGGGTACGGGTGAGCCGAGACACAGAGGCGAGCTTGTCCGCGCGGCCAGCTAGCGGGGACCTGGCGGTCCAACTACAGGAGGCCTTGGACCGGGTGGAGGCGAGGGTCCAAGAGCTACAGACGAGGGTCCAGGAGCTGGAGACAGAGGTAAAACATCGAGTCACTCCCCTTTTACACATGATAATTGATCTGACATATTTCTTATCAATGTGCAGCGTGGTAGGGAGTGGCCTTGGAGGATATGAGGGAGGATCGGGCGACCATGCGGGGTCGCCTGCTCGAGGCGAGGGAGGCGCAGAGTGCCCGGGCACGGATTGCCATGAACTACGAGATCCTGAACGACCGGGTGCTGAAGAAGTGTCGGGAACAGCAGCGATAGGCCCAGCAGGAGGCGCAGGCGAGGACCGGGTCAGCCTTCGCATCACTTGATGACATTGTGTCCCTAGGGGACCCGTCAGTGGTGCGAGGAGGGCTACGGCCCGAGGCATCTACAGTGACGAGACCTCCTCTCCCAGACCGGCATCGGGAGAGGAAGGAGGAGGAGGTGAGTAGCTCGCGTAGGCAAAGGCCTAGCGAGGGAGAGAGGAGAGAGGAGTGAGGAGCGAGGCTCCAGATGTACCACCAGGGGTATGCCCCTGTCATGATATGTACAGAACTTCATTCCTTTAGTGGACTTTTTGTGGGCTTTGTCATTTTTGTATGCTTGAATGATTTGCTAATGTGCTCTGGTTCCTGCATCCACAACACTTAAAGGAAAAAGTTAGTGTAGATCTGTCTTTAGCCACTTGCCTAAAAGATGTACCTTTCTTGAGATCTGGGTCAAAGGGCTAATTCTAATTAAAGATAAGAACACAAATAAAATACTGAAGGGAAATATGTACATGCATTTTTAATAGAAAAATAAGAAAATAAAGAAAGTGTTAGTGTATGTACTTGGTACCACTAATTTTTTGGATTTTGATTTCTGATTTTTTATTTTTAAGAGGAAAAATATGTACATAGTGAAAATATACACATCAAGAGACTCCCTTTTTGTCCTTTTTTATTTCCATTTTTTTTATTTTTTTTGGACTCTAGGACACATATCATCACAGGTCAAGGTATAGGGTTCTCATAATCTACTTAGCCACCGAGGCTAATGCAAGGAGGATCGTGCATAATATTCTTTAACATTGGCGATTGCCCTTAGCCTTCTTGATATTTTCCACAATGGAGGGTCTTACAAGGTCAAATTGCCCCTAGAGGGAGAAATTGGAAGAAATAAATAGGAAGTCATGTGAGGATTTGGTTCAAACCACTTTTTGTTTCCAAACCAACATCTCACACTAAAAGACTTGGTCGATAATTATTTTCAGGGGTATTTTTCATTTCATTTCATTTCTGGGGTGGAGGCACGTACTATTTGCTACCTTCTTGATTTGGTCAGCCTTTTTCTGTGTATGTACTTTTTGCTACATTTTTTGACATTCTTGGCTTTCTTTGCCCCCTTTTAGACTTGATTTATCATTTTGCCCTTTTGCATTTTGTTGATTGCCCCTGTTTATGGTGACCTTGTCTCTTAGGTGAGAGTGGGTGGTCCCCTACTCATGGTTTGCCCATTTTCCAAACTTGACCGAGTAAGAAGAGAATAGGGTTATATTGACCAAATTAGACCGTCCAAGTGTACTTATGATTTTACAGCTAAAGGATAGTGCTCCAACATCGTGTGGTGTGTGAATAGACCCTACCTCACTAATGATCACATGGAAGAGTAGAGTCTCAAACCCACAGCATGACAAGTGATGAACAGACTTGACCGACTGACTGACTAAGGGTAGAATTCTTGAGATAGACTACATTCCAAGGATATGACAACTCAATTCCCTCGGCGTCCACTAACCTATAAGCGTTCCTCTAATATACCTCTTTGACAACGAACGGACCTTCCCAATTTTCTTGCAATTTACTCCTAGGACCTGGTGCCTTAATGATTTTGCGCTTTAGGACCATCTCACCTACTTCAAATTTTCTCTCAAGCACTCTTTTGGCGTAAAAACGTGCAATTCTTTGACGATAAACTTGTGCATGGTCAGCCGCTATCATTCGCCTTTCATCTAAGAGTTCAAGTTGTGCTAATAGAGCCTCCCGACGTTGATCAGAGTCAAGCTCGGAATCCAATTGAACTCGAAGTGAAGGTACGAAGATCTCATATGGGAGTATCGCATCTGATCCGTAGGTCAAAGCATAGGGGGTTTGCCCCGTAGGAGTTTGGACCTAGGTGCGGTAAGCCCAAAGAGCCTCAACTAAGCGGTCTGGCCAGTCAACATTGTTATGAGATTTGCAAGTTTTCTTTATGATTTTGATGAGAGTTTTATTAGTAGCTTCCGCTTGTCCATTACCTTGTGGATAATATGGGGATGAATGATGCAAGTTAATACCATATTTACCACACATGTCGCGAAGCTCTTGTGAAGTGAATTGTGGTCCATTGTCGGTGACGATGTCTCGAGGCACGCCAAATCTTGCAAGAATGTTGCGCTTGATGAACTTGACGATAGTTGAAGCTTTGACCTCTATTAATGCTTCCGCTTCAGCCCACTTTGTGAAGTATTCGGTGGCAGTCAGAATGAAGGACTTCTTACGGATTTTTCTGGTTCTGTCCGCGAGGGGACCGACCACATCGAATGCCCACATGGCGAAAGGCCATGGACCAATTAGAGGGTGAAGAGAAGAGGAAGGAGCATGGATTTTGTCACCGTGCAATTGGAATTTAGCACAATGACGGACAAAGTGACGACAATCTTCTTCCATGGTAGGCCAATAATAGTGTCTTAGCAATTTTTGGGCAATTGCTCTACCATTGACATGGCCACCACATTCACTGGAGTGAGCGGCTTCAACAATGCTTTGAGATTCGATCTCATTGAGGCAACGAAGATAAACCCCACTAAGGGATTTCTTGTAAAGAATGCCACCTATGATCTTGTATCGCTCGGAGACACGGCGAATGGCGCGTCTGTCAGCAGAGGTGGCATAATCAGGGAAGGATCCATCTTTGAGATAGTTTTCGATGTCAAAGTACCAAGGATGGCCATCTCGAGGTCGATTTCTGCTCTTTTGAGAGTGCATGGACTCGAAGGGAGGGAGACTTGAGTTGAGTGAACCAAGGATCAACATGAGAAGGGACTTTAACCTTTGAACAGAGACGATTTCAGAAGACCTCCCTAGCGGAATAGGGATGGAAGAAGCCAGGGAGGCGAGTGAATCTGCTAAGATGTTCTGAGCCCTAGGAGTGTGGACTAGGGTGAGCTTCCTAAACTGCCGGACTACCTTTCCTACCAACTCTTGGTATGGTTTCAACTTGGGATCCTGGGTCTGGTACTTGCTGAGAGATTGCCGGAGTATCAACTGCGAATCTCCAATTATCCTTAACTCCTTGACTCCAAGCAATAATGCCATTTTCAACCCAACTAGGAGAGCCTCATACTCGGCCACATTGTTCGTGGCAGGGAAGGTTAATTGGTAGGCGTGCGGAATGACTACCCCTTCTAGTGAGAGGAGGACTGCCCCTATTCCACACCCTTTGGAATTGAGAGCTTCGTCGAAGTAAAGTATCCATGAAGGTTCACCATCAATAATGGCTCCTAACTCTTCATCCGGAAAGCTTTCATCGACAGGAGAGTATGAAGGTAAGGGGTAGTGGGCCAAATGCTCAGCTATAGCATGCCCCTTGATTGACTTTTGGTTGATATAGGTGATATCAAATTGGTTGAGGAAACTTTGCCACCTCATCAACCGCTCAGTCAGGATGGGCTTCTCAAGCAAGTATCGAATCGGGTCCATGCACGCCAGAAGTTTCACCTCATGAGCAAGGAAATAATGCTTCAACTTATGGGCAACCCAGACGACGGCCGCACACGTTCTTTCCATGGCAGTGTACTTTTTCTCGGCTTCATTGAACAACTTGGATAGATAGTACACCGCTCTCTCCTTCTTCTCGTCGTCATATTGGGCCAAGACTACTCCAGTTGAATCTTCAGTGGTTGACACATAGAGCAATAAAGGTCGTCCTAGGACTGGAGGAGCGAGAACAGGGGGATTGAACAAATAGCTCTTAATTCTTCGAAGGCCTTTTGACATTTATCGTTCCAATCAAATTTAGCATCTCCTCTAAGCATCTCATAGAAGGGCTTGCAACGGACAGAATGCTGAGAAATAAATCTCCTAATGAACTGAAGTCTGCCAATTAGCCCTCTAACTTCCTTAATGTTCCTAGGAGGAGGCATGTCGATTATTGCTTTGGCCTTATTGGGGTCAATCTTGATTCTCCGCTTGCTAACTATGAACCCAAGCAACTTTCCTAAGGACACTCCAAAGACACACTTCTTGGGGTTCATTTTGAGCTTATGTTCTCTAGACCGTTGGAGAACTGTCCGGAGGACCTCAGCATGGCCATGTCTAGTCCTAGATTTAACCAAGACATCGTCAACATAGACTTCCATGTGCATATGCATCATGTCATGAAAAATTGCCATCATTGCCCTTTGATAGGTTGCTCCTGCATTCTTCAATCCGAAGGGCATCACAACATAACAATAGGTCCCCCAAGGCATTGTGAAAGAAGTTTTCTCCTAGTCTTCCTCCACCAGACGGATCTGGTTATACCCAGAGAAACCATCCATGAACGACAACATCTCAAAGCCGGCAGTATTGTCCACTAGGACATCTATGTGCGGAAGAGGGAAATCGTCCTTTGGGCAAGCACGATTAAGGTCACGGAAATCTATGCAGATCCTAACCTTATCTCCTTCTTCATCAGGGTACGATATTAGCTACCCATTGTGGATAAAACACGACCTGATGAATTGGCTTTGTGCAACTTGTCAACCTCCTCTTTGATCTTGAGTGCGAGCTTGGGATGTAGCCTCCTTAGCTTTTGTTTGACGGCTTTTGCATCGGCTTTTAAGACAACCGGTGCTCGACCAAAGAGGTGTCAAGCCCTGGCATGTCCTCGTAGGACCAAGCAAAACCGTCGGAAATTCTTGGAGGATAGCTACAATAGCTTTTTCTTCTTCTACACTCAAGTTGGCACTAATCAAAACTACCTTCGGAGATTCTTCGGTGCCAAGGTTGATCTCTTTGGTTGGCTCGACCGCAGCCATGGTTGGCTCGTCGAATCTCTTTGTGCCATCCACATAGGAGCTCACTGGGTCTTCTTCTTCTGACCCAAGATCACCCGGCTCATCCTTCTCATCGAAATCTAGCAGATAGACTCCTAAACCATCGTCTACAGAATCACCTTCTTCAAAATCAGCCTCTACAAGGGCAGGCTCTTCAAGAAATTCTGGGACTTGACTCAACTGACACACCTCTCAGCCAAGGCCATGATATAACGGGCAGGGACTTGCCTACCCTTCTCTTTACGAACACATGGCTAAGAGGAACTAGACTCTTCTACACCTAGACCTGACTCTAGACCTGATTCTAAGCCTGAACTAATTAGAATCTAAACCCCTATGCACAGGACTATGTACAAAACTATGTACAGGGGGTGTGCCCTAGGGGGGCAGAATGGGAGTTCAGGCTGGAAAGCGTCGGCCCCTGGCCGAGCAGAAGAGGCTCCAAAGAGGAAGGGTATTTGACAGAGACCTCGCATTCCCACCTTTCAAAATTGGCATTTTTTTTTTGGAGTCAAGGCTCAAAGCCATGAGTTGTTGACTCAAGGATGCCCCGACTGGCCAGGTGAGGAATGGGGAAAGGACAGATTGAGAAAGAAGAGAGAAAGAAGGGGTTGTAGAAAGAGAGTCATGTGCCAAACACACTTCGGTTGAGGGAGACTGGGAAGGAGATGGGGGTGATGGAGAGTCAGAACCAAAGAGGGAGAGAAGGCCAAAGTCTTCGTAGACTTCCTCAATTTCGGCAGCTTCTTCTTCTTCCTCGCTCTCGGAGTCGGACAACTCCTCTACCACAGGCTCCCGAGTTCCAGTTGGAGGGGTCCCTGAATGAAGTGTTCCTTCAAGGTCCAAGTAAGAGGTTGATAGGGTATGAATGGATCCAGATGAACGGGTCTGGATGAAAGCCTAAACCCGCCCTATCTAACAACCTTCTTGTTTGGACACTATGGACAGGACCCTGCTCATTCCTACCCAACCCTCAGCCATGAATATAGCCGATCTTGGCCATCACTTCCCAACCTTTCCCTTGGGGAGATGGACAGTCTCGAGCTTTTCATTCAAAAGGGGAGGTTGGTTCAAATCAAGAGGCAAGGGGAAGTCGAAGATAGACATGACAGGTTTCTTCCCCTTGTCTAGAATGAATAGGTGCGGCATCTGCTCTGAAGTGATAGAATTGAGGGTTTCCAAGGTAGGAATGCTCTTGATCTTGATAACCCGCCCATTGAATGGAAACTTGAAATATTGGTGGGCAGTGGAAGGGACCCCTAGAGTTTGTTCTAGCCAGGGACGACCCAGAATGGCCTTATAGGCCGGATCGACATCCAAAACTAGAAACTCGGATGACATGGTAACAGGTCCAATCTCTAGTTGGAGAGCAATTTACCTTTGGCAACCCTTTTGGAGTTATCATAGGCAGCTATTGTGGAGCAGATCTTCTCCAGATTATCCTCCCCCAAACCCATTTGTTTGAGAGCCTTCATCGGACATACATTAATGGACGCCCCGGTGTCGATAAGAGTGGAGTCTACCGAAACCCCGTTGAGAGCAACGGTGAGGCAAAGAGGAAGAGAACGACACTCGGGGGCAACAAGGTCTTTGTCCGAGAAGGAAATGGAGGGTCCCTGGGTAAGGGAGAGGATGGCATTGGTTACCCCGCTGGGAGGAAGGTCATCATTGACCATGATTTTCTGGAGGAATTGGAGGAGGGTGGACTGATGGGACGGCGATCTCCAAATCAATTTTAAAATGGACACCCTCGCGGGCGTCTTGTCTAAGTGTTGTAGAATATCATATTCGGTGCCGGCAGGTGGTGGGGGGTCCATTATCCTCTTCATCCTGAGTTGGCCGTGGAGGCGGAGGAATAATCCGATTCCGGAGTGTGACATGAACATCCTCCTGAGACTTAGGGAGAATGAGTTGGAGGGGTTTGCTGTCATGAGTGGCCGACTCATAGGAAGGATAGACCTCTTGACGAGCAGGTCGGATGAGAACCAAGGGTCGCTCTTCTAAAATGGCATCTACGGTGGTGGAGGGCTCCTAGGACTCTACGGAGGGACATGGGTACCACTCCTCAAAACCTTCTACCCCCTATTGTTGTTCTCTTCTCACGATCCGGGGTTCGGAATGTGTCATGGTATTGACGTTTTCCTGGGACTTAGAGGAAGAGGGATTGTAGTTGCTTTTGTGGTTGGGGAGAGAGTTTTGCACAATACCAAGGTCCCTCTTGGTATACCTAGACTTGGCTATGGCTACCTTGACATCCTCCCAATTTATCCTACCTTGGTCGTTCATGTCATACACCCAGTCACGGAAGGCGAAGCAATTGTGGAGTTCATGGCCATGAGCCCTATGATAAGGACAGTACTTTGAGGTATCGGCCCTTGGATTGATGCTTTCCTTTTGCGAGGGAAGTCGGATAGCGTCACAAGACATAAGGGTGAAGAATACGTCCTCAAGGGTTTCGGGGAGGGCAGGATAATGAGACCTTCTGGGTCCAGGACGAGTATAGCTAGAAGGAGGAGGAACAGCCGAATATGGCTTGGAGGGGTGTGACAGGAACTAATGAGGATTGGAGGGAGGATTGGAGGGTTTGTTAGGAGGCCTCAATGGCTGACTACAAGCGCTGACGGACTCATTGACGGTCACCCCCTCGGTGGTAGGTGCCGCGGGAGCCTTGCGTCCTTTGGGCTTCCCTTCAAAGAATGGCGGAAGGGAGGAGTCCTTGATTTGATTTTGGACCACCCTTGCTTGGTTGTAGAGGTGTGTGAAGGAGGGGAACTCACTAAGCATCAGTATGGATTGGAGAAAAGGAGTGGTATTGGTGACGATCATTATTATGGCTTGGGACTCCGGGATGGGGATGTTGGCCCTTGAAGCCATGGATCTCCATCGGTTGGCGAATGTGACAAAGTCTTCATCTGGCCTCATCTTTTCCGCCACCAAGTCAGGAAGTGTAGGGACTTGAGTGGCCATGTATGAAAAGTGGGAGATGAAGCGTTCGGAGACTATGTCGAAATTGACAAGATCCGATGCGGGTAAGGCGGTGAACCACCTCAAAGCCTCCCCTTCTAACGATTGTTGGAAGAGGTGAACTAAGAGGACCCGATCGTATAGCCACCAATGAGAATCCATAGTGAAGCCAGCAAGGTGGAATTGGGGGTCGGTGGTCCCGTCATACTTGCGGTATTTCGGGGCCTTGAAACCTGGAGGAAAATAGGCATTGGGGAGCTTGCAATAGTTCTGGAGAGAGTGAGGCTTGGAGAGAGACAGAGACTCAGCCAAGAGTCTCCTAACAAGGCCCTCCATCTCTGACCGGGAGATAGATTCGGATTGAACAGGGGATGTGGACTGAACATGAGATGGATAGACGGAAGGAGGAGTTGGGATAGAAGTAGGCAAAGGAGTGGGAGGAATCGGAGTGGAGATGGGAATGGGGGAGACAGGAACCCGCGAAGGAGTGTCGGGTCTAGGAGCGGGCCTAGATGAGGAAGCATGGAAAGGATAAGGGGATGGAGAGGAAGAAGAGGCCGCTTCCCGGACGGTATGCTTAGAAAGCATAGAGATGATGTCCTCGGGCGAATAGCGAGAGAGGAGTTAGGAGAATTTAGGGTCTTCTTGAACATCTTGGGCATATGTAGGGTTGACCCTTAGACTCACACTCCCCTCATTGTCGGTTTGAGAGGAAGACTGGACAGACTCTTCAGGCTGCATGTTAGAATTCACCATTCCGACAATTCATCGTTAATGTTATCATCATATTCAAATGCCAGATTGTTAGTCATATTGGCGGAGTTCGACCAAGAGTCCATTTAGAAACACACAACCTACTGATTTTAAGAGGATTAAGTTGATTAACTTCACTGTTATTAGGAGAAATTTAGATTTCTACCAAACAATGTTGTCAAACAACGTCCCCAAAATTTTAGATGTTGGAATTGTGTGTTAGTTAGACTTGTAAAAGGCCAATTCTCTCACTCCTCACTCAAAACCCGGTGAATAGGCGGACTAAGTAGGAAGGTAAGGGTTCTCCTGCCCCGTACCGTGAGGGAATCCACGGAATTTAGGGACTTATAGAGTTCCCCTTGGAACCAACCTGATTTACCCGAGAGGGAATCCCTGAGTAAAAGGTTGTAAACCAAGGAGGGGCTATCCTAAAATGTGTGGGGAGGCTAGAATAGATGAGAAAAAAAAGACCCACCTCGTGACTCAGGACCGTTAGTGATCAGGCAGGAAGCAACAAAAGAAAAAAAAGAGCAAAACAGACCAAAAATAGCTTCTGGAAATAAACGGCAACATTGTCAGCGTTAAGTTCCTCAGACAGTAGTAAACGGCATGATCGATAGACGCTAAGGAAATGTAAACGACAACAGAAATGGACACTAATGAGAAATAGACGACAAGAGAACAGGACGTTTACCTGGGTAAATGGCAGGATCGTTTGCCGTTGACCTGGGTGAAGACTGAAACCGTGGTAGCAGCAGTTGTCCCATCGCGATCGCCAAAGAAGAGTTGTAGACGCCCTGTTCCGCACGTGCCCCAGATGCTGATGGAGTCTGTGGTTGCTCCAGAGACCCACGAACATAGCCGCTCCCTCGTTGGTGATGAAGGGTTGCTGGTTGACTCCTTTGACTCCCGTTTGACTGGGTTGACTGAGGAGAAGAAGGGGAAAACCAGTGAAAGGAAGGGAGAGTTGCGATCGCCAGGGCCTTACCTGTGCCCAAGGGGTTTTGTGACCACGTCGGTGATACTGCCTAGCATAGCGGATGATTATGGGACTCCAACTTTCCTCTCTTTAGCCGGCCAAAGAGAGGAAGCTCCACGGTCTTCTTCGAGGCGTTCCTGCCACACAAAAGACTCAATTAGACTCTAAGGAAGTGCAGTAAACGTCCTAAACAGAAAGATGAAGTCCAAAAGGAGAGCCCCGTACCGGTTTCGGACTTGAGAAGAGGGGTGGCCAAATGCTATGACCACCCTTCTTCCCTCCGTTTTTGGTTTGGGAAACCCCTTTTTAGGTGTGTAGGAAGGTGCCCTACATGCTAGGGTGTGTGTGTGAGAGTGTATAATATGCAAAGACTAAAAGAGGAGGAAGAGGAAGAGAGGAGGGAGATGATCCTTGTTTCTAGTTGCTGATGACTGCTTCGTGGACTCCTCTAGCACTGGTGAAGCCTCCTAGATGCCCCAATTGTTGAGAGGAAGAAAAGGAAGAAGGATGGAAGCTTGAGTGCAATTTTCTCTCTCTTCTCTCAAAGCAACATGGCATGGACGTCCTGTAACACCCTCCCACCGACCCGCACACATACACATACGTATCACATATCACATAGCTCTTGATCGGAGGAGGGGTTACACTAACAAACTTCATTATGGGCTGACAAATATGAGTAGTGCCCAAGACTAACAAACCATTTCACAAATGCATCTTTGAAAATTTTATACCTCAACAAAATAACTTAGCCACAACACCCCTTATTTACATAAAGCCAAACTTTCTCTTCTAAATCTTTAATAGTACAACAAAACTCTAAAGAGTCACTAAAGCTATGTTCTTCTACTTCTTCTTCTTCATCGTTCGCAGCGGAATTGAGATTCATATGTAGCTGAGATTACACCTACCTTCAATCTGAAAGGGTTGGAAGAAACAAAGGCATGAGTCGGAAGGACTCAGTAGGTGACAGTAAACATAAAGATAGGAGTTTCAAATTGTAGAACTTCAAGAGTATTCAGAAAGTGCATATATGGGACAAACATAATTTGCTCATGAATCTTCATACTTAACATAAACATATAGCCCAAGTAAATTTCATAACGGGCTCAGATGAATCTTAGAACAAAAGTCATATTTGTCTTTCAAAATTGATATCATAACATAATTTTGGAACAAATTCGACAGGCATCACTGCTCTCAAGAGGTTACTATATAGTCGTAAATACATCCTCTGTGCCTAGGCGATTCCAGCACCTTGGATCTTGTTCATTGCGCAAGAACGGGGTATAATTATTTTGTTACCCACCATCGTCAGTCCATTGACTTGGATTTACATACGTACAAACTGTCGCCCTCGGCTGATCACAAGTAGCGGGTGCTAGTACAAGTGATCCTAAACCCTCTTTTGAAGAGAACACTGTCTTCATATCATAAATTTCTTTTCATGAGCATAACAGAGATTGGAAATCCAAAGGTAGTTTTGATTGAGAATAAATACATATATCTTGGTGACAAAGTTGTTCGGAGTTCAATAATATAAGAAAGACAATTGGTTGAGACAGGGTTATGACTCAAGCCAATAACTTCAGAAGATTTGAATCATATAAGAATCCAAAAGAAAATGGAGATCCATAATGGTCATCACAAATTATTCACATCTCATGAGGTATTCAAACATATGAACTCTCAAGTGGTCAAGTTTTATAAACTTAGATACCGAATACTGAAGAATAGACTCAATCGGAGTACTATTCGTAATTGACGACTTTAGAAACAATTCAAGGAAAGTTAAAGTACCCAAAGTGGGTGAACTTTGAAGTAATATGACAGTAAATATCAAGGTAATTGAGAGGGTAACTTCCTTGGCTTTTAGGATGAAGTTTAAGCAAGAGTTCTACCATGAAAAGTTGCTGAAATCCAAGGCAGGACAGTAGCTGTCGACAGCCAGGAAGGGGCTGTCGACAGATGGCACAGACAGAGCTCAGGTTTGCTGGCTCTGTGGGTATCTGTCGACAGATGCAAGGGATCCGTTGACAGATCCACACAGTCCAGTTATCCAGAGTTCAAGAAAACATGCGCCTGTCGACAGATTTTGGCTGTCTGTCGACAGCCGCCTGTTTCTCACTCATAAATGACTTAGAATGTACTCTAAACATGCTGACCATGGAACCTATGAATCAAGGCATGATGTATATCAAATAGAAGAGTCTAATTATAGTTCTCACAGTGGTTTATAAACCGAACAAGCGAGATGAATCGAGAGGTTTGCAATTCAAGCTTGTCTAGTTAAAAACTAGACATAGTATATTGTTGGAAGTGTGGTCTTGATAGTAATGGATTATTGGGAGATTCTTACAAGATAGACACTAAAACACAAGATGTTTAATGTTCCAAATCAAATCTTGAGGTACAAACAATTAAATGGAAAGAAATCACAATATTCTAGGATATCGAACTCTCTAGCAAAACTCTATAACATAAACTTGGATCATGGGTGGAAGAAGAAGCTAGAAACCTACTTAATCTGTAATAGAAATGAAGATGCTCCTTGGTAACTATATGATTCCAAAGGTAATTGGAGAGATCAAACAAAAGAATCTGAGATTACAATCTCGTATACAAACTTATCCATGACTTGTTAACGAGCTCAAAGGCCACTTGTGTAAGGCCATGATCTTTTTAACCAGAGTAGTGGGTAGAAGTATGAGGAGAGGATAGAAACCTATACAATACCTACTTATATCCAATAGGAAGAATTCTGAAAACATACACATGCTACAACATGTTCACAGAAGGTGAACAAACAGTTCTGAAGGTGTTTATGAAGTCAAAACTGATGTGTGAGGATCTAAACACCTATACAGGAAATTCTTTAACATCTTTAGAGGATAAGAATGAGAAAGGAGAAAAGGGATCCTACCAATACACATGATTACATCTAATCAAAAGTGAAACTAAGCAAGAGGAACTATACATGTCATAGCACAAACAGGAGACATGGTTTCTACAAATGAAGAAACCATGAGCATGTACATAGGAAACTGAGAAGGATTTGAGGTATGCCACCTACTTGACTTGGTGAAGAACAAAGGTACTTCTTTTCTCCTCAATAGAGGAATCAACAGAAGCAAGGAGAGGGAAACTTGTAGAAATAGCCATGTCAGTTTTAATTGGAGCCGCTCAACACCTCCAGGAGCACAGCAGCAGCAGCAGCTACGGCCAAGCAACTATAGTGGTTACAACCAAATGGCAATAGCAACGACAAGAGTAAGAACAGGCGAATCAGCAGCTCCAGTACCAACGGCAGAACCAACAAGAAGGGAGAAACATGAGCAAGAGCAAGATTGGCCAGTGGTGGGGAAAGCTCTCACGAAGGGTTGAAGGGGAGGTTTTATAATTCTTCCAAGTTACATGCATATTGGCACGTCGGCCATACGGGTGTCTTCATGAGATTTCATATATCCATGCAATAGACACGTTCACCATGATCTCACTCCCCTCCTACACGTACCCTGACAGGTGTAATACCCTTTTAACCATAAAACAGGGGCTTACGTGTAAACCAAAAGAAATTCAAAGAAAATGGCTTCCGTAAATGGTTAGATAATTCGGCTGACCCATTCGTCTCTTTGTTTAGGTGTCTTAATGATGTTCATTTGAGTTGAAATTTCAACCATAGACTAATAGGAATGTTTTACAAATTGTCATGATTTTAGTTTAATTTTTAGAATTTATTTTCTACTGGGTGAAAAATCGCCCAGAAAATAGTTGCGTCGGCTAAATCTCAAAATCCGGTCGTCAAAAATTTCGGATAATTACATGTTTTATATCACCACATTTTTTTAAGAATTATGGTGCTCTCAGATTTCATTTTCGTTACAGTTTTCCGGTGTCGCCCTGTGGGAGCGCGCACCTCTAAATACGTTACTGGAATAACATTTACTAATGTAAATTAATACTAAATAAGTGTTAATTACATATCATGATAGTGGTTATATTTAATAATCCAATTGTTCATAGTTTTCTAGTAAATAGAATTTTCGGGGTGTTACAATTCTCCCTCACTAAAAAGAGTTTGGTCCTCCAAACTCTCTAAGTTTGGGATGGATCACAAAAATTATGTTTCCAATCTTTGAACTTTTATTCATTCCAGATTTGTCTGACCAATCTTGTCATGTCTATTATATTATAAGTTGAAGGGTTCTGAATGTTAACATCTCTAGTTATCAAAGAGCCATATTGTGACCATAGGTTTAATTAAATGCAACCTTCATTATATTCTTTATCTTGGATAATAGGGTATTATGTATTGAGCAGATCCTTTCTAATAGCATATTATACTTAAAGTCTCCCCACTAAGGATTAACATTAATCCTTAGAGAGTTATATGAATACATATTCCCTTGGAAAGGGGTAGTAAGGCATGACGAGAATGATGAGTATTGAGAATATGATGATAATCAACAAAGATTTTATTTATCTCATAAAGTTTCTAGTACAGAATTCCATAATTCACCCTTACCAAATTACATAGGTTGGCAAAATTTACTAAGCTTTGGCATGCCATAACAACTAAACTCAAGTACTTCTCACTATATTCTAGTCCTATTGATTTATACATAAAAATCACTTCCAATAACTTCAATCAATTCTTCTTAGGCTTAAGATTTTCCTGAACTCTTGTCATTGTTTTGTGAGTGTATACAAAACATTCTGAGATTCAGTGTTTTAGACTTCCACACTTCCCATATGCTCTTAGTCTCTGCCAACGATCTCTTTTTTTTTCATGCCCCGGTTTGTGATAATATGCACAAACTTCCTTAGATTGTGCCTTGACATTCTCTTGCTTATTGGTCTTCTTGATCTTTTTGCTCTTCTTATTCCGCTTCACCATCTTTTATCAGTTGTTTCTCTTTTATTGAAGGGAACTGTCCTTTTCCGTATAGATATTGTAATGCTTACTATTTCTTGGAGATTTGTACTTCTCAAATTTTAATACAGTTTCATTTTCCTTTGATTACCAACTGGAACTACTCTCTCCAAGAACTGAGCAAAGTTGTTCATTGCATATGAACCTCTTTCCAACTCATTTCTTTTCTCATCATGCTGGGTGGGCAAACAAATTTAACTTTGGTTAATCTATCATGTAATTTAAATCTCTGCTTTTCTAATTCATACTATTAATACAATTGTTATTGTGTGCATCTAGTTATTTGATACATTAACCTTCATGATCAAATGATTCACCTTAGTGGTATAATAATTTAGAATCCAAGAAAATGGGAAGTCAACGAAAGGATACATCACGAGAGTAGTCGTGAAATCCATATGATCGATTAAACTATTCATTTACTAATTCTTATTTAGAGTTGGAGATAATAACATATCAACGTAAAGGTCATATTAATGTAAAATAAGAGATGAGCAGGTTTGACTTTTCCTTCAGTAGGAGAGGGTTCCATTGGAGAAGTCATATATGTGTTTATCATTTTTCACCGGACCTTGGATTCTTAGCATTCTACTAGGTTCATTTGAATTATGAGACTTTCAGGTAGGCCAAATTGTGAGAAATTAGAAAGACGCTATTTTGATGGAATCGCCAAAATTGCGTTTTTCTTCTTCGGTGGGAGAGTTGACTTTTTATTGGTAAGAGAAATAATTTTTCTGATATTTTTATTGGATTCAAATGGGGGGTACTTCCTTATTTACATGTATATCTAATATCTTAAGTAAATGAAACATCAAATTATAACATCTAATATCTTAAGTAAATGAAACATCAAATTATAACATTTACTTAAATGATATGGAATGTAAATAAGGTATGAGTTTCCAGTTTTACAGGGATCCTGCTGACACTTCTGACTGAAGAAAGATCAGTTCATCATAGACTGATGTCTGTCGACAGCTAGGAAGTGGTTGTCGACAGATAGCAACAGACAGAGCTTGGTTTGCTGGTTCTGATACTACATGTCGACAGATTAGAGTCCGCAGATGAAAGCCATCTGTCGACAGCTACTGACAGTTTTGCATTGATTGGGCTCTGGAAGTAGGGTATCTGTCGACAGCTGGGTTCTGTCTGTCGACAGATATATGTTGATCTTCCAGAAATGGTCTAATCATCAACTTAAGAGATTTTTCTAAGAGTTCCATCATTCCATGAAGAATCAAACAACATCTAGTGGATCTTATAAACAATTCTTGACACATTTTTCATGGAGGAAAGGATGGAACAAAGAGGAAATCTTTACAACATGGATAGCATAATAAAACTTATGCTAAGAAGGTCCTATAGATATAACTTCTTTTAAGAGTCTTCCTTGCATCTAGTGGAAAATCCACGTGAAGTGCACATAAACATCAACCCTAGGCATAGGCATAAACTAAATGAAATATGATCACAATGGATAAGAAAGACATTTCTATTGGGTTTTTTTTTTTTTTTTGAACACAAGATAATGATAACACTTGAACTCAAGGTTCTAACCGAAGGAGACAAGAAAGAGGAAATCCTACCTCTAGATATTTATTTCATACCCAATACAACCTATATCCAATTTTACTTATCTAGCTTAACCTCCGACTTTCTACCCATCCTCATAGGTCACTACAGGATGTTGAAGACCAATACACTATAGTATTTGGATCCTCAATTGACTTTGCTCTGATACCACCTCTGTAACACCCTCCCTCCGACCGCACACATACACATACATATCACATATCACATAGCTCTTGATCGGAGGAGGGGTTACACTAACAAACTTCATTATGGGCTGACAAATATGAGTAGTGCCCAAGAATAACAAACCATTTCACTAATGCATCTTTGAAAATTTTATACCTCAACAAAATAACTTAGCTACAACACCCCTTATTTACTTAAAGTCAAACTTTCTCTTCTAAATCTTTAATAGTACAACAAAACTCTAAAGAGTCACTAAAGCTATGTTCTTCTACTTCTTCTTCTTCATCGTTCGCAGCGGAATTGAGATTCATATGTAGCTGAGATTACACCCACCTTCAATCTGAAAGGGTTGGAGGAAACAAAGGCATGAGTCGGAAGGACTCAGTAGGTGACAGTAAACATAAAGATAGGAGTTTCAAATTGTAGAACTTCAAGAGTATTCAGAAAGTGCATATATGGGACAAACATAATTGCTCATGAATCTTCATACTTAACATAAACATATAGCCTAAGTAAATTTCATAACGGGCTCAGATGAATCTTAGAACAAAAGTCATATTTGTCTTTCAAAATTGATATATAACATAATTTCGGAACAAATTCGACAGGCATCACTGCTCTAAGAGGTTACTATATAGTCGTAAATACATCCTCCGTGCCTAGGCGATTCCAGCACCTTGGATCTTGTTCATTGCGCAAGAATGGGGTATAATTATTTTGTTACCCACCATCGTCGGTCCATTGACTTGGATTTACATACGTACAAACTGTCGCCCTCAGCTGATCACAAGTAGCGGGTGCTAGTACAAGTGATCCTAAACCCTCTTTTGAAGAGAACACTGTCTTCATATCATAAATTTCTTTTCATGAGCATAACAGAGATTGGAAATCCAAAGGTAGTTTTGATTGAGAATAAATACATATATCTTGGTGACAAAGTTATTCGGAGTTCAATAATATAAGAAAGACAATTGGTTGAGACAGGGTTATGACTCAAGCCAATAACTTCAGAAGATTTGAATCATATAAGAATCCAAAAGAAAATGGAGATCCATAATGGTCATCACAAATTATTCACATCTCATGAGGTATTCAAACATATGAACTCTCAAGTGGTCAAGTTTTATAAACTTAGATACCGAATACTGAAGAATAGACTCAATCGGAGTACTATTCGTAATTGACAACTTTAGAAACAATTCAAGGAAAGTTAAGGTACCCAAAGTGGGTGAACTTTGAAGTATATGACAGTAAATATCAAGGTAATTGAGAGGGTAACTTCCTTGGCTTTTTGGATGAAGTTTAAGCAAGAGTTCTACCATGAAAAGTTGCTGAAATCCAAGGCAGGACAGTAGCTGTCGACAGCCAGGAAGGGGCTGTCGACAGATGGCACAGACAGAGCTCAGGTTTGCTGGCTCTGTGGGTATCTATCGACAGATGCAAGGGATCTGTCGACAGATCCACACAGTCCAGTTATCCAGAGTTCAGGAAAACATGCGCCTGTCGACAGATTTGGGCTGTCTGTCGACAGCCGCCTGTTTCTCACTCATAAATGACTTAGAATGTACTCTAAACATGCTGACCATGGAACCTATGAATCAAGGCATGATTTATATCAAATATAAGAGTCTAATTATAGTTCTCACAGTGGTTTATAAACCGAACAAGCGAGATGAATCGAGAGGTTTGCAATTCAAGCTTGTCTAGTTAAAAACTAGACATAATATATTGTTGGAAGTGTGGTCTTGATAGCAATGGATTATTGGGAGATTCTTACAAGATGGACACTAAAACACAAGATGTTTAATGTTCCAAATCAAATCTTGAGGTACAAACATCTAAATGGAAAGAAATCACAATATTCTAGGATATCGAAATCTCTAGCAAAACTCTATAACATAAACTTGGATCATGGGTGGAAGAAGAAGCTAGAAACCTACTTAATCTGTAATAGAAATGAAGATGCTCCTTGGTAACTATATGATTCCAAAGGTAATTGGAGAGATCAAACAAAAGAATCTGAGATTACAATCTCGTATACAAACTTATCCATGACTTGTTAACGAGCTCAAAGACCACTTGTGTAAGGCCATGATCTTTCTAACCAGAGCAGTGGGTAGAAGTATGAGGAGAGGATAGAAACCTATACAATACCTACTTATATCCAATAGGAAGAATTCTGAAAACATACACATGCTACAACATGTTCACAGAAGGTGAACAAACAGTTCTGAAGGTGTTTATGAAGTCAAAACTGATGTGTGAGGATCTAAACACCTATACAGAAATTCTTTAACATCTTTAGAGGATAAGAATGAGAAAGGAGAAAAGGGATCCTACCAATACACATGATTACATCTAATCAAAAGTGAAACTAAGCAAGAGGAACTATACATGTCATAGCACAAACAGGAGACATGGTTTCTACGAATGAAGAAACCATGAGCATGTACATAGGAAACTGAGAAGGATTTAAGGTATGCCACCTACTTGACTTGGTGAAGAACAAAGGTACTTCTTTTCTCCTCAACAGAGGAATCAACAGAAGCAAGGAGAGGGAAACTTGTAGAAATAGCCATGTCAGTTTTAATTGGAGCCGCTCAACACCTCTAGGAGCACAGCAGCAGCAACTACGGCCAAGCAACTACAGTGGTGACAACTAAAACGGCAATAGCAACGACAAGAGCAAGAACAGGCGAATCAGCAGCTCCAGTACCAACAGCAGAACCAACAAGAAGGGAGAAACATGAGCAAGAGCAAGATTGGCCAGTGGGGGGAAAGCTCTCACGAAGGGTTGAAGGGAGGTTTTATAATTCTTCCAAGTTACATGCATGCTGGCACGTCGGCCATACGGGTGTCTTCATGAGATTCATATATCCATGCAATAGACACGTTCAACATGATCACACTCCCCTCCTACACGTACCCAGACAGGTGTAAGACCCTTTTAACCATAAAACAGGGGCTTATGTGTAAGCCAAAAGAAATTCAAAGAAAATGGCTTCCGTAAATGAGTAGATAATTCGGCTGACCCATTCGTCTCTTTGTTTAGGTGTCTTAATGATGTCCATTTGAGTTGAAATTTCAACCATAGACTAATAGGAATGTTTTACAAATTGTCATGATTTTATTTTAATTTTTAGAATTTATTTTCTACTGGGTGAAAAATTGCCCGGAAAATAATTGCGTCGGCTAAATCTCAAAATCCGGTCGTCAAAAATTTCGGATAATTACATGTTTGATATCACCACATTTTCTAAGAATTATGGTGTTCTCAGATTTCATTTTCGTTACAGTTTTTCGGTGTCATCATGTGGGAGCACGCACCTCTAAATACGTTACTGGTATAACATTTACTAATGTAAATTAATCCTAAATGAGTGTTAATTACATATCATGATAGTGGTTATATTTAATAATCTAATTGTTCATAGTTTCTAGTAAATAGAATTTTCGGGGTGTTACACATCCAGCATCTCCTCCCCTCCTTAGAAGGCCTAAGGACTACCTATATAGGCAGTGGGGTCGGAGCCAAGGGGCCTTGGATGCTCAAGTGTGAAGAAACACACTTGTACAAGTGGCTATCCATGTGTAAAGGCTTGGACCAATGAGAGGGGGCCACATAGGATTTTTACTGGGTCAAGAGGGTGCCAAGGTGGCCCATTTGCCCGTTGGGAACGGCCCCATGCGCTGCATGGGGGAGGAGAGGGCGCTTAGTGGGCTGGAATCTCGGGCAGTTGCGCAGACCAGGTAAACCAGGTTGACATCCAACGATGCTGCCGCCAACCCCATGCAGACATCCACATGGGTGGATGCCAAAAGGAGTCGACGTCCGGGGGGCTTGCCGCCAACATGTAGTCAGCGGCAATCGATGTTGTCGTCTACATGGGATCCGAGGCAAGTCAACAAATGGTCAAGCGGGCCTTATTGGGCCATGGAACCACATGGGGATGGGCCAAATCTCGTGTCTACAATAATCCCTACTGAGCCTTGTTCGCGAGGCTCACCCCCCTACTCTCTTCAAGTAGGGACTCACTGTCGCAGAAGTTCGTTGCCGGACGGTCGTGGTGGCGGCTTGTTCGCCGTGCGTTGCCAGCAGTGTGAGTTGTGAGTGTGAGTGCTTGTACCGTGAGTTGAGAGTGGCCTTTTTGCAAGTCCTCGGGGTATGCCCCTTAAGGACTGCACCTTCTTTCTGTACCTGTACTTTTATTTGGGACATGTTGTACATATTTTTTTCCTTATTAATGTACGAACTTTCTTATTATAGTTATTTGAATTCATTGCTTATCTCACTGGACTAAATTCTAACCCTTCTGGGTCTTCGGATCCGTGGGTGGCGGCGCGACCTTCGGGGGTCCCTGGCGGGGGTCCGGGAGGTCGGGTCGTTACACTGAGTATCTTTACAAAGGTTATGAGACTCTTTGGAAGTCTATCGCACATAAATGGAAGCAAAGATTATATGGTATACTATCAAGCCAAGGAAGCAGCATACTCTCAGGCATGCATTGGAATATAGCTATCCATGAATTCCTCCACTTAGCAGCCAGCAAGAAATTTGTTCCCCTGAAGCATACCTTGCGCCATGGTAACTACAATAGGAGGATTAGCTGGTTTCATCGTAGGCACATTAAGTCTTATAGGAAATCCCTTCTATAGGCCCCTCCTATAACATAGA
The DNA here is from genome assembly GCA_014218235.1 of Colocasia esculenta. Lineage (NCBI taxonomy): Eukaryota > Viridiplantae > Streptophyta > Magnoliopsida > Alismatales > Araceae > Colocasia > Colocasia esculenta. The sequence continues at coordinate 122,518,183 of CM024762.1, forward strand.
TTTATCCAAGTTTGAGAATTTCTTCCTGGCAATGAGAAAAGCTTTGAGCTCTTCTTCAGCCATTCCTTGCCCAAATCCCTCCTTCCCTGTATCTTCCTAGTTCTTTGTCTACATCATGATTGTAACTCTATCTTTACAGAAATTAATAAGATTTGTTCTCCACTTATATGTGTATCTCTCTCTCTCTTTGTCTCTTATCCTTTCTGTTAATGCCACAAAGGGGGAGAAAGAAAGCTAGAAACAAATATATAGGACACAGTTTTGTAAAATCAAATTTGTTTTTCACTATCTATTTAAAAGTTTTTGTCATTAACAAAAGGGGGAGAATTGTTGAGCAACTTTTCTTTAGAAGAATTGTTGAGCAACTATCTCTTTAAAATATTGTGTTTTTGCTATGACAAAACTCTTTAAGACTCTCTCTACAAACAAATCTATTGAAATATACCACAAAAAACATGACTTATATAATACTGTATATCAACACTATCACAAAATTTCTCGAAGTCCACAGTGTATACTATGTACCATACTAACTCCGACTGTGGACTCCAACTCCAGAAAAGTCGAAGTGTTGAACCATCTGTGAACTATACTCTGACTCTTCGAAAGTTGAAGTCTGTTAGTACTCTGTGTAAGACCTGGCTTCCCGGCTTTCCATCCGGTGTCTTGGATGACTGGCCACTAATGCGTCCAGGCTGGGCAACGCGTTAGTGTCGCGTCGTGGGTGTGTGACGCGACAGTCATCCTTGTTGCGACGAGCTTGTGCATCACGTTCTTGTCACGCCTGGCTTTCCCATCGTATCTTCGTGTCGCGCCCGGTCAACAGGTCGCGACAGTCTTCTGTCGCTTTGGTCGTCTAACACCTGTCAGGGTGGCAGGCGTGCAGTACGACCTGTCGCATTGTCACGGCGCCCTTGGGAGACGCGTTCTTGTCGCGGTGCGTTGACCCGTTGCGTTAAGGTCTTTAACACGACGCGTCGCCCCATCACGTCTTGGGTGATGAAGGCATAAGGCCTTGGCCGGTGACCCTTCCCCCTTTCTTCCTCTTTCCCCTCTCTTCTCCCCCTCCGGTGGTGCTCTGCCTCCTCTCTCCCCTTTGTGTGTTTCAGGCGAGGAGGAGGGTCGTAAGTGGTGTCCCGGCGTCGTGGAGCGAGGAGGAGGTGACCAATCCGACGTAAAGGGCCCTATTGGGGTTCGTTCTTCGTTTAAGGTAGGGATTGCTTGAACTCTTCTCGATTCGGGTGGATTGGGAGCCCCTCGGGGTTTCTAGATAGTGTTTACTACTTCTCCATGCTCCCCTCCCCCATGGGGTACGTGTGTGGCTTGTGGGCTGCCCCGGGATGGAGCATCCCATTGGTCTGCCTCTCTGCTGGTGTCGCGACCGCGTGTGCATCGCGACACCAGAAGAGGCGTCTACTCGGTCGGGCGCGACCTTATCGCGATGCGTTTCCCTGTCGCGATAAGGAACGCTGTTGCGACGTGTTTTCCTGTCACGACAGGGTTGCTGTCGCGACGAGCTGCCCTATCGCAATAGGGTCGCTGTCGCAGTGCCCTTCCCCGTCGCGATGGTATCGCGATGGCCTAGGGGGACGCAACAGTACCTGTGTTGCCTCGGGTGTTTTCGTGGCCCGGTTGGTGTGTGTCGGCGTGTGCCCCAGGGTAGGTTTGCCCTTAGGACCTTCTGGTGGGGAACACGGTAGGTTATCTCCTTGCGTTCAGTGACCGAAGGTGACACCTTTGTGGCCATGTCCTGGCAGTGGTAATAGGAGGCTCGCATCTGTCTAATAATCGATTGTCCAACAGCCAATTGATTATTAGAAGAGCGATGTTTTCTGTACTTCTGGTGGTGTTCCAAGGTTCTGGCTTGTTCGTGTGTGCGTTGGTTGGCCGACGGCCCTCTCAAGGGTCCGTGCGTGCCTCGTGCTTGTTGGGCTTGTCATGGGTTACAAGCCAGTGGTTCGGCGTGATTCTTGTTGTGCTTGCCCTACCTGTTTACCCAGTGCTTGGCACTTGAGGGCTTGTCCGTTCAGAGGTTGTCTCCATTATCTGGGACCCCCATCCTCGGGAGCCTATTGAGGGAGTGCTCCAGGCTATGAGCGTGCTTGAGTTGGCAGCTGAGTTCACAGACTCTAGAGCTGAGGGGAAAATGAGGTTTGGATAGTGGCGCTGAGTCGTTTGTAGAGCTCTCTTGTCTAGGGCGGGACGCCGAGGTTGTTGAGGTGTTTTCTTTCCAGTGCGGCCCAGATAGTCCTTTGTCTCACTGCCTCTCTCTGCGTTGGTTCCGGAGCCACGTAGTGGTGCAAGGCGTGGGGCCGTAGCTTGGTCAGGCTGCGGTGTTGCGTGCGTTCTTGTGGTGTTCTGTGGAAGCTCTGTCTCGCTCTTTCCGGAGAGGTGGAGGCAGGAGCCAGGCTAGCGAGCAGAGGGTGTGGATGGCGTGTCCCCTCTTGGCTGCTAGCGGCGGTGGCTCGGTTGTTGTTGTTGTGACGGCGTTCCTCACGACGTTTCCAAGTGTCATCTGTTGCCCTTGCCTACACAGTGGTTGTAGCCTGGCCGTGTCTAGCTTCCGTGGGCGTTGTTGGTTTGCCTTGTTGGCCCGTGCTTCTGGAGATTTCCGCTTCAGTGTCCTCTCAGTTCCGTAGTCCCGTTCTTGGGTGCCAGTCCGTGGTGGCACCGGTGTGTGTGGCTTCTCGACCTCGCGGTGTGTCCGGGGTCCGGGGTGGTCCTATTTGTGGGCCCTCGACCTTGTGGAGGTCTGAGGTGGCCGTGCTCTGGTGAGACGTCGTTCTCACCTGGTTGTTGCGTGGTCTCAGTGGGTGTGCCGAGGGTTGCTTCCGCTTTGTGCTTGACTCTGTTGGTTTCTGCGGGAGTCGTGTGTGTGTCACGACCTTGGTTGGTGGTCGTGGCGTTGCACTGTTCTATTCCGCTACTTAGTAGTACCCTACTATAGGTGTTCCTCGCTTTACAGCTTTCTTGGGTAGTTTCCTGTTTTCGGAGTTCCTACTGCTCTGGCCGGTGAGGGACTGGTAATCCCTACTGGGCTTTGTTCGCGAGGCTCACCCCCCTACTTCCTTCAGCTAGGGGCTCGTCATCGCGGGAGCTCGGTGTCGGATAGGTTGGGGAGGCAGCTGTGGTGCCATGTGTTGTCAGCAGCAATGAGAGCGAGTGTTGTGAGCTCTTGTACCTGAGTGAGTTGAGAGTTGTGCTTTGCAAGTTCTTGGGGTATGCCCCTTAAGGACTGCACCTTTCTGGGTCTTCGGATCCATGGGTGGCGACTGGCGACACGAACTTCGGGTCCCTGGCAGGGGTCCGAGAGGTCGGGTCATTACAGTTGGTATCAGAGCATGGGTCTATTGAGATTTGTAATGAGTTAATAACTATAGTTGTCCCAAAGAAAGGTACTAGTATGCTGCTGACACCGTTCGACTAGTGTTAGGCTTGTGCTTTCAATTGTTTTGCTGGTGTGCGGATTCCCTGCAAGGTTCGTGTGCATCCTGCATAAGGGTTGTAGCTGTTGCCATGTCGCGTGCATGGCGAGTGTGGTCGCTCGGTGTGTTCGTGCCGTGGTGGCGCAGTTGGCGGTGGACTCACTGGTAGAGGTCTTCCCCGTGTGGAGGATGATTGTAGGCAAGTCCAGGTGCGGTGCTCCTAGTCGTCTTCGTGCATTTGGGTGTATGTGTGCCGCTGAGGCTGAGAGAGCCTGCGTGTGGTGTGGCCTTCACGGTGTAGGGTTGTTGTCTGTGGAACCGGTCGAAGTGTCCCTGCCTTGTTGGCTGCTCCCCAGTGGTTGGGGTGTGTGTTGTGTTGGTCTTGTGTGTGGTCTCCTGTTTGTGCGATGTTGTGCGCTGTGCTCTGCTCAGTCAGCATTATTGATCGGGCTAAGCAGATGTTCTATGTGCCGTGTTGCATCACTGGTTGAGCGCTACGACACTTGTCTGTGCTTGTTGTCGCCTGGTGCTGGCTGGTTGTGAGCTCTGGTGAGGAGCTCCTGGAGTCTTTCTCTGTCGGTTCTGGCGGAAGTGAGGTTCCCCAGAACTGTGTTGTGCTCATTTCTGGTTGTTGTTGCATTGCCCTCTGGGTTGAGATGCATCGCTTGGTTGCCCTGTGTTCTGGTCAGGTTTCCCAAAACTGTTTGTTGTTGTCTTAGTGAGGGTTTCTCCCAAGACTGTTTCGTGCTCATTTCTACTGTTGTTGTGCTGCCTCAAGGTCTGAGGTATGCTGTTGTTTTGGCTAGTGCATTCTGGTGGGTTTTCCAGAACTGTGCCATGTGGTCCTGGTAGAGGGTTTCCCAGGACCGACTTGCGTTGCTTCTACAGTTCTGCTTGCTGCAGTGTTCTCTCTGAAGGTTTGTGTTATTTGGTCATTTGGGTTGTGAGTTCTGGTGAAGGTTCTTCCCTGGATCGCCCTTTGTTGTTTCTGGCGCAGTTCTTCCCAAGAGTGTTCTGTGTTCGTTTCGGGCCACCGTTATGTTGCCCCTGTGGTTCGAAGTGTGCCGTTTGGTTGGGCTGCGTTCTGGTGAGGTTCTCCCAAGATGTCTCTTAGTGCTTTTAGTGGAGGTTCTTCCCAAAGCTGCCCTATGTTTGTTTTGGTTGTCGTTGCTCTCTCTCTCTCTCTTTGTAGAGACGAACTCTCATGTTGCTGGTTGGACTGTCTGTGTTACAGTCTGTCTGGGCATTTCTAGTCAAGGTGTGGTGCCCTTGGCTGTGCGTCTGGCTGCTGTATTGGCCAGCTTGTCTCGTTGTTCGTTTCCAAGTTTCTCGATTACGTCGGTGGGACTTCGTGTGTCCACGTGGCTCGGATGGTTGTTTTGTTTTCCTGTGCCCAGCGTGCTCTCCAGATGGTGGTCTGGTGAGTGTAGTGGGTGTTTGGATGGCTGTGCTTTGGTGGAAGTGTCAGTCTTGCATTGTGGACTTCCCTCTCGCGCGTGGAAGTGACTCGTTGCATTGTGTGTCTCCTTCCTCTGCTTTTCGTGGGTTGCTCAAGGTGGCGATGCTCCACTATGGTGTTGTGTTGCCAGGGTGCTCATCTTTGCGACCTTCTGATGGAGTCATCGTCCCTTGAGTTGTTTTGGGTTGAGCTAGTTTCTCCCCTCGTGCCGACGTTTCCTTATGGCACCGTGGGTCAGTGGACCTGTTTGTGCCATTTGTCGTTGTGATGGTTTCTTGCTGCCTGCCTGGACAATTTGAGGCATGGGGTCCCTGTTGGTTTAGCGCAAGGTAGTATTCTTTTCTTGTTGGGTTGTATGTGTGAGTGTTGCTCTGCTGTGCACCAGTTTTTCTTGGTTGGCTTGCTCGTGCAAGTGTTGTTCTGGTGTGTGCTCAATTGTGCCTCAACTTGTGCCTTGGAGGCTTTTCGTGTCATCGTTTTGGTGTTTGGCCTCTCTATCGGTCGCGATGGAGGTGGTGCGTCTTACTCTTGTGCGTCAGGGAGTTGCTGCGATTTTCGTTCCTCGTGCGGCAGAGTCAGTGCTCCGTGTTTTAGTGTGCTTTTTGGAGCCGACGTGGTTGTTGCGCTCTTGAAGTTGGCTTCCCGTGTGCTTCTGTTATGGGTCTCTGGTGGAGAGTCCCCTTCGGTGGGCCCTGTGTTTGTCTCGGGCAGTTGGTGCGGTTGTGTGTGCTGCACCTTGAGCGTTTTTCAATGCTTCGTGTTTTGTGCCTCAAGGGTCGGGGCCGACGTGGCCTGTTGTGCCCTTTCAGGCTTGTGGTTCTTTGCGTGTGGCTTTTTGGCGGGTCTCTAGTGAAAAGTCCTTCCTATTAGCCTATGGTGTTGTTTCGGCCACTAGTGCACATGTGTTGCACTTTGTTTAGTTTTGGTGCTTATGTACACCGTGTGCTTGTGCTCGAGTGTTTCGGTTTTGTGCCGTCTGGAGCCTTGGTGCATTGTGTTGTACCTTGGGTGGCTTATGGTGCTTGTGATAGCACCATGTGTTGTGCCGTGTACCTTGATCGTGAGCTTCGTGTGTCGTTTCACGAGTTTGCTCAGTGTCGGAGGTGTTGAGCTTTCCGCCTCTAGGACACTTGGTGCTAGCCTATGCCTTGTGGTTGTATCGTTACCGCTGTAGGGTGGCTACTTGCTTTGCCTAGGTAGCCCTATTGGTGGTACACCAGGCTTTGGTCGTGGCATGTGTCTGGGTTTTCCCTCTCGCTTTGGGAGTGAGTGTGTGTTGGTTGTGGTACCCTGCTTCGGTGTGGGTCCCTCTAAGGTTGACGTGTTGTTCTCGACCTCTGTGGTTGTTTTGGTTCCCGTGTGGTTATGCGTCTTTTTGGTGGTTGGCATGTTGGTACCCGCGCTGAGCTCTGTGTGCGCGTGGCGGGTGTGCTGCCAACTCCTCGTTGGTTCTCCAGTTGTGCGTGGTGTTGGTGAGTCTGGAAGCCAATGGCGGAATCTTTTGTCAGTTTGTCTGGTGACAGTGAGGCTTATTGGCTTGCTACTACTCGACCACGTGGTTGTCGACATTGGGAGATGTCGGTTTCGGCTTAACCTCAGACGCCTTCTGTGCTTCTGTTGAGATGTGTTGCGCTGTGGCGAGTGGTTTCCCAGTCTTGTGGCTCCACGTGCATTTGGTGTCCTAGTCGGACCACGAGGAAGGTCTGGGTGAGACCTAGTGGTGACAGTGGATACCACTTTTGCGTGTTGAGTTTCTCCGCGTGCGGTTGCTGTCCCTGTTGGACCGCGAGAAAGGTCTGGGTGAGACCTAGTGGTGGTAGTGGACGTTGTTTCATGCGTTGAGGATTCTCCGTGAGCGTGTCTCGCTCTGGTTCTCGTCGCTCGTGTGGTTTCTAGGTTGGACTGGTGACCGATGCTAGCTACTGCTAGTAGCGTGAGGCTGTTCCCCTAAGTGTTGTGCTTGACTCTCAGGCGTTTTTCCCAATTGTTGTCAGCAACTGTGTACTCTGTCAGGTTTCGCTGGCAATAGACTGAGTTGCTGACCGGCGATTCTCATGTTGCTGTCGGCAACTGCGTCCTCTGTCAAGTTTTGCTGGCGACAGAGTGGGTTGCTGATTGGTTGGTCCCAACAGCGGGGTCTGTGGTGGCTGCAGCCGTGTGGTTTTTTGCTGGCATTTTATGTTGTTTAGGTCGGATTTGGCATTGCTCGGCACTTGTGGGGTTGTCGTTCCTCTTGGACGCCCCATGTGTGGTTGGAGTGAGCCATTGGTTTTCGGTTTTGCGCTTCAAGTGCATTTGGAGCGTGTTGTGAGCCGTTGGGTTTTTGGTTTTGTGCTCCCCATATGTTTGGACCATGTTGTGTGAGCCCTTGGTTTTTCAGCTTCGTGTGCTTCATGCATGTTTGGCGCTGCGGTTGTTGCCATGAGGAGGTCGTGTTGAGACTTAGTGGCTTTTCGCATCCGCGCTTCGTGTGCTCCGTACGTGTTTGGTTGTGCGATTATTGCCACGAGGAGGTCGTGTTGCGACTTAGTGGCTTATTCGTACTGGTCTTACATTTGCTCCCTGTGTTTCGTTTCGTGCCTCGGGATCTTTTGGGTGTGCTCTAAATTTCGAGGACGAAATTGTTTTAAGGAGGAAGGATGTAAGACCCGCTTCCCGGCTTTCCGTCCGGTGTCTTGGATGACTGGCCACTAACGCGTCCAGCTAGGTGACGCGTTAGTGTCGCGTCGTGGGTGTGCGATGCGACAGTCATCCTTGTCGCGACGAGCTTGTGCCTCGTGTTCTTGTCGTGCCCGGTTTTCTCATCACGTCTTTGTGTCGCTCCCGGTCAACGGGTCGTAACAGTCTTCCGTCGCTTCGATCATCTGACGCATGTCCGGGTGGCAGGCATGTCAGTACGACATGTCGTGTTGTCGCGACATCCTTGGGGATGCGTTCTTGTACGGTGCGTTGGCCCGTCGCGTTAGGGTCTTTAACGCGACGCGTCACCTCGTCGCGTCTTGGGTGCCGAAGGCATAAGGCCTTGGCCGGCGACCCTTCCCCCTTTCTCCCTCTTTCCCCTCTCTTCCCCCCCCTCTGACGGTGCTCCGCCTCCCTCTCTCCCCTTTGTGTGTTTCAGGCGAGGAGGAGGGTCGTGAGTGGTGTCCCGGCGTCGTGGAGCTTGCATGGAGCGAGATGTAACGACCCACTTTCACCCAATACGGTTACACCAACCCACATCAGATGAGAGCAAGCCGCTACAGGGGAGAAAACCCCAACGATATTCACATGGGCTGAGATATACACAAATAGAAAGGAATATTGCAACGGAATTTAAATAAATCTTATTCCATCAACATTTTAATCCACATACCACAGTCTATATAGTCCAGCAAATAAATAACATAACCACAATGTCCACTAAACATATAGCCATTTCCAAGTACAATAATACCAAAGTTCAAATTACAAATGCATTATATACTAGGAAATAAACCACAAGTCTTCAATCTACTCCTCCAACTCCGCGTCGGATCTTGCTAATTCCTCGGCTTCTAAATCTCCTGAAATGTTTAGCAAGGGTGAGTCTACATAATAGACTCAACAAGCAACTTAAGACTTCAAACCATATACTTATCACATATGCTTTCTAACAAATTAAACTAACATATGCTCATTCTAAAACATGGATAATAAACATGGATTCTATTAAGCAAAACTATACTAACACATGTAAAACCATAATTCTAAACATGGATACTTATAACATGGAATCACTAACATGGAAACATTCATATACCTACATGCTTTCATTTCTTATTTTTACATAACACTAACACATGGCTTATATTCATTTTATAACATGATACTAACACATATTCATCAAGCAGTTTCTATCTCATGGACATAATAACATACACCTACACATGGTACTAACATGATATCACAATCAAAATTTACATTAACACATGCATTAATTTCTCATGACATGCACACATGCACTTTTACCTTGGCTTTCACATGCTCTTAGTTTCACATTATCATTCACTTTCACTTTACACATTCACATATCACATGGTTTTCACATAGTTTTCACGTTGCACATTCACGTATCTTATCACTTCACTTGCACATACCACGTGCCACGTCCACATGTCACTTTACAAGTTATACACATATTCATTTTACACGTTGCCAAGACACAGCCCAAACCACCGCTAGAAAGATCACGTAACACATACACATACACATACTTAATCACCAGGCAAAGTGATCAAGTCTTGGCCCTGCAGAACCGGGGGAAGCCCTCCCCACCATTACAGTGGAACTTATCCACCTCTAGGATTTCACACGACCCTTGCCTCGGTATCACATAACACAATTGAGCTTTCCCATAGGGGCACTACTACAGTACAGCTCCAAGTAATCTAGGGTAGCAGTGTCTCATTGGCACACATTTTATTTATCTTGTCACATTAATACATTACACACTCACATGCCACTTGTTCTCTCACTTCCCATGCATATGCACACACATATATCATGGAAGATACAGTAATTGATAGAACCTAATCATGATGCTAATCACATTTTCACACATAAATAAAATCTATTTTTAAATCATGATACAGAGAGTTTCAGAAATTAATAGCTATTTGCACAGTACTCAGAATCATATCAAATTTTAACCACGGGTTAAATATAGCACAGGGAACATATTTATAATTTTTTACAATTTTTGGAGTACTCAAACTATTTTTAATATTAAATAGATATTTCAAGAAAATTACAAGATATTTCAATTTAAACATGGTAGGTCATGAACCATCTATTCTAATAGATCTATAACATGCACACAGTGGTCTTAACTTCTTCAAAAAAATTTGAGACAATAACATGCACCATATATAATTATTCTGTATTTTAACTCTATCATAACAGCTCATTATCTCCATAACAGAAATTCTATAAATAAAAGATATTATCAAAAAATTATCATGATTTCATGGGTTGCTCAAATGAACATATTAAACAAGACATGATTTTCTAAACACACATATATATATATATATATATATATATATATATATATATATATATATATATATTCGTTTTTCCCGAAAATCACATCACATAGATCAAACCAATGTTCAGAAAAGCCACAGGAACTTGACGTCCAGGGTCTGGATGCCAACAAGGTTAACGGCATGATCGACTGCCGTTTACCCAGGATCTTGGCGGCAGCAAAGTGTCCGTCAACCTCTTGTCTGCACACAGTGCAGACCGAAATATAGAAAACACAAAATTTGGGGGTCCAGGAATGAAATAAAAATCCGTAAAATTATTAAAACTCTACAAGACAAGTCTATGGAGTGAAATCCTAAGTCACTTGTCTGCGAATAAATCTCAAAAGGGATGATTTGGTCGAAGAAGCCCTCCTCGGCCAAGCCAAGAAGGTGGGATTTCTCCTCCCACATCCGGTCTTCCTGTTGATGTAGATCGTTCACCAGAGTCGGGAATGATTCCTCAATCCAAGGTGCAGCTCCCAGTCAAAGAAGATCGCTGGAAAGATCACCCAAACGCCAGATCGAGCTTTCCAAAGATCAGGTTTTCTCACAAACGAGCTCTAGGGTTTTCTCACCACCCAAAGGTCTTAATCCGGCCGAAAACTCTAGGTTTTATAGGTTTAAGGGTCGGGTTACGCTTAGGGTTAGGTCATCCTGCCGTTAGGGTGGTTTCCTAATCAAGAACCCGAAAGAAATGCTAACCGTTTCCAGATCTGAAATCGCAGCAAAACGCAGAAGTAAATGGCCAAATTGTTGTCATTCACAGAGAGTCAGCGTCCATCAATCTGGACATCAACTTCAGCTGACCATGCAGTAAACGGCACACTAGTTGCCGTCACACATGATGTTAACGTCACACTTGTGGTCGTCGACTCACTCTTAACGTCAAGTGATGTTGACGTTAAGAAGAATTTCGGCCAGCACACAGAAATCATCAAACAACATGCATGCACAACAACAATTTAATACTATATGCATAGGGTTTAATAAATATACTATACACAGAATTCAATAAGTATATTATATGCACAAAATTAAATATATTACATACACAAATAAACAGTATTAAATACACAAAATTCGAGGGCCTCACAGAGGAGGAGGTGGCCAATCCGACGTGAAGGGCCCTATTGGGGTTCGTTCTTCGTTTAAGGTAGGGATTGCTTGAACTCTTCTCGATCCGGTGGATAGGGAGCCCCTTGGGGTTTCTAGATAGTGTTTACTGCTTCTCCATGCTCCCCTCCCTCGTGTGGTATGTGTGTGGCTTGTGGGCGGCCCCGGGATGGAGCATCCCGTTGGTCTGCCTCTCTGCTGGTGTCGCGACTGTGATGTGCGTCGTGACACCAAAAGAGACGTCTACCCGGTCGGGCACGACCTTATCGCGACGCATTTGCCTGTCGCGATAAGGATCGATGTTGCGATGTGTTTTCCTATCACGACAGGGTTGCTGTCACGACGCGCTGCCCCGTCGCAACAGGGTTGCTGTAGCGGTGCCCTTCCCCGTCACGATGGTATCGCGATGGCCTAGGGGACGCGACAATACCTGTGTTGCCTCGGGTGTTTCCGTGGCCCCAGTTGGTGTATGTCGGCGTGTGCCCCAGGGCAGGTTTGCCTTTAGGACCTTCTGGTGGGGAACGCGGTAGGTTACCTCCCTACGTTCAGTAACCGAAGGTGACACCTTCGTGGTCGTGTCCTGGCAGCGGTGCTAGGAGGCTCGCGTCTGTCTAATAATCGATTGTATGACGGCCAATTGATTATTAGCAGAGCGATGTTTTCTGTACTTCTGGTGGTTTTCCGAGGTTCTGGCTTGTTCATGTGTGCCTTGGTTGGCCGACGGCCCTCTCGAGGGTCCATGCGTGCCTCGTGCTTGCTGGGCTTGTCATGGGTTACAAGCCAGCGGTTCGGCGTGGTTCTTGTTGTGCTTGCCCCGCCTGTTCGCTCGGTGCTAGGCACTTGAGGGCTTGTCCCATTCAGAGGTTGTCTCCATTGCCTGGGACCCCCATCCTCGGAAGCCTGTTGAGGGAGTGCTCCAGGCTACGAGCATGCTCAAGTTGGCAGCTGAGTTCGCAGACTCTAGAGCTGGGGGAAAACGAGGTTTGGGACAGCGGCGCTGAGTCATTTGTAGAGCTCTCTTGTCTAGGAAGGGACGCCGAGGTTGTTGATGTGTTTTCTTCCCGACGCAGTCCAGATAGTCCTTTGTCTCACTGCCTCTCTCTGCGTTGGTTCCGGAGCCACGTAGTGGTGCTAGGTGTGGGGCCACAGCTTGGCCAGGCTACAGTGTTGCGTGCATTCTTGTGGTGTTCTATGGCGGCTCTATCTCGCTCTTCCAGGGAGGCGGAGGTAGGAGCCAGGCTAGCGAGCAGAGGGTGTGGACGGCGTGTCCCTCTCTTGGCTGCTAGCGGCAGTGGCTCGGTTGTTGTTGTTGTGACGACATTTCCTCACGACGTTTCCAAGTGTCATCTGTTGCCCTTGCCTGCATGGTGGTTGTAGCCTGGCCGTGTCTAGCTTCCGTGGGCATTGTTGGTTTGGCCTTGTTGGCCCGTGCTACTGGTGGTTTCCACTTCGGTGTCCTCTCGGTTCCGTAGTCCCGTTCTTGGGTGCCAGTCCGTGGTGGCACCGACGTGTGTGGCTTCCCGACCTCGCGGTGTGTCCAGGGTCTGGGGTGGTGGGCCCTCGACCTTGTCGAGGTTTGAGGTGGCCGTGCTTGTGGTGAGACGTCGTTCTCACCTAGTTGTTGCGTGGTCTCAGTGGGTGTGCCGAGGGTTGCTTCCGCTTTTTGCCAGACTCCATGGTTTCTGCAGGAGTCGTATGTGTGTCACGACCTTGGTTGGTGGTCGTGGTGTTGCACTATTCTATTCTGCTGCTTAGTAGTACCCTGCTGTAGGTGTTCCTCGCTTTACAGCTTCTTGGGTAGTTTCTTATTTTCGGAGTTCCTGCTGCTCTGGCCGGTGAGGGACTGGTAATCTCTACCGGGCCTTGTTCGCGAGGCTCACCTCCCTACTTCCTTCAGCTAGGGGCTCGTCGTCGTGGGAGCTCGATGTCGGACGGGTTGCGGAGGCGGCTGTGGCGTCGTGTGTTGTCAGCAGCAGTGAGAGCGAGTGTTGTGAGCTCTTGTACCTGAGTGAGTTGAGAGTTGTGCTTTGCAAGTTCTCGGGGTATGCTCCTTAAGGATGCACCTTTCTTCTTGTACCTGTGCTTTTTCTTGGGGACACGTTGTACAGTTGTTATATTGTTATAGTTATTTAAATTCAGTACATATCTCACTAGACTATTTCTTCTAACCCTTCCGGGTCTTCAGATCCGTGGGTAGCGACGTAAACTTCGGCGCCCTGGCAGGGGTCCGAGAGGTCGGATCGTTACACTCCAACTTCTTAGAAGTCAAAGTCTAGACTCTGACTCTCTTAAAGTCGAAGTAAGATTTCGATTGATGAACACTTTCACTCCGACTTCTGACAAGTTGAAGTCCTCTTACTCGACTCCAGAGAAGTCGAAGTCTCTGTATTATACTCCAACTCCTTGAAAGTCGAAGTCTATTATTGTTTGCACTTCAACTCCCCATAAGTCGAAGTATGACCGATTGATGCTCTTATCACTCCGACTTTCCAAAAGTCAAAGTTTGTGATCAGTCTCACTGCGACTTCTGTAGAGTCGAAGTTCATCTTGTATCTCTTTTCCTTGACTCCGACTTCCGGAAAGTCGAAGTATACTATCAACTTCTATGTACTTGACAATAATTTCTGTATGAATTTGTCATTTCATAAAATCCATGAAATCTTGATTTTATGTAATTCAATATGTTTGTTATCCCTATGGGATCTCTTACATAATGAATAAACACTTACATATCCAACAGAATAATGCTTTTTCTTATTACTATCATTTAAATATTATGTTAGGTAGGATAAATTATATTCAAAATGACCACATAAATATCTTTGAAATATTTGAAATAATTATACAAATTGGTCTCTTGCTTTTTATCAGAAGTTCAGTTCTTCTCCCTTTTGACAGTTGCCTTGCAGTAAATGCGATGGTAAGTATAAGCTGCATGGGGTATCTGTCAAAGTTCACCTACCACTGTCAGAACCTCCCCTTACCTTCAGGATGCAACTGTATGTCTACTTTTTATTGCACTGAACATCTGTCCATCCGAGGTTCTTTTTACTTTACATATATTTCCATCTCACCTACCTCTGAAAGTATGGAGGTATCTCTTTCTGTTTTGTCCTTTCTTGTAGAACATTTATGAAGCATGCTTTGCTCTCAGTCTTCAGCATGGAGTTTTACAGAACAATTAATGAAGACTGTCTATCAAGCCGTAAAGCTACAAACATAGTCTGAAGACGTTGGAAATCCAAAAGCTGAAGGACTGATGAATATAACAAAAGTCTCAAAAGCATCTACATCTAAAGGATCAACGGCTACCCTTCAAACGGCTAGTTCTCTAACGGGCAGTTTCAAACGGAAACTTAAGGCTTCTGAAGCATATATAGAAGCTGGAGTTTTGAACAAGACACCAACTTAGATAGAGAGACAGCAACACAACTCCCATCTGAATTTTCAAGCAAGAGTCTTCACAAAGCCTTCTACTGAATTGAATGAAAGAGAGCTACTTCTTCAGTCAGCAACTTCCAAGCTCTCTAGTTCTTAGAAGTCTCTTTCTCTGTTGGGTGGCATTGTGTAACTACAGATCTTCTCTTCAGTCCACCCTGTTAGATTTAGAAAGAGTTAGGGCTGCAACTCTTATTTGTTTTCCTTTCTGAATTCTCTGTGTTTGCTCATCCTTCTGATCAGACACACAAGTGTTTCTCATTTTTATTTTAGATAACCCGCATGAGGTTTATTTCCTGTACTGCCCCTCTTGTGAAGGAAGACCTACTGTGTAGGTAGTCTTTGTACCCCTAGTTAAGGGAAGACTTGCTTGGGAGCAAGTGGGATTGTAATACCTCTCAGGTTGAGAGAAGGCCAAGTTCTCTTGGCAGTTAGTGAAATCCCAAGAGGTTGCTTGGGGAATGGACGTAGGACTTCCATGTGGGAAGGGCCGAACCAAGATAAAATTTCTTGTGCATTTGTGTGATTGTTTCCGCCATTTTACACTTGTTTCACACACTACACTAAACACTAACAACTTTATTTAGTGTTATCCACTTTCAGATAAAAAATTTTAAAGTGCAAGAAGTCCTATTCACCCCCCTCAAGGACATCATTAGTGCCATCTCGATCCAACAAAGGAAACACTATGGAAGCATGTAACTAAGCCAAACCACCCTCAAACCATACGAATCATGCATTAAACGAGAAGATCCTACACTCAAGGAAACCTCTCCAACGACGAAGCATGGAACTCTCACCCAAACCTCAAGCACGACGAGGAAACAAGAATCTCAAGGGGGAAGGGAGCATGCTAGAATGAGGGGGAAAGAGGAGTCCCTACCTCAATGAGTAGAACCGACCCGTTGGGACCTTCACGTAGGAATGGCCACCTCCTCCTCGCTCCAAGCACCACATAGATGCCGCCTACATGAATGGGGCGTCACCTCCTCGCCACGAGCACCACAAACACATCGGAAGAAGCAAGGGAGCTCGGGGAAGGAAGAAGGAAGAAGAAGAAGAAAGGAGAGAGGGGGAAATGGGCGGTTGCCTCAGTTTTGAACCGATGGCCCCCGAGATGCGACGGGTCGCGCCGACGCGATAGTAACCACGTCACGACCACCCTGCAGGTCGTGACCATGTCACAACCGCCTACCCTGGCACGACACCAAAAAGCAGTCAAACCTCAAAGACCGGAAAACCATAACGCGACGGCCTGCCAGGTCGCGTCAATGTCATACGCGCCTGACACCCAACAAGGCTGTTCTGATAGAAAAGATAGTGGCCAGAATGGTCAGAGACCAGAGTCACGTCGCCTCCAGACACTGCGACAAGAACGCATCTCCCACCCCCATCGCTACCAAAACGCAATGGGCAAGGCTGCCGCGACAAGAAGCATGTCGCGACTGGCTCCTCTGGCGCGACAACGTTGCAACCAGTAGGTCTATCGCGACCATGAGGACGGGGCCAAGGGCCCGAGAGGGCCGGGTCTTACAGTCGCGATCTCAGCAGAGACCTTTCAGCTACTGTTTGTTAGTTTAGGATAGAATTTTCATGCACCCTGGTGCACATAGGTTCATGCATGCACTATTTTTGTGTAGATAGGATTCCTCCTTGGTAGTGGAGACCCTCTCACCTGCGGGCACTCGTGGCTGACCAGGGCTTGATACTGAGGGCCTCCGTAAGTCCCCATGGCCATACGCACATTGCGGTTGCTAGGCTGGTTGTACTTGTTGCCCTATAGCTCAGATCATTTGCGAGCGAAATGTGTGTTTCCCCTTAGTCACATCGGAGTACTTGAGTACTCACCTAGTAGGGTCCTATCCAGCCGAGTGTCATTTCATTAATTAATCCACTAACGGCTAAGTGTAAACCCTAAACTGTTAACGATAATCATGTCAACTTGGGTGCTTGTTTGATATACTCCCTCTCATCTCACCGTCCACTCTTGTATGTTGGAGTCTAGGGTTTGTTTGTGGTCTTGTCGTCTCCCCTAATCGTTTAGGGGTGGTGCATGCGTCAGTGTCTAAGCCTCTCGAATCAGTCTCCCCGAACCATTGTATTATATCATAACCCTCTTTTCGATATGGACCATTTATGTGTCCTCACCGGTGACTCTCTGCCCATTGGGCTTCTTGATGACGTGGCCCAGCCACCTGCTGCCACCCTCACGGGGCAAATCCAGCCCCCACAGCTGTTGACAATTGGTCTCGCCCCCCTTCTCCTTCTGAGGTAGATGTCCCACATGCCCAATTCAGTCAACTCCTTCCTTACCTAAGCCTGACCCAAGTTCAAGAATTTTTGGCGGCTGCCAAAGGCAAGCACCCCTCTCTCCACCCTCTCATGCCTCTGCCCAACAGGCAACCTCCTCTGCACCCATTACTTCCACACCACGCGCACCCTCTATCGTGGTTGATCCAACTCCTCTGCGTCCGCGGGCCATCCATTTCTCTGAGCCTAGCTACCTTCTGGCACGGGATGTTCGGCCCAAATCTCCTCCGATTCCTTCATGCTATCAGGCCGAACACTATGCTTTTCCCGTGAAAGGCCATATTCTTTGGAGCAGTCACGCTCCCTTGTACCCACTCACCACGTCTCATCCCTTCTGACTTCCTTGTGGAATGGACGTCTATGAAAAGGGAGCTGCATAATCTCTGAAGGCAACTGGACCCTCGGAAGGTTGTCGACATCCCTCTCCCCTCTTTCCAACATCTCTGGGTTCCGCCTCAGTCAGAGCTCCCTACCTATAGATGATACTCTGGGGTAGGCAACCCCTATGTACATCTCAAGGATTTTGTGTATGAGTCAACTCCCCACAAGTATGACCGCCACCTTATGGCGTACTTGTTCAGGAACTCCCTAGATGGCCGGCCCTCTAGTGGTTCTACTCTTTGCCACCGGAGGAAGCTAAGGACTTCCAAATTGTACAAGAAAGGTTCCTACAGCAGTTCCAAGATTGGGTCGGACCCGAATACTCTTTTGTAGATCTGGTGGCCGAAGAGATGATGGCCGACGAAGAATTTGCAGTTTATGCTAACTGATGGTGTGCTCTGGCTGCAAAGGTCCGCTGCCCCATGCCGGAGGAGGAGAAAGTCAAGCTTTTGATTGCCAATGCCACACCTACCTACTGATCCATCTTGGCCATGAATAATATCACCACCATGTATCAACTCTATAGCCGAGCCCG
Source organism: Colocasia esculenta (assembly GCA_014218235.1). NCBI lineage: Eukaryota > Viridiplantae > Streptophyta > Magnoliopsida > Alismatales > Araceae > Colocasia > Colocasia esculenta. The sequence goes on from CM024762.1 coordinate 122,535,889, forward strand.
TTTCATTCAAACCCAGCTCAAGGACTCGCTTATCTACTCCATGTTCGAAACTCCAAAGTCTCGCTACCCCAAGAAACCACAAGGTCATGTCACCGAAGGGGTACAAACCAATGAATAAGTAGGTGCTGTCAACAACCCTCAAGGCCAGGTCGGCAGGAGTCCTTATAATCCACCTTCTCAGCAACCATGGAATAATAGGCCACCACCTCCTCAAGCTCAAAACCCTCAACAGGAGCAACGCCAATTCAACCAAGTCCCTCCAGCTCAAAATGGCTATGCTCCTAGGAAACCCAATGGTCCCAAGAGAGCTCAGTACCCTCCTCTCCCCAAGAGTTTGTCCAACATATTTGCAGCCCTCATGTCCCTCAATGCCCTTAGACTTCCTCCGGAAAAGGCTAACTGGAACATGGCAGCGGATCAGACCAAGTATTGTGTATATCACCGCCATCCAGGGCATAATGTATCAGACTGCTTCCAATTCAAGGACATGATATATGATCTTCATGAGCAGTAGCAAATTGATTGGGCAGAGATGAAGGGGTGATTCAGACCCTGAGGGATCAACAAGGGCAGAGACAACAGCAGTAGCAAAGGCGACAGCAGTCACCACCGCAGTAGCAGTAATTTCAGCAACAACAGTTCCAGCAGCAATTCTAGCAACCACAGCAACCAGCTCATGATCTCGGCATAGTCTGGAACCCTATGCCACAACACCAGCTTGCTTCAAATCACCAACCTGCTCCACCACCTCCGCCACCCGCTCAAGTTAACCCCGTTGTCCACCATCCACCACCAGCCGCCGCTTGGGCCTACGATGATGAACATGAAGTAGGCCAATTATTGGCTATTTTCTGTGAATGTGATTTTTAAACACTCCACAAAGAGCAATAAAAAAATAGATTTTAAATAAAATAAAATAGTATGAAATAAGAAGAGAAAAGTGCGTGTGTGCACGAGGACAGAGTGTGATCACCAGGTACGCGAGGGTACCAAAGGAGTGAGCGAAGGACGGGGTTTACTTACCTTCACCCAAAAATCACAGGAGTTGAATGTGGTGGGTTGACTCTTAATCTTCCAACCGGCCAGCCAGCAGAGAAGATTTTAGCCAGATGGTTACCTTGCAAAAAGGAAGAAAACACGCAAATAAGTGAAAGAATGATTAGACTAAATTGTGTAGAACCAAATTTAGAGGAATATGAGAAAAACGCAATGACACCTTGTAGAGGTGGTGTTAAACCCCTAAAATATAGGTGTGGAATGAAATGAAGTGAGTGTGTGAGTTATGATGTGAAATGAATGAACTAAAATAAATGAAAAAGGAGACGAACAGTTTGGCGAAATGAGCCCGTTGCAGTGAAGTGACAAAATGGAAGAAGAATCCTCCTCCAATGGCCTTGAGATGAAGAACACTAGGCTCCACTTGAGGAAGATTTGAAGTGACTTGAGAGGAGAATGGTTCTTCTCTTTAAGCTCGAAGTTTGACTCTTCAGTGTGGCAGGGCTTCGTCGTAGTGCTTGGGTATCTCCTCAAAACAATGGCCTCGGGGGTCTTTTATAGGGACAAATTTGGTGAATCGCAATGGACACAGTGGTCGCCTATTAAGATAAATCGCGGCCGACGAAACGTCACATTTAATAAGGTCCACTTACTTCGATTAAGCCTTTTCAAACATAAATTATAGGAGGTTTTAGAATCACGACAACATAAACCGACGCGTTTCAAACACTTCCAACATCGATTGATTCTTTCCGAATTTAATAAATGGAAACTTTGAATCGCGACGACATGAGTGGTTACGTATTTGAAAGAATCGATCTTCTGGTCTTCATACAATGGAATGTTAGTCACGCGACGGACTATGTGGACGTGATTTTAATTAGCAAAAAAATCTTTCTAAAAATAATTTTGGAATTTGCCATAAATCGAAATTGAAAACTCTTAAACGCGACGACTCTAATGGACGCGATTCAAAACATAGCAGGTGGCAGAAAAGGAAGGTTGATACATGATAGTTTTACCCGTCGTGGATCAAACTTCTGATCCGCGACCATTGTGTCTGTCACGAGTCAACTGTTCACAGTGGACCCCTTAAAAGCCCTAGAGAAATTCCAAAAAAAAATTAGAAAAATATGAAAAAAAAGGAAATCATTCGAGAGGCTAATTGAAGAGAGTCACTTTGAGGCATTGCAGTATAACATGAAATGTACTCAATATATTGTCAAAATGGCGTGTCTACAGCTGCCTCACCTTGGCGTCTGCTTTGCAAGGCAATGGAGCGTAAAGATACGAGATGAAAGCAATGAAATGAAGTGAATTGAGTGGAATGAAGTGGAGTGACTGAAAAGTAGACACCAAGGTGTGATGACACGCCTTCAACAATATACGACAGAAGTGGTTCTTTAGTTCAAAATGAAGCGGCTTAAAGGAAACCTTAAAAGATAACACAATGTTTGGACGAAGGGAAAGGGTGTGCACGTGAGCACGAAGGGGAGAGATCAACTTCCAGCGTTGGGGAAGTATCTACGGACACAATCTGGCAGGTTTCACCATTGAGGAGCATTTACCAGCTTGTGGACATGCTGCAGCCAAGGTGGATCTATGGGAAAAATAGACGAACTGATATAGGAATCCAAACAAAGAGTTTCTCGAAAGACGCTCTTCAAACATCAACATGATGAACTGAGTACTTGACTCGGAATGGAATATTTCATGTTTATTGGGATTAAGAATAAGTGGCTCTCTTCAGTTAAACACGAGAGTAATTCTCCAAAAATAAGTTCAAAGTCCTACATGATGCATGCTGGGCTAAAAAAAGATTAAAACAAAATAAAAATATAAATAATCAATGATAATATTGTTATGATGCTGAAGTCAGGACACTGGAATGGAATCTGTCATCCTTCTTGCAAAACGTAATGGCCTATCCTTGAGTCATAAGAATCCTCTGAAATTATCACTGTTTTTTTTTTTTTTTTGGCAGTGGAGGGGAACTTAAATTTTAGATTCATCAGAGCCTCGAGGTCCTTGATATACTCTAATAGAGTATAACATATAGTACAATGCAATTATACAATACCAGGTTCGCCGAAGATGAACGTGCAGCTTACAGCGAGGGATACGTATCTAAAACCTGCGCTCAAAGAATAATTAGCAATGACAAGCAACAAGTATAGAGCACAAATATTGAAATAATGATGCTGGTAAATCGCAATAGGGTATATGGACGTGTTTTACTTACCTGAATCGTGACGACATGGGTGGTCGCGATTTACCTTAAGCAGTCGCACTGGAAGTTGGAGTGAGGTGCTTGAATCACGACGTATGTGTCGGTCGCGATTTTGAAGCTTCCTGCCCGAGGCCAGATTTCCTTGCCTATTTTGCATTTCTTGCTATGTTTTGACTTACCTCCGGGCTTGTGCAGCCATGGGGGTTTAAAAAAACACCCTCCCCCTGCTCTCTTCATGCTCTCTAACCTCTCTAAAGTGCAGAATTCAACCCATTGGCCAAGAAGAGGAGGAGAGAAAGAATTGGAGGTATGGAGCATGCTGGAGCTCCCCCTTCCAAGAGGCCAAAAGTTGAGGGATTCCAAAGGTTAAGCAAGGTAGAGGGACACATATGCAAGTTGATTCAAGCTAAATTGGTAAGTTGAAGTGATTTTTGCATTGATTTTAACTTGTTCTTCATGTTCTTGAGGTGTTTTTCATGTTCTTAATGTGTTCTTGTTGTTCTTCCTGTTCTTTACTCTTCTCTTCCTCTTTTTTCTCTTTTTTTTTCTTCTTCTTCCAACTGTTATCCTCTTGTCCGAACCTACTTCTTCTTGCCAAACCCATGTCTAAATTCTACCTATGCCATAATCCAATTGGCCATAGTCCATGATGACATCTCCATGTGCCAAACTCCCTATGCATTGTAGACACGCGAATTCGACTCCACCACGGGCAAATTTCATATTGCGCCATAATGCCACAAATGGCCCTCATATTGCCTTGCAAGAGTATTTTCCTAATATTTCTGGATCTCACCCATTCTTCCCCAGTGCTTCCCCTTCATTTCCAAGGCTGGCCAGAGGTCATGGGCATTCATTTCAAGTCGCGATGGGTCTGGTGGGCACGTTTTCAAGTCGTGACGGGTCTGGGGAAGCATTCTGAAATGCGTTCAGCATGGTGGACGCGATTCCATTGATTCCCATTGTCGTGCCAGGCATGTTGGATGCAACTAGGTCGCTTGGTCCTTATCGCAACGGCCTTCTGCAACGCGACAAGGAATTTACTTATTTTATTTACGGAGACTGCCCATTGCCACTTCATGAACGCGTCCGCTATAGATGACGCGATTCTAATGTCGGTTTTGGCAGGATTTTCGTAAATAAAATATGGAAATACTTTATCGCGTCGTGCCGTGCCAACGCGTTTCAAATCAGAGACGCGTCGGACCGTGCCGACGCGATTAGGCCCTAGGCCCCAAAAGTCGTCGCACTCAAGCGCCTGTACCTCGAATCCCGAGGAATCTCTGAATCGCATCCGCCTGAGCCACCGCGATTAGATCCTAGGCTTGAACCCTAGACCCCCAGAAGTCGTCATATTTATGAGCCCACGTGTCAAAATGAAGTCGCGTCCAGGAAGGTCAACGCGTTTCCATATCGCGGCGCGCTGTCCCGACGTGATTCTGAAGGTGGTCGCAGGCTATAATCGTCATGTTATTGTCAAATCAAGCGGCAAATGCGGCGCTCTTAATCGCGGGGCGGACCAGAGTTTATTTTGGGGCCCTTGTAACCTTCCGGGCATATTTGTTACCCGAGGTTTGTTTAAACCCCGATATTTTTCAGGTTCAACAGTTAACAAAGGATAATTTCTGCCTTTGGCCTATTTCTGCTCGCATCTTTCTTGGAGGTCATAGCAAGTTCGACTATATCGATGGCCATGAGGAGGTGCCAATTGTTGAAGCGTCAGTGGGATCTCAACAATACTTTTGTGATGGGCTGGTTTTGGAAGTTTGTCAGTCTAGACATTAACAGTTGATTTTGATGAAGATAGTAGATGTGGAATCTTCTAGAGCAAATGTATGTGCGGCAATGAGATGGGCTGCACATTTACCAACTGGCTGCGGGTATCCATGACCTCAAGCAAAGCAGTCTTGGTGTTACCTCTTATTTGGTTTATTGAAAAGTAAATGGTAAGAAATGGATTACTATTCTGTTTGTAGGTGGCATTGTGTTGCTGATCAGAAATAGTATCTGGGTCATGTTTAGAAGACCAGAATGTTCAAATTCCTTGTAGGACTTAACTTTGAGTTTGATATACTTCGAGGTCAGATTCTGACCTTTGGTCTTCTTGTGCCTTGAGCATGTATATTTTAAACTTGCGAAGGTGGAGGGGTGCAAGAAGGTTATGATTGGAGAGCCCACCTCTGGTTCTTCACGGGAGGTGGGCAAATTCTTTGCCTTAGTCAGTACTTCTAAGGGTGTTAAATTGGATGGGCAGTCTGGTTGGACAAGTCTAAGGCGCCTTGTCATTGTACTCACTGTTACAAGGACACTTACAATGTTGATTCATGTTGGGATCTATATCCTGACAAGAATCCATAGAAGTACCTCACCAATAAGGGTGCTCAAATGGCTAAGAGCCATGTTGTTGTCACTCAACCCATTGAGCGTCCACCTTTCTGGACTCCAAACGTGAGTTCAACCTTGTCTCCAGAACTTGCTTCCTCAGCTGACATTCTCACCTTTAGTGTATTTTTTCCCAACTCGGGTTCATGGCTTCTGCTTCATCTTCATCCTCAGGTACTCTGAGGATTGCTTTGAGCTTCTTGTCCATTGTTTCCTGTTCTCCTTGGGTCGTTGACCCTGATTGTTGGATGTTGTTGTTCTGACTGTTGCATACCTTATTAATAGGATGCCATCATGAATACTTGGGCAGTCCTTTCCTTTGCAGTTGCTTTGATGCTGTCTTCTGATCATCCCTTGTTTTCTCTTCTCCCTTGTGTGTTGTCTTAGCTTTATTCATTGTCTGACTCCTAGTTCTCCAAGGTTAGATCCTTCTAAGATTCATGGGGGTCTTTCTTAGCTTACTCTCCTTCATAGGTGGGTTAGAAGTGTTTAGACCCAATAGGTTGGTGATACATTCCTAAGAATAGTAGCTTTCTATACTTACGGACTATCATCCAAGAGAATGGGGAGATTTATGACGATGTGACACATAAGATTAAGGCAGGTTGGTTAAATGGAGAAGTGCATTAGGAGTCCTCTACGATCGTCGTATACCAATGAAACTTAAGGGATGTTTTATAGAACGGCTGTGAGGCATGCTTTATTATTTGGTACCAAGTGTTGGGTAGTGAGAAAGGAACACCTTAACAAAATGTGTGTAGCAGAGATGATGGTGCTGAGATGGATGTGTGGTAAAGACTAAGAAAGATAAGATTAGGAATGAGTGCTTTTGTGAGGACTTGAGGAAAGCTCCAATTGATATAAAAATAAGTGAAAATAGACTCAGGTGGTTTGGACACATGTACTGTCGCCCTTACTCGGCGTCGGTTAAAAGATGTGACCAAATCTTAGTGGATGCCAGTAAAAGAGTTAAGGGAAGGTCTAAAATGAGATGGTGCGATGTTATTAGGAAGGACTTGGACTTCTTGAGTTTAAACACGAATATAGCACTTGATAGAAATCTTTGGCAGAAACGGATTCATGTAGCCGACCCCAAATAATGGGATAAGGCTTTGATGATGATGATGATGATGATTGGTTGGTGATACATCTTGAAAGATGTCATGTTATTTGAGTTTGAGTCTTATTTCCTTTGCAGTTTTTGCCTTAGGGGGAGTCCCGTGTGTCCTCTCTAGTTCCTCTTCCTATTTCTCTCCTTTTGGGTATTCCTTCTAACACTCAGCTGGATGCATCGGCACCTGATTTTCTCACTTATTCCTAGCACACTTGGCATGAATTGAGTCCTCCCACTGATCCATCCCATGATTCTGTGGAGTCTCAAGGTAGTGTTCCTCTTGATTTTGACTTTATTGCTATTTGCAAAGGTGTCTGGTCATGTATTCATCCTCTTTCTGATTTTGTTTCTTATTCACGATTATCACCTTCCTATTCTTCTTTTCTTGCTGCTATTTCTACTATCCATATTTCTCGATCTTTTTCAAAGGCTTTTAAAGAACCCTGGTGGGTGGTCACTATGAATGAGGAGTTACTTGCTTTGCAGCAGAATAATATTTGGGACTTGGTTAAGCTTTGCCTGGCAAGAGTGTTGTTGGTTCTCATTGAGTTTACACCATCAAGTATATTCTAATGGTTCTGTGCAGTGTTACAAGGCTTGTGGGTTTACTTATACATATGGTGTGGATTATCTCGAGACTTTTGCTCCTGTTATGAAGCTCAAGTTTGTAAGGGTAGTTGTCTCGCTTATTTTTTTTAGTTTGATTGGTCTATGCATTACCTTGATGTCAAGAATGCCTAGTGACCTTCATGAAGAGGTTTATATGCAGCCACCCATGGACTCACTTCAGGAGGGAGAGAGTGTCATCTCAAGAAGGTGTTGTATGGTTTAAAACAATCTGCTCATGCATGGTTTGAGTGTTTACATGCTGCCACGACACACTTCAGGTATTTTCAGAGGAATTCTGATCACACCTTGTTCACTACATGGCAAGATTGTAGAGTTGTGGTCTTTGTTTATGTTGATGACATGATTATCACAGGAGACAATGTTTCAGAAATCCACAAGCCGAAGGATGATTTGGCATGACAATTTGAAATTAAGGACCTTGGCGCATTGAGGTATTTTCTAGGCATTGTGATGCGGGATAGGGAGGGAGAACAGAGGTCTGAGAGAGAAAGAGAGAGAGAGCTGAGATCGGAGAGGAGAGAGAGCAGACGGGTTGGGAGGGGAAGAGGACGAACTAGGAGCAGGGGTGGGAGGAAGAGGACGGCAGGGAACTTGCCCAACAAGTTTCTTTCTTTTGCCTTCAATTTATCCTCAAAAGATGGGAAAATGGGTATTTGAAGAGAATGGGAACCCACATGGCCCTTCTCACCTACCCAAAAGACAAAAGATCCAAAATATCCCCTTTTAAAGCAAACAACTAGTTTCAGCCCTAAAATTTATAAAGAAAAGAAAATTACATCAAGTGGGCCTCTAATGGGCCAAATAAATAAACAAGAGGTCCTTTGCTCCTTTGGTGTGACATTTCGATTCCCATCATTCTCCCCGGTTCGGAAAAACTCGTTCTCGAGTTTTGAAGTGAGGTAGTATCCACAGGGAGACGAGGGAAGTAGCAAACCTAGGCGATATCATTATAGCCACATAGGTCATCGCGTAGATAGCCATGCTTCTAAGTGGGAAACTTGCCTTAATATCGCTTCAAATGTGATCAAAATCACATAGACCAATGGCATCTAAAATGGTCTTGGGCTGATCGATCACATCTTCAACTCTATCTTCCATCATTTGCTCATTCTCCTCAATAAAGGGGTCTTCATTTGTTGTCAAAATCTTAGATTCAACATGTCTATAATAATCATCTTCCATTGATTCATCGGCTTCATCATATTCCTCAATCATCGCGGAGTCAGCCTAATAGACAACCTTTTTTGGTTTGGCCAACAAGTCATATAAACTCTTGATTTCATTCATTAGCTCTAGCATTTCTTGTTCCTATTGGCACCTTAAATTGGCCCATTGAATCATCATATGGTCCCATTCTTCACGTGTCAACAAATGTTCAGAAGATGCTTATAGATTCGGCACGCAAAATGATGCACATTGATGATGCTAGTAGACTAGTCGAGTCAGCGTCACTGTGAGAAAGTCAACGGTGCAAATGGCACGTGAATCGGAGCACAGATGAGGCCCCAGCACTGGCGGTGCAATAAGAGCTTATGGTGCACCACCTAGCATTGTAGCAGACCGGTCACTATAGCGAACTAGCTCCAGGTTGACCCGGTTTACCTTAAAGGGGGTCGGGCTTCCTCCTCCCTCCATTTTTTCTCTGGCACTCGTGCAGGGAGAAGCCAGAGAGAGGGAGAGAAGGGGCCTCCGCAGCGGCTGCGATGGCGGGGCCGACGGCGACAATGGCGGACGACGGGGACCTCGGCGGCAACGACAACAGTTCCGGTGAAGGGTGGCTTCGGCCCCCCGTCTTCTTCCTCCTTTGCTTCTTCTTCTTCTGTTTCTCTTTTCCCCTTTCTTTTTTGGCTCTCAGAGGAGGGAAGGGGGAGAGTGTAGGTGGCGCAGGAGATAGAGAGGAGAGAGAAAGAAAGCGCAAGAGTGAGACAGGGGGAGAGAGAGAGAGAACTCCGAGATGGAGAGAGAGAGAGAGACAACGCGAGAGAGAGTGCACGAGAGGGGGGGTTGTCCGCTCGTGGGCTGGGGTGCTGCAGCAGAGGCCGCACGTGGTGCAGCCACAAGGTAGTGGGAGTGGCGGAGAGAGTGGAAAGAGAGAGGGAGAGAAGCGAGATGAGGGATGATCGCGTGCGCGAGAGAGAGCGAGAGAACAAGAGAGCGAAGGGAAGAAAGGAGCGGACAACGGGGAATCGTAGTCAGCTCTGATACCAAGTTGATGCGAGACAGGGAGGGAGGACAGAGGTCTGAGAGATAAAGAGAGAGATAGTTGAGATCTGAGAGAAGAGAGACCAGACGAGGTGGGGAGGGGAAGAGGACGAAATACGAGTAGGGGCGGAGGAAGAGGATGACAGAGAACTTACCAAACAAGTTTCTTTCTTCTGCCTTCAATTTATCTTCAAAAGATGGGAACGTGGGTATTTAAAGAGAATGGGAACCCACATGGCCCTTCTCACCTACTCAAAAGATAAAAGATCCAAAATACCCCCTTTTAAAGCAAACAATTAATTTCAGCCCTAAAATTTAAAGAAAAGAAAAATTACATCAAGTGGGCTTCTAAAGGGCCAAATAAAATAAACAAGAGGTCCTTGACTCATTTGGTGCGGCATTTCGATTCCCATCACATTGAGGTTGCCAAGTCTCAGTGTGGTCTATCTCTATGTATGTCAAAGGAAAATGCACTTGAGTGCCGTGTGGACGTGTTTCACTCTTATAGTCACGGCGGTTGTACCCGACGCGATTCAAAGCTTTCATGCCTATAAATATAGACCCGAGGGTCATTGTTCAAGGGCCCATTCACTGCGGCGAAGCCCTGTCGGATTCTCGCCTCGACCTCCGGCTCAAGGGGACCATCTACTTCAAGCCATCCACTCGATCCCCTGGAGCTCAGAGCCGGCATCCCCGTCGTCTTCTTCACACGAACCAGAGCAAGGGGAGAGGAAGCTTCTTCCCCATCTTCCTCCGTCCATCCAGTCGGCAGTGCCGCCGCGCCATCCATCATTTAGGGAAGCACCCCCCCCCCCCCTCTATTCGTTTTTATCTCCTCTTCTCCCTTTTTTTTTATACATACACACATGCATGCACACACACACACACACCACATTTTTAGAGATTTAAAAGCCACCACACGGTAAGTCGTTCCCCATGCCATTCATTCTTTCCATTTCATTTATTTAGAATTGTATACTACACACGTGGCTAATCCCCTCTCTTTTTCTTATTTGTCTCTTTTCAGGGTAATCAGAAAGGAAACGCCCTCTACCATGGCCGGCCTTGCTCGTAGAGGAAGAGGAACCCACATCCCCCGCGCAACCCCCCACGCTCCAAAAGGTACTTTTTGCGATCACTCCATTCCATCTGCACCCCTTTCGCGCGTGCAACCTCCATTCGGTACCCTCGTATACCTGGAGATCACGTTTTCTTTCTTTTCCATTTTTTCCACACATTATTCATATCTATCCACACCATTACCACCACCATTATAATCATCCCTCTTTGTGGACAACTGTTCTTCGGACCCCCCCCCCCCCCACGAAAAAGGAGGAACGAAAAACACCGTCTACAGATTGGCGATCACGGTGGGACATCTTTTTGCGTTTGCTTGTTGATTACCCCCTCCTCCGTGCCCCATGTGGCACTCTCCTTGGCACCTTCGCATGCCCCTCCTTCTTTTTCCTGCTTTATATTGTGTTGCATGCTTGTGTGTTTTCATATATATATATATATATATATATTGTTTATATTGTTTCCTACACTTTTTCTATTCTCAGGTTGCCGTTGTAATCGCGTCCACACAGAGGACGTGTTTATAACGTGTCCACTGTACCGGACGCATTTCATTTGTTGTCACGGCGGCTAAGTATGACGCGTTTCTGTCTGCACAGTCCATCCACAAGGACCGACTGCAACGCTAACAGCCTCTTGGGGCTTTCAAATTCATGGCCAGGTGACTGGATGCAATTCAGTCAAATCGCGGTCGTTGTACCGGACGCGATTTGACTGACTGACAGAAACGCGCCCCTTTGCCGTTTATGTGCTATAAACTGCTGCATACAGGGCATTTTTGCATTGGTCGGGGGACCTCCTTCCCTCATATCCTAGGCTCCATACACCCTTCCGGTGAAGGCAAGCTCTCCATTGGGCATTCCGTCCATTTGGACTAGCGAACCTTCTCCCATAACGCCATAAGTCTCCGTACCTCGTGGATTCCCTCACGGCGGACTGAGCTGGCGGTACCCCTCCGTTGACCCGGTTAGATATCCATTGCGTGGTGAGAGATGATTCCTAGTTGTACCCTAAGTATCCATACTTCTCCCTGCCAGACTGAGTCACCTTTTCAGGCAAGACTTTGGTAGTGCCCCCTGTTAGCCACGAGCAATCAGCCCCTGGGCACCACTTTAAATGCACGCCTTACTCTAGGCATTCTTTAATGACACGGGAGGTAACGAAGACCCCTCGCCAGTCAATTTTCACAACCTTATGATGCCATGGCATGGCAATGTTCCCAAAAAAACCCAAAAAAATTCCAAATATTTCAAAACCCACAAATTTAAATTTTTCAAACCCACAAAAATTCAATACTTTTTTTTCAACACAAAAATTCAAATATTTTCAAATCTTCATAACAAATCAAAATATTTTCAAAATCCACAAATTCAAAAATCCAAAAGTCAGATGGTATTGCACAAGGCAAGCACATTGTAACGTCGTGTGCTTTTCGGATCTATGCGGATCATGTGTGTTGTGGTTGTGTTGGCCGTTGTGAGGCCAATGTGAGTTGGTTGTGTGGAATGTATGGTGTGGATTGTGGCTTGAGCAGGTGAAGTGCAGTTTGGTCCTGAAATAAAATAGGACCTGCTGCAGTTCAGTTGGAGTTGGCGGCCAGGGGTGGCCGTTGACTGGTTGGCGTCCAGTAAGTGGACGTTGACTGTATGATCTTGGCGACTTAGGATGTGGACGTTTAGGGTGGCGGTTGTTCTTGGCGGCAGAGGGTTGACGCCAACCTAGAATTCTACAGGTTATAGGGTCACCCGAGGCAGGTTTTCTACCTGGTTCTCATTCTCCCTTGCCCCAGCTTCTTGTCCCAGTGTTCCTAAAGCTTCCAACAGGTACTGAAGGTGCTTGGAGGATCGTGGGATGTGTGGCGTTGCCAAATTGCGCGAGGAAACGTCGTGGCGTGTGCAATTCCCGTGGGAGCTCGCGGAGGGTTCGGCGTGAACTAGAGATTGCGGGAGGTTTTAGCGTGTTCTGAGGTAGGGGACGAACCCGGTTAACTCCGTAGAAACATTAAACACGGCGTACCACCTGAATCAGCATGATATGCATTTTCGGATTAAGTTGCACCATGCGGGATAATGGGTGGTTTGAGTAATTTAGCGACGAGCATGCTGTAATGGGTTTGTTTGGATTCATGCATGTTAAGAACTGTTTCTGTATGTTTTTCTGTAGTTTTAATGGTTGGGAACCACTGTAGAACCGGATTAGGGTTTCTACAGGGTTAGAGGCCGAAGAACTTGACGTCAACATCGTTTGTCGCCAAGCTCATCGACCAGGATGTAGACGGACAAATTCCTTTCCTTCGACTTCCTGTAAGCGGCAGTCGATGTGGCCGCCTACTGGTATATAACAGAAATGACCATCTAAAGTATTTATCGATAATGCATGTGCGTTGGCACCTGAGGTGCACTGAGTGCACATGGCTTTCGTGTTTAGCATACAAGATATGCAGTTAGTTACTTACTTTCGTGGCTGCGTGTTTTTTCACGCGAGTCCAGTTGGGTTCACGTGTAGTGGACCGTTGTTACTTGTGGTTTACGTGAGGTTTCACGTGGTTTGTGTGTGACATGCATGTGGTTCTGTGTACGTGGCGATAGTACGACGCCTACCGTGTTACCTCTCTAGTTGGGTGCCCCAGTTCTTTGTGAGCCAGGCTGTTAGACGGGGCTTTCTCCCGTACTTGTGTTGTACCGTCGAGGTCTATGTCGTCTGACCTGGACACCCTCACTCTTGTGTTTGAGTTGCACGTCCGGCTGAGGGAAAGACGACAGTGGGACAGTGACACTTGTGTTGTCTTTAGTCACTTGTAGCGCGCTCGTAGTTGGGGGTACGGACACCAGTAGACATACTGGACCCCAGCTAGTCCTTTTCCAGTGTCTCACTCTAGAGAGTTTCGGGCCAGGATCTCTAGAGGTGTCAGGCATGGGCCTGTGACCGTGTGGTCCGCAGATGGTGTGTTTAGTTGGTCTCCACAGTTGCTTGACCTTTTCACGTGGAGCGGACAGCTGACCTTTCGTCCGTGGCTGCGAGACTGAGAGGTAGACATGTGTTTAGCTTGTCCGAGTTAGTTTTGGTGTCCCGAACCAGTTCACGTGGCTCGTGTTTGCTGTCTCTACTTTAGCTTGTACACCTTTACTGTTTTGCCGTTTAATTATTAAAGTTGTTCTCGTAGTCGGCAGACGGTGAGTACTTTTACAGCTTTAATATTCTGTTTAGCTGTGTCTATAATTGTTGGTATTGTTTACTGTTTTCGTACCTGTGGTTTTAGGTTTACTCGATATTGGGGGAGTTCCCTACTGAGTCAGTGACAGCGAGGCTCACCCCTAGCCCCACAGGTGAGAGCGAGGAGGACGTTTCACGACCGTCGTCCAGTTCAGAGCCGCGCTGTACGGTGCAGGTCGGTACCGTCCAGCGTGTAAGTGGCAGCTCCAGCAGTGTAGCATAGTTAGTCGTTTACTTTCTTCATTTGTACCTCGGGTATGCCCCAGGCTTTGTACTTCTTTTCAGTTTTTGTGGAGATTTGGCTATGTAACCTTGTGAAATATATAAAATGTGGTGTGTTCCTTTTTGTTTACACGGACTGTGGTTTGGTATCCCTTGCGAGGCTTCGGCTCATTCGCGGGAGGCGGACTCGGATCAAGTACGTTTTTGTTTAACGGGCTTGGCCGAGGCTTCCGTCACAGTTGGTATCAGAGCAAGGTCCGTGTTATAAAAGGGAACTAGAAAGATACATAGCCTTATTTCGATCTTTGTACACTGCTGGTAGGGACCCTGGTTTTTGATAATTTGTTGTTTGATTTTTGTTTGGGTGTTTTGTTTTTATGGAATTTCTGGTATGGCTGATAGAAGAGATTGGGGTGGTGGAGGAGATGATCCGGAGGAAAGCACCCAGCGTATGATTGAAAAATTTGGGAAAGCCTCACGGATATTCGGACGAGATGATCACAGGCGCCAGTACCACCCGTTGCAGTGCCACCTGGAGATGGAGAGGTTGTCCTGTGCTCCAGTTCCGCCAAGGTAGAGGTGCCTTTTGCAGCACCTGTGCCCCACCCCACCAGTGTTGATAGCAGAAGAACCAGTGATGCAGTGGAGAAGTTTTTGAGATACAGCCGCCTACTTATTCGGAGGGCCGAATCCAGATACAGTAGAGCATTGGGTTCATGAAATTGAGAGAGTTTTTTACAACTATGAGGTGTCCGGCAGCAGATAGAGTTGTGTTAGCTGCTTATCAGTTGAGGGGCTTTGCCTTAGAATGGTGGCGACTGAAGATGCAGACCACCTTTGCAGGCAGGACAGAAGAGGCTATCACTTGGTCGGAATTTCTCGATGTATTTAATTATACATTCTTTCCGATCCAAGTGCAACAAGTGAAAAGAGAACAGTTTCGGACACTTCAGCAAGGTAATTCTTCAGTCTTAGAGTACCAGATGAGATTTATGGCACTTAGCCGTTATGCGCCTTATGTGGTTTTAGATAATAATATGATGGTGGAGTACTTTATTAGAGGTTTGAGAGTGAATTGCAAGATGCGATAGTACCTCTTATGTGCAAGACAGTGGGAAAGCAGCCCAGAGAGCAGCTACTTTGGAGAGGTCTATTCAGACTCGTCAGGTGGGCGAGTCAGGTTCAGGTAGTTTTCGGCTACCGCAGCAGTCAGTGGGTGCAAGTAAAGGTAAAGCACCAGCAGGACCTTCTTCATCAGGCTTTGGAAATGGGGTCAGAAATTAAAGCAAGCATTTAAAGGAAAAGGAAGAGGATGGGAGGTCGTTCGCAGTTCCAGCAAGGCCGAGGTAGGCCTGAGGTGGAGGAGTCACAGCAAGTACTGCCAGACAGCCTATTACTCCACCAGGGTATCGTGTTATAATTGTAATCAGCCGGGGCATTTGATCCACAATTGCCCCTATCCGAGAGAATATGGGTATGGAAGAGGTGTGCAGCGTAGCAGCCTCAGCATTTTTCAGCAGCCACAGGCAGGTCGTGGCAGAGGAGTACCGCAGCAACGAGAAGAGGCCGGGTTATGGCTATCACCCGAGCCCAGGCGGAGGCATCGAATATGATAGAAGGTACTTTACCTCTTTATGAATATTCAGCAAGCGTTTTATTTGATTCGGGTGCCTCTCATTCTTTTATTTCTGAAGAATTTCTGGATTGTATAGCTCATCCTTTAGAAGAGAAGTCTTGTGAGTTAGTAGTGGAGGTTCCTTTCGGGTTTTTCCTACTCACTTCAAGCTATATAGATGAAGCTCCTGTTATGATTGAAGGGAACCAAATGCCGGGTCGGTTGTATGCCCTGCAGTTGTCAGATTATGATATTTTCTGGGTATGGATTGGCTTGAGATGTTGGAGCAATGTTAGATTGCAGAAAGAAAAGGATCAGGTTTTGTCATCCTAATGGTGCATATTTGAATATCAAGGTATGTCTTTTTATACCTCTAAGTTTCTAATTTCTGCAATTAAAGCTAGAAATTTATAAATGCTGGATGTGTGGCTTATTTAGCCTCAGTAAGTCTGGAGAAGCTAGTCACCAGTGGAAGCATTCCCGTGGTTAGGGAATTTGTTGATGTTTCCCTGAGGATTTGCCTGGTTTAACTCCACATAGAGAGGTGGACTTTACCATTGAGTTGCTTCCAGGTACCATGCCGATTTATAAAGCTCCATATCGGATGGCACCAGCAGAGCTTAAGGAATTGAAAGCAGTAGAAGAATTGTTGCAAAAGGGTTCATTAGACCGAGTCATTCCCCGTGGGGAGCGCCGGTTTTATTTGTGAAAAGAAAGATGGAATTTTTCGATGTGTATTGATTATAGAAAGTTTAATGATGTGACCATTAGATAAGTACCCGTTGCCGAGGATAGATGATATGTTTGATCAGTTGCAATCAGCAAAAGTATTTTCTAAAATTGATTTGAGGTCCGGTACCATCAGTTGAGAATCAAAGAGGAGGATATAGAAAGACAGCTTTCAAACTAGATATGGTCAACTTTGAGTTTGTGGTTATGCCATTGGGTGACTAATGCTCCTGTAGGTTTTATGGATCTGATGAATAGAATTTTCATCCATATTTAGACCAATTTATTGTGGTCTTTATCGATGATATTCTAATTTATTCAGCATCTGAAGAGGAGCATGCAGCTCATTTGAGGTTTACTCTGCAGCTGCTAAGGATAACCAGTTGTTTGCTAATTCAATAAGTGTGAATTTTGGTTGAAAGAAATTCAGTTTTTGGGTCATGTTATCTCAGCCAGAGGAGTAGCAGTAGACCCAAGTAAAGTGGAAGCAGTAATGAGATGGGAAGTGCCTAGGACAATAACCGAGATTAGAAGCTTTCTGGGATTGGCAGGTTATTATAGGCGCTTTATTCAAGATTTTTCTAAGATAGCAGCACCTATGACTAAATTGACCAGGAAAGGGGTGCCATTTGTGTGATCCGGTGAATGTCAGAAAAGTTTTATGGAATTGAAGAAGAGACTTACATCAGCACCTATATTGACATTACCGGCAAGGAGTGGTGGTTTTTGTGTTGTATATTGATGCTTCAAGGAGGGACTTGGCGCAGTGCTTATGCAGCATGGTAAAGTGATAGCTTATGCGTCCAGGCAATTGAAGCCAGCAGAGGAGAATTACCCCACTCATGATTTGGAATTGGCAGCAGTTGTGTTTGCCTTGAAATGTGGAGGCATTATCTGTATGGCGAGAGATTGAGATCTTTACGATCATAAAAGTTTGAAGTATATTTTCTCGCAGAAAGATTTGAACCTTCGCCAGCGCAATGGGTTGAGTATTTGAAGGATTATGATTTCAGTTTGGCTTACCATCCGGTAGGCCAATGTTGTAGCAGATGCCTTGAGCAGAAAGGCATATATGAACCTGATGATGATTAAAGAATGGAAGTTGTATGAAGAAGTAGTGGAAAACTCTTGTATGTGCCCAGTAGTCAGCGACGGGCAATACTAGCTGCTAGTGCTGTAGAGCCGTCTTTGTATTGGCAGATTATTGAGGCTCAGAGAGCAGATGCAAGTTTAGCTGAAATTGTGAAATGGAAGGAGTTTCTATTGATGATAATTGTGTGTCAGGCTCAGGGGCAGTTGTTTGTTCCTGCAGAAAGAGAAGTAAAGCAGTGAGTATTGGAAGAGGCTCATAAATCTCGGTACACTATCCACCCGGGTAGTACTAAAATGTACCATGATTTAAGAAAGCATTTCTGGTGGCCTCATATGAAGAAAGAAATAGCAGCGTTTGTTGCAAGATGTTCTATCTGTCAGCAGATTAAGCAGAGCATCGAACTCTGGAGGTCTATTGCAACCGTTACCCATTCCGCAGTGGAAATGGGATGATATTGCTATGGACTTTGTGGCAGGTTTACCAAGGTCGAGTTCCGGGCATAATGGATATGGGTATTTGTTGACAGATTGACCAAAGTGTGCAGATTAGTGGCAGTAAGTATGTCTTGGACAGTGACAGATTAGGCAATATTTATGTTGAAAGAATTGTTCCCTGCATGGTATCCCGAGACTATTGTATCTGATAGAGATCCAAGATTTACTTCTAGTTTTTGGAGAAGTCTGCAAAAGTAATTGGTACTGAGTTGAGGTATAGCTCCGCTTATCATCCCCAGACAGATGTCAGACAGATAGGACTATCCAGACGATTGAAGATATGTTGCGAGCTTGTTGTTTAGTTTTGGGGAGGTAGCTGGGAGCATCATTTGGGAATGGTTGAGTTTGCCTACATAATAGCTATCATACCATCTTGGGATGGCACCGTATGAAGCTTTATATGGAAGGCCATGTAGAACCCCATTGAACTGGCATGAAGTGGGAGAGAGGCAATTAGTGGGTCCTGAATTGATTCAGCAAACCACAAAATAGTGAAGCTTATTAAAGAAAAATTGTAGGCAGCCCAGAGCAGGCAAAGAGTTATGGAGATGTCCGGAGGAGACCACTTCAGTTTGAAGTGGAGATTTTGTTTTCTTGAGAGTTCCCCGAGTAAGGGTATTATGAGGTTTGGCAAGACTGGGAAGTTGAGTCCAAGGTATGTGGGACCCTTCAAGTGTTAGAAAGGATTGGGGAGACAGCTTATAGGCTGGATTTGCCAGCTGATTTTGCGATGTGCATGATATTTTCCATGTTTCTATGTTGAGAAAGTGCATTGAAGATCCAGCTCAATAATCAGATATCAAGGTGGTGACCTGAGGCCGATATGACTATGCCAGAGTATCCGGTACAGATCACAGATCGAAAGATAAAGAGCTGAGGAAAAGAAATTGAGCTAGTTAAAGTGAGATGGGAGAATAGGTTGGGTGGTGAGGATACCTGGGAATTAGCCGAGGAGATGGCTAAGGGTATCCCTATCTGTTTGAATAAGCTCTTGTATTTCTTTTTAGATATAGTGTTTGTAAGGTGTGTATGTTTAACTTGTTTAATTTGAGTTGTGTTATGAATTTCGAGGTCGAAATTTTCTTTTTAGATGATAGTAATGTAACGTCGCGTGCTTTCGGGATCCATGCGGATCATGTGTGTTGTGGTTGTGTTGGCCGTTGTGAGGCCAATGTGAGTTGGTTGTGTGGAATGTATGGTGTGGATGTGTGGCTTGAGCAGGTGAAGTGCAGGTTTGGTCCTGAAATAAATAGGACCTGCTGCAGTTCATTGGAGTTGGCGGCCAGGGGTGGCCGTTGACTGGTTGGCGTCCAGGTAGTGGACGTTGACTGTAGATCTTGGCGACTTAGGATGTGGACGTTTAGGGTGGCGGTTGTTCTTGGCGGCAGAGGGTTGACGCCAACCTGAGAATTCTGCAGGTTATAGGGTCACCCGAGGGCAGTGTTTTCTACCTGGTTCTCATTCATCCCTTGCCCCAGCTTCTTGTCCCAGTGTTCCTAAAGCTTCCACAGGTACTGTAGGGTGCTTGGAGGATCGTGGACGTGTGGCGTTGCCGAATTGCGCGAGGAAACGTCGTGGCGTGGTGCAATTCCCGTGGGAATCTCGCGGAGGGTTCGGCGTGACCAGGAGATTGCGGAGGTTTTAGCGTGTTCTGAGGTAGGGGACGAACCCAGTTAACTCCGAGAAACATTAAAACACAGCGTAACCACCTTAATCAGCATGATAATGTATTTTCAGATTAAGTTGCACCATGCGAAGATAATGGGTGGTTTGAGTACTTTAGCGAACGAGCATGCTGTAATGGGTTGTTTTGGATTCATGCATGTTAAGAGAACTGTTTCGTATGTTTTTTCTGTAGTTTTAACGGTTGGTACCTGAGGTGCACTGAGTGCACATGGCTTTCGTGTTTAGCATACAAGATATGCAGTTAGTTACTTACTTTCGTGGCTGCGCGTTATTTACGCGAGTCCATTGGGTTCACGTGTAGTGGACCGTTGTTACTTGTGGTTTACGTGAGTTTCACGTGTTTTGTGTGTGACGTGCACGTGGTTCTGTGTACGGCCAGTAGTACGACGCCTACCGTGGTTACCTCTCTAGTTGGGTGCCCCAGGTTCTTTGTGAGCTAGGCTGTTAGCTCGGGGCTTTGTCCCGGTACTTGTGTTGTACCGTCGAGGTCTGTGTCGTCTGACCTGGCACCCTCACTCTTGTGTTTGATTTGCACGTCCGGCTGAGGGAAAGACGACAGTGGACAGTGACACTTGTATTGTCTTTAGTCACTTGTAGCGCGCTCGTAGTTGGGGGTACGGACACCATAGACGTACTGGACCCCAGCTAGTCCTTTTCAGTGTCTCACTCTAGAGAGTTCCGGGCCAGGATCTCTAGAGGTGTCATGCATGGGCCTGTGACCGTGTGGTCCGCAGGTGGTGGTGTTTATTTGGTCTCCACAGTTGCTTGACCTTTTCACGTGGAGCGGCAGCTGGACCTTTCGTCCGTGGCTGCGAGACTAAGAGTAGACCTGTGTTAGCTTGTCCGAGTCAGTTTCTGGTGTCGCGAACCAGTTCACGTGGCTCGTGTTTGGCTGTCTCTACTTTAGCTTGTACACCTGTACTGGTTTGCTGTTTAATTATTAAAGTTGTTTCTCGTAGTCGGCAGACGGTGAGTACTTTTACAGCTTTAATATTCTGTTTAGCTGTTCTAAAATTGTTGGTGTTTGTTTACTGTTTTCGTACCTGTGGTTTTGGTTTACCTCGGTGTTTGGGGGAGTTCCCTACTGAGCCAGTGACTAGCGGGCACCCCTACCCCCACAGGTGAGAGCGAGGAGGACGTTTCACGACCGTCGTCCAGTTTAGAGCCGCGCCCGTAGCAGTGCAGGGTCGGTACCTCCAGCTGTGTAGTGGCAGCTTCAACAGTGTAGCATAGTTAGTCATTTACTTTCTTCTTCAGTTGTACCTCGAGGTATGCCCCAGGATTTTGTACTTCTTTTCAGTTTTGTGGAGATTTGACTATGTAAACTTGTGAAATATATGAAAATGTGGTTGTTCCTTTGTGTTTACACGGACTGTGTTTGGTATCCCTTGCGAGGCTTCGGCCCGTTCGCGGGAGGCGGACTCGGATCAAGTACGTTATTGGTTTAACGGGCTTGGCCGAGCATTCCGTCACACACATCTTGTCTGCGTCAGATCGATGCAATTCTTCCCCTTCATGGGTTCCTCCCATCCTGAACTCTGATCTCTTTGGCCAAAAGATCACTCATCCTCATGGTTTAAAAACAAACAAATTGAGTGAGCTATATCTGTTGTTGACTACTTTATCCATGCTCCATGTTATGATGTGTTTCCATGATATGTGTTATCTCTTGGCTAATGAGTTTTGAGTGCAGGATTCGAGTTACCCTCATCTGGCGCTACATCAGCTGCAATTGCTGCCCCCACGATCAAGTTATCTATATGCTATACCTCTAGCATATCAAGGACCTTGTGGCTCTGAAGAAGCTGGGATTTGAGTTCCCCTTTAACAAAAACAATGATTATCCCAGAGGATCCTTAGCCGCACGGATAGGCCGTTGCGCTTGGCACGTGAGGACAACGGACCCATGCATATACTCTGGTCCTGACTCAACGCCTCGTAACAATAATATCCTGATTATTTTCTACTCCTTCTAACCTATTTTCTTTTAGCCCAGCATACATGCATATTGAAATCACGGTGGAAACCACTCTTCTCTGACGCAATTTGAGAGCCATTCTCGCTCCACCTCCAATGCAATTTGAAATATTCCAATCCTGGTTCAAGTACCCAACTCCCTTTGTTGTCGCCTTCAGGCTAATTCCTTAAGAACCTTGTTTGGATTATCCCCTACATTTTGTCTTTACTCCCATAGATCCACCTGAGGCAGTGGCAGACGCCCTCGATGGTGCAACCTACAGATTGTGTCCTTAGGTACTTCCCCTACACTGGAAGTTGATCTCTCCTTCGTGCCCCACGTGGCACCTTTCCTTCGTGTACCTCGTACACACCTGTTGTCGTGCCCCTCGTGCGCACACTTTATTTCTTCCAATCCAAACAATTGCTTCTTGTGGTCTTCTTTCTGGTGGTGACTTCCTTGGGTGTTAGTGAAAGACTCTAATCAGGTGGCAGTCACCAACGATTATACGTGTCTATTTTTTCACCTTAGCGTCTACTTTTCAGTCTGCTCCACTGCACTCTACTTCGCTACGCTTCATTTTTTTCATTCCATTCGCTCCATTACACTCCCTTTGTGTCCCTCCGCTTCGCTCCCCTACAAAGCAGATGCCAAGGTGTGGCGGCTGTAGACACGTGAATTCAACTCCACCATGGGCAAATTTTATATTGTGCCATTGCACCACAATGGCCTCATATTTTCTTGCAGAGTAGTTCCCAATATTTCCGGATCTCACCCATTCTTCCCGGTGCTCCCTTCATTTCCAAGGCTGGCCGAAGGTCATGGGCATTCATTTCAAGTCGCGCCGGTTCTGGTGGGTGCATTTTCAAGTAGCACGGGTCTGGGGGACGCATTCTGAAATGTGTCCCGGCATGGTGGATGTGATCCATTGATTCCCATTGTCGCGCCAGGCTGTTGGACGCGACTAGGTCGCTGGTCCTTATCGCGACGGCCTTCTGTGACGCGACAAGGAATTTACTTATTTTATTTACAGAGACTACCCATTGCAACTTCATGAACACGTCCGCTATAGATGACGCGATTCTAATGTGCGGTTTTTGGCAGGATTTTTGTAAATAAAATATAGAAATACTTTATCGCGTCGTGTCGTGCTGACGCGATTAGGCCCTAGGCCCCAAAAGTCGTCGCACTCAAGTACCCGTACCTCGAATCCCGAGGAATCTCTGAATCGCGTCCGCCTGAGCCACCGCGATTAGATCCTAGGCATGAACCCTAGACCCCCGGAAGTCGTCGCATTTATGAGCCCACGTGTCAAAATGAAGTCGCGTCCGGGAAGGTCGACGCGTTTCCATATCGCGACGCGCCGTCCCGACGTGATTCTGAAGGTGGCCGCAGGCTATAATCATCATGTTATTGTCAAATCAAGCAGCAAATGCGGCGCTCTTAATCGCGATGTGCCATATGGACGTGTTTCACTCTTATAGTCACGGCGGTTGTACCCGACGTGATTCAAAGCTTTCATGCCTATAATATAGACCCGAGGCTCATTTGTTCAAGGAGCCCATTCACTGCGGCGAAGCCCTGCCGGATTCTCACCTCGACCTCTGGCCTAAGGGGATCATCTACTTCAAGCCATCCACTCGATCCCTTGGAGCTCAGAGCCGGCGTCCCCGTCGTCTTCTTCACGTGAACCAGAGCGAGGGGGGAGGAAGCTTCTTCCTCGTCTTCCTCCGTCCATCTAGTCAGCAGTGCCTCCGTGCCATCCATCATTTGGGGAAGCACCCCCCCCATTCATTTTTATCTCCTCCGGGCCCCATGTGGCTCCTCTTCTCCCTTTTTTTTATACATACACACATGCATGCACACATACACACACCACATTTTTAGGGATTTAAAATCCACCACACGGTAAGTCGTTCCCCATGCCATTCATTCTTTCCATTTCATTTATTTAGAATTGTATACTACACACGTGGCTAATCCCCTCCCTTTTCTTATTTGTCTCTTTTTCAGGGTAATCACAAAGGAAACGCCCTCTACCACGGCCAGCCGTGCTCGTAGAGGAAGAGGAACCCACATCCCCCGCGCAACCCCCCCACGCTCCAAAAGGTACTTTTCGTGATCACGCCATTCCATCCGCACCCCTTTCGCGCGTCCACTCTCCATTCGGTACCCTCGCGTACCTGGTGATCACATTTTCTTTTCTTTTTCATTTTTTCCCACACATTATTCATATCTATTCACACCATTACCACCACCATTATAATCATCCCTCTTTGTGGACAACTGTTCTTCGAACCCCCCCCCCCCCCTTACGAAAAAGGAGGAACGAAAACATCGTCTACATGCATGTGTCCACCCTCACCATGGCCAAAACAACCTTTTTCCATACTCATCATGCCTATCATCATGCTGATCCATGCATCGTTTCCTATAGATTATCCACTTATCCCAGGCCAAGGAGATACATGCGTCTCCCATGACTCCAAAAGTTGACCTCCTTCATAAGTCTTGACATGAAAGCTATCCTCTCTAGGTGGAGAATCCATAACCTTGTTGTACACGCCAAACGTTACCATGAAATCCACCTTGATTGGGCGGCCATGGGTGCACTTGTAGAACTATGGCATCCTCAAACCCACACCTTCCTCTTCAAACCTTCGAAGTCACTATCTTGTTGGAAGAAGTTGAGTTGTTATTAGCTTGAGTGGATGAGAAGAGGCGACGAGGATGAGATGGCGATCATGTTGAGGAGCATTACAAGCAATGAGGTGCTCAAAAGTTTTATGGGGAGCGGAAGGGCGGCCCAAATGTCCAAGCGGGAAAAGGTGTGAATCTACAAAAACTGGCGGCTTAAACAATGAGGGAAATACCAAAAGCGGAAGATGACGAGAGACTTAGCCACCCAAACTTCTTGAACTTCCTAACGCGGCCATGGAAATTGAGAAGGAAGGATTCTATGTGCTCGTAGGTGGACGAAGAGTAAAACCCCTCAAGAAATTTGAGCGGAAAGAATCAAACATTTCTCAAGAAGGAGGGAGGCTCTGTGGAATCGAAGAAGGGTTTTCGCAGAGCTCGGAGTTGAAAGGGCATGACGAGAGAGTGAGAATTGATAGGGAATGATTTGTCATCTATATATAAAAAGAAAAAGTAAGTAGAAAAAGCGTTTGAAGACAGTGAAGCATTAATTGCACAAAATGACAAAAGAGTTTGTATCGCTTATACGAGTAGAAAACTGATGGAGCCAAAAATGAATAAAATATAGGAGAGAATATGATCGATTTAGCAATGGAGAGGGGTAATATTTACTCTGAAATAATTAATGTATTTTAGTTATATGCAGATAAATCTTTCACTAATTGCACATGCCTAATTCTCGTCTGAGAGAGATAAATCTCTCTTCAGGTAAGGTCTTTGTAAAAATATCTGCTAACTGATTTTCCATATCTATAAAAGAATACTAATATTACCATTTGTCATATGATCTCTAATAAAATGATACTTAACCTCATGAGTTTGGTCCTCGAGTGCTGCACTTTTGGTAAGATTGATAGCACTTGTGTTGTCACATTGCAGTGGAATAGTCTTGATGTGCAGTCCATAATCTTCAGTTGTTGTTTGACCCATAGAAGTTGTGTACAATAGCTTCCAGCAGCCACATATTTAGCTTCAGTAGTTGATAAGGCTATAAGTTTTCTTTCTTTGAAGACCATGAAATCAAACATCCTGCAAGAATTGACAATAACCACTGGTGCTTTCTCTATCTACTTTGCATCCAGCATAGTCAACATCTGAGTAGCCAATTAAATTTATCATACAAGTCTTAGGATACCAAAGACCTAAGTTATAAGTATGAGCTAAATATCTAAAAATCATTTTTACTGAAATCATGTGAGATTCATTCGGATCAATTCTTACCTAGCCCACATGCACACACTAAATAAAATATCAAGTCTGCTAACAGTCAAGTAAAGTAGTGAACCATCATACCTCTATAAAGCTTTTGGTCCACTTTCTTACCTTCTGGATCACTATCTACCTTGTTGATGTGCTTATACGAGTAGATAAAGGCTTTGCATTTTCAAATCCAAATTTCTTTAATAACTCCTTAGTGTATTTGATTTGGCTAATGTGAGTTCCTTCTTTTCCTTGCTTGATTTGTAGTCCAAGAAAGTAGTTGAGCTCCCTCATCATGTTCACTGCATCAACTTTTCAAATACTTGCACAGAGATTCATCAATAGATCCAAAATAATGTCATCAATATAAATTTGTACAATTAATATATTTTTAGCACAGGATTTAATAAATAGAGTGTTGTCTACTTTGCCTCTAATGAATCATGGTTTAATAGAAATGCACTAAGTCTTTCATACCAAACTCTAGATGCTTGTTTTCAGACCATATAAAGCTTTATGCAGTTTAAAAACATAATTAGGATATTCTCTGTCATCGAAACTAGGAGGTTGTTCTATATAGACCTCCTCCTTTATAAAACCATTCAAAAAGACTGATTTAACATATTTTAAAAGTTTTAAATTCAATGCAGATGCATAAGCTAGTAAAATCTGAATAGCCTCAAGTCTAGCACTGGTGCATAGGTTTCATCAATCTATGCCCTTCTCTTGGGAATAGCCTTGAGCAACCAATCTAGTCTTATTCTAGTAATAACATCAGCTTCATCCAACTTGTTTTTGAATACCCATTTGGTGCCAATCACAGAATGATCTGATGGTCTAGGAACAAGGGACCAGACCTGGTTTCTTTTGAACTGATTTAATTCATCTTACATGACTAGAATCCAAGATTCATCAGTCAGTGCTTCATTGACTATCTTAGGCTCAATTGAGAAACAAAGGCTAAATAATCACAATGAATAATGTTACCTCTGTTCTTACCCCAACAGTCGATCTCTAATGATATTTTCTTTTGGATGATCCTTCTATATCTCCATTCCCTAGGAAGATCTTCATGAATTAGATCCTTTTTGTTGTAGTTCTTCCAGGGGTGGATCTTCATTATCCTTGATAGATACTTCATTTTCTTGGATAGGCCCTCCATACCTTCATCATCACTAACAATTTTCTTTCTCAGGAAGGGTTAGACTCATCAAATATAACATGTATAGATTGTTCAATTTTTTTTTTAATTTAAAAAGGTCCTCAGGCCTCAAACTAGGAAGTGCACCCTCCCCTAAAGGGGAAGAGTGTTCCCACTCCACCAGTGAGGGCGACCTGGGCCTGGAATATATAAAAGGAATTACAGTGATCATGAGCAGAAAGAAGACCCCATTAAATCACCTAACATGCATGAGACCCCGATTTATCAATAACCATCGGGCCTTTACAAGGATGTGGAATATTCTTAGCCCCCCTAAAAACCCCATTACACTTCACTTGCAGAGCATAATTTGCAAGCGCATCAGCAACATGATTTGTCTCCCTGTAGACATGGGATAGAACCAAGTGTTCCCGGTTGATGTAGGAGATGATCTCGCTCCACCATCTAAAAGTGCACCATGAAAGCATGTTTCCCTTGCAGATGGAGTTGACAAGGACCTGGGAATCTGAGTAAATACAAGATAAATGATATCTAGAAAAAGACGCCATTCGAAGCCCATCACAAAGCGCCCTTACTTCAGCGATCATGCTATTTCCTGTACCATAGAAATGAGAGAAAGCCATATGGACATTTCCATGAGGGTCCCGAATACATCCTCCACCTCCACACTCTCCAGGATTACCTTTACAAGCGCCATCCACATTGAGACTAAAATCACTTATGGGAGGGATCCATCTAACAAGTTTTAGCATCTTGGCGGAGCACTGGGGAACATAACCAAACCAGCGAAGTAGATGCTGATCATTGGAGCTGTAATCATCTTTAAACTTCATGGTAGAAAGGGAATGGGCAATACTGGATTGAATATTTTTTATAATGACCCCAGCTGAGAAGAAGGTTGATTCAAATCTTCAGAGCATCTTTCTTTCCGAATGTGCCACAATATAAGAATAACTGAGTAAAGGGAAGCATAACCGTGAGGAGACCTGAGATTCGAGTTTTGCATAAAACTCCACAGCCTAACAGTGATGTGATTGTGCAGAGTCACCTTGGGTGAAATAAGAGGGGAGAGCCAACGCCATAAAGTAATAGCAAGATCACTATTGATGAAGAGATGATCCATATCTTCAATAGAAGGGGAAACGCAGCAAGAGCAGCAAGACACTAACGGAATGCCAACATCAGTGATGCGGCTATCAACAGGAATAGCACGATGCAAGATTTTCCACGAAAATAAGGAAGCTCTTCTGTAGAAAGAATTATGCCAAAGCTTACTCAGAGCTGGGCGATAGACACCTTTAGGCCTAATCAGATTGTAGACAGATTTAGTGGTGAAGAGACCATTATTGGATACAGACCAAAGGAATTTATCTTCATTAGTTGAGAGCTCCAGACCTGCAATAAGCGAGTGGGGAATACTCAATCTAAGAGGATGAGTCGCATTTGAAATCACATCGCTCAAGGTGGCATTCTCATTATCATTGGTAACCTGGACAGTATCAGCAAGGGGATAGTCCCCAACCCAAATATCATGTAGGATTTTAATACTTCTCCCATTGCCATGGACCCATCTAGAGTTTTCATTGCGGATCTTCCTAGCACTCATGTAAGCCACTTTAGGTATACCTACCTGGAATATGTGTAATGATGTCCAAAGGGTATCGCCTTCTGGCATAAATTGCCCACAGAGAAGACCCATGTTTAAGATTCCAAAGCTGCTTAACTGCCATAGAAATCTGTACATACCACAAACTACGAACACCCAGTCCACCTTCTTGAAGAGGCTTCTGAATGAACCGCCATGCAACCCAGTGACGACGTTGAGCGCCATTAGCACCACCCCAGAAAAACGCAGCAGAGGTTTTCTCAATGTAAGCTAGGATAGCTTTTGGAATATAAGAAGCAGTAGCAATATAAATAGGTAAGGAAAAAATGACTGAGTTGATCAAAGTGATTCTGCCCGCCTGAGATAGAAGCTTAGATTTCCAAGCATGAAATTTCCCATTCACCTTATCAACAAGAGAAGAGTAATCCGCAGTGGTCAGCCTGCCAGGTTTAAGAGGGACGCCAAGATAATTTATGGAATGCATTTGCTTTGAGTAGCCGGTAATCTCTCTAATTCTGGTTACAACACTTGCATGAGCCTTCGGAGATATCATAAAGCAACTTTTTGAGGATTAATAATTTGACCAGATGACTGTGCATAAACATTAAGAAAATCCTTCAGGTGCCTCACATATCTAATGTGACCATTGAGGAAAACCAAGGTATCATCCGCATAGAGTAAATGAGAGGGAGGTGCGCAGCCCCTGGGGCCAGCGTAAGGTTTGAGATACTCAGTTTCCACCATGTGCTTGATACCTCTGCTTAAAGCTTCTTCCATGATAATAAAAAGAGTCGGAGCTATAGGATCACCTTGGCGAAGACCCCTAGAAGAATGGAAGAAACCAGCTGGAGAACCATTAAAGAGAACCGAGAACCAACAGTTAGACACCATCATGCCAATATAGGAGATAAATCTGGAGGAGAAGCCAAATCTCTTGAGGACAGCAAAAAGAAAATCCCATTCAACACTGTCATAAGCCTTCCTAATGTCCAGTTTAAAGATGACATTATTTCCTCTTATTTTCCTGTCAATGTCTTTGACCATTTGTCTAGCCATGGACACATTGTCCAGGATAGATCTACCCTTCACAAAGGCTCCTTGCTCCTCAAAGATGATAATAGTAAGAATATCAGTAAGTCTGTCATTCATAATCCTGGACACAATTTTATAAGTGAAATTACATAAGCTGACCGGTCTGTAATCATTGAAAGAGGCCGGATGAGGTTTCTTAGGGATAAGCGCAATATGAGTTGAGGTGACACCTCTAGGAAGAGGGAAGCCAGCAAAGAAACCTTGGACCTCATTGACCACATCCTCCTCCACAATTTCCCAGCAGGAAGTGAAGAAAGTGCCAGTGAAACCATCAGGTCTAGGGGCACTGTCACCATTCATGCTCCACACAGCCTTTTTGATTTCATTAACATCAGGAGACATGCATAAAGCATTGTTATGATCATCAGTAATAAGATTGGGAATAACATTGAGAATGGAGTCATCAACCGTATGCTCCGCAGAATGAAGGAGCGATTCAAAGTAAATTCCAGCCTCTTTAGAGAGGACTTCCTGATCCTCACACCAATTGCCATTAATCTGAAGTCTGTGGATTGTGTTCCTTCTTCTTTGACCTTGAACAACTGCATGGTAGAAAGCGGTGTTCTTGTCTCCATCATCTAACCACTTTACTCGGGCTCTCTGTGCCCAAAAAATCTCAACACAGTGAATGGCCTTTCTAAGGTTTGCATTTGCAGCCCCCAGGGAAGAGCGGTTTGCTTCAGTTGGATTAATATCAAAGCTGTTTTGTTTATCCTTCACGTCTGCCTCGCACTTAGTAATATTGACATTTACATCTCCAAAATCTGATTTATTCCAAGCACGAAGAGCAGTCCTTACTGCCTTGAGTTTGAGCTGCAGAGCCAAGTACTTGTTTGGTATGACACTACTCACCTCTTCCCACGCATTCTTTACAGTCCTTAGAAAAGTATCATGAGAAGTCCACATTGGATGAAATATGAACCTAGTAGGACCTTTGAGAAATTTCACACGAAGCCAGAATGGGCGCATGGTCAGAAGTACCTCTGACAAGGTGTCTAATTTGAAAACTGGTGAACGAAGATTCCAAAGTCTCATTGATAAGGAATCTGTCCAATCTTGCCTTAACCGCAGCCCTACCTGTTCTATTGTTCGACCATGTAACGTGAGAGCCAATATATCCGGCATCTGTAAGGGAGGATGTTGATATGCAGGCATTAAACTCCATCATAGCAGTAAAATTAGGAGGATGACCACCAAATTTCTCAGCCGGTGTTCTTACACAGTTAAAGTCACCACCCACAATCCAAGGCAATATTATATTAGAAGACATGTTTACTATCTCATCATAAAGGAGGCGTCTTTTACTGGAGTTATAGGAGGCATAAACCACAGTCAACATGAAAGGTGTATTATTATCATCCATAATAGTTAAAGTAATCTGCTGATCTGAGTGACTAACTGTTTGGACCGTTTTGTTCCGCCAGAAAATCCAAATCTTGGATTCTTCCCCATTGTTGCCAGCATAATTTTCCATCTTTAGGTAAGCACACATATCAACAGCACGATGCCATGGAACCTTAGGTTCAGAGATAGCAATAAGATCAATATTATATTGCAAAATCATTCTACGCAAAGATTTTTGGAGGCACTATTTGAGATGCCTCGAATATTCCAAAACATAACCGGGTTCATCATGAAGAGGAATAACCACTGTGTGTCTCTACAACCTTAGATTTGGAACGGGTTCTGACCCC
This sequence comes from Colocasia esculenta, assembly GCA_014218235.1. Taxonomy (NCBI): domain Eukaryota; kingdom Viridiplantae; phylum Streptophyta; class Magnoliopsida; order Alismatales; family Araceae; genus Colocasia; species Colocasia esculenta. Next base: position 122,566,980 of record CM024762.1, read on the forward strand.
ACCTTCCTTTTGAAGCCTACTTCAGTAAGCATAGTAGCATTTGGCATGTAAATATTTTCCTGCAAAGCAAGATCTGATACCCTTGTGCAAGTAGATTCGGAAGGCCTGGATAAGGAAGGTGTTGTAATGGTAGGTTGAAGGTGGCATGTACCTTCTTCTCCGGCGAGGGACCCCGTCGGAGATCCCATGGGGACTTTGACAAAGAACTCCACCGCCGGTTGAGAACTCAAAGGCGTAGACTGACCCTTTGTGACGGTGGATCCATGCATCCCATGCAACGTGGACAATGGTTCTTGGTTAGAGACTTCTGTAGCCCCAGTGGTATATGAGAAGAGCTCACCAGGCTACCCCTAACTATATTCCTCTCAGCATCAGATATAGTTTTAACATGCGAAGGAGCCTGTGTAGATAGAATAGTTGAGCAGCAGGCATACTAGAGCTGGGTAAATGGTTAGGTTGATCTGGGTTTATTTGGTTGACTTGAGCATTTATTGTTCCTGGAGGCTCTATATCCGTATCCTCAACTTCTAGGAGGGAAGAGAATCTGCTCCCACCAATAGTCTGGACGTGAGATTGTTCATGTGTGCCATTTGCGGGCTTTGGACGCCAAACTTTTTTATTGACAACAACAAATTCATTTGCTTCTGGCTCCTTTATCATTGGTTCCTGCTCAATCTTCTTGTTTTTCCTAAGGCACTCGGTATCAATATGACCAAGCTTATGACAGAATTTTCAAACAGCTGGGACCCTGTAGTATCGAATGTGTTGCCAGAATCCATCTGCTCCACAGCCAATCCACAGTCTATCAGGTCGCTTCTTGCTGATATCTAGTTCTACACAGATAAAAGCTTCACTAGTCTGTGTAAGGGCCAAAGTAGGTTCATAGATTCTCAAAACGTGACCAATGTTACCAGCAATGGATCTTAGAAAATCCTCATAATAAAAGTTTACCGGAAGCATGGGAAGGCCAATCCAAATCGGTATGATAGTAGGGTCGGCATCAAAGTCAAACTGAGCATCCCATTTGAAGAAACGATATAACATCCCTTTGATGTATAGGTTTCTTCTCATAAAAACAGTCAAGTGATCCTCTTCTGAACGGAATCGAATGAGCAGATGCCTATTATTGAGAACGCTGATGATGAAATCATCTTTCAGGTTTAATCTTTGAGATATGGCTGATTTGAACTCCGGAATAGAACAGCGACCATAAGAGCACCTTACAATCAAAGCAAGTTTTAAAGTGGCGACAGATTTCCCTACCTCTTCCTTGGTGAAATAAACAGCTGGCTCCCCAGCATCTGTGAAAAATGGTTGCTTAACTCCAATCGGTACCACAGGAGGTGGTTTAGTAGCAGCAATAATCTGTGCATAAGATCTTCTTTCCTGGACGCTTTCCACACCATCGACTCTTTGTCCATTGTTACCTCCTGAGGACGCCAGAACAGGAGCATCACCTTCTGAAGTCGCCATAGAGAGGGCCCGCCGCCAGCCAGCAGGCCGGCGGCCAGAGAGCCACGCAAGACCAAGAAATCCTCAGAGCTTCTCTCTCTAGGATTCTAGAGAGAGAATCCCACCAAAAGACTGTAGATATAAATATACATATATACTATTTCATAGATTGTTCAATTAATAAACTTCTTTTATTGAAACTCTATATCCTTTGTGTTTGGAAGTGTAACCCATAAAAATACCTTCATCGGATTTTGGATCCAGCTTACCAATGTTTGTCTTATCATTGTTGTGAATGAAGCAGGAACATCTAAATATTCTGAGATGGCTGATCTTGGGCTTCTTCTACTTGTACAGCTCATATGTTGTTCTCTTTAATATAGGTCTTATCATAGCTCTATTGATTATATAGCAAGCTATATTGACTGCCTCAGCCCAAAATATCTTAGCAGGTTGTATTCAAATAGCATGGTTCTTACCATATTCAATAATGTTCTATTTTTCTATTCCATTTTGTTGTGGTGTTCTTGGTGCTGAGAAATTATGCTCAATTCTTTGATCATCACAAAATTCTGCAAATCTATCATTCAGAAATTCTCCTCCATGATTAGATCGAAGACTTATAATACTGAACTTCTTATCTTTCTGAACTAGTTTGTTGAACTTGACAAATGCTTCAAATGTGTCATCTTTGTGTTCTAGAAAAGAGACACATGTGTACCTTGAGAAATCATCAACAATAACGAATCCAAAATTCTTTCCTCCTAGACTGGAGGTCCTCATAGGTCCAAATAAATCCATATGGAGCAGTTTTAGAGGCTTGGGAGTGGTGACAATTGTCTTTGATTTGAAAGAAGTTTTGGCATGTTTTCCTTTTGCACATGGTCCATAAGTCTTATCCAGTCTTGAATTGATCTTAAGTAAGCCTTCCACTAGGTCATGCTTGATGAGCTTTCTAATTCCATCTAAACTAGCATGTTCTAGTCTTTTGTGCCACAGTTCTACATTTTGTTCTTTGCTAGCTGCCAAGCATACATCTTGACCTTTTAGATCTTTCAAATGTAAAACATAGAGATTTCTTTCTCTATAGGCTTCGAAAACTGTTATTCCTTCCTTGATGATCAAACACTTGGATTCTTGAAACTTTACTTGATGACCCTTATCGCATAACTGACTTATGCTAAACATATTATGTTTGAGACCTTCAATGCACAAAACTTCTTCTATCAGTGTCTTTTCTTTGCTTCCAACTGATCCACAACCAATTACTGATTCTTTACCATTGTCTCCATATGTGACTGTTCCTTCTTCAGTTTTGATAAATGAAAACAACTTCTTATTTCCTGTCATATGCCTTGAGCACCCACTGTCCAAGTACCATTTTGATGCTCTATGGCTTTCCTGCTTTAGATCAATGAGATTTAGATACCCAAGTTATTTTGGGTCTTGATTGGTTAACTTCTACAAACTCTCTTTTTGGAACCCACTTTAGGTGTTTAATTGTGCAAGTATTTTTCGTATGACCAAGTTTGTTACAATGAGTGAAACAGAAAATATCGTTTCTTGTTTCGCTTACTTTATTGTGTTTATTCATTTTTGTTTTGTAACCAGGTTCTTGTTCAGCTTCAAATTTTGGTAACGGGTAAATTTTAGGATATATCATTGTTTCTTCATTTTTTGGTGGCGTATAACCAATTCCATATTTCTTCCTGCCTGATCTTCTTGCCTCTTTCAATATTAATGAAGATCTTCCATTAGTTAATTTTCGATTGTAGCTGTTAAGTATTCATTGTCTTTTGTTAATATTTTTATTCCTTCTTAGACTTACTAACAGTTTCTTGGTTTTCTAGACTTAATATTTTTTTCATTTTTATTTTTTACATCTTCACAAAACAACTCATTTCTCCTTTTTAATTCTTGAATTTGTTTTTCTAGTTGTTTGTTTTCGACTTTAAATCTGAGTTAGTTGTTTCAAGACATGCAAAGTTTTTTCTTGATTGATTTTAATTGTTTACATACATCTTTATATTTACCATATAATTCTTTGAATGCTTCTTCTAGATTATCAGAGTTAGAATCAGAATCATTACATGAAGTAAAAGAAGAGTCAGAGGTTACCTTATCATCAATATTTGCCATAAAGGCTAGGTTGGCTTTTTCTTCTTCTTCTTTGCTGGAACTTGACTCACTACTCGAGTCTCCTTCATTGCTCCATGCAGCAGCCATTGCCTTCTTCTTGTATTTCTTGATTTTTTTGGTATTCTCCTTCTTCTTATATTCTACCTTCTTCAGTTTCAGACAATCAGCCTTAAGATGTATAGGCTTCTTACATTCATAGCAAATAGACTCAGGTCTTTTGAATTCTTTGCCTTTCTTGATGTTCCTCCTTCCTGACTGATACTTCCTTTTGGCCAGAATTCTTTGTAGTCGTCTGAAGAGGAAAGCTTCTTCTTCTTCACTATTTTCTTCACTTCTCTCATCTTCTGATTCGCTTTCAGATGTGTTTCTGCTGCTTTGAGGGCTTTGCTATACTTTTTCTTATTGGAGGATTCTCCCAACCTTTTCATATTTATCTCGTGAGCCATTAGAGACCCAATGAGTTTTTCGAGAGACATTGCCATGAGATCATTTGCTTCCTCTATGGCTGTAACCTTGGGAGTCCATGTAGTTGGTAAGGATCTTAGTATTTTCCTCACCATGTCTCATGTCTCATATCTTTTGCCTAGCCCAGCCAGACCATTTGTGATATCTGTAAACTAATTGTACATTTGGGAGATAGATTCTCCTAAATGCATTTGGAATTTTCATACTATGTACCAGTATATCTATTCTGGTTTCTCTTACCTTGTCTGGTCCTTCGTAGGTAAGTTTTAACTTATCCCACATTTCTTTGGCCGACTTGCATGTAGATATTCTGTTGAATTCCTTCTTACTTAATGAACAACATAATATGCTCTTGGCCTTACTGTTCTAAGACATTAATTTCTTGTCAGCATCTGTCCAGTTCTCTTTGGAGTTTAGGACTATCAGATCTCCATCTTCTATTATAGTCCATAGTTGATAGTCTAGACCTTGAAGAAAGAACTTCATTCTTGTCTTCCAGTAGTTGTAGTTTTATCCATCGAACAATGGAGGTCGGTTGACAGATTGTCCCTCAGCATAACCTTGGGTTGCCATTTATCTTTGCTTTTTAGATCGTGAGATCTACTTGCTTGAGGAGACTTGGCTCTAAAACCACTTGTTGACCAAGTTGCAAGCCCAGAGGGGGGGGGGGGACTGAATGGATTGCTAAAAAAAATTCGTCTAAAAATGTTCTATAACAAAACAACTTTAGAAACACTAAATGTAATAGTTAGAGTAAATGAGCAGCGGATATAATGAGAAAAGTAATCACACAAAATAATAGAAATTTTATCCTAGTCCAAACCTCCTACCATAAGAGTCCTACGTCCAGTCCCCAAGCAACAACTTTGATGATCAGATTTTCCCCATGTAATTTAAATTAATTAAATATCTATTTTGGTGATTAACATAACTAAGTCAATGTGTATTTCTAACATATCTTCTATAGATTTGAGCACAGGAAATCTAACAAAGAAAAACAACCTAATCTGGTAAGTATTCTTCATACCAGCATTTACAGTCCAAAGTATATAATTTTCTAAGTACACATCGACTCTCTAGTTATTATAACGATTTCCTTAGAATCATAACGATTTCCTTATTCACATCGATTTTGGTTCTATAACGATTTCATAACTCATCGCTATTCTATTGAAGTCTATCTCATAACGATTCGCTAAGAGATCTCAACAATTTGCCTCTCATAACGATTTGCTAAGAGATCACATCGACTTGGTTCATAACGATTTGATTGTCACATCGATTTGATAAGTGAAACAACGATTTGCTCTCATAACGATTTGATTGTCGCATCGATTTGATAAGTGAGAACAACAATTTGCTCTCACAACGATTTGGTCATCACATCGATTTGATAAGTGAGAACAACGATTTGCTCTCACAACGATTTGGTCATCGCATCGATTTGATAAGTGAGAACAACGATTTGCTCTCACAACGATTTTGGTTTCACAACGACTCGTTAAGTTTCATAACGATTCATTAAGTTACACAACGACTTGGTCGCAGTAACGATTTGATACATTAAACAATAACTTGTTCACTATATCGACTCGATAAGTGAAACAACGATTTGCTCATAACGATTTGTTGATAGTATCATAACGATTTGTCTCTACAATGATTCGGTTATTAATGCATAACGATTTGTGTGTACATCGACTTGTTTATGAACGTATAACGATTCACATGAACAACGACTCATCTTTACATCGATTTCATAAGTCATGATCATATCGATTTCATGGTTTATAACGACTTGATATTCAAACCTATTCTCGGATAGTTTGAAAAGTCAAAGTCTTCCCTCGCTTTTCTCTCACATCCATGCATTTATTATGACTGATCATATCGCTGCACTGCATGCAATCGATATCTTCTATTTCCATGCTTATACTGTAAACATCTTTTTAGAAGAACAGAATAGAACTTCTATTTTGATATAAATCATTCTAACGTTGACTGCTAACAAGAGACAGCCTAACTGTCTACTGTTTTAGCATTTAATACATGCAGGTCTCTGACAGCGCACCTCAATACAACATTGGACAATATGAAAGATAACGGACATCAAAGAAGATCCTCTCTCGTGTTGCATGCATGGAAAGCTAAAGACTGTTGAACAAGAAGCTCTACAGTGACATGCAGTCTAACGTAAACAAAAGCTTAGAGATAACAGACACTTCAACGTTCAAATTTCAAATGGAAGTCATATATAGAAGACTGAAGCTCCAGAAAGAAAACATCCTTCACGACAATCGTTTACAAGCTTTTCTACGAGCATCTGAAAGAGCGAAGCCTCACTCCTTTGATTGTCTAGCTCTTAGCTCTCTGCATTCATTGTGTTAGTATTGAGAGCTTCTGTCAACTGAGAGTGTTCCTCATCGTAGAACTTTCCCTCTCAGTCATTGCTTCAAATCGAGCGTTAGTCCTTAAGCTTGATCTAGGGGCTTATCATCTCTTGAATACATTCATGTGTTCTTCCCTTCATGTTGAAGGAAGACCTGGTGGGTTCCAGGGTGTTTGTTTCCCTTCGTGTAGAAGGAAGACCTGGTGGGATCCAGGGTGTTGTAATTCCTCTTCGGGTTGTGAAGAGAAGACCAGCTGCGGCTGGGTGTGTAAGTGTCCTTGAGGGGGACTGTACCTTTGGGTAGTGAAATCCTGAGTTGTTGCTCAGGGACTGGACGTAGGACTCCTGTGGAGAGGAGGTCCGAACTAGGATAAATTCGTGTGTCGTGTGTTTGCTATCCTCTTTGTACTAACATTAACAGTCATCGAAGTGTGTTGTGTGATTGTTTTTCTGAACAGGTTTTAAAGTGATCAAAATTTTAAGAATCCCATTCACCCCCCCTCTGGGCTTGCTAGCTGGGCAACAAGTGGTATTAGATCGAGTCTCTTTGACAAAGAAGAAGATCCAACGATCTGAAGAGAAAAGATCAAATGGCAGCCCAAAGTCACTTCGAAGGTTAGTCAGTAAACAGGCCACCACTGTTCGATGGTGAAGATTATACATACTGGAAAACAAGAATGGAGTACTTCCTACAAGGATTCGATTTTCAAATATGGTCCATAGTAGAAGAAGGATATCTAGTCATTCTAAACAACAGAGACAACTGGACAGAAGATGATAGAAAGAAGATTTCTCTCAACTGCAAAGCTAAGAGCATATTATGTTGTGCACTTAGCAAGAAAGAATTTAATAGAGTTTCACCTACAAATAGCAATGGAGATGTGGGAGAAGCTAAGAATCACATACAAAGGTACTGACAAAGTAAAGGAAACCATAATAGATATTCTGGTGACACAGTACGAGAGGTTCCAGATGCAGTCGGGAGAAACCATTACACAGATGTTTAGTAGATTTACAGACATCACCAACGGGTTAGCTGGATTAGGAAAAAGCTATGAGATGGGAGACATGGTAAGGAAAATCCTTAGATCCCTACCATCCTCTTGGACTCCAAAAGTGACAGCAATAGAAGAGGCAAATGACTTGAAGAGAATGTCACTAGAGAAACTCATTGGGTCACTCATGGCTTATGAGATCAATATGGAAAGATTGGGAGAATCTTCTAGCAGAAAGAAGCATTCCAACGTACTCAAAGCAGAAGAAGATGAATCAGAAGATGGCTCATACAGCCAAGAAAGCATGAACAGCAGCGAAGATGAAGAAGCAATGCTGTTCAAAAGACTACAACGAATATTAGCCAAGAAAAAGAAGTATCAGTCCGGAAGAAGATACTTCAAGAAAGGGAAAGACTTCAAAAGGTCTGAAGTCAAAGATACAAAGAAAAATGAGCCAATTTTTTATGAATGCAAGAAGCCTGGACACATCAAGGCAGAGTGTCCGAAGCTCAAGAAATCTGAGTTCAGAAAGAAGGACAGTTCAAGAAAACCTAGAAGATACAAAAAGAAAGCCATGGCAGCAGCATGGGATAACAGCAGCGACTCTGACAGTGAGTCGAGCTCAAGTGAAGAAGAAGAAGAAGCCAACCTGGCATTCATGGCCAACATCGAAGACAAGGTAACATCAGACTCATCTTTTTCTTCTTGTAATGAATCAGATTTCGATAATTTGAAGAAGCTTTTAATGAATTGTACAATAAATATAAAGAAGTATGTAAATCACTAAGAGCCAGTAAGAAAAATCTCGCATGCCTAGAAATTACTAATTCAGATTTAAAATCTGAAAATGAGCAATTGGAAAAACAAATTAATGAACTAGAAAGGAGAAATGAATTACTGTGTGACGACTTGAAAAATAAAAATGAACAATTAGCAAATTTGGAAAATCAAGAAACTGTAAATAATTTAAAACAAGAAGTCAACACGTTAACCACAGAAAATGAAAAATTATCAAGTACACTAGAAAAATTTACTAATGGCAAAACAACATTAATATTGAAAGGTGCTAGACGGTCAGGTAAAAAGAAACATGGATTAGGTTATACTCCCCCCGATAATGAAGAAACTAAAGTTTATCCTAAAATATATCCTACACCTAAATTTGTACCTGAACAAGACACAGCATACAAGGTAAACTTTAAATACATTCCGACTGAAAAGGCAACTAAGATATCTTGTTGTAGTCATTGCAACAAGTTAGGACATATTAAAGTATCATGTCCAACTAAACATAAAATATGGATAATTAAAAGAAAAATTGATGACACTAACCAACCAGGACCCAAAAGAACTTGGGTACCTAAAGCTTAATGTTTTTAATGCAGGGAAACCTTCGAGCATCCAAATGGTATTTAGACAGCGGTTGCTCAAGGCACATGTCAGGGAACAGGAAGCTATTTTCCCATTTAGAAGCTGAAGAAGGTACAGTCACCTATGGAGACAATGGAAAAGGAACTGTAATTGGCAGTGGATCAGTAGGCAGCAAAGGCAAAACAGTTATTGAAGAAGTACTATGCGTCAAAGGACTGAAGCACAACCTTATCAGTATCAGCCAGCTGTGCGACAAAGGACATCAAATCAGATTTCAAGAGTCAAAGTGCAGCATTATGAAGGATGGAGTAGTCATCTTTGAAGCCAACAGAGAAAAGAACCTGTACGTACTCTACCTAGAAGAACTAAAAGATCAGGATATCTGTCTGGCTACAAGCAAAGAGTAGTCAACTAATCTGTGGCACAGAAGATTGGGCCACTGCAGTCTGGATGGCATGAGAAAGCTGATCAAGAGAAACTTGGTGGAAGGTCTACCTAAAATTAGCACAAGAGTGGATAATGTTTGTGGGCCTTGTGCAAAAGGAAAGCACACCAAGTCATCCTTCAAATCAAAGACTGTGGTAACAACCTCTAAACCCTTAGATCTTCTTCATATGGATTTATTTGGGACCAATGAGGACCACCAGTCTTGGAGGAAAGAATTTTGGATTTGTTATAGTAGATGATTACTCCAGATTCTCATGGGTATCCTTCTTGGAGCACAAAGATGATACATTTGAAAGTTTTGTAAGCTTCAGTAAAAGGTTCAGAAAGATAAGAAGTATAGCATTATCAGCATTCGATCAAATCATGGAGGAGAATTCCAAAATGAAAGATTTGCCAAGTTTTGTGATGATCAAGGAATAGAGCACAACTTCTCATCGCCAAGGACACCACAGCAAAATGTAGTTGCTGAGAGGAAGAATAGAACCCTATTGGACATGGCAAGGACGATGCTATCAGAATATGATTTGCCAAGGTATTTTTGGGCTGAAGCAGTTAACAAACATGTATATAATCAACCGGGTGATGATCAGGTTGATTCTGAAGAAGACTTCGTATGAGTTGTACAAGCAAAAGAAGCCGAAGATCAGCACTTCAGGACATTTGATGTCCATGTTTCATCCACAACAACGGCAAAAGAGACATTGGTAAGCTAGACTCCAAATCAGATGAAGGTATATTCATGGGGTATGCTTCTAAACCCAAAGGTTATAAGTGTTTAATAAACGAACCTTATTAATTGAGCAATCAGTGCATATTATCTTTGATGAAACTAACCCTTCCTTGAGAAAGGAAGTAGACAGTGATGTTGATGATACAGATGATTTATCCAGAAGCTAAAGAACACATCAATTGAGGATAAGGAAGATCCACCTCTGGAAGACCTGCAACAAAAAGACATCTCATATGAAAATCTTCCAAAGGAATGGAGATATAAGAAAGATCACCCGCTAGAAAACATCATTGGTGATCCGTCAGTTGGGGTAAGAACCAGAGGTAATGTAATTCCTTGTGACTATCTAGCTTTTGTCTCACAAATAAGCCTAAGACAGTCAATGAAGCTCTTACTGATGAATCTTGGATTTTAGCCATGCAAGATGAACTGAATCAGTTCAAGAGAAACCATGTGTGGTCACTTGTTCCTAGACCATCAGATCATCCAATGATTGGCACCAAGTGGGTGTTCAGGAACAAATTGGATGAAGCTGTGTGATCATAAGAACAAAGCCAGACTGGTAGCTCAAGGCTATTCCCAAGAGGAAGGCATAGATTTCGATGAACCTATGCCCAGTAGCTAGACTTGAGGCTATTAGAATTTTACTTGCTTATGCATCTGCATTAATTTAAAACTCTTTCAAATGGATGTGAAATCAGCATTTTCAAATGGCTTTATAAAAGAAAAGTGTATGTGGAACAACCGCCTGGTTTTGATGACATGGATTTTTCGGATCATGTATTTAGATTGCATAAAGCTTTATATGGTTTAAAACAAGCACCTAGAGCATGGTATGAACGATTAAGTGCATTTCTATTAAATCATGATTTTTTATAGGAAAAGTAAATAGCACATTATTCATTAAGTCTAAACTCAAAAATGTGCTACTTGTTCAAATATATGTTGATGATATAATATTTGGATCTACTGATGAATCTCTTTGCAAGTATTTTGAGAAGCTAATGCAGGGAGAATTTGAAATGAGCATGATGGGGAGCTTAACTACTTCCTTGGATTGCAAATCAAGCAAGGAAAGGAAGGCACCCACATCTGTCAAGCCAGTACACCAAAGAATTGCTAAAGAAGTTCGGATTCGACAGTGCCAAGCCACTGTCAACGCCAATGAGCACATCAACAAGGTTAGACAGTGACAAGGAAGGTAAGAATGTAGACCAAAAGATTTACAGAGGTATGATAGGATCCTTACTTTACTAACTGCCAGTAGACCTGATATACTATTCAGCGTATGTATGTGTGCTAGGTATCAGGCAGACCCTAAAGAATCTCATTTAATTAGTGTCAAAAGAATTTTTAGATATTTAGCTAAACCCATGATTTAGGTTTATGGTATCCAAAGTCATGTGAAATCAACTTAGTAGGTTATTCTGATGCTGACTACGCTAGATGCAAGGTAGATAGAAAGAGCACCAGTGGTGGTTGTCAATTTCTTGCGGGATGTCTGATCTCGTGGTCCTCAAAGAAACAAAATTCAGTGGCATTATCTACAGCAGAAGCTGAGTACGTAGCTGCTGGAAGTTGTTGTACACAACTCCTATGGATTAAGCAACAACTTGAGGATTATGGACTTCAGATCAAGACAATTCCCCTATTATGCGACAACACCATGCAATAAATCTAGCCAAGAATCCAGTACAGCATTCAAGGACTAAGCACATTGAGGTTAGATATCATTTTATTCGTGATCATGTAGCTAATGGTAACATAGATATTTCTTTCATTGATACTAATAATCAGTTAGCTATATCTTCACAAAGGCCTTACCTGAAGAGATATTTACTTCTCTTAGAAGTAGGGCTGTCAATGGGCCGGGCAGGCAGCTTGTAGGCGCAGATCTTTTCGGCCCTTTTAGTAGGGCAAAGCCCAGCCGACTATATGGGCTGAATCGGGCTTTGAGAGGGGATTTCTCTTTCTTTTTTTCTTTCAAATCTTAAATTTACTTAGTTAAAATTATTTATTATACTTATTTAAAGTTAAAAGCTCTCTTTAAACAATTAAATAAGGAACTAAAACTCTACTTAATTGAATGAGATTATTTTTATATTTAAATATATTATTTTTATTCATTTATTTTTGATTGAGTATTCCGCCGGGCCGGGTCTTAGTTTTAAATTTGTAAAAAATTGGGCCAGGCCCATATGTCGGGCTTGGGCTGGGCTTGGGCTTCATATTGTGAGTCTGGGCCGGGCTCATCTAAGCCAGCCCGAGCCCGGCCCATTTTAAAGGGAATTAGGCATGTGTAATTGTGAAAGAATTATCTTTATAAACTTAATTTTCATAATTATTTGTCCTCGAATTTAAGCAAAATTCCACAAATGTTGTTGTTAACCTTGCGTTCGAAAGGATTCTATTTGTCAACTATCATTTGTCGTCCTCCATCTCGCCTTTTCGAAAAGTCTCTTTATCTTTAATTTATATCCCTAAATCGGTGTGGCAACGATTCACATTCGCCTTCATCTCCTTCTATTCCTGAGGTGATACCCTATCGACTCCGGCATCGACTCTCTGAGATTTCAAGCTTCCAACTCCTTCCGCGAGAATTTTCTTGAGGGTTTCTGCTTCACTTCTCCTTCCAATCATCCAGAAACTTTCCCCATTCAATTCCATGGCCTATTCTGGTGTTTCCGACAGCATCGGGGCTACGGAGCTGAGTTTCTCACTGCAGAGCAGTAAGAAAGATTTACCTCCGTGAAGATCAAGCTATGTGGAAACAAGGCAGTGGATGTCGCAGACTTGCAGAAGAATGGAATGGGCAGTTTTATTACAGCAATGGAAAGGATGAAATGGACAAAGTTAGGAACTCTATCAGAGGTAAGTTACCCAGATCTCGTCAAAGCTTTCTATGTGTGCCTGAAAACTGAGGAAGACGGGTCCTTGACATCATCTGTCAAAGGAACCCAGATTAGAATCACATATGCTCTTTTGGAGTCTCTATTTGGAGTTTGCACCACCGGTCACAGTGGGGTTCACACTGTGGACATTCAGGCGAAGGGGTTAGGGATTATTGGTCCCGAGTTTAAACCTAAGGATGGGAAGTTGGACATTAACCAGATAAACGTCTTCAACCGCCTCCTGCACTTTATAGTTTGTCAGATTCTGGTCCCCAGAAGTGCTACTTTCTCAACTTGTACAAAGGCAGATTCAGATATGATGTTCTGGGCTATCCAGAACCAGGATATAAACATGGCAGAGGTTATTTTGGACCGAATGAAGTTTGCCCATGCTCAAGTCTGGGATAAGAAAAGCAAATTGAATGTTTCTCTACCTTATGCCCACCTGCTAACCAGAGTATTTCAACATTTTGGAGTCAATTTATCTAGAGCACTGTCAGAAAAGATGGGGCAAGCAATCCGCAGTAGAAACTTGAAGAAAAGTGGATTCTCATTGGTTGGAGGTTTATGGACTAAGACCTCAGTGGCTGAGGGTGAGGCCATCATTGGCGAAGCCCAAGAAGTCCAGGAAGAGGAAATTCCAGCAGTTCCAGCAGCAACAGTACCAGATGCTCCATTTGAACAAAGTTGCCAGGGCAGCAGTGCCAAGCATCCGGATCAGCAGGATCATGCACCAGTCGTTCAGGAGGAAGTAGCAGCCACAGCAGTTCAGGAAGAGGCAATTGAACAAACAGATACCAGGGCAGAAGCACCAGCAGCAGCAGAAGAAGTAGCAGGCAACAGAATAGAGGATATTCCTCTTGAGCACCTTGAACCTATCGAGCAAATGCAAGTGATTGCCCCTCCAACTATTGTGGTAGGGTCAGTCCTCAGAAGAGTGCTAGACTCCATTCCAAGCACTCAAAGTGTGCCAGAGGTTTTCTTGAAGAAGAAGTTATGACATCACCACACTGCAGATGTGGTGATGGAGGATGCTCCCATTCAGGGGGAGCAGGAGATTGTGATTTAAGCTGTGCAAGGAGCAACCACTCTTATTCGAGAAGAGAAGTTGTTGAAGAACAAGTAGCTTCTCAGGGGGAGCACACAGCCAATGTCCCCAATGTTGATGAGTTCAGAGAAGGCATTGTGGAAAGTGCCTCAGATGACAGTGATGACTCTGTGGAGCCCGTTAAAGGGAAAGAGAAGTCGAGGGAAAAGAAGTGGCTCAGGGAACTCCTCTCCTTACCTGGTGGCCACATCAGAAGAAGAAGAAGAAGCTGAAGATAAATATGAAGCCTGTTATCAAAAGACTGGATGAGCAAGAAAAGATTTTGTGCTCTGTGCAATCAGACATTCAGTCAATTTTCATAAGCCAGAGTACTTCAGCTAAGGAAATGGGAATGGTGAGAAATGCAGTGAGATTGGTGCGAAGTGAGCTCATAAGTATCAAGGAATCTATAACCGCACTTGGAGATTTGGTCAGGGCGCAGTCATTAAATGCCCCTCCTGCTCCTTCTCCTGCAGTACCAGTCCGAAGTTCTGGGCCTTCTGAGGCCAGGCAACAAGATGTTGGGCCATCAGGGTAAATTTCAGAAGAGCCAGCAGGGCCATTCGGGCCACAGGGTGTTGACAAGGCAGCAACTGCAATGCAAGACCAGGTTGAAGCTGTGAAGTCTGGGCCGTCAGGGCCAATAGAGGATGTTTCTGGGCCAACAGGGCCAGTGGTCTCCGAGGGTGAGATTCCAAGAGTGGAAGAGCCAGTTGTCGCTTCAGATGCCCCTGATCCTTCTCCTCTTGCAACTCCAGCCCCTCCTTCACCACAATCTTCCTCCACAGCACCTTCAGCACCTATCACCTTCAAACAACCTCTGCCTCGCACCTTTTCTTCCCCAACTCCATTTCCTTCTGATCCTCTCCTTCTCCTCCCCTGCCACCTCTACATCCATTCCACCACCTCCTCCTGTTCCTGAAGACCCTCCAGCCTCATCATCAGCTGGAGCCTCCTCTTCCTCTGGTCCTTCTTTAGATGGACCGTCCATCACACCTTCTTCTACCCATCAATCATTTCTCCATCCTCCTACTCCTCCTTCCTTTGTCACCTTTATACCTGAAGGTGCTCAACTCGAAGGTCCATTTCTAAATAAATTTGAGGATGAATTGGAATCACCACCATCCGTTCAGTTCTGGCAGTTGCCTCTCATGTCCACAGAACTGACTCTTCTAGTCCTGTCTCTAAAAGAGGAAACTCTCCACTACTTTTGCTCTTCCCACCGAACCTAAATTCCCTCCTCTTTGATTTTCTCTCACTATTGAAAATCGAGGAAACCACTCTATCGTGAATATCTCCAAAATGTATCCTTGCCACCATTTTTGGTGTTCCTTTTCTAAATCTAACCGATCACCTCAATGTTGTCCTTCCCTACAACCACTTCTCAAAAGCTGATCAATCCAAAATCTTCAAAATGGCTGAATGCAAATTTGAAGATCAGTGGGCTAAAGGGCACTCGGCTCTCTACAGAAAATATTTCTTGAAAAGTCAGCTCGGTTTCCACCCAGGGACTCTCTCCACTCACTCTCTGAGTGGTTGTCATTCATCATAAAACCATCTGGGCACCTTTTATTCAAAAGGAAGTGAAGCTCATCAGTACTTCCAGTTTTCAATGATTATCGGTATCTTCACAAGTTACCTGAAGTACAGTTGGGTCAGTTCCAGGGAGCTGTTGCTTCGTTAAAAATTGAAAATCCAGTCAATTGCTCTTTCAAAGTGGATTTCGCCACCCTGCAAATCCAGACACTGTGTTTCTTCCTAAGCTGCACTCCTTGGTCATGGACTCCTCAGTTGGTCCTGTCATTTTTGAGATTCGCTCATGTCATGGGAAGGATCTCAGCTCAACAGGGTCGACTTCCCTCCTTCCAAAGATTTATCTTCGGAGAATTTCATCTAGGCCATATATCCTCTGAAGTTCTTGCCCCTCTGCTATCAGAATGTGAAAGGCTTTCTCCCACGGACTGGGAAAAGCACTACAACCAGTCAGCCCTTCAGTTGAAGCCTTGAAAACTCCTTGTTAAAGGCGGGCAAGCCTACTCTCACAGCTGAAGCCTTCTTGGACCTGAATTCTATCAATTTAGTTTAGGACCCTTACCTTTAATGGGTCGAGCGGTACAAGTTTTTTTGGCCTTGAAGAAAGATCTTCTGCAGCATCAGATTCACTACCCTGTCAGATCAACCAATTTCTTCGGTTTACCAGCTTTGGATCTTTCTTCTCCTTCAAAGAATCTCTTGGCAAAGATGAATATGCTAATTTTCTAGAAGATCAGCGCCAACTTCACATCAAGAGGATGCTTCCAGACATGGGGTCATCTTACTCTATTGCTTTTGGGTATTCTAGACCTATTTTGAGGAGCAGGAATGCAAGGCTTTGCGCATTATTCAGCGGCATGCCTCCCTTCTATCTCCTGCTTTCTACCTTAATGTACCCCTCAACATAAATAGAAAAGTTCTTTGCTCTTCTCTCTCTTTTATCTTTCTTCTTTGTCTCCGAATGATTCCTTTTGCTTAATGACAAAAAGGGGAGAAATATAGTATTTCTGAAATCCATCTCTTATATTTTATTTCACATCTCTTATATTTTTTTTGCAACTTATTTAGATTTATTTAGAACATATTTCATTGTTGCTATGTTTTGTCATCACCAAAAAGGGGGAGATTGATGATCAGATATTCTCCATGTAATTTAATTAATTAAATATCTATTTTGGTGATTAACATAACTAAGTCCATGTGTATTTCTAACATATCTTCTATAAGATTTGAGCACAGGAAATCTAACAAAGAAAAACAACCTAATCTGGTAAGTATTCTTCATACCAGCATTTACAGTCCAAAGCATATAATTTTCTAAGTACACATCGACTCTCTAGTTGTTATAACGATTTCCTTATAATCATAACGATTTCCTCATTCACATCGATTTTGGTTCTATAACGATTTCATAAGTCATCGCTATTCTATTGAAGTCTATCTCATAATGATTCACTAAGAGATCGCAACGATTTGCCTCTCATAACGATTCGCTAAGAGATCGCAACGATTTGCCTCTCATAACGATTCGCTAAGAGATCACATCGACTTGGTTCATAACGATTTGATGTCGCATCGATTTGATAATGAGAACAACGATTTGCTCTCACAACGATTTGATTGTCACATCGATTTGATAAGTGAGAACAACGATTTGATTCATTAAGTTACACAACAACTTGGCCGCAGTAACGATTCGATACATTAAACAATGACTTTGCACTATATCGACTCGATAAGTGAAACAACGATTTGCTCATAACGATTTGTTGATAGTATCATAACGATTTGTCTCTACATGATTCGGTTATTAATGCATAACGATTTATGTGTACATCGACTTGTTTATGAACGTATAACGATTCACATGAACAACGACTCATCTTTACATCGATTTCATAAGTCATGATCATATCGATTTCATGGTTTATAATGACTTGATATTCAAACCTATTCTCAGATAGTTTGAAAAGTCAAAGTCTTCCCTCGCTTTTCTCTCACATCCATGCATTTATTATGACTGATCATATCGCTGCACTGTATGCAATCGATATCTTCTATTTCCATGCTTATATTGTAAACATCTTTTTAGAAGAACAGAATGGAACTTCTATTTTGATATAAAATCATTCTAATGTTGACTGACAACAAGAGACAACCTAGTTGTCTACTGTTTTAGAATTTAATGCATGCAGGTCTCTGACAGTGCACCTCAATACAACATTGGACAATATGAAAGATAACGGACATCAAAGAAGCTCCTCTCTCTTGTTACGTGCATGGAAAGCTAAAGACTGTTGAACAAGAAGCTCTACAGTGACATGCAGTCTAACATAAAAATACAAGCTTAGAGATAATGGACACTTCAACGTTCAAATTTCAAATGGAAGTCATATATAGAAGACTGAAGCTCCAGAAAGAAAACATCCTTCACGACAATCGTTTACAAGCTTTTCTGCGAGCATCTGAAAGAGCGAAGCCTCACTCCTTTGATTGTCTAGCACTTAGCTCTCTGCATTCATTATTAGTCTTGAGAGCTTCTGTAAACTGAGAGTGTTCCTCATCGTAGAACTTTCCTCTCAGTCATTGCTTCAAATCGAGCGTTGGTCCTTAAGCTTGATCTAGGGGCTTATCATCTCTTGAATACATTCTTGTGTTCTTTCCCTTCGTGTTGAAGGAAACCTAGTGGGTTCCAGGGTGTTTGTTTTCCTTCGTGTAGAAGGAAGACCTGGTGGGATCCAGGGTGTTGTAATTCCTCTTCAGGTTGTGAAGAGAAGACCAGCTACGGCTGGGTGTGTAAGTGTCCTTGAGGGGGACTGTACCCTTATGTAGTGAAATCCTGAGTTGTTGCTCAGGGACTGGACGTAGGACTCCTGTGGAGAGGAGGTCCTAACCAGGATAAATTCCGTGTGTCGTGTGTTTGATTGCCTTGTGTTTTCTATCCTATTTGTACTAACATTAACAGTCATCGAAGTGTGTTGTGTGATTGTTTTTCTGAACAGGTTTTAAAGTGATCAAAATTTTAAGAATCTCATTCACCCCCCCCCTCTGGGCTTGCTAGCTGGGCAACAAACTTGGGATTCCACTAACCAAGGGTACAGTCCCCCTTAAGGCACTTACACATCCAGCACCCGTTGGCCTTCTCTTCAAACCACGAAGAGTCAATACACCACCTAATCCACAGATCTTCCTTTCTACAAAAGGAAAGAGCCACCCACTACACAGCAGGTCTTCTCTTCACTAATGAAGAGGAGCACTCAAACAAGAGTAAAGAGGTGATGGCCTCTAGACCAAACTAATAGCAGCAATACAATGCTTGATATGAGAGAGAAAAAAAATTACACTAAGAAGTAGTTCTCTCAGATCTAAACAACCTCTCTCACTCAAGAAAGGATTGAAGAACAAGGCTTCGTAGAGAGCTAAGAGCAAGAGTGTTGATCTGAATGAAGAAGCGAGCTCTTGTAACACTCCTCATTGACAGCTGACTCAATGTGCTTTTTCTATGTATCTAGATTATCTTCATTGTATCAACATGCTCTTATTTATCTTCTCTTGTTGAAGTATTCGTTGTGTCTCTTGTCTTGAAACGGTCTCGTGACAGTTGTAGCAGGTCCATCATAAGAGTGCCAAAAACCTACAGACAATAAATGCTTTGATAGACACACACACCCACACACACACACAGAGAGATGAATATCTTCTGTGCTCAGGTCAACATGGCATGTCCAACTTTGTAAATGTATGTGACTATCGGAAACCTGCAGACAATAAATGATGGAAGGTAGACAGCTCAAATGTTTCTAAACTGTCAGTCAACGTCACTGGCAATGCTGCAAGAAGATATACCAAAGAGGAAATGACATTCTATCACCATTTAAAGTTCTAGATGATATATCATGAAAGTGGTAAATGATGATCAGTCCATCTCCACATAATTTGTTATTTATTATATGTATTTTTGGTGATTAACAAAACTATGGAAATTATGGACTAACATTGTTTCTAAGGTTTGTTGACAGGTCTCAAATAAAACAAACTCAATAAGTTATCTACACTCATGTTCTTTGAAGTCTTTTGCATATGATTTGTCTAAGTATCGATTACATCGACATTGATTTCATTAACAACTATCTGTAAAACATCGATTTCAGAAAGAACATCAACTTCACTTAAGTATCGACTTCGTATTAGAACATCGACTTTGTTTCTATAACGACTTCATTTAAGCATTGATTTCGGTAGAACGTCGATTTCATATAAACATCGACTTCACTTAACATCGACTTCATTTTTACAACAATTTCACTTAAACATCGATTTCGGTGAAACATCGATTTCATATGGAACATCGACTATACTTGAACAACGACTTCGTTTCAAACATCGATTTCACCTGAACAACGATTTCGGTTTAACAACGATTTCATTTGAACATCGATTTCAGTACAACAACAACTTCACTTAGAACATCGATTTCACTTGAACATCGACTTCAGTTAAACATTGATTTCAGTTCATTAACGACTTCATCTAGAACACCGATTTCACTCTAAACATGGATTATGTTCACATCAACTTTGTTTTAACATGGATTATATTTCCACATAGATTTTGGCTATATCTCAACATCGATTTCATATTTACATCGACTTCATTCACAACTATTTCTCTTGAACATAAGTCATGCTCGGACATCAACTCTCATTATACACAGACTGTCTCTAAACATCAACTCTCTTTCTAAAATGATTATGTTCTAGACAGTTGATGATATTTCTATTAAATCCTTTTTATATATTCTTAAATATATTCCACATAATATCAAATCTACTTTCAAATCTCTGTGGATTTAGTGTCTTCCCGCAAACCATGTTGTCTCCTGTATACTCAAACATTTATTGTGTGTGATACAATATCTCTGCACGACATATCTCGTTTTACCACACTCATGTCACGTAAAGTAAAACTTTATAGGATGACAGAATGGAATTTTCTTTTTAGTATATCCTCATAAAGCACGACTACTAACGTTGACTGACAGTTTAGACACATTTAAGTTGTCTATACTTCAGTATTTATGTGTGCAGGTTTCCGGGTGTCACACACGTTACAGCGTTGGACTTGTCACTCTGACAGAAGAAGAAAGATTGAGATAATCTTCCTCTTTGAATGTGTCTATCTCAGCATTTAATGACTGCATGTTCTCTTGCTCCCTACATCGAACCAGACACATCTAACGTGCATGAAGAAGAGAGACAACGGATACCTCAACGGTCAATTCTTTAAAGAGAAGATAAATATAAGACTGGTGACTCCAAGAAGAACACCTTGAATATCTAGTCACCTTGAAGAAAAAGAAAGAAGAGCTCATTTGATCATTCAAAAATTAGTCTTCTGCTCTTAGCTCTCCACAGCAACATGTTTAGTTTTGAGAGCCTATTGTAGATCTGAGAGACCCTCATTCTTGTAAATCTTTGTCTCTCAGATTCCGCCTCAGATCAAGCAATCTCTATAAGCTTGGTCTAGGGGTCATTCACTCTTTACTCATTTTCTTGAGTGTTCCTCTTCATCTGTAAAGAGAAGACATGTTATGGTGGATGTTCCCTTTGGTAAGAAGGAAGACCTGTTGCATCAGTGGTTTAGTGCATCTTCGTAGAAAGAAGAGAAGGCTAGCTGCGGCTGGATGTGTAAGTGTCCTTAAGGGGGACTGTACCCTTGGTTAGTGAAATCCCAAGTTGTTGCTTAGGGACTGGATGTAGGACTCCTTGTGACAGGAGATCTGAACCAGGATAAAATCCATGTTGCCTGTGTGATTGATCTTATTGTGTCTTCTTTTTATACTAACTCTAACCATCGAACTTAGTGTTTTCTGTCAAAGTGTTTTTATTTACAGGGATATTCTAAAAGATATTTTTAGCAATCCATTCACCCCCCCCCCCCCCTCTGGGCTTGCAACCTGGTCAACAAGTGGTATCGGAGCTAAGTCTCTTCGAGCAAGTAGATCTCACGATCTGAAGAGCAAAGATAAATGGCAGCCCAAGGTTATGCAGAAGGACAATCCGTTAACAGACCTCCACCATTCGATGGTGAAGACTACAACTATTGGAAGATGTGGATGGAGTTCTTCCTCCAAGGACTTGATTTCCAACTATGACAATAATAGAAGATGGAGATCTGAAAGTAACCAACACCAAAGACAAATGGATAGACGAGACAAGAAGAAAATTGTCTCATAATAGCAAAGCCAAGAGTATACTGTGCTGCTCTCTAAGCAAGAAAGAATTCAACAGAATATCTGCATGCTAGTTAGCCAAAGAGATCTGGGACAAGCTAAAGCTTACTCATGAAGGAACTGACAAGGTAAAAGAAACAAGAATCGACATATTAGTAGCTCAATATGAGAGGTTCCAAATGCAGTCTGGAGAATCCATCCCCCAGATGTACAGTCGCTTTATAGTCATTACAAATGGTCTGGCTGAGCTAGGAAAAACATATGAGCAAGGAGACATGGTAAGAAAATTATTAAGATCTTTGCCAACTTCATGGACTCCAAAGGTAACCGCCATAGAGGAAGCTAATGATCTCAGGAGATGTCCCTCGAGAAACTCATTGGGTCTTTAATGGCTTATGGGATAAACATGGGAAAGGCTGGGAGAATCCTCCAAAAAAAGAAAGCACAACAATGCTCTTAAGGCCACTGAAAACACTTCTGAGGCAAATCAGAAAGTGAAGGGTGATGAGAACAGTGAAGATGAAGAAGCCCTTCTCTCCAGACAGCTGCAACGCATTCTAGCCAAGAAGAAATATCAGTCAAGAAGATACTTCAAGAAAAGCAAAGAATTCAGGAGACCTGAAGGCAAAGAAGTCAAAGATCTGAGCACATATGCTATGAGTGTAAGAAGCCAAGACATCTCAAGGCTGAGTGTCCAAAACTAAAGAAGGAGAATCAATAAAAAGGATAACGTGAAGAATTTAAGAAATACAAGAAGAAAGCTATGACTGCTGCTTGGAACAATGAGAGTGACTCAGACAGTGAGTCAAGTTCCAGCGAAGAAGAAGAAGAAAATGCCAACTTAGCATTTATGGCAAATGTCGACGACAAGGTAACCTCTAACTCTTCTTTTACTTCATGCAATGAGTCTGATTCTGATAGCTTAAAGATGCTTTCAATGAATTATACAGTAAATATAAGACGTTTGTAAGCAATTAAAATCCTTAAGAAAAAATATGTATGCCTCGAAATAACCAACTCAGATTTAAAATCAAAACTGAGCAATTAGAAAAATAAATTTCGGACTGAAAAGGAGAAATGAACTACTATGTGAGATGTAAAAATCAAAAATGAAAAGATATCAAATCTAGAAAGTCAGGAAACCATAAATAATTTAAAAGTGCAATTAATATACTAACAAAAGATAATGAATATTTGACAGCCACAATTGAAAAATTACAATGGAAGATCTTCGTTAATACTAAAGGAGCAAGAAGATCAGGAAAGAAAAAGTATGGAATCGATATACTCTACCAGATAATGAAGAAATAATTATTCATCCTAAAATATATCCAATGCCAAATTTGTAGCTGAACAAAATCCTAATTATAAATTAAACACTAATAAAAACATAAGCCAAACAAAATAATAATTATATTTCATGTTGCCTCATTGTAACAAACTAGGTCATACAAAAGTCACATGTACAACCAACATCTAAAATGGATTCCGAAAAGAAACTCTGTAGAAGCTAACCAATTAGGACCCAAAAGAACTGAGTACCTAAATTTCATTGATTTATTGCAGGGAAGCCTAGAGCATCAAAATGGTACCCGATAGTGGGTGTTCAAGGCGTATGACTGGCAACAAAAGGCTATTTTCATACATCAAAAATGAAGAAGGAACAGTAACTTGTGGAGATAATGGTAAAGGATCAGTTGATTGGTTTGTGGATCAATTGGAAGCAAAGACAAGATCCTGATAGAAGATGTTCTTTGCGTCGAAGGACTCAAGCACAATTTAATCAACATCAGTCAGCTATGCGACAAGGTCATCAGATCTAATTTCAGGAATCTAAGTGCTTAATCATTAAGGATGGAGCAACTGTTTTTGAAGCCTGCAGAGAAAAAATATGTATGTACTACATCTAGAAGAATTGAGAATCAAGACATTTGTTTGACAGCAAGCAAAGAACATAATGCTGAACTTTGGCACAGAAGATTAGGACACTACAGCGTTAGACGAATTAGAAAACTCATCAAATATGATCTAGTGGAAGGTTTACCGAAGATGAATTCAAGACTAGACAACATCTATGAACCATGTGCAAAAGGAAAGCATGTAAGATCCTCCTTCAAATCCAAGACAATAGTCACCACCTCCAAACCATTAGAACTGCTTCATATGGACTTGTTTGGACCAATGAGAACAACTAGTTTGGGAGGAAAGAATTTTAGATTTGTTATAGTTGATGATTATTCCAGATATACATGGGTATCATTTCTTGAGCCCAAAGATGACACCTTTGATAGCTTTGTGAAGTTCAGTAAGTTAGTTCAAAATAAGAAGTTTATATCATAAGTATCGATCAGATCATGGAGGAGTTTCAGAATGACAGGTTTGCAGAATTCTGTGATGATCTGGGGATTGAACACAATTTCTCAGCACCAAGAACACCACAGCAAAATGGAGTAGCTGAGAGGAAGAATAGAACACTTCTAGATATGGCAAGAACAATGATGTCTGAGTATAATCTACCAAGATATTTCTGGGCAAAGCAATCAACACAGTTTGCTACATAATCAATAGAGTCATGATCAGACCCATTCTAAAGAAGACTGCATACGAACTGTACACCAAAGAAGCCCAAGATCAGCCATCTCGAACATTTGGATGCCCATGCTTCATTCACAAACAATGGTAAGAGAGATATTGGTAAGTTGGATTCTAAATCAGATGAAGGAATCTTTATGAGGTATACTTCTAAACCCAAAGGATATAGATTTTTAACAAAAGAAGTTTATTAATTGAACAACTGTACATGTTATTTTTTATGAATCTAACCCTTCCTTGAGAAAGAAAATTGTTATGTGATGAAGATATAAAAAATCTTTCCAAGAAACTGAAGGAAGCACCATCAAGGATGATGAGATCCACCCTTGGAAGAACTGCGATAAAGATATCATTCATGATGATCTTCCAAAGGAATGGAGATATAAAAAGGATCACCCAAAAGATAACATCATTGGAGATCCATCAGTTGGGGTAAGAACTAGAGGTAATACCATTCCTTGTGATTACTTAGCATTTGTCTCTCAAATAGAGCCAAAGACAGTCAATGAAGCACTATCTGATGAATCTTGGATTTTAGCCATGCAAGATGAACTTAATCAGTTCAAGGGAAATCAGGTTTGGTCCCTTGTTCCTAGACCATCAGATCATCTGTGATTGGCACCATGGGTGTTCAGGAACAAATTGGATAAAGTTGGCGTTATCACTAGAAATAAGGCTAGACTGGTTGCTCAAGGCTATTCCCAATAGGAAAGCATAGTTTTCGATGAAACTTATGCATCAGTTGCTAGACTAGAGGCTATTCGAATCTTACTTGCTTATTCATCTGCACTAGATTTAAAACTTTTTCAAATGGATGTGAAATTAGCTTTTTTGAATGGTTTTATAAAGGAGGAAGTTTATGTAGAACAACCCCCTGGTTTTGATGATTCAGATTTTCCAAATCATGTTTTCAATTTGCATAAAGTTTTATATAGTTTAAAACAAGCACCTAGAGCCTGGTACGAAAGACTTAGTGCATTTTTATTAGATCATGGTTTTTTTCAAGTAGATAGTACTCTCTTTATTAAATCTAATGTCAAAATATATTAATTGTACAAATCTATGTAGATACTTTGGATCTACTGATGAATCTCTGTGCAAGTATTTTGAAAAGCCAATGTAGGGAGAATTTGAAATGAGCATGATGGGAGAACTCAACTACTTCCTTGGACTACAAATCAAGCAAAGCATGAAGGAACTCATATCATCAGGTAAAATACACCAAGGAACTGTTAAGAAGTTTGGATTTGAGAATGTCAAACCACTGTCCACTCCCATGAGCACATCAACCAGGTTGGATAGTGATCCAGAAGGTAGAAGGTAGATCAGAACTCTATAGAGGTATGATCGGATCACTGCTCTATTTAACCGCAAGTAGACCTGATATTTTATTTAGTGTATGCATGTGTGCAAGATATCAATCTGATCCTAAGGAATCTCACCTAATATCAGTAAAAGAATCTTTAGATATCTAGCTCATACTCATTACTTAGGTCTATGGTATCCTAAAACCTGTGAAACTAGTTTAATTGGATATTCAGATGCTGACTATGCTGGATGCAAAGTGGATAGAAAAAGCACCAGTGGTTGTTGTCAATTTCTTGTAGGATGCTTAATTTCATGGTCTTCAAAGAAACAAACTCAGTAGCTCTATCAACAGCTGAAGCTGAATATGTACCGCTGGGAGCTATTGCCTCAACTCCTTTGATCAACAATAGCTTGAAGACTATGGACTACACATGAAGACCATTCCATTATTATGTGACAACACAAGTGCTATAAATCTCACGAAAAATCCTATGCAGCACTCGGGACAAAGCATATTGAGGTTAGATATCATTTTATTAGAGATCATGTAGCAAATGGTAATATTAGTATTTCATTTGTAGATACACAAAATCAGTTAGCAGATATCTTTACAAAAGCCTTACCTAAAGAGAGATTTACATCTCTTAGACGGAAACTAGGTATGTGCAATTTTTAATAGATTTATCTGTATATAACTAGAATAAAATAATCTACTTCAGAATAATAATATTCTCTCCACGCTTTATTTAAGTAAATTTATTCGCCTCTTATGCTATCATCATCGCCCTTTTGTCGTTTTATGTATTAATTGCTGCACTTTTTCAAAAGTTACTTTATGTCTCTCTGTTGCGAAGGGAACTCATCCCTTACTGATTCTCTCTCTCTCTCGCACTCTTTCGACTTCGAAGTCTACAAAACCCTCCATCGACTCTGGAACCCTTCTTCCCATTCTCTGAGGATTTGATTCTTCCCGCTCAAATTTCTTGAGGGGTCTTGTTCCTTTTCCTTCCACAATCCCTTAGAACCTTCTCTTGCAAATTTCCATGGCCGCTTCTGGGAGTTCCAACAGTGTGGGTGGTTACAGCGCCGCCTTCCTCACGACAGAACAACTCGAGAGATATGAGGCTGTGAAGATCGAGATCTGTGGAAACAAGGCAGTTGATTTGGATGATTTTGAGAAGCACGGTATGAGTAGTGTGATTGAAGCCCTTCAGAGGTTGAAATGAATAGGGGTATGTATAGTTTCTGAACCAAGTTACCTGCATTTGGCCAAGGCGTTCTATACATGCCTGAAATCCGAAGAAGATGGGTCTCTTACCTCCCTTGTCAAAGGTAAATCTATTCACATCACTCATGACTTGTTGGAGAGGCTATTTGGTGTTTCCAAAGTAGGGCATAGTTTAGTCAACACAGTGGACATTCATGCTAAGGGGCTCGGAATCATTGAAACAGAATACAAGCTAAGGGATGGCAAAATAGATATAAATTAGTTCAATGCATTCAACAGAGTACTGCACTTCATTGTCAATCAAATTTTGGTACCTCGCAGTGCTACCTTCTCTTCCTGTACGAAAGGAGCTGCAGATATTATGTTTTGGGCTATACAGAAGCAGGATGTAAACATGGCACAAATTATGGTTGAAAAGATGGAGTCTACTACTGAGGTCATTTGGGATAAGAAGAACAAATTGGCAGTATCCCTTCCTTATGCTCACTTGCTTACCATAATTTTTAGACATTTTGAGATTGGTTTGGAAGGAGAACTGATGGAGAAGATGGGACAGTCCATTCGCACCAAAAACCTAAAGAAGAGTGGTTTTTCATTGGTAGGAAATACTTGGACTAAGACTTATGTGGCTGAAGGAGAAGCCATTATCGGAGAGGTCTCTACTGCTAAAGGTCCACCTGTTCAAGAAGATGAGGCTGTAGTTAGAGAGGATGAGTCTACTACATCAGTAAGGAGGATTGAAGACATTGCACTTGATCTCATTGAGCCCTTTGGGCATTCAGTTGTAAGTGATGTACTTGCCCCTATCATTGAGCCTCCTGCTGTTCAAGAACCCTCTATCAGCCATATTGTAGAAGAGTCCGCACATATTGAGGGGGAGCATACTGAAATTACTATTGAAGAAACCCATTGTGCTCTAGTTGAAGAAACTATTGTTGGACGAGATCAAGAAGAAGATATTCCAGATCTTGTGGCAACAAGCCAATTTGAAAATATTCCTATGGAAGATGCTCTTGCTCAGGGAGAGTCTACTACTCAGGGGGGAGCCTGCTGCTAGTGCCCCTGTAGGTCAATTTTAAGAAGGCCTAGTGGAAGATGTTTCTGATGAGGATATTGATGACAGTGTTCACCAGCACACCAGTTTTACAGCAGTACATGTTGAGCCAGCTGCTGGTCCTGGAGAAAAAGGGAAAGTGTTGCCAGCAATATTCCAATGCTCACTAGAAGGACACACAATAAATCCAGGAAGAAGAAGATCCATGTTTATCTGGAACCAGTTATTGCTCGGTTGAATGCTCAAGGAGAAATTCTGTGTTCTCTCCAATCTGATATAACTTCAATTTTTCTCAGCCAGAACACTCAAGCAAAGGACATTGGTGTAGTCAAGTTTGAGCTACATGATATAAGAAGTGAACTGAGCAGTTTGAAGAATTTGGTGACTGACCTTGCACAATTTGTGAGGGAGGGCTTATCAGCTCAAGCCCCTGCTGTTCCATCTGAGTCTGTACCAGAAGCTGCATTAGGGCCATCAGGGCCATCAGTAAAGGAAACTGGGCAATCAGGGCCATCTAAGGTAGAAGAAGTTATAGCTGGGCCATCAGGGCCATCAGAGCAAGTGGAAACAGTGGCTGGGCCATCCGGGCCTCAAGTGATTGTAGAGGAAGTTGTTGTGCCCCCCGGGCCCTCTGATCCTCCTATTCTTCAGACTCCAGCTCCCTCCTCTCCCCTTACCTCCTTCACTGCCCCACCTGCTCCTGAACCATCCAAGAAACCCCTTCCCAAACATGTTTCCTCTCCTACTCCCTTCCTTGTTGAATCCTCTTCTTCATCTACTCCTTCATCTTCCATTCCTCCTCCAACTTCTTAGGCACCTCCTGCCTCTTTTTCTGGTCCCTCATCTGCTGGTCCCTCCTCTGCTAGACCATCTACTCAACCTCCTCCCACTTCATCATTCTCCTCTCTTCATCCACCTACTCCACCATCTTTCATCACTCTCATTCCTGAGGGTGCTAGTATCATTCGCCATACTGCTAAGGATATCAAAGATGAATTTGAAGAGGCTATCATTCGAACAATCCTCTTTGTCTATGCTCATATCCACAGAACTGATTCTCAGCCTTCTCCCAGTCCTACCTCTAAGAAAAGGAAAATCTCTAAAGAGCTTGTTTTCCCTTCCTCTCAAGCTCTCTTTCCTCCTCTGTGGTACTATCTTTCAGTTGTCCACAGAAGAAAGTCCCTATATTCTGAATATCTCCAAAAATGTACATTTGCTGCAACTTTTGGCCTCCCTTACCTAAATCTCTCTGAACATCTCAATCTCATTCTTCCTATCTCTCTTGTGCCCAATCCTAGCCAATCCAAAATCCTTTCCTCAGCTGAGTCCAAGACTGAGGATCAGTGGGCCAGATCAAATAAAGCATTGTACAAAAATTTTTGAGGTTTCCAGGGCCAATAGATTTCCACCTTCAGACCATCCTCTTACTCTGTCTGAATGGTTTGTCTGCACAAATCCTCCTAGGCCCTTTCATTCAGAAGGAGATCAAGCTGATCAGGCAGTTCCAGATGTATAATGACTACTACTTCGTCAATGGCCTTCCTGAAGCCCAGCTTGGTCAGTTCAGGGTAGCTATCTCCATTCTCCGAACAAAAAATCCAGCCAATGTACCTCTTCAAGTAGATTTTGCTTCCTTGAAGATGCCTGGCATCACATTTCTCCCTCAGCTGCATTTTCTACTCAGGGACTCTGATGTAGGTCCCATAATTTTTGAGAGTTTGCCAGAGTTAAGGCACAGATCTTTGTTCAGAAGGGAGCCTCTCTTGCTTTTCATAGATTTCTTTTCAGAGAATATCATAGGGGTTATATCAAGTCTGTTGTTTTAGCTCCCCTCCTAGCTGAATCTGAGAGATTCCTCAACACTGAATGGCGTAAGGTCTATCATCAGGTAGCTCTTCAGTTGAATCAACTAAATTCCTCCTTGGAAAAGTCACATCAATCAATTCTGTCTCTTGAGCAGTTCATGGATCTCAACTCCATCAACTTACTTTCTGATCCCTACTCTATTTGGGTTGAGAGATACAAGATCTTTGAAGCATTGCAGAAGGACCTGAAGGCTCATAAGCTACATTATTCAGCATGCCAGTTTTGGGACTGCCGGATTCTACAAGTCATCTCTTAGTGGACATGAGTACACTAAATTTATTGAAGATCAGAGACAATTTCACATCAAGAGACTCAATCCAGAGATCGGGCCTTCATATAACATTAGTTGGGGTGTCTTTCAAAATCTTTTTGAAGAGCAGGAAGCCCAAGCTTGGCAGATCATTACTCGCCATGCTTCTCTTCTGTCTCCTACCTTCTATATTTCTGACCCTTACTATTAATAAGATTTGAATCTTTAGCACCCATTTATCTTTGTCTCTTTCTTCCTATCTTATCTTCTGTTTATTTATTCATTTTTACTTCATGACAAAAAGGGGGAGAAAACATTCTGAAATACATACTTTAGAAATTTTCAGAAAATTTATTTCAACTTCTTCATATTACAACTCTTTATGTTTTGTCATCACCAAAAAGGGGGAGATTGATGATCAGTCCATCTCCATATAATTTGTTATTTATTATATGTATTTTTTGTCATTAACAAAACTATGGAAATTATGGACTAACATTGTTTTCTAAGGTTTGTTAACAGGTCTCAAATAAAATAAACTCAGTAAGTTCTCTACACTCATATTCTTTGAAGTCTTTTGCATATGATTTGTCTAAGTATACATTGACTTCTAATAAAAGCTCACATCGATTACTATTCTGTTTCTACATCAATTTCACTTAAACAACGACTACCCTGTAAAACATCGATTTCACTTAAGTATCGACTTCGTATTAGAACGTCGACTTTGTTTCTACAATGACTTCATTTAAACATCGATTTCGGTAGAACATCGATTTCATATGGAACATCGACTTCATTTAACATCGACTTCGATTTTACAATGATTTCACTTAAACATCGATTTCGGTGAAACATTGATTTCATATGGAACATCGACTTTACTTGAACAACGACTTCGTTTCAAACATCGATTTCACCTGAACAACGATTTCGATTTAACAACGATTTCATTTGAACATCGATTTCAGTACAACAACGACTTCACTTAGAACATCAATTTCACTTGAATATTGACTTCAGTTAAACATCGATTTTAGTTCATCATCGACTTCATCCAAAACACTGATTTCACTCTAAACATGGATTATGTTCACATCAACTTTGTTTTAACATGGATTATATTTCCACATAGATTTTGACGATATTTCAACATCGATTTCATATTTACATCAACTTCATTCACAATAATTTCTCTTAAACATAAGTCATGCTTGGACATCGACTCTCATTATACATAAACTGTCTCTAAACATCAACTCTCTCTCCATAACGATTATGTTTTAGACAGTTGATGAATATTCATATTAAATCCTTTTTATATATTCTTAAATATATTTCACATAATATTCAAATACATTTCAAATCTCTGTGGATTTCAAGTCTTCCCGTGAACCATGTTGTCTTTTGTATACTCAAACATTTATTGTGTGTGGTATAATATCTCTGCACGACATATCTCGTTGTTTACCACACTCATGCAACATAAAGTAAAACTTTATAAGATGACAGAATGGAATTTCCTTTTTAGTATATTCTCATAAAGCACGACTACTAACGTTGACTGACAGTTTAGACACATTTAAGTTGTCTATACTTCAGTATTTATTGTGTGCAGGTTTCTGGGTGTCACACACGTTACAATGTTGAACCTGTCACTCTGAAAGAAGCAAGAAGAGATTGAGATAATCTTCCTCTTTGTGTGTGTCTATCTCAGTATTTAATGGTTGTAGGTTCTCTTGCTCCCTACATTGAACCAGACACATCTAACATGTATGAAGAGGAGAGACAACGGATACTTCAACGGTCAATTCTTTAAAGAGAAGATAAATAGAAGACTGGTGACTCCATGAAGAACACCTTGAACACCTTGAATATCTAGTCACCTTGAAGAAAAAGAAATAAGAGCTCGTTCGATCATTCAAAATTAGTCTTCTGCTCTTAGCTCTCCACAGCAACCTGTTTAGTTTTTGAGAGCCTATTGTAGATCTGAGAGACCCTCATTCTTGTAAATCTTTGTCTCTCAGATTCCACCTCAGATCAAGCAATCTCTATAAAGCTTGGTCTAGGGGCCATTAACTCTTTTACTCATTTTCTTAAGTGTTCCTCTTCGTCTGTAAAGAGAAGACCTACTGTGGAGTGGGTGGTTGTTCCCTTTGGTAAGAAGGAAGACCTGTTGCATTAGGTGGTTTAGTGCCTCTTCGTGGAAAGAAGAGAAGGCCAGCTGCTGTTGGATGTGTAAGTGTCCTTAAGGGGGATTGTACCCTTGGTTTGTGAAATCCCAAGTTGTTGCTTGGGGACTGGGCGTAGGACTCCTTGTGTAGCGTCTCGGGTCTTATTAGACTCTTATCGGATCTTTACCGGATTTGGTTGTGAATCTGTGCCTGTTGATGTCCAGCAAGTTGGACTTCGACAGTGGGTTGGCATCCAGGTGTGTGACGTCGACTGTGGATTAGCGGAAAGGTGGTTTCCGGTAACTGGTGTTTGGCATCCATCGTTGTTGTCGTTGACCTTGTGTTACTGTCTCTTCCAGAGATGGAACTTGGCGGAAAGCGATGTGGACGTTGAGTGTTGGCGGTTCAGTTGACGGCGAGGGGCCTTGACGTCAACTGATCAGGGTTCTGTTTTTAGGGGCAACCCGAGCCCTTTTCCTTCCTCTCTTTCTCTCCTCTTCTTCACCTTCCAGCGGCCGATGGGAGTACGTGGAAAGGCCGCGATGCGCGTGGCGGTGATGGATTGGATGGGAAACGACGGATTGGTTGGTGGTGTTCGCGGGAAGCTTCTGGGGTTCGGCGCGAATCAAGGTTCTTTTGGGATTTATATGCGTTTCTGAGGTAGGGACGTAACCCTTAGCTCCCATGTGTGTTATTCCATGCCTATTGCGTGTGATTTGCGTGGAATTCGAGGTTTTGGGGAGGGTTTCTCCATGTTGGGTTTTGGGGTGATTTCACCGATCTGAGCGTTAGATCGTGTGTTTCCAGCTTTGTAGTAGTGTAGTGTGATGTGAGGAAGAGTTTCTCCTTCATCACTCTATTGTTTTGAGGGCTGGATTGCTCTCAGGGGATTTGGCTTGTGGCTGCTTCAACTGTTGGATGCTGAAGAAGTCAACGTCAAGGGATGTTGACGTTGAGCTCTTCAGGGAAGAGATAAACGGCGTGATCTCTTGCCGTTAAACTCTTCAGGGAAGATCTGGACGGCAAGGTTGTTACCGTCAGGATCTTCAGGTAGGATATAAACGGCAAGATCGTGTGCTGCTGAGATTAGGTAAACGGCCAACATGTGACCGTCTACTTCTTTTAGACATCCAGGGCGTTGTCGTGACCTATAGTTAGCAACAGTCGATGTTGTCATTGACTTTGTGCTTGGCGACATGTGATGCTATCGTTTACTTTCTGGTTAGCGGCGGTAGATGCTTCCGTCTACCCACAGGTGAGTTCCCAGCAAGCTGTGTTTCCCTTTTCGTGATTTGAGGTGTTGGCATGCGGTGACCGCCTGTTAGCACAGTTTGCCAGGCGTAGAAAGTGTCTCTGCCTGTGCTCGCGTTGTGTTTGACTGTGTTGAGACGGTGACACGTGGTGTCCGTCCGCAGTACGGTGTTCCGCACATTGAGAGTGTTTCCGTCCTTACTCGCGTGGAGTTTTACCGTGCTCCTATTTTCTGTTGTATTACCTGGACATGGAGCGACGCTCTGTCTAGAGGACTGGCGTGTGGGGGTCCTCTGCCGGTGAGCCGGGACGTAGAGAGCGTCTCCGTTCTGTGCGTACTCCTTGTGGTGGTTTCGAGCCGGTCTCCATGGAGCCCCTTCTCTACCGCTAGGTCGGGCGTAGGGGGAAAAATCGGTCGTGGACCAGACGTGAGAGAGAGCGTCTGTAGTGTGCACACGTGGCTAGGGTTGAGAGACTCTGTGGTGACAGGACGCCGAACCGCAGACCCTGACTGAGTCCTACTTTGTGAGTGCTGTGTGAGCTCTTGCTTGTGAGCTTGTGTGTGTGCAGTGCTTATGTGCTGTCGAGCCTGCGAGGTTCCAGTTTTCTCAGTGCGCTCCTGAGGGAGCTGCGCACTACGACACTGGTTCCTGTGTGTTGACAGAGTGTGCATGTTTACTTACAGTCGCTTTTTGTTTAGCACTGTTTAGTAGCTCTGTTACCGGTGGGGGTTAGTTGCCCTACTGGGTCTCTTTTGTGTGAGACTCACTCCCTTCCCTTCAGGTGGGTCCGTGGGCAGCTTGCGTGTGTCGTGGAGCTTCGTTACTTCGTGCTGGCTCTGCTTGGCTGCTGTGAGTAGTACCCTGCTCTTGTACTCACTGTACTCTTACTTCTCTGTTGTCTCTGAGTTATATGTGTTAATTGTGTTAGTAGTGGCGTGTACATTTGCTTATATGGTCTCCTCAGACGCTTTTCTTCTACCCTTCCGAGATTCGTCTCGTGGGTTAGCGGGTCAGGATTCAGGTTACTGGTCGGGTACCGGTAATGCGGATCTTGGGTCGTTATAGTTGGTATCAGAGCCTGGTCTGTCGAGATACATATAAGGAAATGTTCCGTATAACTCAGTGTGTGTGGAGTACAGTTGCAGCAAGCAGTTTGGAGTTGTTTCAATCAGATGTAAGTTCTATCATCATCCGACAGGACTCTACTTCAAATGATGTATCACTCGTACAACATTCTTTGAAATGGTTTAATAAGGAAATGAGCAGCATGAAGGCAACACTTTCTGAGATTCTGAAGGCAGTAAGTTCTCCACCTCATGGCACTCAAATTGTTTCTGAAGCTGTTCTCAGGCCATCAGGGCCAGTAATCACCAAAGAAAATAGTGTGCCAGTCCAAGTTCAGACTCAGCAGCCAGCCGAAGAACCCGAACCATCTGATGAGAATGAAGGGCCATCTGGGCCATCTCTCAGTTCAGAAGCCTCACTACAGCCTACTGTGGTTGAAAGGCCATCAGGGCAGAATCTTGAAGAGCAGTCTCATGTGTCTGTTTCAATGACAGACGGAATACCCTCTGAGGATCAAGGGCCAGCAGTACAGGCTGAGGGTCTGTCATCCCGAGAGATTTCGGCAGCACTTGGAGAAGCACAGGCAGTTGTTCCCGAGCCTTCCACTCTTCCTACTCCAGCTCCTCCTTCTCTATCCACCTCATCCACCGCTCCTCCAGCACCTCCAATTCCCAAAAGGCCGCATTCACGACAATTCTTCTCTCCCACTCCTTTCACTTCTTCCACCACTCCTTTACCTTCCTCCACTATTGAAGTTCTTCCCAGATCTTCTTTAGCTGAAGCCTCCTCAAGACCCAATGATCCTTCTAACATCACTCCTGACTCTTTAATTCACCCACAAGCTCCTCCATCTTTCATCACTCTCATTCCTGAAGGTGCCCAACTCACCCAACCTGAGATCCATGGCATCAAGGATGAATTTGAAGAAACAATTCTCAAATCTGTCCTAACTACTGGAACTCACTCTCACAGGACTGGTATTTCCAGCCATGTTTCCAAACGAAGGAGACTTACTTCCACCCTTCCTGTCTCCTCCGATCCTTGCTATCCACCTCTGTGGTTTTCCCTAGCCATTGCAAATAAGCACACACCCCTTTATGAATACCTTCAAAAGGTGGTTCTTGCTCATATTTTTGGTTTACCTTTCCAAATCTTTCCAACCATCTGACTACCATTTTCCCTTACACCTCTCTTTCAAAGGGTCAACAGTCAAAAATCTTTTCCACGACTGAAGCCAAAACTGAAGAGCAGTGGGCTCGGATCAACAGCGTTTTGTACTCCCAATTTAAGAGAGTGCAAGGTGCCAGATATCCTCCCAGGGAAGCCCCTCTCCCTCTGTATGAATGGTTTCAGATCCATCACAAGAACTTGTTTGGACCCTTCATTCAGAAAGAAATCAAGTTCATCAGGCAGTATCAGATGTTCTGCAATTACTGCTATATCAACAGCTTGGATGAACCTCAGTTGGGACAGTTTCGTGCAGCCATTACATCTTTGCAGACCACTCATTGTGAACCTCTTCAGGTAGACTTTGCTACCTTGAAGTTCCCAGACATTGTGTTCCTTCCACCGCTCCACTCCTTGATCATGGATTCCTCGGTCGGTACACTTATCTTTGAGAGAGCTGCTAGAGTCATGGCCAGGTTGCATGTCTATGAAGGTCGTGATCTTTCTTTCCAAAGGTTTGTGTTCAAACACTATCTTGACGGGCAGATTTCAGCTGATATCCTTGCTCCCATTCTCTTCTAATGTGAAAGGCTGACCTCTGATGAGTGGCTCAAGCTCTATCCTTTGTCTGCTCAACAGCTGTCTGATCTGAATGCCTCCCAGGCCCAAGCAAATCTACCTCCTCTGACACCTGGTGACTTTCTGGATGTCAATTCCCGTCACCTCATCAGAGATACATTCGCCATCTGGATTGAGAGATTCAAATTTTTTGTGATTTGACGAAGGAGCTCCGGTCTCATCAGATATTCTATCCTATCAAGATGGACAAGTTTCTCCTCTTTGCCAGCTTTGGGTCCTTCTCCTCTTTCAAACAGCCTTAGGTATGGCTAAATATGAGGACTTTATTTCTGAGTAGTGCAAACTTCATCTCAAGCGGATGGCCCCCACTATGGGACCCTCCTATAACATTGAGATTGGAGACTTTCAAGCCCATTTTGAAGAGCAGGAAAGATTGGCACTTCCTGTCATCCGACAGTTTGCCTCCTTGTTGTCTCCCGCCTTCTATCTTGATCCTTCTCTTCGACCTCAAGAACAATAATAACATTCACTTCTCTTGTCTTCATATATTTCTTATCCTGTCTTTGTCTCAGATTATTTTTTTCTTTTTGCTTAATGACAAAAAGGGGGAGAAAACTTATGTCTGAAACATCTATATGTATTTTCAATTTTCATCCATACTTATTGTTCAGTTTTGTCATCATCAAAAGGGGGAGATTGATGATCAGTCTGTCCCCATGTAATTACATATATCTATATATTTTGATGATTAACAAAACCAAACAAGAGTTTATCAACTATAACTAATGAATATTTCATAAGTCTTAAGTACAGGAAAAATACCAAGGACAAACAAGCCAATAAAGGTATGCATTACTTTTCTGAAGCCTTAATCTCTTCAACATGATATTTCTATAAGTCCATATCGATTTCAGTAGAACTTTCATAACGATTTTCTGATATTTCAAACAAGTCGATCCCATAACGATTCTGTAAGTCATCGTAATGATTTTTTTAGA
Source organism: Colocasia esculenta (assembly GCA_014218235.1). Classification (NCBI taxonomy): domain Eukaryota; kingdom Viridiplantae; phylum Streptophyta; class Magnoliopsida; order Alismatales; family Araceae; genus Colocasia; species Colocasia esculenta. Next base: position 122,604,245 of record CM024762.1, read on the forward strand.
ACTCGCAACGAATTGCTCGCTGTAACGATTTCATAAGTTATCATAACGATTTCTTTTGAACTCATAACGACTTGCTCGCTATAACGATTTCATTATAACGATTTCTTTAGAACTCACAACGACTTGCTTGATGTAGCGATTTCATAAGTGATCATAACGATTCCTTAAGACCTCGCAACGATTTACTCATCGCAACGATTTCTTAAGTTATCATAACAATTCCTTAAGACCTCGTAACGATTTGCTCGTCGCAACGATTTCTTAAGTTGTCATAACGATTCCTTAAAGACCTCGCAACGATTTGCTCGTCGCAACGATTTCTTAAGTTGTCATAACGATTTCTTAAGACCTTGTAACGATTTGCTCATCATAACGATTTCTGTATTATTCATAACGATTTCTTTAGAGTTCATAACGACTTGATAAGTGTTCATAACGATTTGCTTTGCACAACGATTTCCTTAGAGATCATAACGACTTGATAAGTGTTCATAACGATTTGCTTTGCACAACGATTTCTTTAGAGATCACAACGACTTGATAAGTGTTCATAACGATTTGCTTTGCGCAATGATTTCTTTAGAGATCATAACGACTTGATAAGTTCACAACGATTTGCTCTCTATAATGACTTGTTAGTATTCATAACGACTTCATAAGTCATATGGCCATCGATTTCATATCTTGATATCTTATTCATCTTAAAAGGGTTGACTAGTCAAAACCCACGTAGACATCTCTCTGACGTTTTTGCATTTATGAGATCTGAACGTATCTCTGCATGCATGCAGGCCATATCATCCTTTATCGTGCCTACTCTGATTACGTCTTTTAGACTTAAGCCATTTGGCATTACTATTTTCATGTCTATTGATACTGACGTTGACTGACATCAGAGACAGCTTAGCTGTCTGCTATTTGAGATTGACACTTGTGCAGACCTCTGAACTAGCTTCACAGTACAACGTTAAACAAACAGAAGCCAACGGATATTTCTGAAGATCTCATGTCTTTGCATGCTCAAGTGGTCAAAAGGTTATGACTGGAAGCTTCCAAGACTCCAGATGTCATTCAGTCTAACGACTACTCAAAAGAGAGACAACGGACTCTTCAACGTCTAAATTTCAAATTGAAGATATAAATACAAGTCAGAAGAACAGAAAAACAACAACCAAGTTTGAAGCTTTCAAATTCTTCTAAAGAAAGTCTAGAGCTAAAAGACCTCACTCCGCTTAGCCTTTGCTCTTTTGCTCTCCACTAGTTTGTGAAAATCTTGAGAGAGCCTGTGTAGTTCTGAGTGTGTGCTTAGCTTAAATCTCTTCCTCTCAGTTCTAGCTGCTTCAGATCCTTGCTTGTCAAAGGCTTGATCTAGGGGCTTGAATTCATTTATTCTCTTGGTGTTGTTCCCTTCAGTTGTGAAGGAAGACTTGGTGGTATCCAGGGTGTTGTTACCTTCGGTTGTGAAGGAAGACCTGGTGGTATCCAGGGTGTTGTTCCCTTCAGTTAAGAAGGAAGACCTGGTGTGGTATCCAGGGTGTTATTCCCTTAGAGTGTGAAGGAAGACCAGCTGAGCTGGGTGTTGTAGCGTCCTTAGGGGGACTGTACCCTAGTTAGTGAAATCATGAGTTGTTGCTCAGGGACTGGACGTAGGACTCCTAAGGAAAGGAGGTCCGAACCAGGATAAACCTTGTGTTGTGTGATAGTTTTCTTTGTGTGTTCGGTATTTAAACTAACAGTCACTAACCTACTTTGAAGAACGTTTGTGTGAATGTTTTTGGTTACAGGTATCTTCTAGATTAATTTTTAAGACCCATTCACCCCCCCCCCCTCTGGGCTCGTTAACTGGGCAACACTTTAGGGGCTCCGGCCGAGAACCCTAAAGTGAGGCACTGGCTGAGGACTAGTACGTCTACCGGTGTCTGTCCCTTAACCAAGAGCGTGCTACAAACGGCCGCACACCCACAAACACGAGCCGTTGTCCCCTGTCGTCTTTCCCTCAACCGGACGTACAACTCAACACAGGAGTGAGGGTGTCCAGGAAGACGACACAAACCTCAACGGTACTCCCGTACCGGGACAAGCCCTAAGCACCCGGTGCTAGGGTAACCGATTGGAGAGGTAACTATGGAAGGCGTGACACCCAACTTGCTATGCACACAAATCCACGTAAGACACCACGATATCATTCACGACATGGGTCAACACAATCCATATAGACCCTACATTGCCTTGGTAACATAGCCCAAGCAACGTGGGACAGAAACCGGACAAACAGGCCACAACACACCAGAGCTCGGGTGGCCACTTTCTAAAACGCGTCCAACATAGTGGACACTTTCTTATGACTGAATCGCGTCCTACTTACCAGCCACCATTACGGTTGAATAGCCGACGCGTTCACATGAACGCGTCGACTGTACCGGACGCCTTTCAACCACCTAGAACACACCCTAAAATCTGTTCCGGTAAAACCATCACACATGGCCATACAAGCATGCTATACAAAGATATCAGTTCAAAAGAAAGCCTGGACATGCTTTCTAACATGCTCAACCCTTCACCCATCATGCATAACCCATTATCCCACAATTACACTCCTATTCTCTAATCACCCAGTTTACACACAAAGAAATAGGGTAGAAGTCCCCTACCTACGAAGGAACCACAATTCCGATATCACCACAGAATTCCTCGTGCTCCAAAGCTCGTCCTCGCGCCAGAATTACGCTGAACATGCTCCAATTGAACCAAATCGCCCCAGTTCTCCTTCACAACCGCAGCAGCATCTTCCTCAGGCTTGAGCAGTACAATTGCATTGTTCGGCCGGGGAAGATACACTTAACACAACATAACCAAATCGTGTTGTACGTACCCGACGCGTTAAGAAACGAGTCTGATGTTGCCGACGTAATTAAAACCCCAGACGTCTTGCATGCGCCATGTGGCGCGCATGCAGTGACGGCCACGTAAACGGTGGTGCGGAATCGCGTCCCACGTAGCGACCGCGATTAGAATCCTAATCGTGTCGGGTAAACCGGACGCGATAACCCCATGAGAATCGCGTCGTCTGTTTGCGACGCGATCTCAAAGAGCCCGACAGAGCCCAATCTGGGCTGGGATGCCCAGCCCCCTGCCTATCTCCTGACCTAGAAAACTTGTAAAACACCTATAGACCTCCATGGTCTAATAATGGGCCACACACTGGCCCCAAAATTCGATAAACCTCAATCCGAACGTACCGATTATTACACATGCCCCTTTAGACTTCACCCCCATCTTGGTCACCTGAAAAAGGGTAGGATGTGTGAGTTAACTAGCCCAGTAGAATTCAAATCCTCAAATCAAAAGGACTAAACTTTATGATGATCAAGGTAAAGACTTGACAGGATAATAAAGAAGGACAGTTATACATCTTAACATGACAGTGAATCTGAAGTAGCAGTACTGGAATACAAACATGCTTAGGAGTTCACAATGAATTTCATATTCTGACTCATATATATATTCACACAGGACAGGTAACATGATGACCATAATCAAACAGTATGGATGCAATGTCAAACATCCAGTTGTCCTTTATCATTCCGTACGGCCTGTAAATGAATTCGGATGCTCCTCCCAGGACTGTACCAGCCCTATTTGCACAGGCATATTAGCCAAGTGGGGTCCAGGGACCCAATAATTGTCATCATAACTTATTCATAACCAACAGGGGTACTCAAATATCCAAACTCTCATGTTATCAGGTTTATGAACTCAAGTTACTGAACATAGGGAGTTTTAACCAACTAGGCGGTACTTATATTTGGAAAACTCAAGAGTAATTTAAAGAAGGGTAAAGGACACAATGTGGATGATCTCTGTAGTGATATAACAATAAATACCCAGAGGATTAAAGATGGTAGCTTACCAAGCATATGGCTTGAAGTATTAGCAAAAGACTGAGAAAAGGAAGGCACTGGAACACTGACCAGAACAGTGGTTGTCGACAGCCAGGAAGTGGCTGTAGATAGGTACAAGCATCTAGAAGTCAATTTCTGGTTGTGGGACAGTGCCTGTCGACTGGCATGGTCTGTCTGTCGACAGGGCAGTGTGTCTGCCGACAGATAAGGACCATCTGTCGACAGCTACTACTGTTTCCAACAACCTGGAGTTTTGGAAGCCTGGGCCTGTCGACAGGTACCTCATGTCTGTCGACAGCCGTTGGTTTCACTTCTAGAAATAGTGTGACTACAGCTCTAAGGGTCCTACTTATGGAATCAATGGATCTAAACATGATTCATAATAAATAGAAGAACCTATTTCTAGTCTTCCCTACTGACTTACATGTCGGATAAGAGGAAAACATAAGATGGCAATCTTCTACAAGACTATCTAAGAACCCAATACAACAAGGCACTGGAAGAAGATTCTTTCCCAAAGTAGTGATTACCTTAACTCAAGAGAAACTTCTACAATAATACATGATACACACATGATGCTAAAGGTATTCATGGAACTAAAACAAGGGCTTGAACATCCAACAGTAGGTTTGATAGCAAATTCAAGGATAGGAGTCAGAGAGGAAGGAAAGAAGATTGAATCCTACCTTCTCTTGAAGGGTAATACTTCCACTCCGATGGCCTATAGTTGATGGAAGGAAATGGAGCCAAAGGTGCAACACAATAGTCCCCAGTATCAGCTCACAACACCTCCGATGGAAGCAATAGAAGTAGCAGCACACAGTAGTAGGAGTGGCTTCTTCTAAGCAAAGGAACAGCTCCAGCAACAGCAATCTTCTCCAGGCAACGACAATAGAAGAAGCAGTAAGAACAAGAATGGGTGCAGGTACAGGTGCTGGAAAGGTGTGTGCGAAGGGTGAGGGGTTGCTTTTATAACCCAGCCACCATCCCATGCACGTTGACACCTTCACACCCCATGTGTAAGAGTAAAAATCATTTGGTTTTTACTGTTGACACGTTAAGCATGCACATCTCATAGCTTAACACATAAGGGGTTAACGTGTGAATCCCCCACTTAAGTGAGGTGGCTGCCCCAACTCCTCACACGTAGACAAACTAAAATTCGCAGAAAATCACCACCGTAAATAGCCCATAATTTGGTTGGCCCAATAATCCTTATGTAAATATATTCAAATGATGTCCATTTGTGTTGAAATTTCAGCCATAGGCTAATGTAAAGATTTTACAAATTATGGTGATTTTAGTTTAATTTTTAAAACTTATTTTTCACTAGGTGAAAAATCGTCTGGAAAATAGTTGCGTCGACTTAATCTCGAAATCCGCACGTCAACAAATTTGGATATTTACATTTCTGATATCACCATATTTTTTTTTTAGAAATTATGGTGTTTTCGGATTTCATTTTCGTTACAGAATTCTGGTGTCGTCATGTCGGAGCGCGCACCTCTGTGTACGACACTGAGGTAACGTTTTTTATACTAATTAATTCTAGATATTAATTATTTCCATCACATAATGACAATCAAGTCTAATAACCATATTATTCATGTTTTTCAACAAATAAAATTTTTCGGACGTTATAATTTTCCCCTTGATTTATACCAATTCGGGGGAATCAGGTTGATTCTCCCTGATTCGACAAATCATAAGCAAGTAACCATGTATCAATCATGTACAATGTGATCAATTCAATATATTGATCATTAACAAGTATTTTTAAGAGTTCCATTCCTTATAACGTACAATAAGACAATGAGAATTGTCAATCGAGCAATTAATCACACATACAGTGGTCCCATACCAAACACCTAATCATTGTTCTCAGAGGTGTTCACTACAACATTCAGGTGCTCCTTCTAAGACCATATTAGTGCCCCATCACACAGACATGAGTATATATATATATATATATATATATATATATATATATATATATAAGATTTACAATAATAGCTTCAAGCATGATAAGTAGGGCGTGAGTGTGGGCGGGTATGTCATGTTTGGACATCATCTAGGTGGAGGAATAATAAAGCGAGAAGCGATGTAGTAAAGTCCTCATTGAGGTAGGTAGACATCTATCAGAGTCGCCTACACTGCTCCACGCCTTAGATCTCAAGTCTGGTGATGACGTGCCTCTGTACGTCGATGCCGTGGAGAGAACCTGTAGGGAGATAAAGGGGGAGCACCCTAGCTTCTCTCTCTTCAAGATCCTATCTCTCTTGAGTACAAAACCCTCCACAGCTCTCTCTCCCCTTATAACTTTTAACAGCACCCCAGCCCTTAGAATTATCATAGCCACTATTAAAGGAATTCTTAGCATAGGGGGGGTTTATAAAGGCCACAGTTAAGGGAGAAAAGGAGGAAAGGAGAGAGAGAGAGAGAGAGAGAGAGAGAGAGAGAGAGAGAGAGAGAGAAGGGGAGGGTTTTGTACTCAAGAGAGAGAGGATCTTGAGGAGAGAGAAGCTAAGGTGCTCCTCCTTTATCTCCCTAGTGGTTCACTCCACGACATCGACTTATAGAGGCGTGACATCGCCAAGCTTGGGATCTAAGATGTGGAGCAGTGTAGGCAACTCTGATAGCTGTTTACCTATCTTCGTAAGGACTTTACTACATCACTTCCGCTATAAGGTATGTCTTTATACATAAAACTCAGTGTGTATGTTGTTATTTTATTCTGGAGTCTTTTCAACACTGGTATCAGAGCCGTGGGTTGGTTCTGATTCTCTCTCCTCTCTCTCCATTGTAAGTTGTATAAATGGCGAGTTCCCAAGCATGACTGCACCATAAGTTGACAGATTATTTTGGGGATTGGTTCTCGAAAGATAATCTGATGACAGTGGGAGAAAATGACGTTAACTCCGGTTCCCTAGTAGCAGAACTGCCATGGGCATTGTCTCATGGACCGCACCGTCTTATAGCCTAGGAGTACTGTAGCTACCTCTTGGCGGCTTGTCGTGGTCAGGTGTCGACTTTGGACTCTGCTTCTCTCTTATGGGAACAAATTGGAACAATGTATAAATTGATGTCAATTTATTTCCCTATTTGACATGTAGTGGTAAAAAATGACTACGAAGAACGTCATTGCTCACCTCATTAAATGACATAAACTATGATATTTGGCACCGCAAAATGTAGTATTTATTAGATGAGCAAGCTTTGCTTGATCACCTTACAGTGTCTAAATCACCACCCGTTGAGGGCAGTAGCAGTAAAGGCCAACAAGCTTATGTAGTTTGGTTCAAAAAGATCATAGTGTGCGCTTTATCTTGTTAAGCGCCACAGTCGACGATCTTATCGGCGAATTTGAGAACTGCGCCACTACTAAGAAAATGTGGGATCAATTGACGTTTACTTTTGGTGGGATCTCGGTAAACTGGTTAGGAGCTCTTATTTTGAAATTTGAGACTTATCGGATAGACTCGCGCCACAGATAGTTGAACACCTTATGGTGATCTCAGCCATGATTTGTGATCTGAAGGTAATAGGTCATGAACTCACTGATGAGCAGCAGATGCAGGTGGTAATTTGATGACAGTGGGAGAAAACGACATTAACTCTAGTTCCCTAACAGCAGATCCTCCACGGACAGTCTCCTCTACTGCGTCGTCTTACAGCTCAAGAGTACCGTAGGTACCTCCTGGCGACTTTGTCGTGGTGAGGCATCGGCTCTGGACACTGCGGCCAGTGTGGTGGGTTCAACACGTGCAGGTGCAGCGGCAACGGCCAGCGGCACAGTCGACCCAGGTATAATTAGAAGAAAGTAAAGAATTAATCAAGAATAATCAACGGTAGAGATATGAGACATACATGATAAAATATATAGAATACAAAAATATAGAATCTAATATGTAAATTTCAGAGGTTAAATCACGAATATAATGTACTAAAGGGACATGTATGTAGTTTTCTCTTTATTTAGATAAAAAATATTTTTTCATTGCATCGTCTTGCGACGCTTGTCCAAGTAAAATTGCTTGAGAATCTACCATCTAATTGTACTTTGTCTTGGAGGCATGTTCTTTGAGTGTAGATTTTATATCGTAGTATCTTGGTGATAAATAACTTAAGTTTAAGATATATATGAGAATAAGTTTAATACACATTTGGCGTTTCCAAAAATTTCATTTATTACATGGATATATATACATATGCATAATTGCATAAAAAACTCATAAAAATCAAGGGTAGAATTAATTACAGTAATGTACCGTACGTATGTCTCAAGTTGATAAAAGTAAGTATTTTTGAAATAGTACATGTTGTAGGGTTTTATTGCATTTATCCCTTTACATATATATATATATAAATATAATATATACGTGTGCTTGTTTTAGAGGTAAACGGATAGACGAAAACGAGAAGAGAGAGAGGGGACAAAAACCGGATACAAAAACGCTGCGTCTTCCCGCTCCGCTCCCGTTCCTTCCTGTTCTCTCTGCACCTGTCGGAACCCTAATCCGGTGAAGCTCCCTGCCCCCTTTCCCTGCGCGAGGCCTCAATCCCCCTTCTGGATCGCGATCCTTCTGTCTCTAACCACAAGGCCGCGCCTTTCGGTCTCGTCCTTGCCGGCGGCATTGGCTTCCGCGGTGGCGGAGGCCGCGCCCGCGGCGGCGCTCCACCAGGTTTGGCCCTTCCCCACTTCTCTGTTGCTCCAAGCTTTGTGTTCCGTCGGCACGCGAGGAAAGCCCTCCCTCTGTAGTTTCTTCTGCGTTCTCTCCGTTCTTTCTTTATTTGCGCGCCCGTGCCGCGATTCCATGCAAAATTGGATGGACTGGAGGAATATGATGTCAATTTTCCGCCAAACTGGAAATTCCATTGACGGTAATGTGGTTTCAAGGATTTTAACTGGTGCATGGGGTTCTATTGGTCGTCCGTTGACTATCTTGGGCTTGTTTGGGTTCGAGGTGGCTTCTTTCATGGGGGATTTCGATTGGTTGTGATTCTTTGGTTGAGGTGAGCCACCTTTGAGTGCGAAGACTCATCAAGTCATGCCAATCTAGGATTATTGCTTCTCGAGCACCCAGGAAGGTTTACCTGTAGTTGATGGCACATGTACATTTCCCCCCTTCAATTTTCAAGTTCTTTTGACGAACACGAGTTCTGGGGTGCTAACATTCTTCTTCACCCAATTGTAACCGCAGATGGTGGTTCGACATGGGATATTATTGAATTTGACTCTTTTCCCCTGTATTCTCGCTGCATTCTTTGTCACTTTACTGCTAGACTACTGATCTTACACGATTTGTAAACAATGCATGTTAGTTTTCAAAAGTAAAAAAAAAAAAAAACAATGCATGCCAAATTGCCAATGTTCTTACCTTTTCATATAAGTCCCAGAATCAGATCGGATCCAAGGAAGTTTCAGATGAACATAAAAAGTAAGGCACTTCACTTGAAACATTCTGTGTCTGCATCTGGGTTTCTGTCAGAGGCAGACATGAATGTCTCTTCTCATTTTCTCTAACTGCATCATTTGCTGTAGGAGGAATGTAGGTTGAAGATGTTCATCGGATGTCTGCCTTCAGTTCAAGATTTATCATTAATGGAATCATTTTGTTTAATAAGTATTCCTTGTTCGTGAAACTGCATCTCTTATCTTGGCTTTAGAAAAATAACAAGTGAAACTGCCTTGGTGCCGTCCAGCTTTGTCCATCTCGGGCCAAAAGGAAAAGTCCCTAGAGGCAATTCAGTTTCAGCTAGCTCAGAGTGAAAAAGGATGTTGTAACTCCACTCTGAATAGGTTTTTTTTTAGAACATTTGAGTCAGAAAAGAATTGGAAACAGGTGATTCTAACACTATTTTTCTTGATACTTTTGTGAAGTTTGAAACACTTTTGGCTGATTCTTTTATGATCCGTTGATAGTTCACTTGTCAAGATTTCAATTAGTTCCCTCTTCACCTTTTTTTAGGAGGGAAAATATTTAGAAAAGGTCATCCATCTCCACCAACATTTTGTTATAGTTTTGTCAGAGTTTGGTGCTTTCCCATATTCAGACTGCATAGCTTGGAAGTAATAGATTGGCCTGTTGACATTTAGATTATGTTCTTACCTTTTTCTTTAATTGAGGTAAAATCATGTGCTGCTGTTTATCCAAAAACTGGTTGTGTTTCTTGTTGTATGTTCAAAACTCCAAGTGATTTTTAATGGCTGAATATCCTCAGAGTTTGTGTATGGTTTTAACTTTTCAATATTTCTGTTCTCATGCAGGACACATGGACCTAGCTACATCACCGTACCTATTTGACGATTTGGTTGCATATACTCTTTGTGGCAGTGAGAGTGATCTTTTATCCCCTCGTGCATCATCTTCCTTATCCACTGGCTCAGTGGTACTAAATCCAGGCACACCACACCAAACAGAAGTGTGCTCTATAGCTCTGCCTTCTTGTAATACCTTGGTTTCAAATGCAAATGGTGATGTACACTCTCCCAATACTTCTGCGAAGATCATATTGAACACCAAAGCAGCTACAGAATCACTGCTATACAATCCCTTTTCTGTATCTAATGGCAAGTTGAACTGATAAGTTCTTTGAGAAATATTTTTTTTTCTTTTGCTTTTTTTTAAAACTATATGACATGTTATCAGGATTCCAGCCCGGTGAGCAATATTGGAGGCAAGAGAGCAATTCTTGTACCTTTGCCAGAAATGATGTACAATTGGTGAAGGGCACCCCTGCTCTGAATGTAAAGCAGTCAGTTCCTAGAGTCTCCTCATGCTGTAATGAGAATGGAATGCCCAGTGTTTTGAATGCTCTGATGCCTGAAAGAATGCTGCAGAGACAACATGTTAGATACCAAGATGGCAGATTCTTGCATAGTACTGATCAGCAGGAGATATGTAACTTGTCTCAGGTCCCTCCCTATGCTGGATTTTCTGGTGCATCTTATGGTGGCGGGTTAGCTTTTGGTGGAAATTCAGCACAAGTCAACAACCATATGGCAGCAAGCAAAAGATTTATGAATCCTCATGTTTATGCCAATTTCTCAAAGCCATTGCACGGGTGTCTTGAGCAGAAATGTATACATAAAAAATTACAGCGTAAGCAGTTTTTTCCTTATCTGATATGGTTGGTCTACTTCTCATGGATAGTTACATGAATCTCTCAATTAATTTCTCCTTTCTTGTCACCTATTTCTTTGGCAGGTGATACGCATATGGTGTCTGATTGCAACCTATCTACTTCTGGGAATCCCCTCCCTGTTTTGGACTTGATGGAAACTACATAAGCAAGAGTGCGCATTATATTCAGCCAAATATTTCTTCAAATCCTGCATCTTTTTTCCATAATTTGCCTTTCCAACCCCAGGATCAGGTTCCACAGGTGTGTATCTCTTATTTTTTGGTGTACATATGTGTATGAATGGATCTCTTTGCATGAAACCATTGTTACAGAGACATGAGTTGACAAAGCTTGTTTTGACCTTCAACTTATTTCAGTTTAACCAAATACAGCTGCGGCAAGATTCTCAATGCAAGAAACAACCTATTGAGAGTCTCATGTCCCATGTAACCAACTTTGAAGGAATTTTGCATGAGATTAGCAACCCAAAGGAAGAAAACTTGGTCCCTGTTCAAATGTCACTGGACCAGCAAATGCAAGGAACTTCCCAAAAGATGAATGAACAGGACATGCCATTTCTTCCTCATTCTTTTGTGGGAGGATTTACACATGATCATCTCTCCTCTTCCAATCGTGCAATAGTTTCCAATTATCATAACTGGTCTCCTTGTAGCTCCCAAAACACAGTTAGAAAATTGCAGGATAATGAGAAACAGGAGCTTTTGCTATTATATTATCATGCAAGACAATGCGCAGATCAAGGAGCATGCTTAAATAATTCCTGCAAGGTCATGAAAGGGTTTATTGACCACATGGCCTTTTGTCAGACGTCATGTAACACATGTTTTCAGTTGCATGCCCTGTTGGGTCACCATAGGCACTGTCAGGACAGTAACTGCTGTGTTTGTGTTCCTGTTCGAAAACTATTTTGCAAAAATCCTCCGACGAGATTTGGCATGGAGAATTTCAACTTTAGCAGCCCAATGATATCTGGTGATTCTGATGCTAGTATTCCTGTACCAAAGACTTTGGTTCCCAATTCTGATCAAATAACAAATCTGCAACCTTTCTCCAAGCGTTTGAAAACAAAAAGCACTTCTTTTGAGGATTTGTGTCAAAGGGAAACTTCTCGAGCATCCAAACCAGTCAATTTTTATGTGCATCCATCTCCAAGTGAACAGGTATCTGGGCATTCTTGCAAGTCTAAAGCTGCAGGGTCTGCAGAGGAGATAAACCATGTGATTATTCATCTCAGGGAAGCTCCACAACAGTCTGTGAGAATAAACTCGAGGATTCAGAAATTACTGATGAAGAGTTACCAACAAGTTATAAGTCAGTTCTGGAATCAGAGCCATGTGAAAATTTCTCAGAACAGAAGTCTGCATCATTTTGTAAGATAAAGATTCAGGATCCACAGGTTTGTAACACGGTGGAGCTTGCTGTTGTACCAGTTACTGCACAAAAGATTGTTATGGAGGGTTTGAAAGTGAATCGACAGGTTGAGACGTTTGATAACTCTCAACTGAAAGAAAAGTGTAAGGCTAATGATTCAACAGTTGACTGTTCAGTTAGAACGAAGACTAGGAAGCCAAATGTAAAGGGTGTATCTTTGATTGAGGCATTTACTCGGGAGCAGGTTTTGGAGCATATGAGAAGCCTGAAGCGATGGGTTGGATTGGTGAGTAAGATCCTAGAGCTTATTCTAAACCTCTTACCTCTCTCTCTCTCTCTGTCTCTCTTTCTTTCTCTCTCTGTCTCTTTATACACACACACACACACACACATATATATATATATATAATATATATATATTTGTGTCTTCATGTATATCAATTCTCATATCGCATGGAGTGGGTCGACTGATTGATTCATCTTCTAATTAACATATGTCGATTATCCATTAGCTTCTCTCTCTCTCTCAGTGAAGTAACTGAAGTAGGCTATATGCGTCCCTCTACCCATAAGGCACTAAATTGATGCATTCTGCACGCTGGAGACTGCTGCCAATGTACAATGATTTTTATATCACTGCTGAAGGTATTATTTGGATTTGTTATGGTGAAGATGTTTTTTGTTTTGTGAAAAAAAATACATCAAGATGAATAACAGAAAGTAAGGGATGTGATAAAGACAAACAACTCTTGGCATCAAGCGAGCATAGGTGATAGAGTCTGCAAACCCATTCAGTAGGATGTCGAAATATAGCACCATGCAGCTGCCTGCCTAGCTGAAAGCTTAGCGTCAGAATTAGAAAGAAATATTCATTTGAAAATGATCTCTTCCAAATAAAAGACTAGTCAAGGTGAATGAAGCATGGATTATAGTGTGTCTAGAGGTATGATGGAAATGTAAGATGGTGGCGTTATCCTTTTTCCCCGTATCTGATTCATATATGGCTATTTCTGTCACTTGTTGATCTGATTTGACCCCTACCATGTGAGAGCCCAGCCCAGGAGTTAGACTAAAGAAAAACAGTAAAACAGTTTTACGTAACGGCAGTTGGCCATAGACAATTTCAGTTAGACCTCATGTTCATTGGCCTCTCTTTGTCCATTGCCCTCAACAGTTAAAGCAGTTCACTGCATTCCTGCACTCTCTGGTCTAGTGTTCTTTTTCTAAGAATCTGATACAGAACATAGCTCACAATCTTCAGCTTTGATCATGCCATTAGGCATTTTGTAAGGACGTTGCACATTGATCTGAGCACCACTTCTATCATGGAATTTTCCTCTCTCTGGCAGCACCAATGAAGCTAAATCTTGGACAATGAAAATGTAAATATGCTTTGTAGTTGTCTTGTTGAGTTGTTGTCCTGTCACCACCTTTTTCTCTTATTGTCTCTTGCCCTCTTATCGAGTACCATAGTTGTCAAGGCGTCTAGGTGAACCAAGGCATTCGCGGGGTCCCTAAGTGCTTAGGCGCATAGGCGTCGCCTAGGCGGCACTTAGGCCACTAATTAAAAATTTAAAATAGATATCTCGTAATATACAAAATAGAATAAATTATATGAAAAAATTGCTTATAAGTCAAACGTATATGTAACTTCTTTAGGAGACTAAGTGCTGTCAGTAGGAGAGTGAGTCTTTTAGAGAAGTCATATGTACATTTGATTTATTTCACCGGGTTGGATTTTTAGTGTTCTATATGGTTATTAAATTATGAAATTTTTAGTTAGACCAAATTATGAGAGATTAAAAAGTCGCATTTTGATGCAATCACAAAAATCATGATTTTCTTCTTCGATTGGAGAGTTGACTTTTTTTTAGGTAAGAGATATTATTTTTTTTTGATATTTTATTGTATTCAAATAGATGGTACTTCTTTATTTATATGTAATATCTTAAGTAAATGAAACTATATAAATATAAACATTTACTTAAATGATAGGTATTGAACCATGCATCGTAAGATTTAGACCACCCAAAACATCATGGGGCCTAAGGCACCCAAGGCGCCTAAGCGGGTCAAGGCGCGCGCCTAGCCCGCCTAGGCACCACTTGTGGATGCCTTTTTGGGCCCCAAAAGGCGGATCCCTGCCTAGCCTTTAAATTGGCGCCTTTCCGCCGAGGTGGCGCCGCCTAAGCGGGGTATCTTGATTCTTGACAACTATGTTGAGTACCAAAAGAATTGATTTGGTGGATATTAAGAAAGAAGAGAGTCTCTCAAGGATATGCTGACTTGGTTCATGATCTATGTTATCTGAGGGGAGAGGCGACCATAGGGTCGCCTTAGCCTCAAATGCCTAGGCGATTGAGGCATTTGAGGCGAAATTGTAATTAAAAAACAGAAAAAATATAATTCTGATATTTGAAGATAAACTATAATATATGTGAAGAAACCTACAAATGGCTACATTTATTCATAGAGTATGACACAACCATATAAAATCCATTCAATTTATGAGAAAGTTAAACAAAAGCAAGCAACAAATATGAAAATTCTATACAATTACACAATATATATACATATAATTTCTCAAATTCATGCACAATTAGTCAAACGTACACTTACATTTGACTTGAGTGTACATTTGACTTGACTTGAGAAGTCAAGTGTACGTTTGACTTATTTCACTAGACTTTAGATTTTTAGTATTTCATGTGGTTTATTTGAACTATGAACTTTTTAGTTAGGTCAAATTTTGAGGGATTAGAAAGTCGGCATTTTGATAGGATCACTAAAATCACGATTTTCTTTCTTAGATGAGATAGTTGACTTTGTATTGGTAAGATATAATTTTTTTTTTATAATTTTATTGGATTCAAATGGAGGGTATTTCCTTGTAAATGATGTTCAGGTAAATAAGATACAAGGGCAAAATGGGGCAGAATTGAGGCCTAGGGTCGCCTAGGCGAAATTGACCAAGGGTAAGGCTCTCTAAGGTCGCCTAGACGACCACCTGAAGCGCCTTTGATAACTTAGTTTAGGATATATATGAAGGTGCTACTACTAATGTGAGAACTATTATTAGAGCGGCTCGTGAATTTTCAATCGCTATACATTTGCGTTAAGGCTCTGTACTAAGTCCGTATTCTCTTTGCTTTGACTATGGATGACGTAACAAAACAATTGCTTGATGATATTCTTTGGTGTATGTTATTTACAAATGATATTGTATTAGTTGATGAGAGTATTGATGGTTTAAATGTTACGTTAGAAAGTTGGAGGCATGAAAATCTAAATGTTTTAAACTCAGTAGGAGCAAGTTAGAGTTTATACATTGTAATTATAGTAATGAGAAGGTGTTACAGGAAGATAAGAGTTTTAATTGATGGATAAAACATTCCTAAAACTAGTAGCTTTCAATATTTAGGGTCTATCATCTTAGAGAATGATGAGATTTATGACGACATTGCACATAAGATTAAAGACAGGTTGGTTAAGATGGAGAAGTACATTAGGAGTCCTCTGTGATTGTCATATACTTGTGAAACTTAAAGGGAAGTTTTATGGAATGACTGTGAGACCTGTTTTGTTATATGGTATCGAGTGTTGGGCAGTACGAAAAAACACATTAACAAAATATGTGTAGTAGAGATGATGATGCTGAGATGGATGTGTGATAAGATTAAGAAAAATAAGATTCGGAATGAGTACTTCTGGACTTTGGGATAGCTCCAGTTGATAGTAAAATGAGAGAAAGTAGACTCAGGTGGTTTGGACAGGTGCATTGTCGTCCAACTTAGTACTGGTTAAAAGATGTGACCAAATCTTAGTGGATACAATAAAAGAGCTCGGGGGAGGCAAAAAATGAGATGATGTGATGTTATTAGAAAGGACATTGGTTTATTGGGTTTAAATACGAATATAACACTTAATAGAAATCTTTGATGGAATAGGATTCATGTGGCGGACGCCAAATAATGGGATAAGGCTATGATGATGATGATGTCTTTTGCCCTTCTATCCTTGTGTGGTTGGGTTTCTGGTCTCCTGTTGGCATAAAAAAATTGTCAACCCCCCCCCCCCCCCCCCCCCCCCCAATTTTCTAAATTCCAAAAGTACCCAAAGGGCCCTTAACTGATGGAAGGCCCCATCGGTTAAGGGAAAACACCCTTTAAACCGATGGGATGTCCATTGGTTAAGGGAGAAGGCCTTAACCGATGGGACCTCCCATCTGTTAAGGGGAATCCCCCTTAACCGATGGGAATCCCCCCTTTAACCGATGGGACCTCCCATCTGTTAAGGGAATCTCCCCTTAACCGATGGGACTGTCCATCGGTTAAGGGGATGAATCCCCCCCTCCTCTCATGTAAAGTGGCTGAAACCCCTATAAAAATGCATGTAGCCCCCTAGGGCAAAGGATTTTTCTCTCCCCCCCCCCCCCCCCCCCCCCCCCCCAAAAAAAAAGAAAGAGAGGATCCTTCTTTTGGAAGGAAATTTTGAAAAAAAGAAAAAGCAAAAGCTCTTTCCTCAAAATCCTAGCTTGCTCTCAAAAGGCTCTTTCGCTCGGTGTGAAGGTATCCGCCCTCCCTCTGCTCAGTGTGAAGCATCCGCCCTCGACAAGCGCAAAGAAAGGGAGATCGTCTCCATCCGGCATCGACATCTCCTCAACACCCCTCCATGTCGAGCTAGTCTCCATGGAGGGCTTCTTAAAAAAAATTATAATACAACCCATGCCCCCCCCACATCGAGCAAGTCTCTATGGGGTAAAATCAAGTCATGTTCTTCAGTGTTTAAATACGTTCCATATCGAGCAAGACTCTATGGATACGGTATTTAAACACCTTCATTCTCGTGCTCTAAATGCCTCCATATTGAGTAAGACTCTATGGGTATGGGTATTTAGATGCACATGTTCTTCCCGCCCGTTGAGCAAGACTCCGAGATGGGTGAGTGTTTGTGCTCATATGTATATATTTTCTAAAGGAAACTCTGTCCAAGCGGAGGTTCTGCCCGAAAATATATCTATACGTTCACAAATATTATGCTCATATGTATATGTTTTCTAAAGGAAACTCTGCCCAAGCGGAGGTTCTGCCCGAAAACATACCCATATGTTCACAACTTCGTGCTCATATGTATATATTTTTAAAAGAAACTTTGCCCAAGCGGAGGTTCTGTCTGAAAATATATCCATATGTTCACAAATATATGTTCATATGTATATGTCTTTTAAAGGAAACTCTGCTTAAACGGAGGTTCTGCCAAAAAACATATCCATATGACCATAAATGTATATGTGCATATGTGCGTATTTTATGGGGAAACTCTGTCTATACAGGGACTCTCCCCTAAAATAATACAATCATATGCCCATTGAGTTCATACTCATATATTCGCACGGTAACTCTGCCTATGCGGGAGTGCTGCCCAAATTCACAATATATTCAAATACCAAATAAATTCACGGGCATACACCCGTTCATTTCCCAAATCATATGTCAAATCCTTAAAAGGACTCATACTCCTTTTCAAAATAAAATTCTTTCATTTCTAAAGCAAATCAATATATTCAAACATCAAATGAATTAACGGGCATACACCCGCTCATTTTCCAAATTATATTTCAAATCACCAAAAGAAATTCATACTCTTTTCAAAATGAAACCCTTTCTCTAAAGAAAATGTCATCTTTCGAAATAAAATACTCCAAAAACAATATCCATCTTTCAAATCAAAATCCATTTTGTCCGATAAAAAGGGAGGAAAACATTGCTTTACAATTTTCTAGAAAATGCATAATCTCTCGACTTTGCTATCAATGGTATTCGGGTTAAAACTGATGTAAAAATAACATCAAAGGCTTTTAACCCGATGTAAACAAAACGTTGATTCTGATCGATGGAGACAGGGGTCCAGCACACGCTACCCTAATCGCCTGATGAATAAAAATCGCGGAACCAATAAGTTCAAAAAATAAAAGTGGCGCACTTGTCCATTCCATGGACATCAAAACCTTCTCCGTACTGCGCGGATTTTAATCTTTTGTCTGTTAGACAGGCTGGCACGTCCCGCAAGGCAAAAGAAATAAAGAAAAATCAACCCAAACTCAAACACTATATAAAATAAAAAAAGCAACGAAAATTTTCCGCGTCCGACAGCTGGCACACTCGGTGGGACCCCTTCTCACCATTCATAGCAAAAAAAGCCGAGGTTTATGCATTTTCTTATGAAAATTCCAATACTGATGTTTTTCCTTGAAGGTGAAATTCGGACGAAAAGCAAAATTCATACTGTTGAAGATGGAAGTCACCTACGGACCGCTCGTCGTCAACAACCATGCTAGGTTCGGCTACCTGGCGACTCCGATCGTGTTCGGAGATTTCCCAGCCATTGTCGGGTCCCCTTACTTCTTAGGGGTGGTTCCGGCCCAACAAAAGGAGGATGCTGCTCAAAGGCTTCCCTCCAACAAATCAACAAAGAAGACCGGCAAGAGTTGTGGGCACGTCAAAGCTCGTTCTGCTACTATCAACAGGGGTGCCCAAATGCCCTTAAAAGATGATGCTACCAAAGGGGCCAAACCCCACCCAACTCAAATTCGGAGTTACTCGGTTCAGGTAATCTCCTCCAAAGTTATAGCTGCTGTCCCTTCACAACGGGGGCAATACAAAAATCACAAAAACAAAAAGCCGTCTGCGGCTACCTCAAGATCCGACAAATCCATCATGGTCGGAAGCCTACGGGTGCGGCTCGATGGAAATCAGCCCATCATTCCTCGTGATAGGTATATTCCAACAATTCCTACCTCGAACTGCTTCTCAGTCTTGCGGTGGTTCCGAGGAAAACAAGAAGACTCCAAGGTGGAAGTCGACGTCAAGCAAAAGACGCAGCGGTCCACCAAGCTCAAACAAATCTGGGTTTTCAAAAAGGAGACTCAGAAACTCAAGTAAACTCAAGCAGATGCACCAAAGGTGGTCGGAAGGAGAAGCAATGCCAAATATGCTTCTCTTCAACATGCTGAATCTAAGCACCTCAATGGACAAAAGAGAAAAGGGGTATACAAAAAATCAAACTATGCCCCTCAAGGCCGGAGAATATCCGGGTAGTCAAAGAAAATCCAACTCAACAATCCAAAGCTCGCATATCGGTCTTCGACCATATATCGCGAATCTCGGTCTTTGATAGGCTGGGGGCAATTCCTAATGCCAGTACCCGTTCGTCAAAAAGACGACGTGTCACCTGGGCAGCGGAGGAAAAATCCAGACTCAGGATCTTCTCATGCTATGCCTCTGGGAAGGACTCTGGCGAACCGGCGGAACAAATCGCGGAAGCCATTCCAAATATTCCCATTGAGGCTGCTCATCCTAATACCAGGCAATTTGCCAGAAGAAATCGCCAACTCGGCGGGCAAGCTGGGACGTCTGGTCAAGCTCTGCCTCGTGTTGACTCTCAACATGAGGGAATTCAAGTCCCCTTCTTTGAAGAAACAAATATTCAAATCGAAGAAGGTGGACTTCCTGCTTCTATTATCAACCCCGTCACCGACTTGCCCACAAGGGAAAAATTTCAAGCAATGTGAGATGATGACAAATATCAAGTGATGCAGCAGTGGCAGTCTGAAATGGCCACACTCCTAAATGAAATGAGGCGGCTGGCAACTTCAAGCCTTCGACAATCTATGAAGCCAGTCTCTACTCAGAACCAATAACAAAGTCAACATCTGGATGGGTCCGCCCCGGCAAATCATTTGGCGGCTTCTACAAGTGGCCTTCCTCCTCAAGCTACGGGTCAAGATATTATTGATCCGTCCAATATTATACCTCCTCAAATGGGAGCAATGCAAGATATTGCCGTACAAAGGCATATGATACAAAAAATCATTGAAGACATATTCGCTTAACAGGGCGAAGGGACTCGGGTCGCGGACTTATATTCTGTCCCGTATCCGGTACATCATCAACTCAAGAAGCTACCACTAGCGTGCCCTAAAGTCCCAAAACTACAAAAGTTTGATGGACACGGGTCACCGCTGGAGCATGTGGCGCATTATATTACTACCATGGGTGATCTTACCCTCGATGAATCATATCTTCTTAGATATTTCGCAACTTCCTTGACTGGGGTTGCATTCCAATGGTATTTAAAGCTAAAGTCTAATTCAGTTGCTGATTGGGCTAATCTGCAAAAGAAGTTCATCAACCGTTTCCAAATGGCTGAAAGAAAAGTCTCTCTTGCCGAGCTATGCTCCCTCAAGCAAAAGGAAGGGGAATCAACAATCGACTTCATCATATGGTGGAGAGAGTTTAGCATGAAATGTGACAACCCTCAAGATGCAATCACCATCTGTCGGCGAGGCCTTACGACAATAATCAATGAGAAACTCTTGGGAGCAAATATCAAGAGTTTCGATCAACTAAATTCCATTGTAGCAAAAATCGAGATGTTCTTAGCTAAATAAATGGCTCATACATCTCATAAAGGCAAGCTCCATAGCGCAAGCTCCCCAAAGAGCGCAACCTGCCAGGAAAGAGGTCAATGTCATCGACTTCTCGCCTGGCAATGAAGCAAAGGGGGCAGTAATCTCTGCCACCCCAAAGAAGAAATCAGAACCCAAAGCGCTAGTGCCGACATTGGCAGAGCGCATGAAGGCTCCTTATTCTTTCAAGAAGGAGCATACTAAGAAGCTTTTTGATCTCTGCCTCGACAACCAATTGATATCACTGCCAGAACCAAAGAAGCCGGTAGACGTCAACAAAATCAATCAGCCCAACTATTGCCCGTATCACCGTATGGTGGGGCACGCAATTGAAGATTGCTATGTCTTCAAAAATGAGGTCCAAAAGATGATTCAAAATGGCCTCATATCTATGCAAAATGGTCTGGTCGACCCTCCTCAACCTCATGCTTGGGATCGACCAGAGCAATCAGTCAATGTCATACATATAGCGGAGCCCGCTACAAGTTCAAATAATCCGAGGCCGGTCCTTCATATGACCCACCTCAGGACACTTCAGGAGCTCATTCTCCGTCGAAATCCAGGCATCAAGCCACATAGAAAGCAATGCGGAAAGTTCAAAAGCAACTCCTGCAATTACAACAAGGCCAACAAGAGTTGCGACAAATCATACAAAGTGTGGAGGGACTTCAGGGTACTCCCACTCAGGGACCCTGTGTTCCACAAACCTCTCAAATTCATACACAAGCAAATCAGGAGCTACCTCCGATGTCGCCATACGCAAACTCAATCGGGTGGCTATCTGAAGGATCTCCAAATCCTGTCGAGCCGGTGAAATTATATTCTTTCCCTCGACATCAAACATTACCACTCTTCCGGCTATGCCTGCGGTCCAAATGGATGGATTATTTTGCTCCAGCAAATGCATTATCTAATCACTACCCATATCATCAAACGGCAGACCACGTCATTGAAGACTGCACAAACTTCAAAGATGACGTGGAAAATATGATCAGACAATGGATAATTGACCTGGTGATTCTCTTGTCAACCCTCCACAACCTCATACTCAACAGCCTCCGAATGGACCAGCCAACTCTGTGTGCCATTCGGTAAATGTCATCAATGCATCATCCTCTGGTCTTCTTGAGTCAGAGGCGGAGCAACCAATTCCAAATCCATATTTGTCCAGTCAATGGTATATGAATTGGCATCCTCTACATCAACGCTCATTTGTCGAAGAGAATACCAAGCTGATATTTGATAATCTCATAAGGCAAGAGCTAATTAAGGTGCATGAGCCAGCGCCCTATATCTCTGAAAGTGAAAAGCAGCTGCATGACTACTGTGAATTCCATTCCAGAGCCATGCATCCCACCAAAGACTGTTCGGAGCTCCATAACCTGATCGAAACACATATTGAAGAAGGAATAATTGATCAATATGGAAACTCCTTGGCGTCAACACACTTTGGTGAAGCGTTACAACAAGTGTATGATCCAAGCCCAGCCTATCAAGCATAATATCAAGATCTATGTGAATATTATCACTCTCAACTGGGTTATGGACAAAGCAAACGCAAGGCCAAAATGGAAAAGCGCAAAGTTGCCATTTTATGATACAGAAACCAAATACGAGAAGAAACTACGGCAGAGCCAATCTCGCAACAAACAGAGGGGTTCGTGGATGATTTCTACCAACTCCCACCTGAAATTGTTGAAGAGGCAATTAATTCAACCTTTGAAGCACAAGCCTCAAAAATGAATGGGTCATTGTGGGCCCTCGAAAATCAACCAATTCCAAAAAGTCCAAGAAATGCATGACAAAAGGCGACTCTAGCAAAAGGAGTGTCTTCAAGCCATCTCCTTGGCAGGAAGCTATGAGTTCAGTTGAAGCCTTGCAAATGAAAAACAACGAGAAAAATAGAAGAAGAAATGAAAGAAGAAAGATGAAAAAGTAAATGGAGCGCGCTGCTGCTGCAGAAGTTCCTCAAGAATTAACTTCCGTCCAGAAACTTCAAAAGCTAATTGATGAGTTGGAAGAATATATATCTCCCAGGCCTTCTGACAGAGCTACGCTCGATCAATATATCCTATGGGAGGAGATAGAATAAAAAACCTGGCTCCAGAATTGGCTCTATCAAGTCCAGCAGGAAGCTCTGGAAGGAGAGGAGTTTCCTCTCTCATCACGGTTGAAATTCTTCAATGAAGGTGAAGAAATCACCATCGAAAAGTTGGACCGCATGTTCAACTCTTTCACCTGCAATATGGTATTCATACCACCACCTAAGGAGTTATAAGTCTCCCTAAGTGATACTACCATACAAGCTGAAGATAAACCAACGACGTTGACATATCGGTGTCGGCCTGCAAACAATTCAAATCGCCATCGCGGAAGAGGACGTGGTAGGTGGCAAAAAGCAACATCTACCACTGCCAAGAAGCCTGATACCACAAATTCAAACAAAGTAATACTCTTCCGTAGCGAAGAATCAAGACCTCTGTCAGAAATTGAAATTCGGGCAGATTCTTATGTCTTTGACCCTTCAGATGAAGAAGAGGGGTTGCCCAATATAATTTTTCTGCCAAAGGATGGGAACCAAAGTCCATATGCCTCGTCAAATGAGCCGGACAATGCTCCTCTCCCGCAAAATGAAAAGCCATCAAGCTCCCTTTCTCAAAAGAAATTTGTCAAGCCAGAGGGGCCGTCTGAATCCTTGATTGGCGGATCTTCCCCGTTGGACCAGACACGCGCCGAGGTTGATGACAAAATTCTTCAGCAACTAAAGTCACTTCCCGTCAATATCACTGTCTGGGAGGCAATTGCTTAGAGCAAAGACATAAGAGAAACTCTCGTCAAAATACTCCAAGAACCAGAAACTTATGAAGCTTATATGGCTAATTTCCGAGCTCAAGCATATGAAGCACTAGCGGCAAATGTCACCTTCACGGATGAAGACATGTTGCTATCCTCTTCATGCCACAACCGTCCTTTATATATGAAGGGGCGAGTCAACGGCAACAAGTTAAATCGGATCCTGATCGATCCGGGGGCATCCATCAATTTAATGCCCTACAAAACCTTTGAATCTCTACATCTCATGCTTTATATGCAGCAAGTAAGGGATTTAAGGATCACAGGCTTCAATCAAAATTCAGAAGAAGCCATCGGAAGAGTCACTGTCGACCCGACTCTAGGTGACTTCACCACCAAGGTGACCTTCTATATCATTGATGCTGATACAACATACAGAATATTGCTCGGAAGACCCTGGCTACATGAAAATTGGGTCATCCCGTCAACACTCCATCAATGCATCAAATATGCAAAAGAAGGAAAGCAGCATACAGTCTTTGCTGACCAAGCCCCGTTTCGGGAAGATGAATGCAACTTGGCTGATGCCCTACTATATCTTGGAGGACCAGTTTTTCGACCCTCTACCCGATCCAGAGGGAAGGGTAAACAAATTGGATGCTCAGATGAAGATAGTGAGACCGACAAGCTCTTCCTAATAAACAAAGGCCCTACCGACCTCCACACAAAGAATTCCCGAAGCAAATCAACCCGCCCAGAAAGGCGGAACATCAATTATGAAGCTGATCATGTGAGTCAAGCTATCAACAAGAGCATTCCTCTACCTCCTAATTTCATGCAAATCTATTCCTCAAAGCAAGATCAAATCATTCGGTGATTAAAAACATTCGTCGTTACTTATCAAAGAAAAGAAGAGAAGAAGAATGCCAGAAAGGCAGCAAAGCCAATTCTCTTCTACAAAGGGGAGCCAATGCCTCAAGCATCTCCAAAAGATAATTTCGGTTGGGAAAATATCATCTTGAGCCAATACAAGAAATGGCTGATATGCCAGAAAATATCAAAGAAATGTGTAAGAAGCAAAATATCCCTCAGATGCAGAATGCCTCCCGACAGGAGTTCTTCAAGCAATTATGGGAACCTTCCCAAGTGCGAGGACAACCTCCCTTCTTCAAGAAAGATACAAGAGGGCTAGGCTATGACACCAACACCTTCTTCACAGTCAATACTGTTGGACTATTGCCGGAGGCCTGCAATATAGAAAGCAGCCAAGGGCCTTCCAGCTCCAACTCTCAAGAAGATATTATCTCTCCCAAAAAGGGACCATCAAATGAAGAATTGTCAGAAGAATTTGATGAACAAGCTTCACCAGCAAATCTCGAAGATATAAATTCATACGAGGTCTACGTCGCCAATTCCGACGACGAAGAAGACTTCGTGGATCTGCAACCAGCTCCTCAGGAAATTGAAGATGGCGGACAAGCTACAATTGATGAATTAATTGAGCTCAGCCTCGGGGATCAAGAAAACCCCCAACCAATCTTCATCAGCACCCTTCTTGATGAACAAGAAAGGGAATCTTACAAAATTCTCCTGTTAGAATTCCAAGATTGCTTCGCTTGAAATTACAAAGAAATGCCCGGGCTGGAGCCATTAGTCGCCGAGCATGAATTATCCATACTCCATACAGCCAAGCCTGTCAAACAGCCTCAAAGGCGCATGCGGCATGAGCTGGAGCTTAAAGTAAATGCATCGAGCCATGCATATATCCAATTTGGCTCGCCAATATTGTTCCAGTGAAGAAAAAGAATGGTCAAGTCCAGATCTGTATTGATTACAGGGACTTGAACAAAGCATGTCCTAAATATGATTTCCCAGTTCCAATCACAGAAACCATGGTAGACATGACCACCGGCCATGTAGCCTTATCCTTTATGGACGGGTCTTCAGGTTACAACCAGATCCAGATGGCAATCAAAGACAAAGATCATACTGCCTTCAGATCACCCAAAGGTATTTTCAACTACAAAAGGATGCTCTTTGGCTTAAAGAATGCAGGGGCCACATATCAAAGAGCAATGACAAAAATATTTGATGAAATGCTCCATGACGTGGTCGAATGCTACGTGGATGACTTAGTTGTCAAAACAAAAAAACGGGAAGATCATATATCTGATCTCCGCCGTGTTTTTGAATGACTTCGTCAATACAAATTGAAGATGAACCCCATGAAGTGTGCATTCGGGGTTTCAAGCGGCAAATTTCTGGGATTCGTCGTCAAATATCGGGGAATAGAAATAGATTCCGATAGAATCAAGGCGATCCAGCAACTGTCACCTCCTCAAAATCTGACCGAGTTAAGGTCATTTCAAGGAAAGCTTGCCTATATTAGGCGGTTCATCTCCAACCTCTCAGGAAGGTGTGCACCCTTCGGCAAATTAATGAAGAAGGACGCTTCTTTCATCTGGGATCAAGAATGCCAAGATGCCTTTGAGCAGATAAAGAAATATCTCCTTACTCTACCAGTATTGGGAGTCCCGATCGGTGGAAAGCCTCTTATTCTCTATATTGCAGCTATGGATGCCTCGTTGGGAGCTCTACTAGCACAGATAAATGAAGAAGGCAAGGAGCAACCTTTATACTATCTCAGCAGAAAATTGATTGGTCCAGAACTCCAATATGCATCAATGGAAAAAGTCTGCCTAGCATTGGTATTTGCCGTCAAAAAATTAAGGCATTACCTGCTGGCTCATGAAGTCAAACTCATCTCCAAGTATGATCCTCTCAAATATCTGCTGAGGCAACCCGTATTGTCAGGAAGACTCAGGAAATGTGCCTTGCTTCTTATGGAATTTGATATCACTTATATCCCACGAAGGGCAATCAAAGGGCAAGGCTTGGATGAATTCTTGGCTGCACATCCAGTGTCAGAAGATTCACCCTTGTCCATTGATCTTCCAGAAGAAGAAACCCTCTCTCCAACAAATGAGAAGGAGAATCAAAATAAAGAAAATCCAAATCCTGAAGAGATCATCACAATTGAATTCTCTCTTTGGAGTTATATTTTGATGGAGCTTCTCGAACACTCCATTTCACAGACGATTCCGTCAGCTCACTACTAAAGCAGGCATCGTCTTAGTCACTCCCCAAGGAGGAATCTTATATAATTCCTGTGCTCTTATGAAGCCATTAACAAATAATGAAGCTGAATACGAGGCTCTAATCATTGGGTTCTGGCTAGCTCTCGAAATGGGGGTTAAAAGTATACAAGTTTATGGTGACTTACAATTGGTCATCCGACAAGTGTTGGGCCAATATGAAGTCTGAAAACAACATCTGCTTTCATATTATGCTACAATTATGGAGCTCAAAGAAAAGTTTAACTTCTTCGACATATCTTATGTGCCGAGAAGTGAAAAATGCTTTAGCCAAATTGGCCTCTGCCATAAAACTACCTCCCGAAGGAGAATTGGACATAATTGTCCGTCATAGAAGACTCATGCCAAGTGTCCTCGACAATGAGTCCAATTTCACAATTGAGGAAGTATATACCACAGAAGAAAATGCAACAACTCAATATGAAGATTGGCGTGAGCCGATTATCAAAATCAAGAAAGGTTGGCTACCTCCTAATCGAGTTCAGAAAATTTAGCTTTTACGTAGGGCTGCATCATATCAGCTGATAGGAGATCATTTATACCGATTGGTCCATGAAAGGAAAGGACTAATCCTCCTCAGATGCTTGTCTCCCAAAGAAGCCAAAATCATAATGCAAGAAGTTCACTCTGGACTGTGTGGTGCGCATCAAGCGGGTGAAAAGATGAAAATCAATATCAAATTAAAATGCTTCTATTGGCCCACCATGGATGTGGATTGCATCCAATATACCCGTACATGTCATCAATGTCAAGCTTTCGGCCCCGTGCAGAGGAAATCACCAAACATACTACATCCTACGGCGCCAACATGGCCTTTTGCAGAATGGGGAATGGATGTTGTGGGACCTTTCCCACCCTCATCTCAAGGTCACAAATTCATATTGGCTGCTACAGATTATTTCTCTCGATGGGTTGAAGCTATTCCATTACGGGAAGTAACGAGAGAAGTGGTCGCCAGATTTGTCAAGCAAAATATAATATACAGATTTGGTACCCCTCACAGGATCATATCTGATAATGGGTCACAATTTCAGAATAAAACAATATATGCCTTGGCAGTTAAATTTCATATTGATTGGAGGACATCATCAGTGTACAATCCACAAGCAAATGGGCTAGCAGAAGCCTTCAATAAAACCCTCTGCAAGCTGCTCGCTAAAATAGTCGGCAGTCGAAAGCAGGAATGAGGAGAAAAAGTTCATGAAGCTTTATGGGCTTACTGAACAGTATACAAGACCCCTACCGGATGTTCGCCTTTCTCCTTGGTATATGCAGCTGAGGCAATGATACCCATAGAAATTGAAATGGCATCCTATCGGGTGGCAATCTAAAATGAACTCCAAAGTCAAGATCAAAATCAAATGGAAAGAAGATTCGAGGAGCTTTTCAATCTGGAAGGAAGGCGACTTGAAGCATATAAATGCCTCCAAGCATATCAGGCCAGAATGGCTAGTGCATTCGACAAATTGGCAAGACCCAGGGCATTTAAACAGGGAGATTTGGTTATGGTCAAATGCAGAGAAGCAATGGCAGGAAAGTCAAGTGGCAAATTGCAACCCATTTGGCTTGGTCCATACATCGTCACCTTGACATATGAAGGAGGTGCATACAGGCTGATGGACCATAAAGGTACTGTGCCCTTTCCTCCACTCAATGGAAAACACCTGAAGCTATACCATGCACCTAAACATGAACTTTCTGGCCAATCATCAAAGCAAAAACCTATCCATTCAAATAGGCAGGAAGTCGGAAAAGAATGAAGGGTATCCTCTTCAAGGATTGATGCTGAAATAAAAGTTTGCCATAGATAGGGACAAAGGAATCAAACCTCTATTTGTCCATCATACAACTCGAATCTTCAAACCCTCAAACCCTGTCAGAGCATGAAGCCAAAGGCACTCCATGTACAAATCCAGGAAGCAAATGAATATGTGAAAGTCGGGGAGTTATCTTGCACCCCTCGCTTTTCATTAAATCCAAATCTCAAAGCACAACCAGCAAACCACTATGGTAGGCTATATCAAATCCAAATTCCAAATCTTCAGCCAACAAACCACAATAGTAGGCTATATTAAATCTAAATTCCAATCATAGTTACTAAGCCATCAAGGCAGGCCATACCCAAATCCAATTCAAAACCATACTCAGCAAACTACAATGCCAGAATATGTCAAATCCAAGTACCAAATTTAGCCACAAACCATCAAGGTAGGCTGAACCAAATGCAAACTCAAACCCGAAAACCAAAATCCAAACTCAAATTACAAACTTTAGCCAACAAACCATAATGGTAGGCTATGTCAAATCCAAATGCCAAACCCTTAGCCAGAAAGCCATCAAGGAAGGCTGAGTCAATCCAAAACTAAGAAGTCCCACCAGCAAACCACAAAAGTCATCTAAGCCAAATTCAAATTCCAAATCATAGCCAGAAAACCATCAAAGTGTGATATACCAAAGTCAAACCCAAAGAAAAAGAAAGAAAGAAAAAAAAATTAGCCACAAACCATCAAGGTAGACTTCATCAAGATCAAAGAAAAATTACTAGCCACGAACCACCAAGGTGGGCTAGATCAAACCCAAATTCCATATTTCAGCCACAAACTATCAAGGTGGGCCAAATCCAAACCCCAAACCTAAAACCAAAACCAAAACTAGACCCAAAATTAAACCTAAATCCAGATCCAAATCCAAATCCAAATCCAAGTCCAGATACAAATTCCAAAGTCCAAATGCTAGCCAAAAAACCACAAAGGTAGGCCAAAATCAAATCAAATCCAAATCCCAAACCCAATCTAAATACAAATCCAAAATTCCATACCTTAGCCAGAAAATCACAAAGGTGGGCTAAACTTATCCAAATCCAAAACCAAGTCTAAGTTCAAACCCAAATTCCAGCTATAGCCAGCAAACCATATAGATAAGTTAAGTCATATCCAAATCCATGTCCAAATTCAAATCAGTGAACCACAAAAATCAGCTATATCAAAACCAAACTCTTTTCCCTCCAACTACCAGAAATCAGTCAAATACCCAAATACCAAGTCTCAAAAAAAAGAAGAAAAGAAAGAAAGAAAGAAAAAAGAGGTTAAAAATAGAGATACCCCGATGGACTTAAGCATACAGTTCACTGTATTCTTAAGGGTAAAAAGATAAAAAATTCGGCTGAGGTGAAAACCTAGAAGGACGCTTTAGGCAAAAATGGATAACCCCTCAACGTGAAAACCCGAAAGGGCACGTTGGAAAAAGCTAAAGGGGGTCAGTTTCAGTGAAAACCCAAAAGGGCGCTGAGGCTGGTAATGTGAAAAAAAAATCAAATAAAAAAAAACAACAAAAAAAGAAAGGAAGGAAAAGAAAAGGAGTGACTTTTTAGAATCGTTCTCCATTTTATATTCACAAAGCCACAAGCCACTCTGTTACAAATATACAGAGGATAACAACTATTATGTACAAGTCAGACAGAAAGTCGACACAACAAATCCAGTATACAAATACTATACTGCAAAGCAAAGGCAAAGGGGCTTCTTTCTTTTCAACCGGTCAACTTCCTTGGCTTTGGAAGATACAGACTGGCGAAGCTTGCCTCCCTCCCCAGCAAAATTGACTTCCTCCTCGGATGCTTCAGTAGCCTCTTTGGCCTGTTGATCCAAGGAAGATCTCGCCTCATCAAGTTCACGCTGTAGTCTGGTGATCCTCTCCCTCTCTGCGGCCATCCTCGACTCTCGCATCTTTCGACGTTTATGTGCCTCATTGGCACGAGAGTCAAGATCATCAGCCTCGTTGGTCAAGGAGCATATATCGCTCTCCAAAGCCTGGATCCGTTGATCATAAGGAGCCCAGGCCACAGCAGCATGAAGGCGACATACTTCGCCCCAAATTTCCTCAACGGCGGTCATCCAGCAATCCCTGGAGAAGCCCGTATTGAAGGCGATCGCGGTGTTCTGCTCCAACGCCCGCTTGACAGCTTCAATTGATGGGGGATTTTCTGCCCTCACCACCGCTCTTACTCTTCCAAGGAGTAAGTCAAAGAAGTCATCGCCCATAGGAAATGGACCCGGCTGAACTCCTGTCGGCCATTCTATACCATGCCCAGACAAGGCGTCTACCTCCAACGGCGGGGACCCGCTATCATTAAGAGGCGGCAGATTACTTGCTGAAAATACCAACAATCAACAAAGAAAGACAGTCAATAAAGAAAAAGCAAATAAAATTCAAGCAAAAGGGAAAAGAGGAAGAACGAAATCCATTCTTTCTCACCTGACGAGGAATTTCTTTCTTCCATCCCAGGACTTGAGGGCCGAACGAAATCCGGCTGCTCAGTATAAAATCTTTGAGAAGAGGAGGGAAGATCAGCCGGATATCGGTCGAAGCTTCCTCCACTAGGTGGCAAAGCGGACGGCTCAGGATTATAATCCGTTTAGTGAAGACCTCCATCATTGCTTGCGATATCCCCCACTTGAAAGGCAGAATAGGCCTGCGGTGCTAAAAATGGACTCCTTGTATTTTCTCAGGAAGGGAAATGAGAATTGGTCGCAGGTACAAAGTATGGGCTCGTTATCCCGCATGAAAAAAAGCTGGTCGATGAAGTTCGGGTCGCCTAAACAAAAAAAAACAAGGCCGAGAGGAATGCACGGAAAGAGAAAATCAAGAGAGCTGTGTGTTGGCTCGGAATAATAAAATCACCTTCAGGGGCTGTTCCCACAGTAAGACATTCCTCGATAGGCATCGGGACATAAGCCTCGACGGGAGCAGAAGGATATTACTCTGTTGAGAGTCCTAGTTCAGCGAATGTGAAAGTGGTGTTGTCACCTTCCATCGCCGCTGTTCCAAAAAATGGATCGTGGGGTAGCGGTTCGTCATTTTCGGCCTCTACAAAAAGCCCATAGCTGCTTGTGAAGAGCTTCCATATTCCCTGCCATGAAGAAGGGGAGAACCTCCAGACAAAGAATTATAGTTGTCTGGAGCAATTGAATCGGCGACATCTTCATTTGTCTCAAAAAAAGAAGAAGGAAGGAATCATGAAATAATGATGGTGAGTCAAAAAAAGAGAGATGATGATCAATGAAGAAAAAATGATGAATGACAATGATGAGAGAAGAAAATAAAAGAAGCGAAAAGAAAATTACCGCCAGATGAGGTGGGATCTGTCACCCTACTTTTACCAGCTCTCCTGCGTCTGGAAGAGGAGGGAACATCCAAAAGAGCTCCACCACTCCTGTCTCCAACAACTTCTGCAGCAGGGATGGCTGAAAACCCAAAATAGATATGTGAAAAGGAAGTCAAAAAACAGAAAAAGAAGAAAGATAGCGACTCCACAAATCTCCTCGAAGGAAAAAAGAGACGTCTTTACTGAAGAAAAACCAGAAAGCAAACAAGCCACCCCTGTCAAGCAATTCAAATACACAACAGCCGTTGAGCAAAGTCAAGAAGGTCAGCCTCAGCAGCAGAATTCCACATCAAATCTCAGATAAAGCCAGGAAGGCGGAATTCAAGAAAAAATATGTCAAATCAAATTTCGAGAAAAGCTATGAAGGCAAGTCTCGAGAGAAAGGTATCAAATCAGGTCGAAGAAGAAAGCCAGAAAGGACAAGCTTTGTTGACCAAATGTTAAAGCAAGCCGTTGAGTGAAGCCAAGAAGGTCACCCTCAGCAATAGAATCTCTCATTGAATCCTGGATAAAACTAGGAAGGCAAGAGTCAGGAAAAAGATGTCAAATCCAATCCAAGCAAATGCCAAGAAGGCAAATCTCAGGAAAGAGATATCAAATTCAACCCTGAGTAAAGTCAGAATATCAAGCCTCAAGAGAAAATCTCAGATCAAGCCATTGAGTAGAATCTGAAGGACAAGTTCCAGCGACCGAATTTCCAACCCAACTCCGAGCAAGGTCGAAAAGGCAAGCTTCGGAAAAGGAATTTCAAATCAAGTTAAAGAGCAAAGTCAGAAAGACAAGTCTCACCGATCAAATCTCCAATCAAATCAAGTCCTCGAGCAAAGCCAGAAAGGCAAGTCTCAAAAAGGAAAATGTCAAGATAAAGTCTCTGGGTGAAATCAGAAAGATAAGACTCAGGCAGAGAAGATCGAAGTCAGCTCTGAGTAAATCCAAGGAGCAGCTAGTCAATAAAGCTCAGCTGAGGAGTTAACTTGGTGGAGCAGGTCCATATCACTAAATCCCCTTCTACATATTGATGATAAGAGCCAATGGCTCGGCACAAGAAGCACGACAAAGTTGACTGTTGTCCAAGGTTGCTGGCGTCACAGTGCAAGTACTGAAGCGCGTCAACTATGGCTACAATTTTTCAATTCAAATTCCTCGTCAAGTCATGAAGTTCAAAAGTAAAGCTCGAAGAACGCACGGGACGTCCTCCTTCGCCTTCGACTTCGGCGCACATCCCGTGGGGGACATTTGTTGGCATAAAAAAATTGTCAAACCCCCCCCCCTATTTTCTAAATCCCAAAAGTACTGAAAGGGCCCTTAACTGATGGAAGGCCCCATCGGTTAAGGGAAAACACCCCTTAACCGAGGGGACTGTCCATCGGTTAAGGGATAAGGCCTTAACCGATGGGACCTCCCATTTGTTAAGGGGAATCCCCCCTAACCGATGGGACTGTCCATCTGTTAAGGAGAATCCCCCCTTTAACCGATGGGACCTTCCATCTGTTAAGGGGAATCTCCCCTTAACCGATGGGACTGTCCATCGGTTAAGGGGATGAATCCCTCCATCTCTCTTATGTAAAAGGGCTGAAACCCCTATAAAAATGCATGTAGCCCTCTAGGGCCAAAGGATCTCCCCCCCCCCATGGGAAAAAAAAGGAGAGGATCCTTCTTTTGGAAGGAAATTCTAAAAAAAAAAAGAAAAAGCAAAAAGCTCTTTGCCCAAAATCCTAGCTTGCTCTCAAAAGGCTCTCTGCTCGGTGTGAAGGTATCCGCCCTCCCTCCGCTCGGTGTGAAGCATCCGCCCTCGACAAGCGCAAAGAAAGGGAGATCGTCTCCATCCGGCATCGACATCTCCTCAATCCCCCTCCATGCCGAGCCAGTCTCCATGGAGGGCTTCTTAAAAAAATTATAATGCAACCCATGCCCCCACATCGAGCAAGACTCGGTGGGGGTAATAATCAAGTCATGTTCTTCGGTGTTTAAATACGTTCCATATCGAGCAAGACTCTATGGATATACGGTATTTAAACACCTTCGTTCTCGTGTTCTAAATGCCTCCATATTGAGCAAGACTCTATGGGTATGGGCATTTGGATGCATATGTTCTTCCCGCCCGTTGAGCAAGACTCCGGGATGGGTGAGTGTTTGTGCTCATATGTATATGTTTTCTAAAGGAAACTCTGCCCAGACGGAGGTTCTGTCCGAAAATATATCCATACGTTCACAAATATTATGCTCATATGTATATGTTTTCTATAGGAAACTCTGCCCAAACGGAGGTTCTGCCCGAAAACATACCCATATGTTCACAATTTCGTGCTCATAGGTATATGTTTTCTAAAAGAAACTCTGCCCAAGCGGAGGTTCTGTCCGAAAATATATCCATATGTTCACAAATATTTGTTCATATGTATATGTCTTTTAAAGGAAACTCTGCTTAAACGGAGGTTCTGCCCAAAAACATATCCATATGTCCATAAATATATATGTGCATATGTGCGTATTTCATGGGGAAACTCTGTCCATACATGGACTCTCCCCTAAAATAATACAATCATATGCCCATTGAGTTCATACTCATATATTCGCATGGTAACTCTGCCTATGTGGGAGTGTTGCCCAAATTGACAATATATTTAAATACCAAATAAATTCATGGGCATACACCCGCTCATTTCCCAAATCATATGTCAAATCCTTAAAAGGAACTCATACTCCTTTTCAAAATAAAATTCTTTCATTTCTAAAGCAAATCAATATATTCAAAGTTTCAAACATCAAATGAATTCACTGGCATACACCCGCTCATTTTCCAAATTATATTTCAAATCCCCAAAAGAAATTCATACTCTTTTCAAAATGAAATCATTTCTCCAAAGAAAATGTCCTCTTTCGAAATAAAATACTCCAAAAACAATATCCATCTTTCAAATCAAAATCCATTTTGTTCGATAAAAAGGGAGGAAAACACCGCTTTACAATTTTCTAGAAAATGCATAATCTCTCGACTTTGCTATCAATGGTATTCGGGTTAAAACTGATGTAAAAATAACATCAAAGGTTTTTAATCCGATGTAAATAAAACATCGATTCCGATCGATGGAGACAGGGGTCCAGCACACGCTACCCTAATCGTCTGATGAATAAAAATCGCGAAACCAATAAGTTCAAAAATAAAAGTGGCGCACTTGTCCATTCCATGGACATCAAAACCTTCTCCGCACTGCGCGGATTTTAATCTTCTGTCTGTTAGACAGGCTGGCACGCCCCGCAAGGCAAAAGAAATAAATAAAAATCAACTCAAACTCAAACACTATATAAAATAAAAAAAAGCAACAAAAATTTTCCGCCGGCATCTCCAAATCTCTTTAAGTGTGGTTTCTTTCCTTCCTGTCGAAATTGTCCCTGTTGGCCTCTTCATCACTTGGGTCCTTCTTCCTCCCACTCTCTCTCTCTCTCTCTGTCCCCAATTTCATTTCTCTTGCACATTGCTCCCCTGATCCATTCATATAATCATGTTAGTTTCCTACCAAGCAGGAGGTGGCTTCTCTAAGTCTATAGAAGAGGGAGTCATTAGTGACAGAACCCTCAGGGCATTGGAGAAGAAGAAAGAAGAGGGAAGGAATCCTTCCAGGTGGTGCCTTCTCCCGTTTTAAGGGAGCTCTCTCCCTTGATTTTCCTCCAAGTAGCAACCCTTCATTGAGGGATGGAAACCATAGCATCTGCTCTCAGATTGGTCAGCCAAACAGTGACCACACTGGTTAATCCCTACTGGCATTCACCAGCTTCACCTTTAGCAAGAATTTTACTCTGTTTTTAGACTAAAAAAAAATCAGAGAATGCTACAGAATGTAAAACATATTAGAAACAAAAAGAGAGTATCAATTGAAATAAGGGTCCATTTGGTTGTTTCAATATTTGTCTGGAAGCAGACAACTTAAACGTAGCTCACTGACCTCACCCCACTTTCCCTAGTTTGGTTGTTCGAAATCTTAAAAGTAAGGTAAGTCACCTGCAGAGGAGCTCAAAAAGAGCCAAGGTGACTTCACTCCTTGGAAGATACTTCCCTGTATGCATTTTAAATTTTGACGATGATACATGTCATACAACCCTTTTTTGTGGAAAAAAAACCGATTGGTAAGATCAATATTATAAAGTTTTTCTGACCCCTTCTCTCTTCATTCCGCATTCCAAATTAATTTGCTGCTTTTGCTTTTACTTTTCAATTTGCTCTTATTGGTTTCTCTTTGCTTTTGCCTGGTATTTGATGTGGACTTCGTGTTATAACAAAAGCTTATGATTTCATTTTCTATATTTTTCTTAAATTCTTGCAGAGTAAAGCGAAGGTAGCAAAAAATCAAGCAGTGGAGTATGTGGGGGACAAGAATTCATGCCAATTATGTGGGATGGGAGACTTATTATTTGAGCCACCCCCAATATATTGTGTAAAATGTTATGGCCGCATCAAACATAACAGAGCATATCACACCATGGCTAACAGTGAGAGCATTACAAGTGGAGCTGGACGGCTATATTTATGTAATCCATGTTTTAATGGCTCCCATGGAGACAGTGTTACATATATTGGGGGTGTTTTATCCAAAGCGAAGCTAGAAAAGAGGCGGAATGATGTTCAAATCTTGGAATTGGTGTGTATTCTTCTTCTTCTTGATTTGTGTCAAGAATATGTCTTTTGCAACTCATAAAGCATATTTCCCTCGTGCTATTTCTTTGCAGTGGGTGCAGTGTGATAAGTGCAATGCTTGGCAGCATCAAATATGTGCCCTCTTCAACAGTAAAAGAAATGTG
The DNA here is from genome assembly GCA_014218235.1 of Colocasia esculenta. Taxonomy (NCBI): domain Eukaryota; kingdom Viridiplantae; phylum Streptophyta; class Magnoliopsida; order Alismatales; family Araceae; genus Colocasia; species Colocasia esculenta. The sequence continues at coordinate 122,641,040 of CM024762.1, forward strand.
GGAGGGCAAGCTGAATACACTTGCCCTAAGTGCTACTTACAGGAGATGGAAGAGGGAGAGGTTCTGCCATTACCACATGGCATAATTCTTGGGGCTCATGACTTGCCAATGTCCAAGCTTAGTGACCATATAGAAAGGCGGCTTGTTGTGCGTCTAGAGTGGGAGAGACAAGAAAGGGCAAAGAGCTTGCAGAAGAACTTAGATGAGGTAAAACATTCAATTCTTCATTCCAAGTTCCTGATTCCACCAGTTGCTGCGTCAACACATGGAATTTTCACATGAGTTCATGATACACCAAAGTTGCTGCATGAATGCATGTAACAAATACCTACGAAACTTCTCGTAGTGAGCAAACAAGTTTAGTATTGAAACACCACTTGTGCTATGGCTTATATCACTTGTTATCTTTACAAATACTTCCTGTGTCCAATCTCCCAACAATTCTTGTTTTCTCTTTCCCTTTTCCTCCTTTTTTCAGGAGATATTGTGATTTTGGAAATATTTAACAATGGATTAGAGCAATATGTGTGGTCATGCCACTCTAGAACTTGCTCAAACTAAGATTTATGGTGTGGATTTGCAATTTCTGTTGCTCAGCAGTTCTATAACTCTAGTTTTATTTATTCCCTTTGTTTTTTTCTATTTTTTTAACATCTTAATCAGACATTTGAGAAGGTCGACTCATTTTTTGAGAAGGTCAACTTGTTTTACTTTGAATGACCTTGGTGCCTTCTCTGCCTCTGATTGCAGGTTTTCTCATCAATCATCGTAATAATGATGTGGGTGGAGACATGCACACTTACAGAAAGCTGCAGGAAAGAAAGGCTGCAAAGTTGGTTCATAGTGATAATGCCACATAAGGAATTAAATCTATGTTTGGGGCCTATAAGCTGATTAAGCTGATTGATAAACAAAATAGAAAGCCAAAAGAAAGAAATAGAACCATAGCAAATGAGTGTCTATGGGTTTCTTTGAAGTTTGAAGGTCGATATGGTATGTTTAGTTGACAGAGTTTGATCAGTTTCGTAGTGGGAAGCAAGGATAAAGGACAACTAGGAGTCATGCTGTATCGCAGTAATTGATATGCATGAAACTCTTGATTCAAAGAGAACCAAGAATGTTGGTTTCGGTTTTGGCCGAAACCTGTAAAAAAACAATAAAAATGTAGAGAAAATAAAAAAATTATAAAAAATCAGCAGAACAAAAAAAAAAAAAAATCAGTGGACATGCATTGAAGTTTGAAAAATTGGATTAAGTGTTAGATATATGTGTTTGACATGTTAATAGAATATTAGATGCATGCTAAACATTTAAACAATAAACATGGAGTCAACTTGTAGTCTTGCACTAAACAAACATTACAAACACAATAAATGTTGCAGAAATTAAGTATTCATACCCAAATAACGATGCACTAAGATGGATAATAGCCAGAAGATCTTTCTCCCTCATCGTATGACTGCTGTCTTTGATACCCATAAAGAGGGTTCATATATTTGGCATATTCACTACAACCGAGCAAAGATGCTCACAGCGATCGGAAGTCGTGTTCAACTCGGCACGAGATCTCCTGCCCAGGTCGTGGATATGGATGCCCGAACATCGCCGATATAGTCACCCCCTCCAGTTTATTCCCACCCCTTCAGCGAAAGAATTGGGCATAACTTTCCGCACGGGCATCGGAATCGCTTATGTTACCACAATTCGGAATCGACACTCCGAGACGGTCGACAGCGCGCTGGTTTCGCAGAATTCTGTTCCGGGGCAAAATTCCCCCCTGGAGCTTGTGTACTAGTACACCGACTGCCGTACCCTCCGGTCGGACGTGGATATTTATTCGCCCGGGAGTCGGAACCGCCCGCGAGGGCCTAATTCAGAATCGGCACTTCGACCCGGTCGGTAAAAAGTCGCATTCAGAGATTTCCGGTCCGGCACCCAAATTCGTCTCCGGGAGCGCGGTCTTAGCCTGCGACCGCACTCCCGGAGAGGAATTTGGGCGCCGGACCGGAAATCTCCGAATGCGACCATTTACCGACCGGGTCAAAGTGCCGATTCTGAATTGGGGTCTCGCGGGCAGTTCCGACCCCCGGACGAATAAATATCCGCGTTCGACCGGAGGGTATAACAGTCGGTGTACTAGTACACACGCTAGGGGGGGGGGGATTTTGGCCCCGGAACGGAATTTCACAAAACCAGCACGATGTCGACCGTTTTGAAGTGCCGATTCCGAATTATGGTAACATAAGCGATTCCGATGCCCGTGCAGATAGTTATGCCCAATTCTTTCGCTGAAGGGGTGGGAATAAACCGGAGGGGATGACTATATCGGCGATGTTCGGGCATCCATATCCACGACCTGGGCAGGAGATCCTACGTCGAATTGAACACGACTTTCGATCGCTGTGACTTGGCGGCTCCGCGTATGGGCTCCGCCAGCGATTCGCATAATCGAGAGAGTTGCTACTGCCAAAAAACTGTGGAATAGGGGAGATCGTCGGCTAGAATCGCATTTTCGGAGTTTTTTCGACCTCGAAACGACGTCTTATCGCCTGAGGCAATATGGGGGCGTCGAGCGCCTCTGAGTGCCGATTCCGAATTGGGGTCTTATAAGCGATTCGATAATCGAGCGAAAAGTTATGCCCGTTTGAGGGAAGCGGTGTCCGTATGCGATCACATCAGACGCAGGCACGAGGTACCAACGGCTGGTCAATAAGATGTTCAAGCAACAAATTGGGCGTAATGTGGAAGTCTACGTCATTCATCCTTTTTTGGATCCCTCTTAGAGTGAAAGATTGTTGGGTTGACTGGAATCCAGAATCAGAATAAGAAGAACCCCGAGCATGAGAAGAGGATGTTGGGCCATAACTGTTATTGGCTGGGAGTGGTTGAAATTGAAATTCAGGTTCATGAGCCCACCCATACATTCTTGTCTCCTGTTGGCCACCTCTATAAGGACCAAAACCTGAATCATGTCCATAGTGTCCATGTGAATCATGTTCATAGTAACCTTGTCCTTGTGAATCATGTCCATAATCACCCAGTGACTATGTATACATGCCACTGTCAGTAGTAGCATCTGTAGCTGCATTAGGATCATCATCATCATCATTATCATTAGATGTATAAGAAACCAAACGCCTTCATCTAGTATTTGACTCTTTTTTCTTTTTTGTTGATGGGTCCATCTCTTCCATCTTTGTATGAAGTCCTTTTCTCCTTGATGTTCCTCTTACATAAATTTGCCTTATCTTCTCAATTGCTGGGTCATCTCGAGCAGTAGCACTCAGTCATATATATCCATGATGTAGTTCTTCTTAATGATGGAGGTGGCTTCATCATTTTAAGAGTGACTGACCTGATATCTGATTCTGAGTATCGATCTAGCTCAAGCTTAGGCTGCACTTTAGTGTCCTCAACAGTCAACAATCTCAGGTTGCATTCCCTTTGATGGTGATGCTCTTGGTCTTTTTGCTGGCACTTTGAATTCTGGATTCTTTGGCTCATCTCCATCTAATATTCCTTCTTCCCAGGTTCTATCAGTAGGATCAAAACATAGGGTCATCAATCCCCTCTCGTACCTCAACTCAAGATTGCAAGGGATTATCATCATTAAATAAGGCGTCGACATCGATTTGTCCACTTGTATCATTTGCGTGGTGTTTGTCCCTCAACTGTTGTCTTGCCTCATTTTTTATTCTCAATCTTATATTGCAATGATAGTAAATCAAATTTTCTAATTGTTCAGCCTTCAGTTGATTGCGAACCTTTGAGTGTATGAGACTGAACGTACTTCAATTTCTTTCATATTGGCTGGCTGATGTTGTTTGAAAGCACCCGAATAACAATTCGAACATAAATGGTTATAAGTAGGATAAAAAATTGCAACCAAGTTACATAATGACACAAAGCCTTAATTTTCTATACCTAATAGTCCTAATTAGGTAGCATTTAATGCAGTTAACAGTATGTTCCCACCCGAAAAATTGCAACGAAGCTTAATTAAGCTTCAATTGACACTAAAGGCACCTAATTACACAAAAGCCCCAGTTTTTAATAGCAAATTAGGATCTAATTGGAGAATTTCCCTAATTACATGGCATGTAATGCGATTAGCAGCATGCTTGAATCCTAAAACAGTCAATGAAGCTTAATTAAGCCAATTGACACTAAGGACACCTAATTACACACAAAAGCCCCAATTTGTAATAGCTAATTAGGACCTAATTAAGGAATTTTTAGCAGCATGCTTGAACCCTAAAGCAGTCAATGAAGCTTAATTAAGCTTCAATTGACCTTAAGCACACCTAATTACACAAAACCCCCAATTTCTAATAGCTAATTATGATCTAATTAGGGAATTACCCTAATTACATGGCATGTAATGTGATTAACAACATGCTTGAACCCTAAACAGTCAATGAAGCTTATTTAATCTTCAATTGACCTTAACCACACCTAATTACACAAAACCCCAAATTTAGAAGAGTAATTAGGTCCTAATTTGGGGTTTTACCTTAAACAATGCACAAAAGAGCTATATGTAGCCTAAACCCTAACCTATTGCACGTAAATCTATGGAAGAAAGCATAAAAACCACATTACTTTCAAGATTCATACAACTTTATGCAGTGCAAACAGAAAGAACAACATCAGCGATGGCGGGAAGATCTCCGGCAGCAAAAACACCTCCCCCAAGCTCTCCCCCAGCCTTCCTCCACCTCCCAACTCCCGAAATCCCCAGGGTGTTTTGGAAGCAAACTCACCCTGTTTGTTTTGGCTGGTTTCAGGCCAAAATCGGCCGAAACTGCTCGGTTTCATCCGACACATTAGTTTGTTATTTTTAAGTTTTGGATTGCTACAGTGTCCTGGGCCAGTTGCGGATCGTTCCGGCCTGAAACCGATGCGTTTCGGCCGAAACGTATCGGTTTCGGCTGAAACTCACATCCATGAAGGGAACCATGCTTATGTTTTCTCTATCGAACACATGGGGAGAGAGAAGGTTTCAACAATATCACAAGGAGTTTCAAGTTTGTTTCACAGAATTCTCCTCTGGTCTCCTTTCGAAAAGTTATTCCTGTGAGAGTCAATGGTTGTTGAAGTCGATGGTTGTAAGTGTGCACTGTTCTTCATTCTTCAATGCTTTACTAGTGCATAGACCTAGACACATCAGCTTCTTGGATTCAGTCCTTGTATAGCCTTCTAAGGGAAAGAAACTGTTGAGGATTGGTTATCCAGAGAAGATGTGCGGAAGGGTGCATTGTGTTCTTATATGCAAGGTTTGGCGCATCGCCGATTCGGACCGGATCGGGATTATCCTGATCCGATCCGATTCGGGCGGATCGAACCGATTCGGTTCGATCCGCTTGGATTCGGCCAGAACTTGGTCCTGTTCAGGCAAGGTTCACTGGACTCATGTTCTTGTTCAGGCAGGGTTGTCAGGATCTGCTTATTTACCTGAATATCATTTAAGTAAATGTTATAATTTGTTGTTTCATTTACTTAAGATATTACATGTAAATAAGGAAGTACCCCCCATTTGAATCTAATAAAAATATCAAAAAAATCATATCTCTTACCAATAAAAAGTCAACTCTCCCATCGAAGAACAAAATCGCGATTTTGGTGATTTTAGCGAAATGCTAACTTTTTAATCTCTCATAATTTGGTCTATCTAAAAATTTGATAATTTAAATAACCATATGGAACACTAAAAATCTAAAGTTCGGTAAAAAAAGTCAAATGTGCATGTGACTTCTCCAAGGGAGCCGCTCTCCTACTGACAACACTTAGTCTGCTCGATGCATCTCAGGATTTGGTCAAACTTAAGTTATCATCACCTAAACTCATGAGAATTTTCACTTTCTAATTGAAAAGAAACTAGAAAGTGACAATTCTTATGAGTTTGAATGATGATAACTTAAGTTTGACCAAATCTTGAGATGCCTCGAGCAGACTAAGTGCTGTCAGTAGGAGAGCGGCTCCCTTGGAGAAGTCACATACACGTTTGACTTTTTTTACCGGACTTTAAATTTTTAGTGTTCTATATGGTTTATTTGAATTATCAAATTTTTAGATAGACCAAATTATGAGAGATTAAAAAGTTAGCATTTCGCTAAAATCACCAAAATCGCGATTTTGTTCTTCGATGGGAGAGTTGACTTTTTATTGGTAAGAGATATGATTTTTTGATATTTTTATTGGATTCAAATGGGGGGTACTTCCTTATTTATATGTAATATCTTAAGTAAATGAAACAACAAATTATAACATTTACTTAAATGATATTCAGGTAAATAAGCAGATCCTGAACCCCTGCCCGAAGAGGATCCTGAGTCCAAAGAACCCTGCCTGAACAGAACCAGGCGAATCGGACCGAATCGCGAATCGGACTTCCCCTGATCCGCACCGATTCGCCCGAATCGATCCGATCCGGCACGCCAAACCATGCTTATATGCATACATGTGTCTTGCATTATATCAACAAACAATTTTTTTTAATAAAAGCATTTTTTATCTTATGCATGTTCAGAAAGCATTTGTTTGCTTATGCATGCTTTGCATGGATCCGGTTGAAGACAACCATAGCCCAATTAAAATCTTTTGCTAACTGAATATATTTGCATCACCTTTAGAGATGGTCATAAAATAATGCAACATATGGCTCAGGGATAGATTGTGTTAAGCAAGGTTTTGCACGGTGGAGCAAATCGGCCCGATTCGGCCGAATCGGATCGAATAAGCACCAGCCCGATTCCTGATTCGCGTGATACGCCGAGCCGGCCGTGGAACGAGCGAATCGGTCGGATTCGATCCGACCCGATTCGATTCGCCGGATCCGCCACGATCCGAAACGTCGACACCCCTTTAGTGTCGACCGACGCCCTGCGAATCGGGACTGTGCTGTCCCGATTGGCAGGGTGTCTCGCCGGAAGCCCTTCTTTCCTTGATTTTTCCCCCTTTTCCCCCAAGGAAACCCCATGTCTACACTCCAGAAGACCTAAAGAGGCTTCCTACGTGGATTTGAAGGTGCTTGGAGGCGTTCTTGGATTGGTTTCATCCCTCTCTTCACCCATTTCACTGTTTTCAAGGTAACCCACCATGTATCTTTCATGTTTTGATTTTTTTTGTTGATGTATGGGAAATATATTCTTGGGAAATGATGTTGCAAGACTATTTCTCCCTTGAATCTACAAAATTTTCACATAGATTTGGCCATTTTCTTCAAATTTTGAATTTATGAAATTATAAAAAAAACAAAAATTGCAACCATGATGTTGCAAGTGTTTAGTGTTCACTTGCAACCATTTCTCCCTTGAATGTACAATTGTTACACACAGATTTGGCCATTTTCTTCAAATTTTGAATGTCTGAAATTATTAAAAAAAAACAGAAATTGCAACCATGATGTTGCAAGTGTTTAGTGTTCACTTGCAACCATTTTTCCCTTGAATCTATAATTTTTTCACATAGATTTGGTCATTTTCTTCAAATTTTGAAGTTATGAAATTATTAAAAAAAATAGAAATTGCAACCATGATGTTGCAAGTATTTAGTAGTCACTTGCAACCATTTCTCCCTTGAATCTACAAAATTTTCACATAGATTTGGTCATTTTCTTCACATTTCAAAATATCTGAAATTATTTAAAAAAAAGAACAAAAATTGCAAGCTATGTACATTTCATAGCAAAGCAACTTACAACGTCTAATGTGTGTTGTTAGAAATTGTTTGTATGTGAAACCAACATAAATTATTTTTTTCCTGAAATTTAATGATTATTTATTTTACGTAGATGACATCGAAGAAAGGCAATAGTGAGGATATTGGGTGGCAGCATGGGACTGCATTGGGCAGTAGGCACAATTACAAGTGCAACTACTGCGGCCATACGAGACAAGGAGGTGGCGTCTCTCGCCTAAAGAAGCACCTTGCAGGTGGGTGGCTTGCAGGGTACTATGATGTGCAAGGTTGCAAATCGGTGCCTACTGAAGTGAAGCGGCTCATGATTGAACACTTGAAGGGTGTTCGGGCCGAGATTATAAGAAAGAGGGCGGACATGGAGATGCAGGAGAGGATCATCTCAGGAAGGCAGCGAGATGAAGACGACGATGATGAGCCAGAAATTTATGCAGAGTATGTGCCTGATGGCCTTGATCAACCTCTTAGGCGGACTAGAGGACAAACCAGGGTTGAGTCATGGGAAGCTGAGCAGAGAGGGAGTTTTGAGGTTGGCAGTGGTAGTGGAGGCAGTGGGTCCAAGGTTGGGGGCGAGGCGTAGGCCTGTCGATTTTCCAATGTGGGGGATTACTTCACTCATATTCCAGCCGAAGTTTCAGTCCCAGACCAACAACAAAGGCAAAGGAAGAGATCCACAGGTGTAACCTTAGAAGAGGTGGATCCTAATATATATTATCGGGAGCATGAAAGTCAAACCAGAATTGATGATGCATACAACCAGCAAGGGCCTAGATATAAAGTGGGTCGTGCAGTGGCAAAATAGTGGCATCATTCGGACATTTCATTCAATGCAGCTAATAGCCCATACTACAAAACCATGATCCAGGAGGTACAACGACATGGGCTTCATGTGCAACCACCCTCATCAAGAGACTTGGCAGGGAGATATCTAGATGAAGAAGTACATGAGATCAAGTCATATATCCAAAGCTTCAAGAAAAAGTGGGAGAAATATGGTTGCACATTGATGTGTGATGGTTGGTCGGGTACCACCAAGAGTAGCCTTATCAACTTCCTTGTGTATTGTGATAGACATGTGTTTTACCACAAATCTATTGATGCATCAAATAGAGTGCACAATGCTGAATACATTTTGAGTTTGATGCGGGAGGTTGTGGATGAGATAGGAGAGCAATACATTGTGCAGGTGGTGACCGATAATGGCTCTGCATACAAGAAGGCAGGGGACGAGTTGATGCATCTTTATCCCCATCTTTACTAGACTCCTTGTGCAACACATTGTGTAGATTTGATGTTCAAAGAGATTGGCACATTGCAACCCGTGAGGACGGTGGTGGAGGCTGGGCAGAAAATCACAAGGTACATTTATAATCATCATGTTGTTCTAGCATGGATGAGGGAGTCTACTGGTGGAGAGTTGTTGAGACCGGCCATCATACGCTTTGCAACTAATTTCATTGACTTACAAAGCCTCCTAAAGCACAAAGATGGTCTAAAACGCATGTTTAGGACAGACAGATGGATGCATAGCACTTTTGCAGGGACATCCGATGTTAAAGAGGTTGAAGGGATCGTCTGCGGCGTTAATTTCTGGGACCGAGTCTTCAAGCTGGTGCAAATCATTGAACCTCTTTATGAGATTTTGAGGGTGGTTGATGGGGATAGGAGACCAACAATAGGGTTGGTTTATGTAAAAATTAAAGCTGCGAAGAAGAAGATCCGTGAGGTGTCCCCTCGCTATGCACACTTGGTCTTGGACATTGTTGAGGATCGGTGGGACCGACAAATGAGTCGAGATCTACATACGGCGGGTGAGAAAAATTTACTTCAACTTGGTTTTGATTTTAGTACATAAATTTAATTTATTTTATACCCTCATTGCAACTTACTATCTCCATCCTGCTTACCATTATGCGATGGAGCTATCGTACGATGATGACTTAACGGCCGCCTTTACCCGGGTTGTTGAAAGATTGTCAAGGAGTCTATTGGATGCAGCAGATGCTATTGATCAGGCGAGCACATAGTTGTCAAGGCGGACGCCTAGGCGGTGCCAAGGCGCTTCCTTGGCTGCCTTAAAACACCTCGCCTTTCTAAGAGGAGAAAAGGCGCCCCAAGGCACCTCTAAGGCGGCCAAGGCGCACGCCAGGGGCGCTTGGGTGCGCCTAGACCCTTTAGGGATCCGCAATATCCCACTTAGACAGCAGATTCAGGTCGGTTTTCAAGGCTGGGTCAGTCCGATTCCAGGTAACATCTTATTTACCTGAATATCATTTAAGTAAATGTTATAATTTGTTGTTTCATTTACTTAAGATATTACATGTAAATAAGGAAGTACCCCCCATTTGAATCCAATAAAAATATTAAAAAAATCATCTCTTACAAAAAAAGTCAACTCTCCTATCGAAGAAGAAAATCATGATTTCGATGATTTTAGCGAAATGCTAACTTTCTAATCTCTCATAATTCGACCTATCTAAAATTTAATAATTCAAATAAACTATATGGAACACTAAAAATCTAAAGTCCGGTAAAAAAAGTCAAACGTGCATATGACTTCTCCAAGGGAGCCGCTCTCCTACTGACAACACTTAGTCTGTTTGAGATCTTTCAGAATTTGGTCAAACTTAAACTATCATCACCCAAACACATGAGACTTGTCATTTTCTAGTTTCTTTTCAATTTTTAGACAGATTATGGGATTATGTAATGGACTCATTTAGTTTTTACTTGTTTTAAGTGTGTTAAGATATTGCACTTATTATTTTTATTTAACATATTTACATGTATGTGTATTCACTGGTTTGTTTTAGAAGTTGAAAATTAGTTTTCTGATGATAGAATGATATTTGCACTTCTTGTTCTTATTTAGTGTGTTTATTTATTTGAAGATGTCAATTTAGTTTTTTTATGACTTTATGATATATAATGTGAGTTTGTTTACTTGGAGTTTAATTTTTGTTGCTTTCATTGTCTTTATGTCTGTGATATCATGATATTTTTTATTGAATTTTCATCATTATATATATTTATAGATACATAAATATCATGTAAGAGAGACACTTGAAAACAACTCATACTTGGTTCCGTCCTAAACGCCTAGGCACCGCTTAGGCGAGCGCCTAAGCGCTTAGGCGATCCGAGACCCCACCTACGCCTTGGTCTCCTTGACGCCTTGACAACTATGGGCGAGCATTAATCTCCCTACATGATGTCAATTACAAGTTTAAATTTTTTGCTAATGGACTTCATTGTGGCAGATGAAGAGCTTTCGAGAAGGGGTTGGGAGTTTTGCGGAGCCATCCGCCATTACTGGTCGGGACCGCATTGATGGCGATAATGTGCTTTCCCTTTCATTCTTGGATATTAGTAAACTCAACGATTGACTAATTAAGTAATACTAACTTTTTTTACAGCTGATTGGTGGTTCAACTTTGGGCACTCGACACCTATATTGAGGAAAATTGTAGTGAAGATCCTGTCACAAACCTCCTCCTCCAGTGGGTGTGAGAGAAACTGGAGCACCTTTGCATTGATACACACCAAAGTCCGGAACAGATTGTCACATAGGCGCTTAGACAATTTGATGTATGTGCACAACAATATGAGGTTGAGGGTGAAACATCTAACAGATGATCTAAAGAGGGGGGAGGTGGAGTATGATCCGGTTGACATTAGGTTTCTACGAGATGATGAAGACCCAATGGTTGCATGGGTTGCATGAGCAACCACAGAGCGGGGAGAGTACGAGTTAGATGAGGAGGCAGATGATCCTGAAGATCCACCTCGTCCAAACACATTCTTAGTTAGGGTTGTAGAAGCTGCAGAAGAGGAGGGAGAACATGGAGATGTGGGAGGAGGGAGACAACCACATTCTTCTCAATTTCAGGCCGAAGAAGATGAGGTGGATTTTCTTGGTGACTTACGAATGGAACGTGCCATGCCTTCTACAGGTGAGACAGTAGTTATCATTTGGTAAACATGTTCATTCAATATTTTGTGTTTGTCCATACCATTATTTGTGATGTTGGGGACTATTATAGTTGGTGCAAACCTTGATGATGACGTGCACTTTGAAAGATTGATGTTAGGCCCTACAGCCCGCTCACAGTCTATGAGAGAAGCACCTGCAATTGTTTCCTCACAACCAAGAAGGAAGGGGTCACATACGCAATCTACTGCTCCATCCCAAGCTGTGAAAGGAAAGACGGTGGCGACATCCCAACCTGCGAAAGGAAAGGGGAAGGACAAAGGTCAAGCATGTGGCCCAGCCAAAGGCATTGTCATACGAGAGCCAACTGCCCCAACACAAAAGAAGAAGAGTTGGTTCTCCTGGGGATCCAAGAAAGGGAAAAAAATGGCTGCCCTTGTTGAAGATCCACTTGATATTGTAGATTTAGAAACCTTGGATCCAAATGCGAAGAAACACCTTCCGAGGATTCGCCCCGATTACCCAACAACCGCTCCCATGACTCCATGACTACTGGTTCACCGGGTGGTCTGTAGGGGGAGGTGATGGAGATGGGGGAGGGGACGGTAGTAATGATGGAGATGGGAGAGGGGGCGGGGGTGAGAGTGGACATGGAGGGGGCAGCGGTGGTGGGATGGTATTCACAGCGGAGCAGCATTATGGTGGCCATTGCACCCAAGATGTCGATCATGGCGTCCCAGTGCAGTACAATAGAAGGCGGAAGTTTGTGAAAGATGGTCATGTAGAAGGTTCAGCAGTGGACAGTGATAGCTATAACACTATGATATCTGATTTTGAGAGAATGAGCACACATGAGTCTGTGGGATTGTATGGGGGACATAGTTATCAGCCAGAGTCATCCGACATAGGCTACTCCAGTGGCTATAGTGGCTACGCCACCACAGGTTCTGCACCATATTTTTATCCACCTTTGTCTATTCCTGTTCATGTTCCTGTTCAGATTTATGCTCCTGTAGAGGATGTACAAATGGCGAGTTTGAGGATAGTCCGTCCTGGATGCGAGGTGTGGGACCACTTTGTGAGGGAGTTTCGGACCAGATACAACACTATGATGACTTGGGATGAGTTTCGTACATTTGTGTCTCAAACCAAAAGTTATCATCTTATTGGGGAGTTGCCCTCAGAGTCAGATGAGTCTGTCCAGCCCCAGTGGGGTACATATGATCCATATCAGCAGGGATATTGGGGGTACTAGACTCATTGTATTTTGTATTTGGATTTGAGTTTGATGTTTGTACTTTGTACGAGTCTCATTGTATTTTTCATTTAGAATTGAGTTTCATGTTTGTACTTTGTAGTTTGTACTCAATTTCTAATAAAATTGAATGAAAATGGATGTTTGTGTAGTATTACATGGCATAATTATCATCAGTTATACATGAAATTCTTCATAGGAGGCTTTAAACAAAGAATCAGCAAAGAAACATCAAATCGATGCGAATCTGGCCACACCTGGGGCAGAACCAACCCTGCCTGGCCGGATCCACCCGAATCGGCTCGATTCGGGCCGAATCAGATTGCATCAGGGCGAATCCGATTCGCCCCGAATCGGCGCTCCAGCAAACCTTGGTGTTAAGCTGTCTAGGAAAAGAAGATGACAACCTGGGGATTCTGGAGGCCAACAAGTGGTTCCTGGTTATGCTTGTGTGGCATGTTGACCTGTCCAAATTAGCAACCAAATTTCCACTATATGTGAATTCAATTATCTTTAATTCTTTTGAATCAAACTTTCACCTTTTCCTTTATGCCAGTTGTATCCTGTATTGTATTTCATGGACTAATTTAAACTGAGACTATTGTTTGACTTGCCAGGTCCCAGGTGCAGAGGGTCTTATTGTTAGAGTGGTTTCATCAGTAGATAAGAAGTTAGAGGTGAAGCAACTGTTTAGACAAATTTTTGAAGAAGAAAATTATCCAGCAGAGTTTCCTTACAAATCAAAGGTGCTTCTTCTACTTAGAGAGGACAATATGGCTTACTCATCTTCTTTTCTCCATTTATTGTGATTGTTCATAAGTTCAATTTTACCCGACTCTAATACATTGTAGCTTTTACTGACATCAGAAATTGTTCCCCAGGCTGTTCTGCTGTTTCAAAAAATTGAAGGTGCAGACGTCTGCCTCTTTGGCATGTATGTCCAAGAATATGGGTCTGAATGTTCGCACCCAAATCAAAGACGTGTTTGTCTTTCGTACCTGGATTCTGTAAAATATTTCAGGCCTGACATAAAGACTGTAACTGGAGAGGCCCTCCGCACCTTCGTGTATCATGAGATACTGGTACTCATTAAGATCCTTTGGAAGTTTCACGTGGTGTTTAATCCTGTCCATGAGTGCTTACCAGCTTATTGTTCCTTGTTAATTTCTGGCTACTTCCTTCTTCATTCATTTTGTCCACTTTAATGTGGCGATTTCTTATAGTCAATTTCACAGTTCCCTACTGGTTTCTGACTGACTGCATTTTGATAATCATTAATTGAGATTTTCTTGACCAACTCATGATAATGACATATTTCTGTCATCAGATTGGGTATCTTGATTACTGCAAGATGCGGGGTTTCACAAGCTGTCATATATGGTCTTGCCCACCTCTAAAGCAAGAAGATTTCATTTTGAACTGCCATCCTGAGATACAAAAAACGCCAAAGCCAGATAAACTCCGTGAGTGGTAAGTTAAATAAATATAATTTTTGTTTCTGAGATTCATTGTACCATTTCTTTTTTGTATTTTACGGTTTTACCTGCTCATGTTGCCTTGTTTAGGTACCTTGCAATGATCCGGAAAGCTGTTAAAGAAAGTATCGTGGTGGAAAATACTAAATTATATGATTTCTTTTTCATGCCAATGGGCGAATGTAAAGCTAGTATCACAGCATCTCGGTTACCATATTTTGATGGTGATTACTGGCCAGGATGTGCAGATGATTTATTACAAAGCTTGCAGCAAATAGAAGATGGAAAGGAACCACAAAAGAAGGGTAGAATGACAATAACAAAGAGAGCTCTAAAGGCTGCTCGCCATGGTGCTGTAACAGATAGTCCATCAAAAGATTCTCTTCTAATGTTCAAAGTAAACATCCAATGGGCATTTTGATTACAATCATCTGTATATTTACTTCTTTTTATGCATGCAATCTTTGCTATTTTTTTAGTTAAAGAAGCGTTGATGAATCCCAAACTGTTTACAACTTTAAATATGAAATCTATCATGCTTGTTTGTTAGCACTTTATAACTTCATATACTTATTTCTGAATGTGCTTGTTTATGTATAATATTGAGATATCATTAGCTAAGTTTTCTGTTACCTAACATAAAAGTTACATTTCATTTTTCCTTTTCTTTTCAGCTTGGAGAAGTCATCCGTCCAATGAAAGATGATCTTATCATGGTCCAGTTACAGCATTCCTGTAACCATTGCTGTCAAATGATTATATCTGGAAAGAGATGGGTCTGCTCGCTCTGTAAGAAATTTCAGCTCTGTGACAAGTAAGGATTAAAGATTCTGTGCTTGTATGACATACCTCTTTTGCAACGTATTCACTTTGATACTTATTATTTTCTGTTTCTGGTGCTGAAATATTCTTTCCAGTTTCAACAATGCCTATTCTTTTTTTTTCCTCTCTTGGGGAGGGGAAATTTCGTTATTTTCTTGTTTCATAAACAAAATCTCTTCATAATTCAGGTTGGAGTTGTTTAATGCAATGCATGGTTTGGCGTGGCGGATCGAATCGGTCCGATTCGGATGAATCAGGAGAAACCCGATTCGCCCGATTCCCATCGAATCGGACCGATTCCCATCTGATTCCCATGTGAATCGGCCCGATTCAGGCGAATCGTGGCGGATCAGGAAAAATCCGATTCAACCCGATTCCCCGATGCGTCGAACCTTGATGCAATGTACTAGTTTCTGTTTAGAGAAAAAGTGAGGAAGAATAAACGATTGCAAATGAAAGAATGTCAGTCAGTTCTCTTTCATAAGAATAAACGATTGCAAATGGAAGAATGTCAGTCCGTTCTCTTTCCTATTATAGCCCTCCACCTTGAAGGAAAAGAAAAGATGAGAGGAAAAAGAAGGGAAAAGAGAAAAAATTGCAACTAAAAGGACCAGAGTCTAAAGACTCTGAACTGTAATCACCAATCATCGGAGCACCCTGATTTCAATTCTTTTTATATCGTATTTGAGTGGTACTTAGTATATAGTTGATGTAATTAGAATCTGGATGGTCATGGATTTGCAGAACCAGCCAGTTCAGAACTGGTGTCCTGGATCCAGCTTTGCAGTTTCTAGTGCCTTCATGCAGGCAGTACCTGAAAAAAAAATGGAACGGAACTGGGCAGAATTGGTCTGAGTTACTCAGTTTGTTCCTGAGTTCAAATTGGCAGCTAACCTTTTAGATTTTAGACAATTTAATTCATGTAATAATCAATTTTCTTAGTTTTCTCTCTCTATTTAAGTGTTAAATTCATGTTGATGCAAAGATGTTATCTCCATATATGATTTTTAACTTATTTTCATATTTTCGTATGTATTTATATTTAGTTATAATGCTATGTATTTCACTATGGGCACCAGCTAGATACAGATTCCAGACCTCCCAAACGGGAATCCACAAATTCTTGGTCTTGACTGTGACCACAACTGGGACAACCATGGTCCAGTCCATGAGCTGGTTCTTTTCTCCAAATCTTCACAAGGTGACATTCCAAGAAAAAGAAAAAAACCTTGACGAAGGTGACACATAACATCTTGGGAGGACACTGGAAATAAGGCTATCAGTTGGTCAGCAACCTAATTGTTTGAATGTGTCAAAATAATATGGTCTACATCTTCTTTCAAATTTTAATGATAAGCTTCCTTAAAGGTATCTACTTATGTTCCTCACCTTACAGGCTTACACATTTCTGATTTTATAAGCTGTTAAAACTTGGGAATTATATTAGAGCATCAGACCGCTGTTTAACAAGGGAGATAGCAAAACCCAGGTTTGCTGTATCAGATCTTGGCTTCGTCTTGGGGGGGGGTGGGTTGGAGAAAAGAGAACACAGTAAAATCTCGGGATATTTTGATGCAAATATATTCCATGTGATAACAAAAAAATCATTTTAAGAAAAACAAATAATTGGATAACATTGGTAGCCATCATTAGTCCATGTTACAATTAAATACCACAAGAATTAACAACAACAATTCAGCAGGGACTTTTAAGTTTATTAAGTTCATATCACAAATTTTAAAACAAGAATTAACAACAAATAAGTGGAAATTAACAGGAATGAGAAATAATATTTCACAAATAAATCAGTAATTAAGTAAAATCTGTAAATAAAACCTAAAGCATTAATGAGAATTAACAGGAATTGAACTATCAGAAATGTAAAATTTATCTCGGTTTTATCTCAAGAGGATCATAGAGAAGAGACATTGGATATCTCACGTAAATATCAGTAGACCAGGAACACTTACAAAGACTAAATTAAGCACATATTTCTAAGGGACAATATGTAGACTGTAACCACTCAACATGAGAAAACAATGCAATAAGACTTAAGAAAGGGTTGCCTACAAGGCTTGCAGTGGACAGATTAACCATGGGCAGGAGCTTTCCTCTTAATGGAAACCATTTTAATGGCAACCACGTCGATTGGGGAGTGAAGGGATGGGTTTCAAAACCCACAGGCTCGAATAAGACAGAGAATCTCAATAGATCTCGGCATCACATGTCTTGGACATCTCGGATGTTGGCAAACTGGAAAGACAGATCATATTGAGAGATTTTCCAGAGATTGCAAACCATGAGCCAAACTAGATTAGCTTTTTCCTCTCGTATGCAGCTAGGATTTCGACTGTTCACCTAGGTGGTGCTCTTCCATTTGCAACATGGTTTTTCTGCTAATCCCTTGTATGCCTGCTTCCTTCCTCTAATCTTGCAGCTTCCCTGCCATCTTGTTCCTGTGTTGGAGCCAGAGGCGGTGATTGCCCCTATTTTTCAGTATTGACAATTTCAACAACAATGGCCAGCATCTTCCCTAGGTAGATACCGTAGATTACCACAAAGAAGGATTTGCCATAGCATTTTGAGTTTTGAGTTTACTGACAATTGTCTGTGTCTAAGACCAACTAGCTTAGAGGGTTGTGGATGCTAGTTGAAGCATTGTATACTGGTCCTGTTTCTATGGAGATTTAGAGCTGATATTTCTGTGACAATGACAGGCTAAATTCCTCCATCTTCAATCTCTGGTATGAAGAACAAACTTGCAGCAATAAGATAACATACAAACAAATAAAGGATTTTGTGTATTTGCCACTGTAAACTATCTTATTTTTATGTATACCTCTCACGTTCATGAACTATGTTATCAAAGGTGAGCAAGGCACTTGTTTATGCAATGAAGTGATGGAAGGGCGGCTGAAATTTAAAATAAATAATTGAATTACCCTTGAAAAATGTCAGTTGAAGAAGAGAGTGGCTCACCATAGCAGTCTGCCATCAGACTGCTGCCACCCTGTTGCCTTCTCCTCCTCTTTTTGTTACCTTCCTCTTCTTCTCTGTTTTTTCATCATCCCCCCACCACGCACACACATACACAAGAAGCAGAAAAGAAAGAAAACAAAAGTAGGGATAGTGCAGATGACATTTTCTTTTCTTATCGTCTGTATAATGCTTTGAATATTGGCCATTTAGACAGAAAAGTGTGAATTGTGTTGAAATGCTACATAAATTATGTCCTTTCTTGTTGTATCTTTTGAAAGATGATTAAACGGGTGCTTTACACTAGAGGATGTAATATCTGTACTTTTCTCGTAAATTTGGATAGGAGGGGCATGATTGATTAATGTTTGTTAGATGTAAGGATAGGTGATCTCTGGTACATACTGTTTACCAAGCTTGCTAGAAATTTCTTACAGCTTTGAATTTCTGTGATGAGTCCTGAAGGAAGGTGTGAGGCAATATGAAAAATGAACAATAGAGCTGAAATTTACAGAAATATCATCAAACATAAGGACTGTTAAAATAGGAAGAGTCGTCAGAAAGAGGGGTTCACTTAGATCATCTACTAGTCTCCTATTTTTTACTTTGTGCATCTGTGCATGAACTTAAAAGATGCTAAAAAATTTGCAATACGTCTTTGGTGATTACTGGCACGATATGTTTTGTCCTCAACAGCATTTGATTTTAATATACTATGCCCCTTTTTGTTCTAGAAGCTTATTTAACTGCTGCTATGTTATTTATGCAGGTGCTATTGTGCTGAAGAAAAACTTGATCAAAAGCACAAACATCCAATTAACAGTGCTGAAAAGCATTCATTCTATCCAGTGAGCTTGCTCAAATTCGCCTGTTGGCTATTCTTTCTATTATTGTATATGGATGAGTCCTAAAATATCTC
Source organism: Colocasia esculenta (assembly GCA_014218235.1). Classification (NCBI taxonomy): domain Eukaryota; kingdom Viridiplantae; phylum Streptophyta; class Magnoliopsida; order Alismatales; family Araceae; genus Colocasia; species Colocasia esculenta. The sequence continues at coordinate 122,660,116 of CM024762.1, forward strand.
ATGATTTTTCAGGTTGAAGTGATTGATGTGCCAGCAGATACAGTGGATGAGGACGAAAATTTAGAGAGTGAATTTTTTGACAGTAGACTAGCATTTCTGAATCTTTGTCAAGGAAACCATTATCAATATGACACACTGCGACGGGCAAAACATTCAACAATGATGATTCTTTACCATCTGCATAATCCCACGGCACCTGCTTTTGTGTTATCATGCTTTCATTGCCACAATGACATTGAAACGGGACAGGGTTGGCATTGTGAGACATGTCCAGATTATGATGTCTGTAATTCTTGTTATCATCAGGAGGGTTGTGTTGGCCACGCCCATGAATTAGTGAGGCAGACATCCCCGGGTTCTCATGATGTACCACAGGATAAGGGATCTCGACAAAGACAAGCTCCACGGGTACAATATCTTTACTTTTATGTTTATTTCATGCGGCTTCATCTGCAATTGTTGACAATATTCCAGCTTCTTGAGAAGTTTTGTCAAGTGTATGATTTTATTCTCCATGACTATGGTTATGTTATGTAGGTTTTTTTTAACGGAGTTCTTTTGGATTAAATTCATTCATAATTGGATCCCATGTTTAAAAGTATTGATTCAGTAGTTGAATTTGCCTAGCCATGGTGGTTAGTCCTTGATTATGTTAGTTTTTGGATGCTTCAACATTTTTATCTAATCATAATCCATTTGTTCACCAGATTGAAGACCTGCTTGATCTTCTTTTGCATGCCTCGAAATGTTGTGCTACCCGTTGCACCTATCCCTCTTGCCGCAATGTCAAAGGGCTCTTTCACCATGGTGCAAATTGCAAGATCCGTAGTAGTGGAGGTTGCGCTTCCTGCAAGAAGATGTGGTATATTCTGCATTTGCATGCACGTGCTTGTAAGGAGGGGCCAGAATGCCGTGTTCCACGATGCAGGCACGACGTCTTTTTCATTTCTTCACCCCTTCTACTTGCTTTTTCCTATCCCTTTGCTCCTGAGAATTAGTTGATTTTCCTGTTTAATTTCCAGAGACTTGAAAGATCATCTAAAGAAGATGGAGTCGCAATCCAATTTCCGACGGCGGTTTGGAGCTATGGAGAGAATGAGACAGCTAGAAATGTCCACGGCATTCGGGGATAGTGAATGACGATTTCCGCCCTGCCCCGATGCATCCTGTAGAATTGCAAGGGATCTGTTCATATGAAGTTTTGAGTTGTGGCGCGGGTCTGTCAGCTTGAAGGAGCAACGGAGAGGAATGTAGGGCAGTGAATGACAATATATGCCTCTGTCAAAATCATGAATAAATTATGTGTAGAGTGTCAGTTATGCCATGTATTCTTGAAATTTTGTTGTATAGGAATAGGAATAATATTGTAATGCAAAGGGGCTTCCATCCATTCTTTCGTCCCCAATAAGAACTGAATATGCAAATAAACAGCCGCTTAGTGGCAATTCATTCTTTTTCTCCATCACTCTCGATGGCTTTGCCTTACCTCGATAACCACACAGGATATCTCCCGAAGAAGAGAAACTCCCATCTGACAAGTTTGAGTGATTGGATTAATGCAGACGGATGCTTCCAGATTATTCTAGTGGAAAATGCAGATGTCGCTAAATATTTCCGTCCGTAGCAAAACCTGGCGGGTCTGCTTGGCTTGGAAAAGTCGTGTTTCTCTCGTATTCTCCGACAACTTTTTAGGATTTGGTGCATTTCGGTTCGTCTTGGGTGATGCTTTCCTTGTTAGATATAGAAACTGCATCTTCCTATCATCATCCGATGGTGTGGCCCCACCTGAAACCCACATCTCCGAAGGGGTCTCTGCCTTCATGGGGAATAATCATCGGTTTTTCAGGAGAAAAAAAAAACGTTGTTGATGACGGACAATTTTTTTTTTTAAAGATTGGGAAACTAGCCTATTACATTGTCTTTAGAAATCCCTTACAAACCTGCTCTCATGATATTTGAATCAGAGGCTTCATCTTGCTGTACATGGAGGGCTAACTATTTGGCCATTCCCTGAGTGCTTGTTAATGACAGACATGAATTACGTGAGATTCTGCTTCGTTGCGGTCTTTCTGGGAGGAAGAGGAAGCACAGGAAAAGGTGGGCAAGGTTCGGTGGATGGTTGCGGTTGCGAGAGTTGTTATTTCTGTCTGATGAACCATGCTTCGTTGCCGTCTTTCTGGGAGGAAGAGGAACCACACAAATACTGAAACGAAAGTGGAACAGGACGAATACCGTCGCACTTTTTGGTCTACGAATCATGCCGCGGATTCCATAGAGATGAAGAGGAAGGAGGCAGCAACTTCATGTCGAAACAATTCGGATAACTCTGACTAGTGAATAACCGAAATTTTTATGGAGTGTGAAGGCCCACTTGCCGTCTTTATTATAAGAATAGGAGAGAAGTTGGGAAAATCTTGTTCTAGAGGGAAATAAAAAAGAAGAGCTAGGTTTAGAGATGAGAAGAAAAAAAAATTGAGTAATTTTCCAACCCAAAAAGTCTAAAGATTCTTCGCAATTGTTCATGGTGCAGCATATTTAAACCTGGAGGAAAACCTTTTTTTGATAAACCCAAAAGTCAACAGAAGGAAAAATATATGAGTTCCCTTTTATTTCAAATAAGATATTAAGCTCGGGTAGAAACACATACTCCAGCCTCAGTAAGACAATAAAGAAAAACATGTAAGGTGATGATCTTCCCTTGTAACCACAAAAAGCATGGGAAAGTCGACCTTCAGCATTACAGACTCGATACTATATGTACACTTCATTATTCCAATGGAATAAAACCGCCTACATGGACAACATAATTAAGCCACTCTCAATACTAGCTATAAAGATGTCGACGCACTTGACATCCGTTGCTTATTGCCAAGGATAATCACGATGACAGTCACATCATCATGATACTTCCTCCGCCTTCCAACAGGAATCCTCATCAGTTCTTCTATACTGAAACCTGCAAAGTTACGGTCCATTGCCCGTTAATATTATCATAAATTGATTTTAAGCAACTCTCGAGGGTCCATATTTCAAAATTTAGACATATTATTGGATTCTAATCTATCACTTTCTTAAAAGCAGGTAATTTTTCTTTTCTGCGTATCACACAACAAGCAAACAGATGCATTCATGTTTACATCAACGTATCAAACATTAGATGCGATGACTTAGATGCCTCTCTAAAGCTTTAAAAAAATGATGGTTATTTTCTCAAGGCAATTCCTAATAGAACTATCATGAATATGATTCAGCTTGATTTCTAGTAAGATCAATAGCTTTACTGTCAGGATTTGGTGTGATTACTCTTTTCAACTACAATATTCATACACAACCTCCACTATCAGGAATCCATACCAACGGAAAAAACTATTAAAAGATGTTCCTCAGTGTGTCAGCATCTGATCATGTAACAGAGATGTCTGAACGTGCAGTGTGTGTGGGGTAAAGATCACTGATTACAATACAATTGTAGACTTGAAATCCGAAATGATACATAAGAAATTTCAAGAACAATCCATCATCACCAAGAATGAACTGATAATGGGTGCCATATTCATTTCAATATGGTGCAGGGAGTTTGCTTCATTGAGAACATTAAAGAGGTAAGTCATGGGATGCTTTTCTGAAAAATCAGAACTGGTAGTGAGAAGCGATTTGTTTGTCAAGGAGAAACAAGTTACCTGTATGTTCAGCAACCCTCAATACAAGCTGCTCAATTAGAAACTTTGCAGGATCACCAAATGGATTATCCTGAACAAATTGATGAACAAGTTCCACAACCTCACTGTTGCTGAAAAAATCGAAAAGGCCATCACTTCCTAAAACAACAAACAAGTCATTCTCTGTCACTTTGTGGGATGTTGTAAATGGATGAGTGTAGACATATGGAGGGCTGCACAAGTTGCGAACACGAAGAATTCCCATAAGTGCATCATTCAATTTGCTCTGCAATAACAATTTTAAGGACAATAAATTAGATAGTCAACAACTTCATATTGCATGCTAAAGCACACAATCTAGCAATGTAATTTAGACAAATTTACCTTCTTCAAATAGCCAACACCAAATGCGCGGGTTAATTTTAGCTTTCCTTTCACTCGTCCACCAAGAATTGGCGAAGGATCATCAGGATGATCAGCTAAAACCTTCTGGCACTCAACCTCATTGTCAACTGTGTGAATCTCTGTGAGTTGGATTGCTTGCAAAGAACCGTCCTCACCAGTGGCTGTGGCCAGCACTGCTCTGCTGTCTCCCAGATTTAGAATATATAAATCCATACCATGAAGAAGCATAACCAGAACAGACGATCCAACAGAAACTAAATCAGGACGGTTTTCCATCTCTTGCTCAACCATGTACATGAAGTCATTTTCAGCTTGAGCAAGGGCATGAGTGAGACATTTCAGGACACCATGGCGGTAAGGTTCAGAAGAGAGATCTCCGTCAGTGTCGATAGGAAATATGCTTAATTTACATTCAATATCCAAATTACTGAAATCACCATCCAAATCCTTCTTAACAACATTATCAGTTGCTAGCAATTTAGAAGGAACCTTTTGAGATAGAACACCTGCTTTCTCTTCTTGTTTCATATGCCATTCTAACATTTGTAAAGAAAGTCCTATATTCTCATAGAAAGTTCCAGCTAAAAAATCTGCAGCATCACGTCCATTGAATCCATCATATATTCCACAGAATAGCCATCCATTTTCTTCAGAACATACAGCTTGAACTCGATCTTCTCCTGCCGCTCCCCCAGCCATTTGCACATCCATAGCATTGAGAAAGCTACAAGATTCAATCCTTGTTGGAGCACTCATAGATGTCAAAATACTCTTTCCATTTTCAAGAATTTCGTTGTCTGATGGAAAACTTCCACCCAATGAGGAGATGCTACTCTGGGATGATGCTAATATATCTAATTTTGAAAGGGAAGGAGAAGATGACAGCCTTTTAAATGATTTAGGAGAATCCAGACCGGGGAGTATTTCTTCTCCAAAGATGCCATTACATATATTTGTGTTTGCTAAGGTAGCATTTGCACTCAGAGCGGCACCTGAAAGACAAGAAAATGAGGAACTACTCCTCATCATGATGGAGTCTTGTACTTGAATGCCCGTACAGATTTCAAATTCACAACGAGCCTTTGTAGAAAAAATCCCGTTGCCATTGCACTGATATTCAAAGCTAACATTGAGTTCTTTTGAAGGATCAAATTTTTCTTCTGACCCATGCATCACTTCAGAAAGCAAGGATGGAAGAGTCATCATTCTATCTTGGCGAATAAGCACACTGTCTTCAAAAGATAACTGAGATCTCATGTCAAATACACTGACAAAGCTTCAAGCACTTAGAAACTGGAAGGAATTGAGCCTGAAAAAAATGCCAACACAATGATGTTCAAGCATGGACAGAGGGAATAGGCCCCTACAAATTGTATGCATCTTGACCATGCAACATGTAAAGGAGGAGCTTAAAATGATTTGCAACAAATGGTGTATTATTTGAGTATGGAAGCTTGCATCTGTTTGGCCAATTAAGGCTCGCTTTGACTTTTTCTATGAACCCCTATTTCCTTTCCAACAAACGCACATGCTCCATGCCGCCAACCAAGGCATCAATGGGATAAGCCAACATGATGCCTACCTTTATGTTTCTCTTTACTGAATAAATGGATATGAACGGGATAACAAAGGTGACGAGTCATAACATTGTATGTGATAAAGGGAGAGAGTGGTTTAGGGGTCCACAGGAAGGGGTAGTTCGGGGTCACAGGAGTTTCACCATCTTGGTGATAATATCCCTTTTCCTCATATAAGGGAATCTTTTTTGAGAGATTATTGCTTCTCTATATTTTCTTCCTAGAAAGATAAATGCTTCTGACCTTCCCTTTTCAAGCTAATAGATTTGTGGTACCATCTAGTTGGGAAAAAAAAAGCTAGAAAGAAGATTGGAAAAAAAGGTGATCAGACGCAAAGCATCACCTGCCAAGAAAATGGTGGTCTTCTCCTTAACGAATGAGCCCATGGATGGACTATAGCGAGGGCGGTTTCAACTCTTAACTTTGTTGATGCAGTTCTCTATCCATTTAACAGGAATTGTTCATTAGAGGAGAAAAACATACATGACATTGGCAGTAATCAGACAGAAACATATAAAGAGAAACTGATTAATAAGAGCATACCCCTCTGCCCATTATTTAAAAACAAGTACCATCTCCCAATTGATATGCTTTTCTTTCTCCATTTGTTTGCATATACTTCAATCAGAATTAGGAAAATGGGATGTACATGATCCAATGGGGACTAGTAAGAACTGATTGGTGCCTTACCTGAAACACAGGTTTTAAGTCAACAAATCCTTATTTTTGCTATGTGCAAATAAGATAGTGCATGAATGAGCTAAATACAGAGCAAAACATCATAGTTTGGATATTAAATATGTCATGTTTCTACATATGAGGCCAGTGAGATCTGCAGTAGACCTCATTGACTATTTTCCTTTGGACAGATATGGTGTCACTTTCTCCCGCAAGCTATATGCTGTCAACATCTTAAGCCATCCAACTATGGAAGCCAATAAATGAGACATGAGAAGCGCCAAACTTAAGTTTGGTTCTTTAGTTTCCCTATTCTTAAGGCAGATGACAGAAAATGAGGGAGTCAAACTGGTGAGAAAAAAAGTCATACCGCCCTGCCCTTCTACATAGAACAATTTGAAGTTATTACCAATAATTGATAGGTATGTACTGTTTGCCCTCTTACACAGATATTGCAGTAAGGTAAGCACATCTAGACATCATACTATACAACTAAACAACCCCATGTCCAGAGGCATTCAAATTAAGGTGATTTTCCTTCCACTAATACATGGTGTTTGATGCTCCACTTATTAAACCATGATCTATAGTATAGGATGAGTGCCTTAAGGGAGAACTAACTGCCTTCTGGTTCCTGGTTTTCCCGAGAATTGAATCTTAAAGCATGCTAATGATCTGGCAGGTAACATAATTTAATGGTAAACCACAACGAATTTCCAGAAGGTTGCTTCATATTCTGGCAACAGGCACAGCCAAATTAGAGTCCAGATACCCATACCTTGAAAATATGCCACAGGGCCTAAACAAAATAAAAGTAAAAGAAAATCCCATATCAGATTTTGTGCAACACTTCCCAACAAACAATGAAAGCTTGGAACAGCGTAAAGAGATTTTAGAGCTTCAAATAAGAAATACCCAAAGGAAATGAAAAATAGGACTCAACATAGTTATGGAACGATTGGGATACCGTGCATCAAATTCAAGTCAATTGGAAGATGGTAAGCATATTGAATAATATAAACAACACCGAATAATCAGCATGGAAAAATAGAAAGAAACATAAGGGGAAAAGATTACAAACAGTAACGAGAAAATTGTAGATTAAATTATTCAGTTTACAGGTGAATCACACAACCTTGGGTCTTATATTTAAGTGGTCAGAGACATCCTGAAATGAGATCCAAGACCAAGTGGATGGTACCCGGTTAATTGGTAAGTGCAACCTTCATACAGTAAGCATCAAACATCAAGTTCTGGGCTTTTGAGCTCAAATGGTTAGAAAGGATTCGAACATTTCTAGAGCATACAGGAGAGAAATATTACAAGCACCCGGTTTATGAGGGATTAATTCTACCAGTCAAAGAATCTTCTTCAGACTCCTACAGCGGAAAACCCCACATTTCAGCCAAATCCGCAGAGAAAACGGGGAGGAAGACACGAACTTTTAACTCATGATTCCCACCTTATCATAGACCTGAAGCCCGAACTTTTCTACTACCAGAATAAACCCCCTCGCATCTCGTGCAACAATGAAAAGTAAAGAAAAATGAAATAAGAAAACAAAACGACTAATTTTTCTGCTCGAAGGCTTCTGCGAACTAAAACCAACACCCCGATTACAAATACCCGGAGAGAAAGCCCACGAGTCAACAGGTTTAACTTGGGAGAAGAGAGGTAGGGGTGGACGCATGAACGTCTCCCTCACCACCTGCAGCAAGTTGATGGCATAAAACAGACAATAGCACCTGAACGATCATCACACCGAGGCGGTGGTCAACACCGACGGCGAGTGAGCTACAACCCATCGAACAGGCAAAACAAAAAGGGAATAGAACAGACAAGAACATGTTCCAGCAGAGAGAAAAACTAAAAAAAAGGAGAGCCCTTTCCTTCACAACACAGAAAAGCATGGACCGACTACTTACCTTGGTTGCAGAGGAGGAACAGCCGGATGGAAAGGAAAAAGAAAAAAAACGGAAAGACCAGGTAGCCCGACGGTGAAGGTGGTGGCGCTATGGGGGAGGAACTAGCTTCTTTGTCTCTCCCTCCGCCTCTCTTCCCATCCTTGAGCGGTAATATTTTTGCCTTCCGTATGCAGGACTGGGAATGGAAGGGGGTGGAGAAGGGGCGGAGGAGGACAATTTAAAGCCCAGTTGACCTGCTCTTCCACCCCCGGCGTCAGCCCTCCTCTTTCTCTCTCTCTCTCTCTCTATATCCACCTGTGTCCGAACGAGAGGAGCGGGGAGAGAGAGAGAGAGATATATATATACAAATAAAGAAGAGAGGATGGCTTAGATCACTACCCCTGTTTGCCCAATTAACCAAACCTAATCTGATAACTCCCAACACAAACAAACAACTTGGGGGTGTTTGTTTATATCACAGACTTTGGTAAAATTGCTTATCTTGCCATAATACGTGTTTCTTCGCACCAGCTAATTACTTATCACCATAACCATCGAAACTTAATTTGGTTAGGGAGGGAGACTTGGTTGGGTCGCGCGGGTGGGTCCAGTGATGGGCCGCGGCGACCTGTGGAGAGAGGCGTATGTCGTGGGGACCGCTCTGGGGCCCACCTTCCAAACTAATGTCCCATTTCCGTCGCGCCAAATGTAAGGGGAAGGGGGAGCCGTCCGGCGCAAGCGAAGCGCCAAGTGGTGGGCCACGTTCCCTACTCCGCCCTCCACCGTCCGATTTTTTCTGACCCACAGCTTGCACGGCCGATGAGGATACGCGTCTCGTTTATAAGTCTGGAATTGCCCCGGCGTGGTGGGGAGTCAGTACTGGGCCCCCACACGTCCAAGGTGCCCCCCATGGGCCATGGCCCATTTTAGGTAGGGGACAGAAAGCCCACTGTGCCCGCAACTAGGCACCCACATACCCTTCCTCCCCTTTTTCTTTCTCTCTCCTTTCCTTTGTAACTTTTACGTTTATTTTTGTCACACTACGTCCGACGTCATCCGGTCACTCGATTGCATAGTTAATACCAAATAAATACATTTATTATTATTTCTTATATATATATATATAAATATATCTCTGACTAATTAATGTTGGAGGAGGAGTAGAATAGTGATGTGATTTAGTAGTTCAATAATGTAAAGAAAGGGGTGGTCTCCTGATCGATCGAGCAGGGATAATATTTGAGTGGGGAATCTTTGTCCGGATAATATTCGAGGGTTCAAACTGCTTGGAGGGGAAGATTGCAAATCTCGAGAGGTCAGAGACAGTTGCCATTTTTATCAGCCAGTCAAGAATATTATCGCCGGAAGAGGAATCAATTCCCTCGGCATCGAAAACTTCATTTAGAATTTGCTCACGTCCCTGGCCGCCGGATGGGGTTGTCTTCCCCCGTGAGTCCTTTAATCTTTTGATTCTAAAAGAACCATATATATATGTGCCTTCTTCGTCCGGATAACCATGACGCATCGCCCACTCTAGCTCCTGGCGATGAAGTTAACCTTTTTACTTTGTTTAAGAAACAAAATGCATGGTTCCCTGTGATTTTTGTGCTGGAAGTTGGAACAAGTACAATATGGAACAAGCATATATATGCGATTTTTCTAACATATATATATATATATATATATATATATATATATATATATATAAGAATGCCATGGAACAATTTTAAGATGGTTTTGATACCTCTAGCTAATATGTCATATTACCAATTAAAATCGAATTTATAGTTTTCGGCACCTAAAATTTTTCATATTTTGTGAATCAGACTCTTCAATCGACTCAAGCTGTTGATATATAATTGTGTTCGCAATTATATATTTATTTAATAAGAACACTTTCTGCCTAGGAGTTCTAGAGATTTATAATTAATTTGTAATGTTATGGGATGTTGCACGAAATATATATACAGCTTGAGGTTTTTTTTTTTTTAAAATTAGAGGTTAACCGGTGCCTAGCTATATGGAAGATCGACAAGGGTTGGAAACAAACAAACAATCCTTCAAAAAGAGTTAAAAAAAAAAGAATCTCTGACCCTCATCCTGATCACCTAGACTGTTTAAGAGTTCTTTTAAGCTGACATACACAAATGGTTGAGTAGTTGAGGGGGAAGTGATACTGTGATAGGAATGATAAAAAAAAAGCTAGCATACACAGCCACAAATAATAAGCCTTCTTCTATATATAGATTGGAGTAAGAGGATTCTTTGAATATCCCACGTAGAGAGCGGCGAAACAAAAAGTGTAGATGTTTACATAATCACGTAGCTGATCTTAAATATAAAACTCATGCAAAGAAGAACAGGTCAGATCTTCCTTTGTTTTTTACCCCTTTTCTTTTCTCGACAGCATCCCTGAGCTGCTCAATATTTAATTAACTGGATCTCTTGTCTCCAAGTGTTGTTTAATCGTGCTGTCAAATGATACAGGACATCAAAGATATATGTTATTTCTTGCCATCCGCTGTGTTCTTATAAAATAGGAAAGTTAACGCGCGCCGTTCTTACAGCTCGACGAAATTAGGAAGAGGTAAACAGACGTTTCGCTAGAGTTAAAAAAAATATCATGTCAATGACGATAGTAGAAACCGGTGGTGGGGAAGGCACACGGTAAAAAGTACTGTTGCAAATGGTAACTGGGGTGATGTCACCCATCCATGGATCAACTCCAATAATAGTCGCAACATTAGTTATATATATATGCTTCTTGTTCACATCGTTATATATTTAATTATAGCTAATCTTGGCACTATGTTTATGTACCACTTGCACTTTAAGATTCAAGGTTTAAGTTTAACTTGTATAGTTGGGATGGTGTAGTGGCCCTTGGGATTCACTGAGAGTCGACAATTGATGTTTGGCTTTTCTTTTCGGACTCGGGGAGGTGGAGCTGCTGCCTCGGCACTGGCCATGGCACAGTTAAAACAACTTCTTTTTCTTGTTCCCTTCCCTGCATCCGTGTTCTTCATTTGGGTCATTGCTAGAAGGAGGTAAAAAAGTGATGGGCCAATGATCTCTGTGTAGTGTGATGCGCTCCTAGATCTCTTTTTGAAGGTGTGGGTTTTGTTGTGGAGAGAGGGCCCGGGGAGGATTTGGTATGTGCTGGCATAATTCTCATGTTATCTTTTTGGGTGGTAGGTGCATGGGCTTCGCCACAAGCACCATAGAAAAAATCTCTATTTTTTGTCTGAGTCGATGGAAGGAGGAGGTTGTTCTTAAGAGGTGTCTTTGATAAGGTCATCGTATCAGGATGATAATTAGAGTCCGAAGAGATCGAGTTTAGATTAGAGAAATAGGACACTTATAATTTCTTTGGATTTTTTTTTTCTTGAAGGAAAAGTTCTTCTAAGGTACACGAACGACCAAAATTAACACATCCTCCGTGAACCTTGTAAGTAATGTCACAAGTATATACCTTTTTATTAGGGTGAACTATATTATAATGCTACATTTCTTTTTGCATATCTTATATTGTCGCTTACAAAAGATAAATGTATTTTTAAATAGTCGCCATGTAGATGAATTCTATTCGAAGGTGATATGTCACTTATCTTTTGTGGGTGACTAAAAAGGATGATAAAAAGATGTCACTCTAACATTCCATTTATTTAAGATTTGTCATTTTGAGTTCCAATTAAGTGATATTTAAATTGCCCTGAATGCTAATATATGTTGGAAATGATGGGTTGGTCTCTTTTTAAAAAGGAAAAAAACTAATGCCCCCGCAGGGCGTCCTACCCATTCTTCCGATAGGCACAAGCTATGGGGCTTGCTCTTTTATGCCTCAGGATAGAAAGGGGGTAGATAACCTGAGTGGGGTAGGCAACCTGCACTCGTTGTAAGTATCTCTCTTTTAAAAAATGGCTAATCTACAAGAGTCCTTGGAAAAACAGGATGATTCTACTGCAAGCAACAATTACACTAGTTTACAAAGGGTAGTGGTCTTCCTACTTTCTCTAGAGTAGCCAGAATATTGATATTTCCTATCCAATCTCCATGATAAAGATGAAATTATCCACCACACCCTGTTTGAATGTAGTCTTGCTAAAGCTATATGGACTTCAAGAAAAGGGACTAAGAATGACTGCCACATGCCGTTTCCTACTCTTCTCACCCATTTCCTCTGTGCTACGTTCATCGGGGAGGAGGCACTTCCGACATGCCAGAATGCCCCTCCCCCTCGTCTCTTCCTCCCAAAAGTTCATTTCTCCCTTTTGTTCTCCCTCTTGTGGGGAGGTTCTTGTTTTGGGAACTTTGGTCCATAGAGGTTCGGCGTTCGGTTTAAGTAGCCCCTTGTTGTCGGGGCGCCCTTGTCTTTCCTTTCTAGTTGTTTTTTGTGTGTAGGTGGTGTTGATGTAGGCGGCGGTGCCTCCCATGGCCACTGTGCTCCCTTGGTTGGGAATTGTCACCGTGTAGTTGGCTCTGATCCTTGGCCAACCAGTCCTCACTTGATTCATCTTCAACGGCCCAAACTCCACAAGATCTGGAGTTTATCCTGTGCTCTTCGCTGTTGTTGTGATTTTCCTCTTTTAGTTGTGTCGAGCTCCCCCCTCGGCTCTCATGGTGTCCGTGAGATTTCCTCACCCAGTTGAGCCTCTGTTGGAGTTTGGCGGCGATAGTCTCTGACAGCTCTATGCGACAGTCAGGATTTGCAGCGTTGTAGTTGTGACGGTCCTCGTCGTTCAAACCCGTTAACCTAGGGCTGCCAATGGACCTCCAAATTCCATTTAGTCGACCCGTTTCCGCATTTTGTATAGGATGCGGAACTCCGAAAAGAATTTTCCGATAGCTTAGCGGAAGCAGAAATGGATATCCAAATTCTTATAGGATGCGAAAGCGGAAACACCCAATTTCGCATCCGCTTTTCCGTTTCCAATAACTTTTAATATATATTATATAATATTTTTATAATAAAATCTCCTCAAACTCGAAGCTTTGGCTCTTAATTTTTTAACTCATTGTCTCTCACCTCCCATCTATATGTAAATGTCATCTATTCTAGTCCCAATTATTGGCAGCTTTTTTCTCTAATGATATTTATATCTACATATATTGATTATCTATTACTCAACCATTATATATCACTATATGAATTTACCATACTAATTTGATCTTGTTATACTTCATTTAGTAAGGGTCATTATAAAGTACATGATGAAGAAGATATGGTAGAAAAGATTATTAAATTTATATTTAAAATTATTCATAAATTTAATAATTAATATACTTGTAAATTTATAAATTAATTCTAATTGTACAAATGTTGTTACATCCGAAGTTTCCATTTTGTTTTCGTTTCCATTTCTGATTTTTCGATAGAAAGCGGAAATGGATGCGGAAGCGGAAACACCCTTTTCCGTTTCCGACTCTGAAATTTCTTATAAGAAGCGGAAGCGGAAACACCCGTTTCCGATTCCAACTCCGACCCGTTGGTAGCCCTACGTTAACCCAATAACGAACTTGACCTGACTCTGCCTCCCGCAAACCGACCGAAGCCTCACAAGGGATATCAACACACACATGTCCGTGGAAATGTACATATAAGAGACTCCATATCTCACACATATTCACATAAAATGTACATATCCAATTCTGAGCCAAAGTCAAAGTGCAGAGTACAACTGCCTGGGACAAAACACCCAAGGCTCAACAGAAAGAAAATTACTCTGCTGGTGGCGTAGGCCCGACTCCGCTACGGTGCGGTCCCGAACTAGAAGAGGGACGGGAACCCTCCTGCTCTCCTTCACCTGAAAGAAGAAGGGGTGAGCCTCACAAGTCACTGGCTCAGTAAGGCAACTCCCCAAAAAGTCGAGAGAACGATAATCAAGTAGTAATATAAACAAAGTTTATGCTTAATTAAAAGGTAACACTACCTACACATGGTATTACAACTGTAATTAAATAAATGGCAAATCACGTACACGTGTACAAGCTAAAGAAGGGCATGCCGCACATGAGTCACGAGAACTGGTTCGCGACACTAGCCACTGATCCGGACAAACCATACAAGACTACCTCTCAATCTCACAGCCATGGACGAAAGGTCCAGCTACCGCTTCACCTCAACAAGGTCAAGAACTATAGAGACCAACCAACACTATAACAACTCTAAAATTTTAAAATTTTATAAATAACTTTAAATTAGAATAAAAGGAGAATAAATTAGTGGAAAAGGACAATAATTAAACCCATTAAGTCAAAATAGGAGTTGAGTTTACACTAATGGTTCATGAATAGATTAATGGGCCCAAAAGCTAAGAGCCCATTATTGGATGGGAGATAATTAAGTGTAAATTCGTACCCTAATTATTAATAAATATAAAAGTGTTAAGATAATTACTATTTAACTCATAATTATCATAAAAAGGAGTCTTAGGCCTATCCTAATCCCTTGGCCACGAAATTAGAGTCCTCCCCAAGCCAATTAGGTGGATAAATGCTAGTAAAAGGGAGATAATTATTGGAAATTCGGAGTTGGAGGAGAAGGAAGAGTTTTAAGTAAAGAGGAGTCTTAAGATATACAAATACTCTCCTATTTCGTCTCTAGTTGACCCTAGGCAACCTCTGGAGCTTGGAGAACGAGGAGAAGAAGCTTTTGGACGTGGAGAGCAAGGAGGAGAAGGCTAGGAACAAGGGGATTTCATCATCTTCAACCTTTCTTGCCCTAGGATTAAAAGCGTCAAAAGGTAGGCAATCTCTCAAGCACAAACTAAGTAATTTCGACCCTAGGTAGACCATGCTACCATCTTCAAAAGTCCCATGTTTTCCCCAATTTTTATCACGCAGATTAGGAGTATTTCATGCTCTAAAACCTGTTAAGAACATGCACCTGACTTGTCATGTTCACCGTAATTCCATGTCTATACTTGATCTCGTGCCTTGAAATTTTTATCATACATGCTTCATGATGTCAGGGATCGAATGACCCTATTTTCCCCAATTTCTATCATGTATCCTATTCAAATTTAAGTGTTTTTCATCACCGTGTATGACTTTGGGTCATCGCGAAGTAACTTCATCATAGCATGCCCAAACCATGTCCAATCTCTAATTATTCGTTACTGTGGATACAAATGCATGTCTAGTTTTGTTTAAAAGTGATTTCACGATTTTACATCAAGTACATGATTTTGTATAAATTTTACAAGTCCCCTGTATCACCATTGGAAGGATATGACCAAATCCCAAAAGTGAACCTGTTCACCTTTGGGGCTCGACCTGACCTTCTGAGAACGCGACGGTCCGACCCATCACGATTCTCAAAAGGTCGCGACATGAGTGCGACAGCCCGACACGTCGCGTTCTTCACATCCTGTACCAATTGTCCAAATCACGACAGATCCTGACGTCGCGTTTCTGGACCGATTGCGGTAGTCGTGACCGGTCACCCCGTCGTGTTTTTATAGCATCAATCGATTGGCTGTCCCTGTTCTTGTGAACGCGACTGACCTACCCGTCGCGATTTAAAATGCGATAGGTACCCCCGTCGCGTTTCTACTGTGTAAACCAGAACCTTAATTCTTCATGCAAACTGTGTTAATTATGTCATTTAACCACTGTTTAACTCCTGCCATGTACTGTTGTGAACAGTAACTGTAAGGAATCGTACAGAGCGCAGCAGAAATGCGATTTCCTCCAGTAGATATTGTTGCCGGCGGTCAAAATCAAACAAAAAATGGAGAACCTGCACGTAGGAAGATCCAATCTTTACCTTTGCGGGGTTGCGAAACTCCCGAACCCGGGGAGGAGGTAGCGCTGGAGGCGCTGGTGCTTCAAGCCGTTCAGGTGTCCGGCCTCTAGACGTATCCACGCGAGCTCTGGATGCAGACGGGGTCTCCTCGGTCTCTACGCGTCTCCCGGATCTCAACTCCACCATGTGCCAGAGAGAGAGGAGAGAGAAGAGGTGGGGGCACCCTGGAGAGAGAGAGAGGAGGGGGCGGCCAGAGAGGACCCTGTAGCTTGGGCCAGGGTTTAACTCTCCACGTGTATATATAGACTCTGCGGTTTTTCACAAAAACCTAGTTAATGTCTATATCGGTCATCCTGCCCAGTCTGCTCGGAACTCTATTGCGTGTGACCCTCTAGGCCCAAGTGCTAGTCCAGTTTTCAGCCCATTAATCCCAATAACTCTTTATTGACTACTACAATTAATTAATTACACAATCAATTATCGTCTCACGATAATTGACGGGCTTCCAATCAAGTTGGGTGCCAAGCAACACCACTTGATCCTGGAAAGCATTGGGGTTCAGCAACCCATTCAAGGAACCTTTTGTGTCAACAGATACCACGTGACTATAATCCTTCGCTCGTACAATGCTCCCGAGTGCACTTAGGGTATGGTCAACTGTCAAACCCTAATACGCGCACTCACTTGGATTAGATGCCGCACAACAATATCAGAAAACTCCTTTTCTGATAAGTAGTCATGCCCTGGCCAGGGACTATCAGGCATCTTTTCCTAGAGCATTCACTCTCTTATTACTGAGAGCGAGCGATCCCATGTTGGCCACATAATCACCTTCGAAGGTATTCCGCTAGATCCGAACACTTAACTGATTAAGACCCCATGGCTAGAGATCTATAAGTTAAGGTCAAAATCTAGAAGTCCACCGACAAGGTGTCCTTGGTGTCTCAGGTCTAAGGACCAATCACGCCACTGTGACAATGAATCTAGCTGGTTGACAGTTAGGTAACATTACCATCTAGCGATTCATAACGGATCAGTTCAGTGAACTCATTCTCCAATGAGCACCTACAGATTCACCTTAGTGTCTCCACACAAGTGACTATGAGACCAGTCACCCTCATCATATGAGCAGGTGCAACCTGTACTAGTTAACCGGATATTCGATGTCCTTCTCGAATATCCTCCGACTAGGAACAACTAAGAATATATGCTTAAAGGATATTAATCTCATTGTTATGATCTCATCATAATTAGTATCATTGCGCATATTCATGGACTTCATAATGAAACGATAAACGAATTACACATAATGAATATAAAAGTCTTATTATTATTATTAAAGAACAAGATTGTACAAGTTATGATTGGCTTGAGGACACCCATAACTAACAATCTCCCACTTGAACTAAAGTCAATCACCTTTATGTCTTAAACCCATAGACTCTAGGTGGCGCTCAAACACAATTTGAGTCAGAGGCTTCGTCAGTGGATCTGCAATGTTGTCAACTGAAGGAACTCTTTCCACCAATACATCTCCTCTAGTGATAATCTCCCTGATCAGGTGAAATCGCCTCAGAATGTGCTTCGACTTCTGATGAGACCGCGGCTCTTTCGCTTGCGTAATGGCCCCATTGTTGTCACACAGTAATGGGATCGGATCAGAGTCACCCGGCACCACACCAAGGTCGGTGATGAATTTCTTCATCCATTCTGCCTCCTTGGCGGCTTCGGCTGCAGCAACGTAATCAGCTTCTGTCGTCGAGTCTGCAGTGGTTTCTTGCTTGGAACTCTTCCAGCTCACTGCACCTCTGTTTAAGGTGAACACAAATCCAGATGTAGACTTGCTATCATCTGGATCTGACTGGAAACTCGAGTCAGTATATGCCCGAAGTTTCAAGTCCCCTCCTCCATAAACCAGAAATATATCCTTAGTCCTTCTCAAGTACTTAAGGATACATTTCACTGCCATCCAGTGTGTTTCACCTGGATTTGCCTGATATCTGCTCGTAACACTTAGAGCAAATGCTACATCAGGCCTTGTACATAGCATGGCATACATGATAGACCCTATAGCCGAAGCATAGGGGACTCTATCCATGACTGCCCTCTCTTCAGGAGTCTTAGGAGACTGCTCCTTAGAGAGATTAATCCCATGTCTCATTGGTATGAGACCTCTCTTGGAATTTTTCATGCCAAACCTTTTGACAATGGTATCTATGTACATGGATTGGGTCAAGCCAAGCATCCTCTTAGATCTATCACTATAGATACGTATTCCTAATACGTAGGATGCTTCTCCCAAATCCTTCATGGAGAAGTTCTTTGACAACCAAACCTTTACTGATGATAACATCCCTACATCATTCCCAATGAGCAAGATGTCATCAACGTAAAGTATGAGAAAAGTGATAGCACTCCCACTGATTTTCTTATACACACATGGTTCATCTTCATTCTTAATGAAGTCATAAGATTTGATAGCCTCATCAAACCTTATGTTCCAACTACGAGAAACTTGCTTCAATCCATAGATGGACCTTTAAAGCTTGCATACTTTATCTAGACACTCTTTGGATGTAAAACCCTCAGGCTGTATCATATACACTTCTTCCTCAATGTTTCCATTGAGGAAAGTAGTTTTTACATCCATCTGCCAGATCTCATAATCAAAGTACGCAGCAATGACGAGAAGAATTCTGATCGACTTTGTCATGGCAACTGGTGAGAAAGTTTCGTCATAGTCAATTCCTTGCCTTTGACGATACCCCTTTGCCACCAACCTTGCCTTATAAGTGTCGATCTGTCCATCTGCACCGATCTTTCTCTTAAAGATCCACTTGCACCCAATAGGTACAATACCTTCAGGCAAGTTTACCAAGTTCCAAACTTGGTTGGTGTACATGGACTGCATCTCAGAATTCATGGCATCTCGCCATTTCCCTGACTGAGGACTATCAACAGCCTCTTGGTAGGTCTTTGAATCATCATCCTCATTATAAAACATGCCTTCACTGATATGTCCAACATATCTTTCAGGCTGTCTAGGTACTCTACCAGACCTACGCTGAATGTGTGTATATTCCTGAACAGGTTCCGAAACCGATGTTTCAACTGGTGGACTTTGCACAGTTTGTGGATCTAGAACCTCTTCTAGATCTAACTTACTCCCACTGTCCTCTTGGGTAAGGTACTCCTCTTCCAAGAAGACAGCTCTCCTGGCGAAAAACACTCTTTGTTCACCAGGATGGTAAAAGTAGTACTCAAACATTTCTTTTGGGTATCCAACAAACCTGCACTTATCGGTTTTGGATTCCAGTTTATCTGGGTCATGTCTCTTCACGTGGGTAGGACAGCCCCAGATTTTAACATGTTTAAAATCAGGCTTTCTACCCTTCCATATCTCATATGGAGTAGAAGACACAGATTTACTGGGAACCCTGTTCAGTAGATATGCCGCTGACTCTAGCGCATATCCCCATAGGGAAACTGTGAACGGCTCATCATGGATCGTACCATGTCCAACAAGGTGCGATTCCTCCTTTCCGATACACCATTCATCTGTGGTGTATAGGGAGGAGTCCATTGAGAAAGAATACCATTGTCCTTTAAGAATTGTGTGAACTCTGTACTCAAGTATTCACCTCTTCGGTCTGACCGTAGGATTTTAATGCTTTTTCCAGTTTGCTTCTCAACTTCATTCTTAAATTCTTGGAACTTCTCAAACGCTTCAGACTTGTATTTCATTAAGTAAACAAATTCGAACCTTGAGTAGTCATCCGTGAATGTAATGAAGTATGAGTAGCCACTCTTGGCTTGGGTAGACATTGGACCACATACATCCGAGTGTATTAGTTCCAATATGTCCTTGGCCCTATCTCCATGTCCACTAAATGGAGATTTGGTCAACTTACCCATTAAATAGGATTCGCAAGTTGCATATGATTCATAATCAAATGGATCCAAGTATCCATTCTTATGCAACTTTTGAAGCCTATTCTCGCTAATGTGACCAAGCCTACAATGCCATAAGTAGGCAATGTTCACACTATTCTTACTTCTCTTAGGAGAAACATCAACATGGAGATTTTCATAAGAAACATCAAGCAGATACAACCATTCACCAAATTTGCTAAAGCAACTATTTATTTCTCAAATAAACTGAACAACTATTGTTCTCAATGGTAAACTTGTATCCAATTCTGTCTAAACAAGAAACATAAATAATGTTCTTAATGATACTGGGCACAAAGTAGCAATCATCTAATAAAAGTAAATCTCCTGAGGGTAATTTGAGCTTCACTGTCCCCACAGTGTGTGCACCAACACTTGCGCCGTTTCCAAGCCTCAAGTTCACCTCGCCCTTGCTCAGCTTCCTTCTACTTGTCTGCACCTGCACATCATTGCAGACATGAGAAGCACATCCAGTGTCTAAAACCCAAGATGTAAATCTCTAATAGACAAGTGAAGATCTATCATATAGATACCTGAAGCTTCGCCAAGCTTCTGCTTCTCCTGAGCCTTCGTTGCAAGGTAGTCCTTGCAATTTCTTTTCCAGTGCCCCTTCTTCTTGCAGTGGAAGCACTCACCCTTTTCTTCTCCTTTGCTTATGTCCTTCTTTTGCTTCTGCTTGGATTGCTTCTTTGCATTGCCTTTCTTAAAGGCTTGCACTGCTCTCCTCTTCTTGTTGGACTTTCCAACCATGAGAATAGTGGGCTTTTCCTTCTTAAGGTTGCCCTCAGCAGTCTTCAGCATGTTGAGCATCTCAGCTAAACTCACCTCAATCTTGTTCATTGTAAAGTTTACAATGAACTGAGAATATGAATCTGGAAGTGACTAGAGAATGAGGTCCGTGCTCAGTTCCTTATCAAGAGGAAAACCAAGCCCCTCGAGCCTCTCAATCCACTCTATCATCTTCAGCACATGAGTCTGAACTGAAGACCCCTCTGCCATACGAGCTTTGAACAGGGCCTTGGATATCTCATATCTCTCTACCCTGCTCTGCTCTTCAAAGAGCTCCTGTAAGTGCTGCATGATGGATCTAGCATCCATGTTCTCATGTTGCCTTTGCAACTCATTGCTCATTGAGGCAAGCATGTAGCATTGGGCCAGAGTGGAATCCTCCTTCCACTTCGCAAATTCAAGTGTTTCCTCTTTAGGTGCATCTAGAGGTGGTTCAGCGGGGATCTCACCTTCCAGGACATAGGCAATGCGCTCAGACCTGAGGACAATCTTCAGGTTCCTGAGCCAATCCGAGTAATTCGGGCATGTCAATTTGTTGGCATCCAGTATGCCACGAAGTGGGTTACCTGACGACATTTTTGCCTATAAAGGAAATGTAAACACAATTAGCAGATGATCATAATAATAATTAAATCTAGATTAGGACTTTAATCAAGATCAGCTCCCACTATTTTTTGACAGACTGTATAACCCTCAGATATACAGAGTGGGAGACTCCGACGGTCTCCTAGTGGGGATCTAAATCTTACAGACTCATAGCATGACCTTGTGGATAGCACAACAAATCATACTATGATCTAAAAGCGGTCAACTCTTGACACTTGCAACTCTTGCAATATCCGATCTTATTTTGGCCCCTGAATTTTAATGACCTTGTGGATAGCACAACAAATCATTAAATCCAGTCAAAGCAGTACCATCATTACGTAACGAGCATAGATTTGGATGTAGCCCTTGTGGATACCACAACAAAGCTACACCGTTCCTCTACCCCATTTAAGGCATCACCATGCCATAGTTTTAGTCTGTCATCAGATTTGGCAAGTCTTGTGGATAGCACAACAAACTTGCCCGATCTAATGGCAATCCTAAAACTATAATGATGGAGGGCCACGTAATTCATTCTTAATGATTACGCTACGACTTAAAATTTAAACGAGGAGGGATTTTGACATATTTTATCTTGGTCTCTATATCTGCGTGCTATTGATATATAGAATTTGGAATATCATATATATTTAATTATATATATCATAGCACATTCCACACATATCACATATATGAAGAAAAACGATGGATGATCATGGACTTTAACCTAGAGTGGTATTACCAGAGCCAGTTGGTAATCCACAAACATGGCAAACATATGGCAGCCCCGCATCGTATGCTCTTGCTTGATGTAACTCTATCTCCATGAAGGTCTTGCATGGTACTTTCCTCCATCTCCGCCAATCCGCTTCTTAAAATTACAAGTAACATTAAATTGGGCTCGTAGGCCCATAAATATACATCAGATAATAATAAGAAACCTTGAACAAGTCAATGGGAGTACATAACAGGAGGGAGATAGAATGTACAACCCGGATTTAATAGAGGGAGAGAGGGAGGCATACAGTCCTCATAAATTACATCACATGCCATAAACCATAAAAATCATCACATGATATCTAGGTCCATGATCATCCATCCACACATCAACACATCACATGCATCAATAAGCAATTATCACATAATTACTTCTGAAATAACTTTTATTTAAGAAATATAATAATTATATTTTGAAAAAAAACCATTTAACTAAACAATTTAGCTAACATGGATAACATCTAAACAACTTTAGATAAACGCCATTCACCGTTGCTGCATTAATCCGCCAAAATTTACTGTTAATTAATTTCACAAGAATCACATTCTTAAATTAATTAACATGCATTAATTAGATGAGAGGAAATAACTAAAACGCTTTTAAATTTCCCTTAAACTAATTAAGCGATGGGTCAAACATATGAAAAATAATTTAACAGAGAGTTAAACATTTTAAAACTCTTAAAACTAATTTTCATAATTTTTTGGTATTTTTAGATTTTTTGTGGCTTTTAAACAATTTAAAAACTTAAAGGGGGGGGGGGGGGAATGGACCGGTTGGATTCCGACCGCGGCCCGCGTGGGACCCGCAGGGGTCCGCCCGCAACTTACCCGCAGGCGGACCCACGCGCGGCCCGCGAGGGATCCGTGCGCGGCCCGCGGGGGACCCGCGCGGGGTCGCCCCCTCCGCCCGAACGGAGGGGGCGTGCGGCTAGGGTGAAACCCTAGCCGCTGTCGCCCTCGGGCGCAGGGCGGCCCCGCCAGCCCCTACGCCGCCACGGCGGCCGCGGACGGCGCCGGAGGCCGCCTCCCATTGCCCCAAACGTCCAGAAAATCCCGAAAAACCCCAAAAATTACAAAAAGCACCCCTTCTTGGACTGTCCAAGAAGCATGGCGGCGGCATCTCGCAGAGGGCCGTATGACCTCCACAGAGGGCCAAACGATGCCACAAAGGGTTCTTCACGATGCCCTTGGTACAAGTAACGATTCCCATGTACCAAACAGGAAGTGCACATCCCATGTGCGACCCAAGAATGCAGCAAACTTGGCGATTCATGCAGAACGCGAATCGACGAAAACGCATGAAAAACATTCATATGGTGCCGATTTCGACCGAGCCAGCAACCTGGCTTTGATACCACTGTAAGGAATCGTACAGAGCGCAGCGGAAACACGATTCCCTCCGGTAGATATCGTTGCCAGCGGTCGGAATCGAACAAAAAACGGAAAACCCGCGAGTAGGAAGATCCGATCTTTACCTTTACGGGGTTGCGAAACTCCTGAACCCGGGGAGGAGGTAGCGCTGGAGGTGCTGGTGCTTCAAATCGTTCAGGTGTCCGGCCTCTAGACGTATCCACGCGAGCTCCGAATGCAGACGGGGTCTCCTCGGTCTCTACGCATCTCCCAGATCTCAACTCCACCATGTGCCAGAGAGAGAGAAGAGAGAAGAGGTGGGGGCGCCCTGGAGAGAGAGAGAGGAGGGGGCGGCCAGAGAGGACCCTGTAGCTTGGGCCAAGGTTTAACTCTCCACGTGTATATATAGACTCTACGGTTTTTCACAAAAATCCAGTTAATGTCTATATCGGTCATCCTGCCCAGTCTGCTCGGAACTCTATTGCGTGTGACCCTCTAGGCCCAAGTGCTAGTCCAGTTTTCAGCCCATTAAGCCCAATAACTCTTTATTAACTTACTATAATTAATTAATATCTCATATTAATTAATTATACAATCAATTATCGTCTCACGATAATTGACCGGGCTTCCAATCAAGTTGGGTGCCAAGCAACACCACTTGATCTTGGAAAGCATTGGGGTTCAACAACCCATTCAAGGAACCTTTTGTGTCAACAGATACCACATGACTATAATCCTTCGCTCATACAATGCTCCCGAGTGCACTTAGGGTATGATCAACTGTCAAACCCTAATACGTGCACTCACTGTTAGAATGTGGAGCCCGAACTCTCTAGCAAATTTTGGCTTACAGAAGTGAAGCAGTCGAATGCATCAGTTGAAGTCAGGAGTCGAATGCATCAGTCGAATGCATCAGTTGAAGTCAGTAGTCGAATGCATCAGTCGAATACATCAGTTGAAGTTAGCAGTCGAATGCATCAGTTGAAGTCAGCAGTCAAATGCATCAGTCGACTTATGCAGTGGGAGCCTGTCTGCAGTCGAATGTAGCATTCGACTGCAGCAGTCGAATTTGTCAAGGCATTCGACTTCTCCTTTCCCAGGTCAGACGACTTTGCAGTTCTGAGGCAGTTCTGAATTAGGGGTTTTTTTGTCCATGTGAATCTCGATTATGGCGCCCTAACCTGCCAGTATATAAAGGGGGGTATATTCTCTTTGTATGTGGGTTCTGGTTGTAGTATTGAAAAGCTGCTGTGGCCGTGGACGTAGGAAGGCTCTTGCCTCCGAACCACGTAAAATCTGGTGTCTGTGTGTTCTTCTTCTCCCTTCTTCCATCTCTTCTCCAAACTCTACATGTGAGTTGTGTGAGAGAGGGATGTCGATCGGGGGGACAATTTCCCAACACTCACTTGGATTAGATGCTGCACAACAATATCAGAAAACTCCTTTTCTGATAAGTAGTCATACCCTGGCCAGGGACTATCAGGCATCTTTCCTAGAGCATTCACTCTCTTATTACCGAGAGCGAGCGATCCCATGTTGACCACATAATCACCTTCGAAGGTATTCCGCTAGATCCGAACACTTAACTGATTAAGACCCCATGGCTAGAGATCTATAAGTTAAGGTCAAAATCTAGAAGTCCACCAACAAGGTGTCCTTGGTGTCTCAGGTCTAAGGACCAATCACGCCACTGTGACAATGAATCTAGCTGGTTGACAGTTAGGTAACATTACCATCTAGCGATTCATAACGGATCAGTTCAGTGAACTCATTCTCCAATGAGCACCTACAGATTCACCTTAGTGTCTCCACACAAGTGACTATGAGACCAGTCACCCTCATCATATGAGCAGGTGCAACCTGTACTAGTCTAACCGAATATTCGATGTCCTTCTTGAATATCCTCCGACTAGGAACAACTAAGAATATACGCTTAAAGGATATTAATCCTATTGTTATGATCTCATCATAATTAGTATCCATTGCGCATATTCATGGACTTCATAATGAAACGATAAACGAATTACACATAATGAATATAAAAACCTTATTATTATTATTAAAGAACAAGATTGTACAAGTTATGATTGGCTTGAGGACACCCATAACTAATAGTAACGACATGTTTATGTATAGTGGGTAATATTCATATGATTTCTAATAATTAAAAGATGTGTGCACAATTATCTCTTGCTCACTTGATTCTCTTACACATGCACACGCTAAACATGAATCCTTGTCGTGAAATCTTACCGAATTTACTCAATAATATATCTGGTAATCAAGTGCAATTATTCACATAAATTCCCTATTTATTTTAATGAACTTGTCTTCGTTTTATACGCTTGATTTGAACACCGCTATCACGTCTCTTTGCCTTCAAGCACTCAAGGCATGACGGACAATCGTTTTCTTACACACTTCTATCTTGGCTTGGACGGCCTCTCCGTTAGGAATACTCCTGACTGGACCAGGAACTCCTTGTCGAGGCCTCCGTAAGACTCCTTGGCTTTGGCGGACGTCCATTGCCGACGAGCGGGTTGTACCATCAATACCTATTTTACCCTTAGGGATCAGCATGGTCCAACGGCCTTAGTGTGTTCTCTCTTATCTCGATATCACGCTGGACCTCTGGCATGTGTTCATAACACGGCTATTGGGCGGTTGTGACTTCTACCAGATTGTCGACACTCGACCGGGTGTGTTGTGCAACTGCTATTATCGTCTGTTTATCATTGTTTTATGAACATGACCCTGTTCTCATCTACTATCTTGACACTCTCACCTATTCACGTTCTCTCTACACTCTCATCTATTCGTCAATTACTCTTATCTATTCTTGGTACTCTATTTGGCCATACATTTGATTGTTTAGGATAACAAACATAATCATGCCATACAACATTATAAAGGGCCTGATCTGGTCCTGGGAGGTGCGCCCGAAGGTTATAGCTCGCGGGGGTTTAATGATCAAGGTATACGACATAATACCCATGTGCCATACTATCAAAATTTAATCAAAGACAATCAAATCACTATACTATGTTCTCTCGGTCGACAAAAAGTTCGACCAAATGTGCTATCTCTACTAGTGCACTTTGGTGCAAACGTTACATGCTATTTCGTTATATGGCTAATCCATTATCATGCTAGTTGTGCTATCTTCATGTGAAAGTACTATTGTTCTCTTGCTATCATGCAACATTACTCTCTCGACTATACCTGATCGTTCTCTATAGTTATCCTGCTTGACAAGATATTAATCACTTAAAGCATGCCTGTTTATACGGGATATTAAGTCCTACTGGGCGTTTATCGCTCATCCTGCGCTATTTGTTTCATGTGTTTTAGGTGAGTCTGATAGAGACTACCACACTCATGAGGAAGGGAATGAGGAGGAGCAGGAGTGACCTCACTTTACGACAACCAAAGCTTTTTAGGAGTTAGTTAGTTGAATAGTTGGTTTGTGGTTATTTTCTTTTGAATAAAGTACTCTGGACCCTAGTTATGGCTCTGAATTAGTGATTGTAATAGATGTTAGTGGAAATTATTTAATGAAGTTGGATAGTTTGGCATTACACTAATTTATGCAATGATTTGGTGTTTAATTCTCACTCTATACTATTTATTTAATTATATTACCGCTTCGATATTCTGCGTCGGGATGTTACAAACACCACTCCTGCAGCCCACACAGCTGCAGGCTCATGCCTGGCACCTTTAGGGACTCAGGCACGAGCTCCATAAAGTGAGGCACTGGAAAACGCGACTAGATTGGGACCAGTACGTCTACTGGTGTCTGTCCCCCAACCACGAGAGCACTACAAGCGACTGCACACCCACAAACACAAGTCACTGCCCACTACCGTCTTTCCCTCAGTCGGACGTACAACTCAAAATCAGAAGTGAGGGTGTCCAGGAAGACGACACAAACCTTGACGGTACACACAGTACCGGGACAACCCCGAGCACCCTGTGCTTGGCTCACAATGAACCTGGAGTATCTAACTCGAGAGGTAACCACGGAAGGCGTTAAACAACCCAACTTGCTATGCACACATATCCAAGCAAACTCGATGTTTACAATCACGATATAAGCCAACACACCCCTTACATACTCTACATTACTTAACCAACACTGCACAAGCAATGTACAATAGAAAACATACAGACTGGCCACAAAACCCTATAGCTCGGGTGGCCACATTCTAAAATGCGACCAACATAGTGGACGCCATTCGAAGCATGAATTGTGATGGACAAACCCGTCGCCTTAAAACCTGAATTGCGACTGGACAAGTCGTCGCGTTCAAATCGTGACGTCTGGGTCCGTCGCCTTTCAGACAGAAAAACCCTACCTTGTTCTCTCATTCCGAAAACCACATAAAACAACTATACATGATTGAAAGCAAGAATTAACCATCCATATGATACTCTAAACATGCTTTCTACCAATTGTACACAAAACTATACTTGAAATATCTCTAATCTAATCCACACAAGACACACAACCAAAACAAGGAGAAAGCTCCCCTACCGATATGAAGAACGCAATAACGACACCGTCACAGTGTTTCCCGCGCTCCGAAGCACCTCCTCACACCGAAAGCATGTCGAAAAACACTTCAACAAGCTCAAATCACCAGCAAAGCCTCCCCCAAATCTCCCTGCAGCTTAACAGTGCAACCTACATTGTTTGGCCAGGGCTGGGAGCCCAAACAAGATGCAGGCTAAATCGCGACGTATCGGGCCGTCGCGTTTAAAATGCGACATACTTGGTCATCGCAATTAAGCCCTGGCGTCCCTGCATGCGCGGCGCGCATGTAGCTGTGCCCACGTAAAAGCGGCATTAAATTACGACGTAGTTGGTGGTCACGTTCATAAAGAATCGCGACGCCTATGTTGGTCTCGTTCTTAATGAACACGCCAGAGGTCTGTTGGGCTGGAATTTTCCAACCCTCCAGCCTCACACCCTGCTACACACAACATCTAACACACATGCACACACATACAAACTCAACTAATGGGCCACACACTGACCCCCAAACCCGATAAACTACGATTCGAAAGTTTAAAATATTACAGTAGTCCCTTTGGCGCTCTTGTTCACGCCCCTTGGATTCACCTTACCTTGTCGGTCTACGTGCTCCTTCCCGGTGAGTCGTTCGTGGGCGTGCTTCATCACAGTGGCTTACCTGCGGCAAAGTCCAGTCTTCTTCCCCATCATTTCTGTGCAACACATGGGCTGTGGTGTTATCTGATGGTCTTTTCTTTGGGTTTTCTAGTGTTTGCCCTCTCTATTTTGCCCGTTGGTCCTTGGGCTGCCTTGTACACATGTGTTTTCTTTGCCGGTGGCCCATGTTACCCAACTCTGTTAGGTGGCTCTGCCACCTTCCTTTCCCTCTGTTGTACTTGTTTGCTTAGTGAAATGGCAACATCTTTTATTGTCAAAAAAATATACAGGACAAGGTCCAATCTTGGAGTTGTCCACCTTATGCAGATCACAAAAGGGACTTTATTTTTATTTTTTATTTTTTTACTGACAAAGTTTGTTGCCATTTCATTTAAGTAACTAGTACAACTTTAAAGGAAGAATAGTTGTCAGTGCCACCCAAACAAAGTTGGTGGCGTACCACAACTACACTATAACAAGCAAAGACGTAAAGAGTTACCAATGGACCAACAACCCATACATAGAGGTCAACACCATAGAATCCTAATTAAGAACTGAAGGTGCTCTGCGTGCCGAAAGTCGCACAAAAATGTTGGAGAGATTCACCGGCAACACCGGCAAGAGGCCAATGTGGTAAAACAATCCCCACAAACATCTTGTACACCCCTGGGGGAGCTCGATTGGGCCGGCGGGGTTAGGTGCTTCTAGGGGGTGCGACCAAGAGTGCCACGAATCCTCCACCGTAGCTGAATACAAACCACAAGGGAACATGGCAGTCGAGATTTGAGATCTTGAAAGCTAGGGCACTGAAATCCAAGATAGCTGGTAGATGTGTTGGTGCACCAAACATTGGGGTGGGATGGAGATGATGGGCATCACCTTCACCCCCGACAATTGAAGCTTCACCGACATCAAAGGGGCACAAAGGGATAGGCAAAAAAACTTAATAGGCAACGAAAACAACAGATGCCGCATGCCGAAGTCCAACTACGTTGGAGAAGATAGCACTGATTGAAATCAGTGAGAGAGCCTCCACACTAGGTGGAGAAAAAAAACCTCCCCAAGAGGGGAAACTGTACTGGGAAACCTAGTTTCCAAAACAAACCACCACGCAAGAAGAAAGGACTGGAAAAAAGATATGGAAGGGAATCGAATGGGAGTAGGGGAGGGGGGAGGGAGAGTTACTAAGAGGCACCCCCTCCCCTCCCGTCAAAGCCGAGGGAGAAGCCGCTCGTCGATCACGCCACCGCGCTGCAGGGAGTCAGAGAGGAGCCCTTCCATCCTGGAGTTTCACTCGCTGCCACTGTAGCAAACTGAATTTTTAAGAAAAATAAAAATTTAAATAAAGAATTAAAACCTAGCTAAATGGATATTTAAATGAAAAGAGTATTAAATAAAATCCATTAAATAGAAAAGAGTAATGGGCTTTGCTTAATGGGCCCTCTAGAATTTATTGGGTCAAATATGAATTTACAAAGGGAGAATAATAAGAAAATATCCTAAATTCGGAGAGTTTAATTATCTCATAATCGGAAATGGGTTATTAAAGCAATAAAAGTGGCAATTAGAGTTAGAATTGGATTCCTAAACCTACCCCATATAGTCTAGCACGAATTTAGATACTATCCTAACCCAATTAGAGATTGAAAAGCAAGAGAGGAAAGGTGGAGTTAGGAAATCTCGTAATTAAGAGGAATTTGAGTAGTAGTAGGAATATGAACTTGTATTTATATAAATACATCTCATAAACCCTATTGGCCGACCCTAGCTCGTTGCCAAAGGTTGTTGGACGTGGAGAAGAGGCCAAGGAGGAGAAGATATCTCGTGGGAAGAAGGAGTTCTTGGAGCTTCTTCCTCGTTCTGGAGTTCTAAGCCCTAGAAGATAAATCGAGTCAAAGGTACATTCTCACTAGCAAAAACCAAATCAAATCCATATATATGTAGTTCCAATCACTAGGAACAAAAGCCCTCTTATTTCATAATTTTTCATCGAGCCAATCTTTTGTTCTTGATTTTAGAAGTTCTGCAAACATGATAACCCCGAGTCATCATGTTTGAATCATATCTCCATGTATACTTGATCCCATGCTACGAAATTTTTATTGTAGATACTTCATGTTGTTAGGGATCTTTTGCCTCTAAAAGCTTTAAATTTCATCGAGCATGTTGATCGAATTTAATCAATCTTTATCTCTGTGTCATGTTCTGAATAACCTGTTCTTGTTCATGCTCAAACCCTGTATGAACCATGCTCTCTCTCTAATTTTGATTTACTGGAAGTACCCTTACATGTCTAGTTTAATTTGCAACTTGTTTCGTGATTTTTCATCGACTATGTAACTAGTTATGATTTTTCAAAGTACCCTGTGTCCAAACAAGTCAAGTTGGCACACAATCCAATGTAGAACACTTTTTCCCGCTCGAACTCAGGTGAAGTACCTGAGAACGCGACGGCTCGACACGCCATGTTCTCAGAGCCGTCACGACCAACGTCTTGTCGTGTTCTGAACACGACAGGAAACCCTGTCGCGTTCTGGCCGTCTGAGCAGACAGCCCTGTCGCGACCCGTACAGGACCCTGTCGGTTCCATCATGACCCTGTCGCGACCCTTACATGGTATGTCGCGTTCACCGGATTTTTGATGAAAACCCATAAAAATTTATTGCTCTCACTTTCTAAAATATTCTTACGCCTTTTTAATAGTCATACACGCAGTAAAAACACCTGTGTTTAATGGAGCTATATTGAATGCTTTAAAAATACATATTCACGACTTCTTTTCTATCTATGATTTCTCTTACACATGCACACACATGAACCATCCATATATGGCTGAAATCTGGCACAAAATATCTCATAATGTATCTGATAATTTATTGCAATAAAGTATATTAATTGCCCTATTTTAAAGGACTTGTATTCGTTTCTTGCGTTGTTTATATACCGATATCGACGCTCCACTGTTCTAGTCCACTGTTCTAGAATTCTTCTAAAACGTCGAGCACCTGTTTTATATACACTTTACTTGGCTTGTGGTGAACTCTCCGTCGGATATTCCTTTCGCCGGACTAGTGAATCCTTGCACAAGGCCTCCGTAAGTCTCCTCTGATCATGGATTCCCACATGGTCGACGAGCCGGTTGTACCCTAACACCCATTACACCTTTAGGGATCGATATGATCCAAACGGCTGTTAGAAGTTTGTTCTTACCTTGAATCACGTCGGACCTCTGGACTTGTGCATAACATGGCCAGCGGAAAGATCGTGAGTTCCACCTGATTGCCAACACCAAGTGCGCATGTTGTGCAACTGTTACTATCGCCTGTTTACTCGTCGCATTACGTGCAATGTCCACTAGCTCTCATCTGTACTCTACTCGCTCGTCTATTCACATTCACTCTACTATCTCGTCTATTCATCTAGTGCTCTCATCTACTTCTTGGTACTCTATATTGGCCATTGACTGATTGTTTAAAGATAAACAATATAACCAATACCTGGCAATATATAAAGGGCCCGATCTGGTCCTGGGATGTGCGCCCGAAAGTGCTAGTGCCCATGGGAGTTAAATGATCAGAGTGTTTGGCATCACACTCAAGTGCTATCTATCTCAACTATCTATATGACAATCAAAACACAAAACGTGCTATACTCTCTCGATGTCTAGAATGACAAACAAGTGCTATACTCGTCGTGCTATTATACTTGTGCTAGTTGTGCTATGGCCATCCCGTTATTCGTTATGTACTCGATACTTATGCTATTTTTGAAAACTATACTCGATCTCGTGCTATTGTGCTATCCTGTTACCTGTTATGCTATCACTTGCTATATTTTGACTCTCTTGTACCTGCTATCTTTAGATACTCTGCCATTAAAAGCGTTAATTATTTAAAGCTGCTTGAGCCTGAGATTTAAGTCCTACTGGGCGTTATCGCTCACCCTACGTTATTTGATGTTGTGTTCTCAGGTGAGACCGAGGATGACACGTACACTCACGAGGAAGGGAATGACCAAGAGTGAAGCCAGGAGTACCCTCGAGTCATTATGTTATCTTAGAGTTGTAGTTAGAATTTCCTTTTTGCAATGTAATTGGGCCCTATAGATGGCTCTGATGTTAGTGGTTATAACTAGACATTTGACAAGTTATTAATGAGAAAGATTTGCTTTAGTATTATTCAATGCGCAATAGTTTGATGTCTAGTATTCGCTCTATACCTTTTTCTTGCAACTGCCTTCGCGCTTCGATATTCCGCGTCGGGGCGTGACAACCACATTATAATCATGCGACACATTTGGAAGACTAGATCTCTTAAAGTATTTAAAAATAAAGATCTTTTGTCAACTCAAATCATTTTCCAAAGCTCACCATGATATTTGTTTGTGGCCATCTCTTGTGGAGGCTTATCCTAGCTTTGCACTTTTGAAGACTGCCCTCCAAATCATGCCCTGCTTGTTCCACCATTTTGATGGTTGACTTTCAAGAATGCTATTACTTCCAGTGCAGTCTTGATGTTGCCTTTTTTGTTTCTTTGACTATTAAGGTATGTTGCCTTTAACTTAAGGAGAACAATACAAGATAAGGGAGGGAGCAGGAGTAGACGCCACCTATACCCTACATGCGCCGCCCACACTGCTGAAAGTATAGAGGATGAAGGCACCCAATGGACTAGAGGTCTTTCATAGAAGAAGACACCAAACATCCCAAAGAAAAGAAAATAGATGAGCATGTTAAGTTGCACAGAGCTGATGGAGGTCGCAGGACATCGCCGGTAAGAGGCCAACGGGGTATATTGCACCTATCTCCTGTCATAGTTACAACACCTCTTGTCCTACAGAAGTTGAAGCCGTAGCCATATCTTTAATGGAAACAGTTGGGCTATCCAAGACAAGCGTCCCATTGTTCTTGTTAGTGATGCTTTGAACATGATCGATGTCATAACTGATATGAAAGCTCCTATGTGACAATGCAGCTCTATTATTGATGATAGTAATTAAAGAACTATTGTCCATATATATATCCATTTGTTAGTGTTGCTTATACACCTAGATCTCTTACACAACTACTCACCTCATGGCTAAGCATGCTTTGGTTGAGGGCCTTGTTGGAGAATGGACGTCCCTTTTTTTGTTTTGATTGCTGTTAGCTCTCTACCTATAATCTTTCTTATTTAGTGAAATGAAGCGCCTACATATACACTGCTGGAGAAAGAGGATACGTAGACGGCTTAGAGCCGTCTACAAAAGCTACGAAACCGTCTACAAAAGTGTTTGTAGACGGCTATGAAGCCGTCTAGACCGCCGTCAACAAAAGTTTCGTCTACAAAACATTCGTAGACGACTACAAAGAATCTGTCTACAAAAGTAGTTTATGTAGACGGCTATTGTAGCTGTCTACAAAAAAATTTATGTAGACGGCTACAGAAGCCGTCTACATATAATTTTTTTTGTAGACATCTGAAATAGCTGTCTACAAATCTTTTTATGCACCAAAAAAAATGGTCTCTGGTTGGCATTGCAACGTGAGCTCAAAGACTTTCTCCACCGTCGTAGTCTCAAAGGGGATCTTTCCTGCTCAGTCCTCGATCCGTATGCTCTAGTTGAGCACACAGATGCCGTCCAGTCGCAGCTGCGCGTTTACATACGAGATCCCCCGTGCCCTCACCTGCCCGCCCACCGGCTGTCACTGTTCCCAGCCCCAACTACTCCGGCCTCTCCATGACTGAACCCCTCGAGTTGGTGTACCGGAGATGATCTTCGGAATGTGATCTTGTGGTCCCTGGTGTATTGGTGGCTGTACAGGTACTGGTGGAGCGTCCCTGTGGCGGAACTACTGAGCTCCTGGGTGCATGAGGAGATACTCCCCATGTTGCTGTCTGCTCGGGGACGACCTGCAGTACCGCCATGCTCGGCGTGGGAGGTGGGGAAGAACCTCATGGCAGAGCTCTGCAGGTTGCCGCCGCCGCCACCCGCAGAGCCGCCGCCGTGCCGGCCCGCCGCCAGTAGATTCGCCGCTGCCGCCGACGCCCACCACGCACAGTCGCAGAGAAGCGCCACCACCGCGATCAGCACCATCACGGGCGCCACGCCGCCACCTCAGGCACCTTCATCGTCGCGGGATCGCATGATCCCCGCCCTTGACACCGCCCCGAGAGGAGAGAGATCGAGTCGCGGGGGAGACGGGGGGGGGGGGGGGGGGGAGAGGCGCGGCGGTGGTGACCTGCACTGAAAACTGAGGGGGAGGAAGATTAAGAAGGAAGAAGAGGAGGATGGGGGTGCGGCGGCTCATGCTCTCTTGAGGGTTTTCTTGGGGAAAAAGAAAAGAAAAAGGGAGGAAGAGGTGGGGCTTTGGCGGGTTGGAGGGAAACGAAAAAAATTCCCAAACCGCCTACGGAGGGAAAATTAAAAGAGGGCGGGATGTTTTGAGTTAAAATATGTTGGGGAATTTTAGGGGATTTGGCGCCCGGCGGAAAATTTAAAAGGATTTGGCGCCAGAGGAGTCCGGGGGAGGGGGAAAATTTAAGAGATTTGGCACCGGGGAATATTTTCGGGATTGGTGACTTATGGAGTTGGAGATATAATAATTTTTATTAATATTTAAAATATTAAGATATAAAATGTGTAAATTTATAAATAAAAC
Organism: Colocasia esculenta; assembly: GCA_014218235.1. Classification (NCBI taxonomy): domain Eukaryota; kingdom Viridiplantae; phylum Streptophyta; class Magnoliopsida; order Alismatales; family Araceae; genus Colocasia; species Colocasia esculenta. The sequence goes on from CM024762.1 coordinate 122,695,357, forward strand.
TATTAATATTAATATATATATATATCAGAATATTAATTTTAATGTATTATATAAAATGTAAAAATTAAGTAGTATTTAAATACTATTTATAAATAAAGATGTACAAATCTATTAATATTTACATATATCTATATGTGTTACCAAAGAAGAAGAAAAACTACTAAAAATTATTAGTATTTAAATATTAATTTATAAATAAAGATGTACAAATCTATTAATTTTACATATAGATTTATGCATGTAGATATAAATACATAGATATTACCTACATAGATATTTATGTCTATATATATTATATAAATATCTATATATTATAGATATTATATATTAATACATATATATATATATTTTATCTATATATATAGTATTTCATATATAACTATATATCTATATATTACATAAATTCTATGTAATATACATAATATTATCTATTTATAATATATATATATGTGAATATAGATATATATATCTAAAACTATATATATTTAATTATATATTTAAATGATATTTATACATAGATAATATATACTTTGAATAATTGTTGCTTACGTTGACGGCTTGGATAGCCGTCTACTAATGTAAGATACGTAGACGGGTTCAAAAAGCCGTCTACATATTTTACATTCGTAAACGCTAATGGAAGTCGTCTTCATAAAATCGTAGACGGCTGCTTAAGCCGTCTATGAATGTAACATACGTAGACGGCTTCTCTACGCATCTTACACTCGTAGTCGGCTTGATAAAGCTGTCTACAAATGCTAGTTTATGTAGATGACTACGATTTCCAGCCGTCTACATATCCTATATTTCTTGTAGTGATACCATGACAAAAAAAGTCGATATTTTAAGAAGGATTCTCGTATGCATATTATATACAAATTACCGATCGTAGGAAGTCTTCTCAATTTAAAAAATTGGCAAGAAAACTTAGATTCATTCAGTGATTCAGTTAGAATTGAAGGATCTGTACATTTCAATGTAGGATGCATGAAGATATATATTAAATGTCCTTCTCCCAGCTCAAGCGTGGGGACAGCCTGCTGCCCACTTGGTGCAAGTGGGCATCTTATTCCGTTCGTTTGATTGCTACACAATAGTGATAACAATAATACATGGTCTACCAATAATACATATGGTGATAGACCAGTAAACCATTGGTTCACTAGGATCTCCCTTTTTACTCTTTTTAATGGGTGGGTGGTGGATTGCTGGTGGGTTTCTTCATGTTAAAATAGTCTCACATTAGAAAGGAACAAATATCTCTTGTGTTGATAATAATGATGTCTTCTCCTCATCATTGATGCGGAACGTGGGAGAAAAGAAGTGGGAGAAAGAAGAAGAAAGCAGAGGAAAGAAGTGGGGGTTTCGTTGGGGGGGAGGAGAGAAGCAGAGAGACCGAATCCACCGGGAGGGAAGAGGGAGCTATATCGCTCTGGATTCACAAATTCTGTATTTAATCATATCTATCCTTCAAAGAGAGACTACAAGATTATTTATAGGAGCTAGGCTAACCTAACCCTATTTTGATTCTATTTTTGACTAAAATACCCTTGGACTTAAAATAGTGCAAAATTCGCATCCGAAAATGACCAGAAAATAACAAACGTGCTATTGGGCCTCATTTGGGTCTTATTCTTACAATCAATACTCAAATAACTAATAAATACATCAATATGTGAGAACTTTTTCGCCAAGCCCATAAAGATGTCGTTATCGCCGAATTTAACGTTGTCAGTAGTCCCACTTTCTCATCATTCTCCCCCCTCTTCGAAAATTCGTCCTCGAATTTTGAAGTGTCGAAGCAGAGAAAACGAACACCAGAGTGCACATATAAAACTGCACGCAAACACTCATATCAAGGACCACGAACTGGTGCACGACACATCACAAATGTCAGCCACATCAGATCAACTAAGGGTTGCTCCCGCTCGATCACATCAACAGTCTGATATTGATAACACATCACCTAGAACAGGCCCATCAACTGGAGTAAGCACAGATAGAGGAGCTGCAAATATATCAGAAGATATACGACCCAACCCGAATCGCACAAACATGCCGATCCCACACATTAACTGCGAGTAGTGGGTGATAATTGCGTTGTTATTGATGATAATCGTGTTATTTTATTATCTTATGGTCCTTAATTTTACACAAACTTATTGTCACTTTATTACAAAAATGATAATTGATTAAATCTATTCTGTGTTGTGTTTGCAGGATTAATGGGCCAAGAAATGAAGTGTCAAATGGGCCAATGAATTCAATTGGATCAAGAGAGAATAATGAGACTTAATTTTAAAATATTCCCTCTCTTATTTTTAAATATTCTCTCTCTCTTTCTTTTTTTAAAAAAACTCTTTCTCATTTTTAAAATCTCATCTTCTATTTTTCAAAAATATCTTGCCTTTAATTTCCCCTCCTTCTTCTCTTTCCTCTACTACTTTATAAACTCTCTTTCTCTCTCTCTTGCCATTTATTCCCCCCCTCTCACCTTCTCTCTTCCCCTCTCTCCTTCCTCGATCCCCTTCCTTCTCTCTTCTTCTTCTTCCTCCCGGCCTCTCTTTCTCTGTCACAGAAGTAGCAGCACAGGCGCCCGGGTGCCCCTGCGCGCCCCTGCCAGCCGCCCGCACGCGCGCCCCCTGCCAGCCGCCCGCACGCCCGCGCGCGCGCCCCTGCCAGCACACGCCCCGCGCCCAGCCGCCCGCGCCCCACGCCTGCCCCGCGCGCCCTGCCGCCCGCGCCCGCCTGCTGCCACGCGCGCCCCGCGCCCAGCGCCCCGCACGCGAGCGCCCCTCGCCCTCTACGTGCATGCATGCACGTAGAGCCGCCGCTGCTGTGCACTCTCTCCTTCTCCCCCTCCTCGTTTCTCTCTCTTCTCTCTCCTCTATCCTCTCTCTCTTTTCTCTCATCTCTCTCTCTCCTCTCACGCTCTCTCTTTCTCTCTTTCTCGCGCATCTTTCTCCTCTCTCCTCTCTCTCTCGCTCTTAGCGCTCTCTCTCCTCTCTCTTCTCTCACTTTTCTCTCTCTCCCCTCGTCTCTTTTATTCTCTTTATTTCAGTGTACTTGTTAATGACTTTTGATAGAATAAAAATTTTGTGTTAAACAATTTTTGTTATTTTAAATAGTGTCTTGTGTTCTCTCATTCCCTCTTTCTCTCTCTTTATTTACCTAGTTAAGTAGTTTAGTTTTACTTAATGCAACTTAGTTTAAATATCACCACATTATTTTCCTAAATAAAAATCCAAGGTTTTCAACTCTAAAATCTAGTTCCCCGTGGATTCGACTCGGCTCTCACCACTTAACTATTGTCAAAATATTTAGTGTAAGCCGATAATTTTGAGATTGTTAGTCACGTGTTTAACGACGCATTCGTGGGCTATCAATTTTTGGCGCCGTTGCCGGGGAATTAGATTTTTAGTTTTGATAATCTTGGTGTCTTTTGTATATATTCATGCTAACAATTCTTTTTCTTTTTATAGATATCAAATAAAAAGTGAAAAATTCTGAAAATTACAAAATGGAGAATCTGCCAGAAATCTGTCACTGAAAGGCAGATCTGTAAGTAAAAGGGCTGTTTGGAAAATAAATCCGAAAATTGCACAAAAAAATCAGAAAAAATGGTAAGTGAGGTGAGTTTCCTTCTCTCTCTCTCACTCTTTCTATTTGTTTTACTTTCCAAAAGAACGAGGGATTGCGTTGGAGGTAAGTACCCTTAAAACCCTCTTGATTGAGTTTTTTTTTTTAGTTGCCATGTTTAGATAATTCATTAAAAAATAAAAAAAAATCAATTACTTGAATCCAATAAAAGATGTCATGTCAAGATTAGAAACTTTCCATCTTTAGGACATGCATCATTTAGACTTTCATCTTTAGGTAAGTTTCCTTTTTGAAAAGTTTTCTTTCTTGTCAAGATTGCGGGAGGCAAGGTGAGAATTTCAACTTTCTTAAAAGCATGATCATGCATTGCCATGCTTGCATAAAACCCCTTGCTTGATTTTGTGGTGTGCATATCATTTCTAAAAATATTTTAAGGGCAGTTTCCTTAACAAGATAAGGTGGGGATTTGATCACCCTTCCTTGGCCCACAACCACGATTCTCCTGCATCTTTTTGCATTCCCAGCTGTTAATAAAGGCAGTAGACATTGAACCTAGGGTTCACACTGATATTTTGGTCCACCTAGGCCCACTATCAAGTTTTGGAAACTGGTGTCTAAGGCTAGAGGTTAAGTGGCAAATGCCTAAGCGGGAAAGTGGTTTCTCTAATTAGGTCCCTACGGAAGTAGGGGGAGCCTCCCACTACCCCACCTCTTACCTGGCCAGTGGACATACATGTTAGGGACTTAGGTTGGGTCTAAGTCACTTTGTGAGAAAGCTTACTTTTTGATCCCAGATTCCTAGGTCAATTAGGTTAATTGTCTGCAACTTTTTGTCTCTGCCAAAAAAAAAATTGAAAAAAAAAAAAATTTAAAAAATTAACAAAAAGAGAAAAAAAGTCTTATCTTTCTCATTCACAATCATATGTGGGCCAACCCAGCGCATTATATAGGCCATGGCCCAAATCATTCTCATCTCTCATTCAACGTGGCCCAGCCTACTTGAAAATACACAATTCTTATCAGCCCACTATGAAAGTACATCCCCTGGGGTGGCCCAACTCTCACATTTACCCAAGATCAGGCCAACCATACTAATTTGTTCCATAATGGGCCATCTTTCACCCAAGCAGAAACACAATATTTTCAATGGCCCTCCACCTCCACTTCTTACTCAAAAGATGAACAATATTCCCTCCTACAGAATTGAGTTTGCTTTACCAAGATCCACAAGGGAAAATTCAAGGACCTTTCTTGGTGCTGAAATCATCTCATGGTTCAATGAAGGATTCTTTAGTACTGATCTGCATGTGTTTATCAAATGCTCCAAAAGGTACACCTTTCCAACCACTTGGTGAGATAATGCCACATTTGATACAGAGCGATCAACCAATTGTGGCCCAAGCCCAAAGTCCTCCTAACAACAACTTTCATCCTTGGGTCCAATTTCAAAATAATATTCATGATCAAGGCTATGATGGGGACAACATGCAGATCCACATTCCAGTTATACTTCTCCCCCACCATCAGGCCTATTTGATGATCAATTTGGGCAATCTATACAAAAGATCTATGATGCTCAACAAGTCTTTGAGCAAACATTCGCCCACCAACAACAGAATTGGAAAATCCTTTACCAAAACTGACCTTCTAATTGATCAATTGATAGAAATCAGAAAGAGGCAAAATATTCAATTACCAACTCAATCAATTGACAATTATGAAAATCAATATCATGATTTTGATCAGCAATTTGACCCACAACTTTCACTTGAAACTTCACAGCCTAATTTGACTATGGACATGTCCACTTGGCAAACTGAGTGTAATTCAGATCAAGAGGAGATGGGTAGTACTACAAATCAATCCATGAATTTTACCCAACTTGAATTTGACTGCCAAGAAGAGCTCAGCTATGATGTCACCTGTGAAGAATACTCTAGGGAGTTAGTTGAACTCAAGTTGGAGGGAGAACAAGAGGAAGTGGACAAGCTAGATGATGATAAAACTTTATTTCTTGCCCTTCCTAGGTCTGATGTGACCTTAACCAAGGAGGGGATAAAGAAAATATGAGTTTGGAGATGGAACGGAGTCAAGTCATAAACCATTCTACTTGGATAGGGGAAGAGTTGAAAATTTTGCATGGCAGCAACTCTAATGGGGACTTTCATGATTTAGGGGATGATGTGGATCTAACACCATCCTTGACATTGGCAAAGCTAAAGTCAATTTGAACATTATGCACTTAGCCAACTGGTCAAATCCACTTGGAATTGATGAAAATCTTTGTGTTAAAGAACCTCCACATCCCATTCCCAACAATTATGGCCTCCTTGACACTAGGCATATGGTGGAATCTCCAAGGATCCATGATACACAAACCCTTTCTCACCTCAACAATATGAATATGAATCCTAAAATTGAGGTTGACGAAAAGAATTTGAAAAAATTAAGGTCCAAATTGAAGTGTTCAATACATTTGAAGACCTTAAGTGTGTAGAGGAATATTTTATAATTGAAGACATGATTCTTCCTCTATCATTTTCTGACTCTCTTTGGCAACAGGTTGCCCACGTATGTATAGATCCAGTCTTTCCTCCAATGGTACAAGAGCTGGCACTTAAAGGAGATAAGATCACATGGTGGCTCATTCTTAATGCAACTCGTTGGTTATGGAGCTTCATGGTGTCTGGCTGAAGACGTTAAACTTAGCGCTTATTGGGAGGCAACCCAATATTTTTAGGATATTTAACTTATTTCTTCGTTTTTCTTGTGTTCTAGGTTTTTGAAGGCCCATTACCTTTGATGAAGTTAGTGTGCAACCACCCGCATGTGATCATCAGGTTGCATCTCTCCTTTCTTAACTTACATTGGCTTTATTCTATTGTCATTACTTTTATGCCATTGAGGACAATGTCATTTAAGTTGGGGGGAGAGACAATTGTATTTCGTATTTTAAATTTTGTCCCTAACATTGTGCTTCATGCTTCATATTTCATGCAAGAAATTTTTATTTTCTAGCTTGACTCATAGTATGTTCTTGTGAAGGTGGTGAGTTGAAGGGGTAAGTTAACTAGTTATGTTTTAGCATCTTCCTCAAAATAATTTGAAATTTCATTAACACAGTAAAGTATTGTTTTGAGCTATTCAAATGGATGATGAGAGTTTTACCGAACATTCAGGTTGATTGATTGATATTCTACATTCCTATTGATGACCAATCGTGAGGAACAAGCTACATGCCTACAAATAAATGTGAAATATGTGTAGTAGTGAAAAAAAAAGAAAAAAAAAAAACGTGGAAAATGCCCCTGATCTTAGTAACCGGGCCTGTGGCTCCTAAGGTAAGAGTTGAAGCTCGCGTCAAACGGTGAAGGGAAGTGCAGTACCATGTAAATGAAAAAGAAAAAAAAAAAGAAACATGAAAAAAAAAGAAGTAGGCAGAGTGAAAGCTACCTGTAATTCGAGGATCAAATTTAAGGAGTGTAGAGTTGATACCATCCTTGAGTGATAAGTAAAAAGCCCGTGCATCCTCTTATTAATGCTCAAACATTATACAAAAAGTCATGAAATTTTGTGTGTATCTTGAGGAACTGTCTAATGACATGAACTGACATATTTGCCTTTGACACTCTCAACTGGAACTTGAAATACTTATGATCAAGCATCATTCTTATTTCTTTGTCATGAAGTATGATGTTTGAACTCTTGTTTGTCCCAATTATTCACTTGTGTGCATTGCTAAGGGACTAGCAATGAGTAAGTTGGGGGGTGTGATAATTACGTTGTTATTGATGATAATCGTGTTATTTATTATCTTATGGTCCTTAATTTTACACAAACTCATTGTCACTTTATTACAAAAATGATAATTGATTAAATCTATTCTGTGTTGTGTTTGCAGGATTAATGGGCCAAGAAATGAAGTGTCAAATGGGCCAAATGAATCAATTGGATCAAGAGAGAATAATGAGAGACTTAATTTTAAAATATTCCCTCTCTTAATTTTTAAATATTCTCTCTCTCTTTCTTCTTTAAAAAAAAACTCTTTCTCATTTTTAAAATCTCATCTTCTATTTTTCAAAAATATCTTGCCTTTAATTTCCCCTCCTTCTTCTCTTTCCTCTACTACTTTATAAACTCTCTTTCTCTCTCTCTCTTGCCATTTATTCCCCCCCTCTCACCTTCTCTCTTCCCCTCTCTCCTCCGATCCCCTCCTTCCTCTCTTCTTCTTCCTCTCTTCTTCTTCTTCCTCCCGGCCTCTCTTTTCTCTGTCACAGAAGCAGCAGCACAGGCGCCCGGGTGCCCCTGCGCGCCCCTGCCAGCCGCCCGCACGCGCGCGCCCCTGCCAGCACCGCCCCGCGCCCAGCCGCCCGCGCCCGCACCTGCCGCGCGTGCCCTGCCTCCCGCGCCCGCCTGCTGCCATGCGCGCGCCCCGCGCCCAGCGCCCCGCACGCCAGCGCCCCTCGCCCTCTACGTGCATGCATGCACGTAGAGCCGCACTGCTGCGCGCTCTCTCTCCTCTCTCCCGCCTCTCGTTTCTCTCTCTTCTCTCTCTTCTCTCTCCTCTATCCTCTCTCTCTTTTCTCTCATCTCTCTCTCTTTCCTCTCTCTCTCCTCTCACGCTCTCTCTTTCTCTCTTTTCTCGCACATCTTTCTCTCTCTCTCTCTCGCTCTTAGCGCTCTCTCTCCTCTCTCTTCTCTCACTTTTCTCTCTCTCCCCTCGTCTCTCTTACTCTTTATTTCAGTGTACTTGTTAATGACTTTTGATTAGAATAAATTTTGTGGTAAACAGTTTTTGTTATTTTAAATAGTGTCTTGTGCTCTCTCATTCCCTCTTTCTCTCTCTTTATTTACCTAGTTTAAGTAGTTTAGTTTTACTTAATGCAACTTAGTTTTATCACCACATTATTTCCTAGTTTTCAACTCTAAATCTAGTTCCCGTGGATTCGACTCGGCTCTCACCACTTAACTATTGTCAAAATATTTAGTGTAAGCCAATAATTTTGAGATTGTTAGTCACGTGTTTAACGACACATTCGTGGGCTATCAGTGGGTCCTCTCGAACAATGAGTCCTCAAACAAATCAAAGCCAGCAGCTGCAATCAATCTTTGGTCCCATCTAAGAGCTAATGATGCTTCCGTCATAGCTGAAAATGTCGAGCACGTCTTTTAAGCTTTTGCAGTGCGATATAATATGAATCAAACACTCGAAAGGCTTGTTGTAACCCTCTGGATGTATAAGACAAAATCTTGCTTGGTGATCAATCATAACTCGACGCTCATCCATCCATACTCGACCCAAAGATATTCTGATCCATTGGGTATAATTGTACACCAAGCACCATCATAATATCGGTACAATTTCGACGTCTTAGTGTATTTGAAGCGATGAAAGAATTGTATGCATACTGATCCTAGATAATTGAATATAATCTGAATTAGATAGGGAATCAACAATAGATTGAGAAACAGAATTACCCCAAGTGCTTCTTGTAAATGTCACCGTGGTCTGTAAATTTTCTGGCAACTCGACCTCAAATTTGACACTCATGATGACGACGACGGTGCGTAGCTGGCGAGACGCCCAGACGACGTGGACACTAGCGTGGAGGAGTCTGAGGGCGCCAAGGCAAATTCATCGGGTTGCACTGTAGCACAGACTGTAGCGCGGGTACTGTAACGCATGCACTGTAGCACTGGTCAAATAGGGTGGACCCGGTCCACTTTAAGTGGACGGGTCTCCTCCTTCCTCCTCCCACTTCTCTCGGCCTGGGAAGGAAAGCAGAGAAAGCGAGAGAATAGAGATCGGGAGGGAGGGAAGTGGCCGCGGGGTGGCGGGCAACGACGCTGGCGGTCCTGCACCGGCGCGGGGCCGCGAGTGCGCGAGAGGGCGTGGGTGCCGGCACGCCCGGCGAACGCCTGCGGCGAGGGCAGGCTCGCACGGGGTCCGCAGGTGCCGGGGCCGCTTCGAGCTGGGCCGCGGGTTCGCGAGGCCCGACGCGGAAAAAGGGGGAGAGGGCGCTGACGTGGGCGGCCTCCGGGTGCGCTGATGCGTGGCACGGGCGCACGCAGGGGAGGGCGTGCGTGGGCAAGCGGAGGTGGCGCGGTGGTGTGGCGCTGAGGGGGGGGGGGTGACGCGGGGCTGGCGTAGGCAGGGCGATGGGAAAAGGGAGGCTGGGCGCGGGTTCACGACGCTCGCGAGGGGGGGAGACAGGGGGCGTGGCGAGAAGGCAGGGCAAGGGGGGCGTGGGGCTGTGGCGAGGTGGGCTGGACGCGGGGTTGGGGCGCTGGCGAAGCGGAGGCGGTGCGGAGGGGCTTGCGAAGGTGGCGTGGCGAAGCGGGCTGGGAGGCGGAAGTTCGGCGCGGGGCGGACTCGTGCAGAAGGGGCACTCGGGGTAGCTCGTGGCTGGGGGGGGGGTGCGGACGCGGCTGGCGCGAGGCGGCCTGGGTGGTGGCGTGCAAGCAGGGTGGAGGCGGTGTGGAAGGTGCGGCGCTGTGGGGTTGCAGGGGCGCCGGGTGCAAAGGGGCTGACGACTGCTTCGCGCGAAGGAAAGGAGGAGCGTGGATCGTTCGCTCTGATACCAAGTTGATGTGGAACGTGGGAGAAAAGAAGAAAGCAGAGGAAAGAAGTGGGGGGTTTCGTTGGGGGGAGGGAGAGAAGCAGAGAGACCGAAATCCACCGGGGAGGGAAGAGGGAGCTATATCGCTCTGGGTTCACAAATTCTGTATTCAATCATATCTATCCTTCAAAAGAGAGGCTACAAGATTATTTATAGGAGCTAGGCTAACCCTAACCCTATTTTGATTCTATTTTTGACTAAAATATCCTTGGACCTAAAAATAGTGCAAAATTCGCATCCGAAAATGACCAGAAAATAACAAACGTGCTATTGGGCCTCATTTGGGCCTTATTCTTACAATCAAATACTCAAATAACTAAATAAATACATCAATATTGTGAGAACTTTTCGCCAAGCCATAAAGATGTCGTTATCGCCGAATTTACGTTGTCCGTAGTCCCACTTTCTCATCAATCATCTTAAGATTTTAAATTTGGAAGGCTCAATCCAACATCTAATACTTCATATGGCACTCAATTATACTTAACTCTATTCACATAGTAATGTTTCTTCAAGTAAATTAATCATGCATATCCCTTATTCAATAAGGGTATATAATAACCACGAGAAAAATCTTTTCTTCCAAAGAGAGAGATTCATGACCTGTAATAGTAAAAGGTTAAATAGATAAAGAATTACTAAGGTAATATACGTATAGATATAAAATCTAAAATTCTTTTTGTGTGAGTACAAGTTTATTAGGAATGTATGTACATTTTCTTGTTTTTATGGCATTCTGGAATGTTCATACTGTTGCATGGGCAAGCAACTTGATGGATGGGGAGCTCCATACTCCATATACACCGGTCAAAGGGTTTAAAGAGGGGATGATAACCGTCCAAAAGATGGGTCTGCATCACACAAAAGCTTACAGAAATGACAAATGGTGGAAAGTGACAGGGATTTTAGTGAACCAAGGGTCCAAGGAACTCTATTCTCTGTTCCCACCACTCTTATGTGGAGAAAAGGACCCCTCCAAATCTTAAATTGGAATGTGTGGTGATGCTGACTTTCCCATCTTTGGCAAGGGAGGATGAAAGTGATAGAAGGATTTTGTAATGCCACAAAGTACCAATTCTTTTCTTCTACGCATTGCATGATGGTTTTCTTTTGGAAGATGACCGAGCATTAGGGCTGCAAACGGGTTGGGTTCGGAACCGGAAACACAGATTCTGATTTCGATTCTGATAACCGAAATATGATTCCGATTCCGATTCTGATAAGAATGGTTAGTTCTAATTCCGTTCCGATTCCGATAACATTATGGGAACCGAAATTTCGATAAGGTAAGGTGTTTACCATAATTTTACCTTGAGTTTATGATAATTTATCGGAATACCGATTCCGATTATTTTTTCAATTCCGATTCCGATAACTTATCGGAATATCCGATACCGATTCCGATAAACTATCGGTATCATATTCCGATTCCGAAACTGATAATTTTTATCGAAATCGGGTCGGAATATCAGAATATCAGATTCCGTTTACACCCCTACCGAGTATATACAAATTGGGGATGTTCTAGATTAGATACCTATCAGAGAAAGAGAAAAAGGGAAAAGAAACACTTTCCCCAAAATCTCGGAGGAATATGGACTACCGCCCATTTCGTACAGTGGGCAGTGCATAAATAGGTTTTTGGCATACCCATATCTTTTTTCCTCTCTTTCCAAGATGTCTTGGAATTGCAGGACTTCTACTTCTTTTCCTTCATGTCTTCTTCCTTTCTTTTCCTTCTCTCAACAAACTGATCAAAGTTTCGGTATATAATTTGCAGTGATCCACAATATCTAGCTGTGGGTTCTTCCACCTTGTCCATACAAAAACAAACTTGATCTCACGGTTTTCGCTCTTTGAGCAACTATCGTTATGGGTGGCTGACATGGATTTAGAACAGGTCCTGGCCATAAAAATTTCGGCTCAAGAAGACAAGGAGAACTGCTGTCTATGCAGACAGCACCACCAGGAAGAATAAGACAAGCTAATTAATAAAGATGTCGTCATGACCCCGTTCGTGGTGTTTGTTTACACACATATACATATATATGGCCACATACACACGGGAAGAGAGAGAGACTTAAGCAACCGGTGATTACCTATAGCTAGCATTATGAAGCTGATGCACTTCTACATTTTCTATACATCTGTAGTATATTTTGTGTGCTTGCGTCTCTGGTGCTCTATATCAAATAGCCAACTTTCATACTAACTATTTAGTAACCACAATACCATAACATCAATCTGTTAAGTATTGAATCTGTTGTTCATTTGTTCTTGTCCGTTTCATATACCATTTTAGATGTCATAGGACAAGCTCATATTGACATAAAGTTCTTCGAACTTCTTAGTTAGCGAAGACAAATTGTTCAAATAATTTTAATCATCTAACTTTGAATCATCTTTTTGGATCTATATGCCATTAATTTTGGACTAGCTCATATTGACATATAATTCTTCTCCGCACTTCTTCTTAGTTAGCGAAGACAAATTGTTCAAATAATTTAATTTAATCCTCTAGCTTTGAATCATATATCTTCTTTGGATCTATATGCCATTAATTTTTTCATATGTTGGTGATCAAATCAAGAAGAGGATGGTAGATTCCGATCACATTCCAATCAGACGTCCGAGGTCAGACTTGCAAGGAAAAATGCTAGGATTAATGCGCACTCACACACACAATATGAAGAATGTTGGAGCATTTAGTCCCGCATCAATTTTTGGCTCGAGATTTTTGCTACTATAATCTTGAGTCTGTGAATCTTAATATCATAATTTTTAATTTCAATATGATATTAGAATGAGTGTGAGTCCAACCCACTTGTTTTCACCTTCACCCAATTCATCTTGACAACTTATCTTAACCGTGATTGAGCATTTAGTCCCATCTGAGTTGAGGTTCTGACTTTGGGCCTATAAATTTCAATATTGCGATTCCAACAAAGAATAACAAAAGAGACATAAAACAACCGAAAATGTCGTGTAATAGAAGAAAATTAAGCTATATATACTTTCCTCAATTCCTCTGTATTGGTTTTCCTAACATTTTTGTCGGAAATAGAAGAGGGAGGCAGAAACTTGAATTCCCATATTTCTGATTTCTAACTGTAATAAAATGAAGATGCGGCTGTAACCTTAGCTTGTCGATATATAATAGTCGATCGGGAGACTGAGGACACCTGATCCCGGTGAGAAAGGGAGACGAGTTAATTACTGTATAAGAAATTTTCTTTTGGACGTTCTTCTGTTCACACTATAATCTATACACAAAGAGCACACCTGTAAATTTAAATGTTAAAATGTGGGAAATATTCTCATGGTCAGGGATTACTTTACTTTTTAAGGAATGGAATGGGGACCGGAAGAAGAACGATACTCGTAGTCATGCATAGACTCATAGTTTAGAATGAGAGCTCTTTGTCGCCAATGCCATGCTCAGGCCCATCATTTAGCTCATTTGACTGGTCGATCCTATCGGGCATGGGCCAACCAATTGACATCATCGCTGGCTTCATTTATGTTTTTTTTTTGGGGAAAACGGACAAATATCGAAAACATTTACGACAATGAAATAATGGATGCGTGTAGCATTAGGAGTAGTGATAAAAGATATATCTTTGATAATAATAGACATAATAAATATTAGAAGAGAGACAAGTTAATTAGATTCTATTTACAAATTAAGAAAAAGTTAAAAAATTAGTTTACAATTTCTCAATATTAAGAAATAAAACTTTAAGAGTACATATTTTATAACTAAGATAAAATTATATATTATTGGAAATGGAAACGAAAAAATGGATACTGAAATAATTATTTTCGCATCCACTAAAAAAAAATCAGAAATGGATCGAAAAATTAGAAAGTGGATATCTATTGACAGCTTTAATGGCTCCTATGATTATGTGAGATCCCACGGGCCTGGGCCAACAAATTGTCGTGACTGGTCTCCAGTGGGCCTCCTCAGAGCCCTCACACCTTAAGACTGATGTCTACTAATAGAGCACGGGTTGATCCAAATAAGAACCGGCCTAAGAAAATAGCAAATAAGAATTTGGATTCATACATGCATGCTCTTAATTATAAAAGATTATAGGGTCTTAAAACTAAAAATATTTTTGTATTCGAATAGGAAATGGAAAGAAACACCTACACAATATTACAAAGACCAGTACGATAACAATCCTAGAAACAAAGTGGAGGACACTCTTTTTCTTTTTCCATTTTTTAATGACAAAGTGGGGCTCAACGTGACTTTTCCATATCTCAAAGATTATCTAACAATAACCTAGGAATCTTGCAGTCTCATTAATTGCCCTTTTGATAATTTGATAAATTATTTATGGATAAAATATCTCTATTTATAAGATTTTTGTTTTGACAAAGATATGACAAATCGAGATATAATTATCAGAACTTATCAGTATTTATTAGTAATAAAATTTTAATAAACTATATAGTCTATATGTACACCAAATCACTTTTTAAGGTAACATGCCTGATAACTAGCGGTTATCAATACTTGACAAGTTTTCAAAGTGGATCTTAATATATCTTTCTCGTCGCTAACAGTGTCAACACTGTGCATATTTTCAAAAAATAAAACCTTTTTTATAAATGCAGAACATTATTTAAGTGATACGAGAGGATGCACATGAATAAAGTGCATATGCGAATATCTAATGCTCTCAGAAAGTGACCTCGAGCACATCAAGTGCAGGTGGCTTCCATATAAGTCTGGAAAGATGGTTCTAGGATATAATTAGAGAGTACAATCCAAAGCTCAATGTAGATACGTGTACACATGCATGTACAACATTTGCACTGTGTGCAAAACCTCTCATTTAATTTGGTGATCTCTCTGCTTGCAGGACCCAATAGGCCACCTGCCTAACATGAAAATATATAGTGAGGACAGCGGCATGCAGATGTAAGCTAATTAAGCAGTCTTTTAAGATTTCACGTAAGTAGAGTCACAATCTTGCGAACACGAACGAAATCTATTCTTTAATACTAGCAGTTACATACTAGTACATCATAAGTCCCATCACAACCAATCATATAAAAACAAATGAAGGAGCCATCGGCAGGTGAGTTATGGTAGTGTAGTAGTAGTATATATTCTAATTCTATGGTTAACATAGATCTAGTAATTTGCATGGCAGAGCAGTTGCCTTCTCAATCTCAACTCCAACAAGTTAGCCTAGCTAGCTAGAAGGCCAATTAACTATGTGGATGTTCTTGACTCATCTAGTTATCCCTTCTGCGCGCTAACTCATCTCACTTTAGAAGCATTTGGAATTGACAGCTCTTGTCACTCCTTTGTTGGCTTCTCACAAATTCAAGCAATCCTGATGTCGATACCTTAATTACTTGGCTGTTAAAGCCTTGGCCACATAGCTAGTTGCCATGCGTGCGCCTGCCACCCCTGGACCTTCCACCACGTACTCCATGACACCTAATTAACAACTCCTTTCGATCTGTCTTCTTCCTCATCACCCACCCCAGAAACCGTACGTCTCGCCTCCTCTCATTTTCTTCACCACGACCATGGCATCATCCACACAGTACCTCGATCACCTGCACCGCGACAGGGAAGAACCCAACAGCAAGAAGATGAGAACTGACCAAATCCCGCTGCTGATGCTGACTTTTCAACTCTCCTAGCTCCTCTTTTGACATGTTGCAATTGCACTGCCACGCGGCGCCTGCTGGGTCTTCTATAAGATGGTCGAGGACGCGAAATTGCCGAGTGCTCTCTCTGAAGAAACGAGCAAGATTTGCAGCCATGGGCGCCTTCGGCACCATCTTCCCTTCCTCCTCTTGCACCACCACCATCCACCTCCTTATCCTCCTCGTATTAATACTAATCCAAGCCCCAGCCTCTACCCTCGCGCAGCTCCAAGATGAAGAGATGGCGGCGGAGGCCAAGGCCGCGGACGCCGCCAACCGGCGGTGGGCGCACCTCCCCAGGTCGGACGTGAAGCTGGTGGAGTTTCCCCTCAACCTGGAGTACCTGGAGTGCGAGTACTTCCTGTGGGGATCCATGGGGAAGGGGATGGACGTGGTGGCGCCGGAGCTGGTGGGTGGAGGGCCGCCCCCCATCGGCGCCATGGAGGCCAATCTCGACAACTTCACCCGGGACATCATCGAGCAGTTCGCTTTGCAGGAAGTCGGCCACGTCAGGTCTAGCTAGATCCCCTCCATGCATCTCCTGTCCATTACTCTTCATGTTTCAGCTGTGGCTGGCTCTTCCTTTCTTCATCTCCTGATGTTTTGTTTTATTATAAGTAATACTTATCGTACTTTAGATGTGAGCAACCAGTGCATGTACATAGATGTGTGCAATTAGTGACATAAAAAAAACAAGATTTAAAATAAAATAAATTTATTGAAAAATAAAATTATAGTTTTCGTGAAAAATTTATCTTTTAAATTTTGTTAATATAGGCTAGTCACTTAAAGTACAATAACGAACGAAGGCAGAAATTTTGTCCAATAAAAACATCCAAACTATAGATTGTTGATCCATTGCCAAATATAGACTCAGCCGATGTCTCAGTGGAGTTAATATAATAATTTTATTTATTTTAGATTTGGGTTTAAGAAAAAAATAAAAATGGATAAAAGATCTAGTATCGAGTATAATCACCTTGGCATGCATGGAACCTCATATATATGCATGGCGCGCAGGGCCATAAAGAGCACGGTGAAGGGTTTCCCTAGGCCGCAGCTGGACCTGAGCCGGAGCAACTTCGCCAAGATCATGGACCAGGCTTTCGGCCAGCAGCTGGAGCCACCCTTCGACCCCTACGCCAACAGCATCAACTACCTCATCTCCTCCTACGTCATCCCCTACGTCGGCCTCACCGGCTACGTCGGCGCCAACCCCCGCCTCAAGAGCCCCCGCTCCAAGCGGGTATGCCGTAGATTCTTCTTTTAATTTAAGTGCCCTTCTATATATGGTTTTGAGCTCTGGTGTATATGTATACCACCCCATAATGCTACTGGCCGGTTGGATTATGAAAGCACCATTCCGATCTCGGCCATGTGAATGGATATGAAGTGATTGCGGAACATGGCCTTACGGCATGGTCAAGCAAAATTAAAGTTTACGAGAAAGAAGGATTGACCCGTATATATACTATACATAGAACTACGTACCGTACGTAGAGATCATCACCAGTATCCAATATTATAATTATGTGCGTGCAGCTGGTTGCGGGGCTCCTGGCGGTGGAGTCGGGACAGGACGCAATCATCCGGGCGTTGCTGTACCAGGAGGCGGAGATGGAGGTGGCGCCCTACAACATCACCGTGGCGGAGTTCACCAGCCGCATCTCGGAGCTGCGGAACGAGCTGGGCCGCGACGGCATCAAGGACGAAGGCATCATCGTGAACCCGGCCTTGGGCGCTGAGGGGAAGATCGAGGGCAACGTCATTGCCGGGAACGAGTACTCACTGGCCTACATGAGGACGCCACAGGAGATCCTGAGGATCGTGTATGGGACTGGGTCCGAGAGGGAGCCCGGCGGATTCTACCCCGAGGGCGCCTCCGGCAGCATCGCTGGATCTTACCTGCGTTGATCCCGTCCAGCTCTGTCATGCATGTATCCTTCGAGTCTGCTCTGTAGGCAGCAACAGCAGCAGCAGCAATAATGATGGTGTATGGGGATATTAACAGTTAGATATTTGAATATATTTTGTAATAATAATATTAATGATGTGGATTATAACAAAATATTAATATTATTAATAAAAATAATGTTAGCTGCATGCAGGGTTAACAGATTGATCTAATTATAAAAAATATTTCACATATATAGATATAGCCTGTACAAACTTTACTAATTGGTGATTTTCCGGTATAGATCATATATATAGAGGGAGGTGACAACCTTATCATTCTATATCATACAGACGATAAAAGTATCAGGTAACATTTTTTTTCTTCAGAGTTTAGTCAAAATGTTTAAATCAAAATTGGTTTCAGAGAATTCAGAAATTTTATATTTTGTTCATCATTTTTAACATTTCATATAACAAGTTTTAACTTGCCTAATTTTTTGGTGACTTATTTTGGATACTGCTATATTTTGGGTTGGATCACTGAATGGGTCAGACTTCATTGCAAGACGCCAAGTCGTAAAATTAAAGAAAAATAACAGTACTTGTTCATATGCCTTCCCCTCTCACATCACATGATCGTGTTGCAGCTAGTAATTTCTTAAACCAGATCAGGTTCGACCTTCTGGGCCACGTACGTATACATGGTTGGCCCAAAAGCCCAGTTGAAGAAAGACATCTGAGCATGCGTGTTGTGTGTCTCAGAAGCATGGCTCGTGCATACATATATGTTCATGTTTAACGAAAGAGTCCGGATCCTCTCCCCCCCCCCCCCCCCGCAGGAGGGGGGCCGGTCAGTACCCCCCCGCAGGAGGGGGGCCGGTCAGTATAAGGGGTTGGCTGGTATTTTTTCATATATCTCTCTGTGTAAAACATAAAAAAAGGGAATATTTGAGAGGTGAAATGAAAAATGCCCCCCATCTTTTATACTGACCGCCCCCCCCCCCTCCTACACGGGGCGAGAGGATCCGGACTCTTAACGAAAAGAGTATATTTTAGAAAACATCGGGATAGGCTAACATTTGATATATATATATAGATCAAGGGTTATTGCTTCAGGGATGTGGAGTAAGCTGCTTTTTATTTTTTCATTTAAAAATGTATCAACATTGGACTCACGTAAGGCATATATACATCCATGTAGGTTATTCACAATTACACAGTCAAAATTTCAAAAATCTGAAAATAGATGTTGGCGACTTTAGATCCATTGAAATATATGATCTGTATCTCCGTAAAGTTCCAAGGTCAATATAATTTTGAGGAAAAGTTAAAACACGCGCGCGCGCACACACCCCTCACACTACACACGCATGCGGTGTAACAAGCAGCATGTTCTACCTTTCATTGTAATCCTATGACATTTGGATATGTCCTCCATCTGATGCTAGGAGAAATATAGTGCTTGGCAATGAAAACAAACACTCTAATCCATCAAGAAAAATATGTATTACATATCTGTGTATAAACAATGAGGTGATCAGTTTTTTTTTTTTGGTAATAGTGAGTCCTGCATAAACAAACAAGTTCATACTAACCTAGATCCTATGCAGGTGGCCACTAGGATAGACCCAGTGCCAGTAAAAAAAAGATTTGAACCAAGTTACAAAAAAGTCAAGGGGGTTTTCTTTCACTGAAGTATTCCTTCCTAATATCTTGCAAGCATATTTTCATGAGTTCCTCCGATAGGGTAGTAGACCAGTTAATGCTAAACTTTGATATCCTCGCTTGCTTAGCTAGTCAATCAGCAGCTCCATTAAATGTTCTTAGAATGATTTGCACACAGTGATACTTCCACTTGTTGAGTATGTTTATGGTGTGCACAGCCAAATCCTTAATTTCTATAGGTGCCTTCTCTGGATCTAAAATTGCTCTAATGATCTCTATATTGTCCCCTTCAATTAACAGACCATGGTAGTTCATTGTCCTGAATTGTTTTGCTTGCTGAACACAGGTTTGGGCGACAATCATTTCTGCTTTAAGGACGGAGGCTTGATGCAGATAGAGGGCACCTGCAGCCACCGGTTCATCATTTTCATTTCTAATGATGTACCCAGCTCCTGAATGAAACATATCCCTTTCTTCATTCTTTGCACCATCAAAATTTCCTTTCAGCCATCCTGCTTCAGGTTTTCTCCACCCTTCAGTGTCATGCGAACTCTCGACCAATTTACCAGCGGAGTAGTCAATGCTCCCCCTATTCCTCCCAACAACAACCATGTTGGGGGTGTTGATTTCTAAACTTTTTTTTCTAAGTTTCGTTGATGAAGCTTATGGCAGTATGGATCACTGCATCACCGGAAAGCTTATGAGTCTCTATAACCTCCCTGAAGATGAAGTTCTTTCTTCTCTTCCATATGGCGTCAATGGAAAAAGCAATCTCTGTCTTGGTGAGTCTAGCTTTAGAACTCCCTAGTCTTTCTCTGTTGCATATCTCCCAAAGCTCCTTCATACAATTTGGTAGTGTCCTCCATTTTAGGTATTCAGCAATTTCCTTCCACACATGACATATTCCCTTGCAGTGAAAGAACATGTGTTGTTGGTTTTCCTCATTTTCCAAACACAGTTGATACTGAGGACTCTTTAAAATTTTGCAATTGAATAGGTAGGTGGCTGTCGGAAGAGCCTACCCCATGCTATTTTCCACAAAAGGATCCTTAACCTTGGTAGTGTGGGCTATTTCCATATCTCTGTCTAGTAGGAGTTGATGCTCACATGTTTTTCTAATTTACTTTCCCTTATGTGCTCATAAGCTCCTTTTGTGGTGAATTTTCCATGTTTGTCGAGCCTCCAAATTCTGACATCTTCCACATCACCACCTACAGAAGGTATATTGAGAATGATTGAGACTAGAGAGTCTGGGAAAATCTGTCTGAGCTTATCAATATTCCATCCTCCACCTCTAGACAGTAGCATCTCCAATCTATCCTCCTCACCAATTGCATCTGCTTTGAACACTAAAGGCAACCCATTTAGACCTCTCCCATTTAGCCAGCTGTCATGGAGAATTCTGATGCTTTTACCATTCCCCGGCATCCACCCGAAAACATCTTTATGTTTCTTATATTCCATGGCAATTCTTTTCCATGTCCGACATATTGACAGAAGAATATATATTTTCCAGCTTCCTCTTTCTCATGTATTTGTCCCTTACCAATTCCGTCCAGCAATTACCCTGGTCTGAATTAATTATGTTTACCAGTTTGAGCATGAGGGCGGAATTGCGATCATGTAAGTCCATAAATCCCAGCCCCCCCATTCTCCATTGGAAGCTTGAGGTTATCCCATCCGATAAGGTACAAACCCCTGGTGTCTTTATCTCCCTTCCAAATAAAGTTTCTGCAAATTCTTTCTATATGGTCAGCATGTTTCTTTCTGAAGACACAACATTAGAGGTGGTGAACCCCGTAATCTCCATTATTATATATCATGCAACATGAATGATATTGTGGCAATTGGAAGACAGAACATTAGAGGTGGTGAACCCCGTACGGTAGTAACAATGGCAGCAGCCCAATTCACATGTCCAACTCCATGCAATTATTTATAATGTGATATGATGTAAATTCATAAAATTAAATGCGGAAGCGAGTCTTTTTGTGTGCATGATGAGTCTTTTTATTTGTTTGTATTTTTCCTCATCAAAAGTCTTTTATGTACGAGTCAGAAGAAGCACATTTTCATACTTTGCAATCTCGTTTTTGAATAGCATATATGGTTCTAGTCTATACTACAACACGACATACTTCGCAATCTGATATCTAGAATGCACATTTTCGTACTAAAACACATACTCTTGACCTATATATAATACATCACTTTAATTCTCATCAAGAAAGATTGAAAATTATTAATTTCACTGGAAGCACATGTCATTAACCATCTTATAAAATTATCTTAAAAAAATCATTCTAGATAAAACTAGCTAGAGAAAGCTGAAAGCTCGAAGTTGGGAACACAACAAGGCCAGGGCTCTCGTACGCAGTGGAGGGGCTGTTCCTATCATGTGAATGGTGACTGTTGGTTGCTTCCCGAATGTTGTGTCGTATGTTAACAGGGTGTTTCGGAGCAAATTTTTTTTTAAAATTATTTCTCTCTAAAAAATTAATGATGTGTCCACTTTTAACTAAAATTTTAAAAATTTAGAAAAACGGTAGAAGGTGTTTGGTGTTGGTAAAGAAAATATTACAGGTGTTTGGTGGGGATCGGGGGGTGCAGCCGGCGGGAGGTAGGAGGAGGTCGCAGCGCCGGGGGGGGGGGGGTGTCGCGGCGCGGGATGGGGTGGGGAGAGGAGGAGGAGGAGGGGGGGGGGCGCAGCCGGCGGGAGGTAGGAGGAGGTCGCAGCGCCGGGGGGGGGGGGGGGTCGCGGTGCGGGGTGGGGTGGGGAGAGGAGGAGGAGGAGGGGGGGCGCGGCCAGCGGGGGGAGAAGGAGGAGGAGGGGGCACCGCGCGCGGGGAGGAGGGGGGGTGCGCCACGGAGCAGGGGGGGCCGCGACGCAAGGGGGGAGGAGGAGGAGGGGGGGCGTAGGGTGGGGGGGCGGCTGGCTGGGGGAGGAGGAGGAGGAGGGGGCGTCGGCGGGGGGAGGAGGACGGGGGGGGGGGGGGGAAGGAGGAGGGGGGTGTCTTTCGGCAGGGGGGGGGGGGCGGCCGACAGGGGGAGGAGGAGGAGGAGGGGGCCGGCGGGTGGGTGGGGGCGAAGGAGGAGGGGGCAGACACAGTGCGCAAGAGTTTCAAAAAATAAATAGAGTGAGTAGTTGTTTTTTTTTAGAGAATTTTACATAGGTGAGATTTTTTTCCTAAAATAGAAAAGTGTCTTACCAAACATGTGTTAATGAATATCTTTTTTTTTTTTTAATTTTAGAGAAAAGAGAGGAAAAAAATTGCAACCAAACACCTTATAAGGATGCGCTTCTGCCACGGATTAATCTGGACACCCAACTATCTTCCAACCCTGCCCAACCTGAGCATGTGTTCTAAGGCCCAGGAGATGCCCCACCAAACTACCACACATATAAGTTGAGATTTTATTCTTATGGTGGGATACAAGCATCCCAATTTTATTAGAACATGTTTAGTATTTAGATAGATCAGAGATAGAATGAAGATATCTTCAATACTTGATATTTAAGTAGACCGGAGATAGAATGAAGATATTTTTTGAGAGAAAAGTTTATTGCACTTGCACATTGCACTTTAAGTACAATGTGACTAGGCAATAGCCCATGTGGCACCCCTCACATGAGGAGTGATAAAGTGTCAATCTAATTATTGGATGTCACATGGACTTGTTGCCTAGTCACATTGCACTTAAAGTGCAATGTATAAGTGCAATAAGCCTTTCTCATTTTTTGAAGATATCTACACTCTATCTTTAATCTATCCAAATATTAAACATAACCTTAGAATCCCTACACAACTGCATCGATAATTCTCAAGAGCTTAATATTTTTTGAAGCAGAAAAGAGGGCATGGAATATACACATAAGCTCTAGTGGGATCCCACAAATTATCAAGTGACTACTAGTTATCTTGCGTGAACAGACATACATAGTTTGGAGGTGTCTAGAGAGAGGAGCTCTAAGGAAACCCCTCTCTCGTGCGAGCAAGAGGCCCCCTCGTCGTCTTCGGCGGCGGCTTTTTCTCGAAGGCAGTTCGGTCTTCTCCGGTGGAATAGTCGTCAGCTCTTGGCCTTCTCCCTTGTCGGATCGGTGCATATCATCCGTTTAATTTCAGTTCCCTTTGCAGGTTCTTCCCCATCGCCGTACTTCTGTGCTTCCTATCTATTTATCTTTCCCATTTTTACCAATCGCCGTCATCTTCTTCCCCTACCAGTCGCTGCCGTCCCCTGCCCCCCACCTAGTGTAGTCGTCCTCCTTTACCCCTCCCCCACCCAGTGTCACCGCCCTCTATTCACCCTCCACGTAGTGCTGCTGATGTCCTCCTTGCGCCCCCACCCAATGCCGCTGCTCCTTGGCCCCCCTTATTACACTGCCGCCATCCTCTATCCCCACCCTGTGTCCTCCGTCAGCCCCCCTCTTCCTTCTAGCCCCTCTTTCTTCCTCTGCCTTTCTAGGCCCCTTCCAGTCCGCCATCGTCCTTCTCTCCTGTTCTTATAGGGTGTTTGGTTGCAGTTTTTTTATCATTTTTTTTCTCTAAAATTTAAAAAAGAAAGAGGACAGATATACATAGACGTTTGGTAAGTAATTTTTTTTAGAGAAATTTTTTTATTTTATGTAAATCTCTCTCAAACTAAAAACAAGTACTAACCATTTTTTTTAAAAAAAATTACATACTACTCTCTCCTTCCTCTCTCAAACTTGGTCCCTCTCCCCTCTATGACCCCCAACCCCCCCCCCCTCCACCCAACCTGCACCCTCCCCCCCTCCGGTGCCCCCTCCTCCCCGCCCGGCTCCCCCCTACACCGCCCTGCGCCCCCCCTCTCCCGCCCTGCTTCCCCCCTCCGGCGGCCTCCACCCCACTCTGCACCCTCCCCCGCCCTTGCGCCCCTGGTTCTTCTATCGCCGATGGAGGCGCGCTCGCGAGGCCAGGTGGAGGCAGGCGCGTGGCGAGCTCGCAGAGGCAGACTCGCGGGGCGTGGGAAGGGAGGCAGGGCGCGGCTAGCGTGAGCAGGGCGGACGCGGCTGGGTGGAGCCGGGTGCGGGGCTGGTTGCGGTGGCAGCGCGAAGGGCAGGGGCAATGCAGACTGCATGGTGGCAGGGTGTAGCGGCTGCAGGTGGCAGCGCGGGAGAAGGGGCGTGGGTGGCTGGCTTGTGGCGGACGTAGGGAGGGAACGGGGCTGGCTTGCGGCGGACGCAGGGGGGGACGGGGTGCACGGCGGTGCAGATGGATGGCGGCGGCAACAGAAGAACCAGGCCTCCCCCCCCCCCCCCTCGGCGGCCCCCCATCCGCCTTGCGCCCCCCTCTCCCCTCCCGGCCCCGGCGGCTCCCACTCCCGTCCCAAACACATCAATACAAATTTTAAAAATTTTAATATTTTTACCAAACAAATAACATCATATTTTCATAATTTAAATTTAAAGTTAAAAGAGAACTCAACCTCATTTTCTAGGTAGAAATAGTTTTTTTTATTTAAATTGCTCCCAAACACCCTATTAACCTTTTGCCATTTCCTTCTTGGCCCTTGGGTTTTGGGGAGATCTCTTCTCCCCCTTTCGCTAAGGGTGCCCTTGTGGTTTTTTTAAGCTTCTTCAATGTTTTATTTTTTGTTCCTCTTTTGATCTTCTGTGGGATCATCCCTCTCTATTTGCTTGTTGATCTTTGATCTTTGAGTCTCCAACGTGTGTTGATGGCCATTTATTCTCCGGCTCCTTTGAATATGGGGTTATAGAGTTACAAGTTTAGCTCGTGGTTCGTTGTTCTTCCGCACATATATATGCGTCTTCCAAACTACCTTATCAGTTTGCTGCCCAATAATCTTTCAGCCCTCCTTAAGAGCAGACCTTCATCTCTACTCCGTCTGGATGGTGTTCAAGCATCTATCTATTAGAGAAATGCTTTGTGCATGTATGGACGTGCAAAAATGTCACGCTGGAATCACCGGGGAGTATTTGATTGGGCTGCGTGTAAAGTGTTCACGTCAGCAGCCCAGCACACATCTCTGCCTGGGCGCGCGTCTTCCCGAGGCCCGCCATCATGAAAACCACCCAGCACAGTGAAAAGTACTCATGTCAGTAGCCCAGCACAGTGAGAGATATATTTAATTAATTTGAAATGTACTTTTTGGATCAGAAATCAAAATTTCCCAGGGAGTCACGAAGTAGGTTTCTTCCAGTGACAAATAGATTTCTTCTGATAATAAATATGTTGATTCTAGTGACAAATAGATTTCTTCTAGTGATAAATAAGTTGATTGTGATGACAAATAGCTGATTTCATGTCTTAAGTGATTCACATGGAGTCACGAATTAGAATGACAAATAAATTAATTCTGGTGACAAATAAGTTGATTCAGTGACAAATAGATTGATTCCAGTGACAAATAGAAATATTTCAGTGACAAATACATTCATTGACAAATAGAAAGATTGCAGTGACAAATAGAAAGATTCCACTTTACATAGACTTAAGAATTGTAGTGACAAATAGAAAGATTCCAGTGACAAATACATTCATTTCAGTGACAAATAGAAAGATTCCAGTGACAAATACAAAGATTCCAGTTTACATAGACTTACGAATTGTAGTGACAAATAGGTTCATTCCAGTGACAAATAGAAAGATTCCAGTGAAAAATACATTACTTTCAGTGACAAATAGATATATTCTAGTGACAAAAAGAAAGATTCCACTTTACATAGACTTACGAATTGTAGTGACAAATAGAAAGATTTCAGTGACAAATACATTCATTGTAGTGACAAATAGAAAGATTCTAGTGACAAATAGAAAGATTCCACTTTACATAGACTTACGAATTGTAGTGATAAATAGAAAGATTTCAGTGACAAATACATTCATTTCAGTGACAAATAGAAAGATTCCAGTGACAAATACATTCATTTCAGTGACAAATAGAAAGATTCCAGTGACAAATAGAAAGATTCTAGTGACAAATACATTTCTTTCAGTGACACATAGAAAGATTCCAGTGACAAATAGAAAGATTCCAGTGACAAATACATTCCTTTTAGTGACAAATACAAAGATTTCAGTGACAAATACAAAGATTCCAGTGACAAATACAAAGATTCTAGTGACAAATACATTCATTTCAGTGACAAATACAAGATTCCAGTGACAAATACAAAGATTCCAGTTTACATATGTTGAACCACTCTTATATTTTACCTTTTTATTTTGGTGATAATAAAATTTATGTTTAATTAATTATTATTAAAATATTTAATATTATGCTTTTCTTAATAAATATAAATTTACATGATTAATTGAATATTAAATGTATTTATTAGCATGATTTTTCTAATAATAAATTAAATATCATGATTTTCTAATAAATATAATTTTATGACATTATTCTATAATGATTTGCACTAAACAGATAAATGGATTCCATTCAATATATATATGGATTTCAGTTCGCAAAGTGCCATAAGGATTCACTGTCATAAGGATTCACTCTCATAAGGATTCACTGCTATAAGGATTCACTCTCACATCGATTTGGTCCCATAACGATTTGATAAGTGACTCTCACATCGATTTGGTCCCATAACGATTTGATAAGTGACTCTCACATCGATTTGGTCCCATAACGATTTGATAAGTGACTTTCATATCGATTTGGTCCCATAACGATTTGATAAGTGACTCCACATCGATTTGCTCTCATAACGATTCGCTCTCATAAGGATTCGATAAGTGACTCTCATAAGGATTCCTTTGTAACTCACACAGACTCCTTTGTAAAAACATGAACTCCTTTGTAAAACACAGACTCCTTTGTAAAAACATGGATTCCTTTGTAAAACATGGATTCCTTTGTAACTCTCATAAGGATTTGATAAGTGAAACATGGATTCCTTTGTAAAACACAGACTCCTTTGTAAAAACATGGATTCCTTTGTAAAATATGGATTCCTTTGTAACTCTCATAAGGATTTGATAAGTGAAACATGGATTCCTTTGTAAAACACAGACTTCTTTGTAAAAACATAGATTTCCTTTATATTTCAAAGTGCCTTTTGGCATCTAGTGAAAAAGTCAATATTCTTGATTTGCGTAATCCTCTATCTTTCTGACAGAAGATCTTTTTGCTTATCTTTCTAGATCTCTTCTCTCCTGCCAACAAAAGAGAGATTACTTACCACTTCTGGGTGGCATCAGGAAACATAAAGGTATGAGCCTTTTTGACAGAAACACTATTTTATCTAAACACTTTTTTCTATGCTTGCAGACCTCGTAGACCACAAATTATCAGAAGAAAGAGAAGATGAGCAACGGCTAGAACTCCAACGGATTTATTCAAATTGCTCATATAAAGATGAAGCAAGGCTGAAGAAGAAGTATGAGCTTTCCAGAAGATTTTTTTTCAAGAGTGTACAACCAGTGAGGAACCTGAACTCCAAATACACTCAAAGAAAAAGAGAGAAAGAGCCTGAGCCCAAGAAGAAGTGTTCAAGCATCTGAAGCACTGAAGCATTCAAGCTCCTTCTCCTCTCTTCTTCTCTCTCTCTGTCTCTGTGCATGTAAATCTGGGAGGAGTCTTTTGCTGAGAGTTCTTGTAGTTGGTTTTTATTTTTCAACTCTCAGCTTTGTTCTTTCTTTTCTAAGAAAGACTTCTGTCCAGCTGTAGGACTGTATACAGTGTCTAACCCAGCTAGGGGTTGTGTCTAGCAGAACCGCACTGGGGTTTGTACCAAGAGGTTGGCTTCTTACCTATAAGAGAAGTGGGCTGCCTTCTTGCCCGGAAAGAGAAGAAGACCAGCGGGGTGTTGGGTGTTTAGTGTCCTAAGGGGGACTGTACCCTTGGTTAGTGAAATCCCAAGAGGTTGCTTGGGGACGGACGTAGGACTTCCATGTGGGAAGGGCCGAACCAGGATAAAGCTCTTGTGTTATTTGTGTGATTGTTTATTTGCTTCAGCACTGCTACTCTTCATCACACAAACTAACCAAACCTTCAAGTGTTAATTTCTGTGTTTAAGTTTCTATTTCAGTCTCAGAAAACATTCACCCCCCTCTAGGTAGCTTGCTGCCGTACCAAAAGGGCCAACAACATAGAGTACGATTGTAGGACAAAATATGTTCATTCCAGTGACAAATACATTTCTTTCAGTGACAAATACAAAGATTCCAGTGACAAATAGGTCACTCTGATGACAATAGTTGACTTCGTATCTTAAGTGATCAGTGACAATAGTGATTCTAGTGACAAATAGGTCACTCCTGGTGACAAATAAGTTGACTCCTGGTGACAAATAAGTCGATCATCATATTTGTCCTGTAGTGATTTAATGATGGCAGACGATTTCATGATGGCGGGCCTCGGGAAGACGCGCGTGCAGGTGATGTGTGCTGGCCTGTTGACAGGAGCTCTTTATTCTAGACTTTAGCTCTTTGTTCTAGGCTTCCACGTGGCCCAATAAAATGCTCCCCGGTGATTCTAGCTTGACTTTTTTGTACGTTCAAACGTGCAGCTAACATTTCTCTATCTATTATGTTTGATCCTATTGTTTGGCTTAAAATTATGTTGTGTCCTCTTATATGTTATGCTTGTATCCAGCCCCGTGAGGGTGTTTGTGTGTTCCACCTCTTTGTTATTCTCGCAGCCCAATCTTGAGTTACTTTAATTCTCTCTTGTTATGAGTTATGTATTTCTCTGTATTATCTAATGAAAGGAGCCTGTAGTCCTCCGTCAGTCAAGAAGAGGAGGAGGAAAAGAGTGAAAGACAATTTAAAAAAAAAAGTTACAAAGGACAATTATCTTAAATTGGGAAATAATATGTAAGAACAATATTTTTGTAAAAAAAACCAAACATTAGGTTAAATATATATTTTGTCTATTAATTAAGATAATAATTATTATCTTTTGCACAAACATACATTTACCTGATTGAAAAATCAGATAAATTAAATCCAGATAGTGTAATTACAATTAGGTCCTGTCTTAGTAACCCAAAATAAGTTTATGAGAGAGTTTTCCCTCTAATAATTTATCCACATTTACTAGGGCAGGGTAAGTCTCGATAACTCAAAGATAAGTTAACAGAAATTTCAAATTGATAAAATAATTACCTATGCTACTAAATCCACGTTATCAAAACTTACCAAATTAATTTTCAAACAGGTCGAAGTGATGGGGGAACCCCAGGGCACACGACATGACAACAAGATGCTGCGCTGCCGGCCGCTGATCTCTTGTTCTTCACGAATGAGTTCACCATTAAAAATGGATGGATGCATCATGCAGGATCCGGACGGCAAAGCAGATTAGTAGTGATGGCTCGGTGGAGGCGACGTCTGATTAATATTGGTCGTCCCTCAACTACCTGACAAAAGGCTCATCAATCACTATCGGGCCCGGATCCGGACCCGAGGGCGCGGCGGGGCGGGCACCGATGGAGACGCGCCACCAACCGTTGTGGGCTCGCCAACTGAACTGGTCGTGGGGCCCACATACTACTATGAACTTCTCTTATTAGGTCACATCTGAAGTCTGTTTTTCTCCCGACAAAAAAAAAATACTGGTTCTTTTATTTGTTAATAAAAATATTATCTTCAATTTTGAGGAAATATAACCGTGCCATTCTTTCTATCACATTTTACCACTTCTAGAGACAGAGAGGTGTTTGCATCCCCAAAAATATCCGGAGAATAAAAGTGACGAGAGATTTTTTTTCAAAAACAAATATGAAAAATAGTTTACAGTGAAATAAAATTATATAATTGTGATTTTACATAAAAATACGATTACTACAAGACTATGTGTTTGCTCTTGCATTAAAAGAGTGAGAGGAAAAACACATGGGTGAGAATATTCCTTAGAAAACATTGGAGATGAGATGGGAAAATAGTTTCTATTGAGACATAGTTTGGTTTTATATTAGATGCATTGGAATTTGAAAGTAAATATATATATTTATAAAAAATAAGATCTATTCCTCTTCTCTCAAGAGATTTTTTTTCCCAAATAAAAGATAAAATCTTAAACGCAGAATAATATCTCTTAAAAAGTATATATGCTGAAATTTCACACATTGGTTGTGGGCATAACACTCATCTTCTGCATAAAGGGATTAATTTACCCATGCTGTTATGCATCTTTGTTCCTACTTTGGTGTGTTTGCTTTCAATGTTACCTATGCACCCCTTGTGTCTTTATCTCTTTTCTATCATGTATGTGGCAATTGAGATTGAATAGGATAATAACGATCTTTTATTGTTAAAAAAAAAAAGAACAGCAGAGGATCGCATCAAAATTATATGTACCCATCCGACAAGGTCAGGTGGGGGTTTTTTTGGGTGTTTTTCTCAAAATGAGTCAGATCCTGCCCCAAAGCAATCCGAATCACAAGATAAAATAATTATTTATGGCTATTGTGACGTCCCCCTCTCACATCAATTTATAAGTGAATTATATATAGAATTACCGTAAACTTATATTTATTATTTAGATAGATCAAAGATAAAATAAAAATATCTTCACTCTATTTTTAATTTATCTAAATATCAAATATGACCTAACTGTGTAGTAATATCATACCATACTTTTTGATAACTTGATGTGCCCTACAAACTACTAGTTATTAGACTTGTAAATTCAATATGTGATTTGATAACACAGATAATTTTCAAAATTTTATCATAATAATATTGATAAATCATGATAATTCTATTTGTCGTACAATATCCCTCCTTTTAAATTTGTGTAGTGGGCTCTCCTGGGATGTTTTCCTTTCCCGATTGTAGAACATAGTTGAGATCA
The DNA here is from genome assembly GCA_014218235.1 of Colocasia esculenta. Taxonomy (NCBI): domain Eukaryota; kingdom Viridiplantae; phylum Streptophyta; class Magnoliopsida; order Alismatales; family Araceae; genus Colocasia; species Colocasia esculenta. Next base: position 122,726,607 of record CM024762.1, read on the forward strand.
GAATGGTTGGATGTGCATCTGTTGAGACAGGTCTTGAGCATGGGCTGGTAAGTCGGTGTTTGCTACTCTTGTGGCATAGGCTAGGTCAGTGGCAGATTTAGAAATTTTTTTCAGAAGGGGATAATATATAATATAATATATATATATAATATATATATGGTAACATCACCACTATTAATTCACTACAAGAAAAAATAACTATAGTGACCAATTTTGCGACCGATATAATCGGTCGTTATTCAGTTGCAAATAACGATCGAATAGTGACTACTATAATCAGTCGCAGATCTGCGACCAATCAGCGATCGACTTAATTCAGTCGCTATATTTGTGATCAATTAGCGACCAAAAATAATTTCGGTCGCTATATTTGCGACCAAATAGCGACCGATAAATGTCGGTCGCTATTCGGTTGTTGTGGCCCTAACTTCTCCCCTTTTCTTTCGCACCAAATACTCCCACGAAACTGTCGACCGATTGCTCTCTATTGACGTAGAGGACCGTGCCTGCTCACCGTCGCCAAGGACCGCACCTGCTCGCCATCGCTGCCCTCGCTTGCTTGCTGTCGACGCCCCGCCCGCTGGCCGTCGATGCTGCCGCCACCGCCTGTTCTCGTCTCCGCCGCACCTCCCCGCCGTCTCCGGTGCCCAACCTTCCGTCGACACAATCGACAGCCCCTAGTCGTCAGTAAACCCCCCCCTCTCTCTCTCTAGGCGCCCCCATCCCTCTACCGTGCGCCCCCCCCTCCATCCACCACCTCCCCCCTCTCCCAGTGAGCTTCTGCCACCCACTTACCAGCCACCACCCCCCCCCTCCTCCTCGCGACCATGAACACACCCAGCCACCACCGCCCTCCCTCTGCCTAGCTCCCCCGCCGCTCCCTCTCCCCGGCCCCAGCTCCCCAGCCAACCCCCCCTCTTTTAACTAGGTAGATTAAGGCCGAAGTCTAATGGCCTGACATGTTGGATAGAAAACTTGCATAGTGTTAAGGAAGTCCTGGACCACCAGGACTCCTCCGAGCAGAACTCCACGTCCGTGGATATGAACTCTGCACAGTCCAACACATAGCAGACCTCTGCTACGTGAAAACATGCTCATCTGGTTCATGTACATCCATTGGGAGTTGTATAGTGTGTAGAGTTCCTCTGTTGTACCTGTAACATATTCATATAAATATAAATCATCAGGCTGCTCACAAAGTGTGCAACCTAGTTTTCTCTCTCTAGCTCAACACAGTTTCTCTCTCTAGTTCCGATACTCCTATTTTCCATTCGTGCTTATCTATCATGGTATCAGAGCCTTCTGCCTAATAGCTCTGTGATCCTGATCCCTTTCTTTCTTCATCTTTCTAATCTCTGCCTTCTGCTGCCAACGCCATGGATTCAGCTACGTCCTCTCCATCCGTCACGGCCTCCTCGTTGCAACCTGAAACTGTTGATCCATCCCTTCCTCCTGTAGTGCAATCAAATCTCAAGGATACTGTTGATTTGCCTCCATTTACTGCTGTGGACCTCTCCCCTATGACCAATATCCAGTCCCACCCCACCAGCACTATGTCTTTCCTTACTATCAAGCTCACCCATGACAACTATGTCCGGTGGCGTAGGCAGTTTATGGCTGCTCTTCGTGCCAACGGCTACATGGGCATCCTCGACGGTTCAGAACCTTGTCCACCTAAAAAGGTTGTGGATGCCACTGGCGTATCTCACCCCAACTCTGCGCACGGTACATGGCAAAGGCATGATGCTCTTATGATGTCTTGGATGCTTGCCTCCATGTCCGATTCAGTCGCTGCTATTGTTCCTGAGTGCACCACATCTTGCGCCGCCTGGACTGCACTCACCCATGCCCTGGCCTCTCATTCCGGTGCACGCATCCTTCAACTCCGCACTCAACTTCACAGCGTGAGACACGGTTCTTCTTCCATCACCGAATACATGCAATCTGTCAAGCAGCTTGCCGACTCCCTTGCTATCATAGGCAAGCCAGTTCGCCCACAGGACCTCGTGATGCAAGTACTTGCTGGTCTTGGGCCGACCTATAACTCCTTCATTCCTTCTATTACCACACACCTCCGTGAGGTCTCTCTTGAGGACTTGCATGCGATGCTTCTTGCCCACAAGAATTTTCTACAGCACTGTGAGCGCTCTTCGGATGAACAGGCCGCCTTTCCATTAGCCAACTCTGCTGTGAGCGGACAGCCTTCCACGTCGGACGACTCCTCCCGTCGTGGTCGCGGCGGAGGTAAATCTGCTCGGGGGCGCAGTCATGGCCGTGGGTGCGGACGTGGTCCCTTCTGTCAGATTTGCTTCGTCAGTGGCCAGCATTACGCACATGAGTGTCCAGAGCGATACAACCCATGCTTCACTGGAGGACCACGCCAGCAACCTCAAGTGCAGCTGCCGCTTCCTCCTGCTCCTCCTTTCCTTCCAGGGGCATCTCCAGCATCGTTCTCTGCTTCAGCTGGCATTCTTCCGCATCCTTCTTCAGCGGCTTGGTACCCAGACTCGGGCGCAACTCATCATGTCACTCCGGACTACAACCAGCTTTCAGCACCCACCGCCTACACTGGCTCCGACATGATGCACATCGGCAACGGGTCAGGTTTGCGTATCTCTAACCTTGGGCACGCGTCGTTACCATCCTTTTCTCGTCCTCTTCTCCTTAATAACATCCTTCATGTACCTGCCATGAGCCGCAATCTCCTTTCTATTCGTCAGTTTGCTACATATAACAACATTTCCTTTGAATTCCATCCTACATTTTGTCTTGTGAAGGATCTTCGGTCGGGGAAGGTTTTGATGCGCGGATGTCTTGATGGTGGCCTCTATCGAATTTCGCTTCACCAATGCCGCCTGCACCGTCTCTAGCTTCTCCTCTCGTACAGGATGCTCAACCGGTGCATGCTTTTGCACCGCCCTCTGGCAGGGAACCTGCATCTGCTGCTAGCAACCCCAAGGTGCTGCACCATTCCCCTTCACCGGACCATCTTCCTATGATGCTTGGATCGCCAGCTACTCGTCCCATGCACGATGGTTTGCTGGGAGCGGACTCTTCACCCAACAGTTCGCCACCTCAGCGCTCCAGGTCCCTTGTGGACATTTATGCAGATGCTCCTGTTGTACCAGTTCAATCGCTGGTGGCCAGTCGACATCCGCTTCCAGCATGCTTGGTTGCCATCGCTTCTGAGGAACCAACTTGCTTCAGCCAAGCCTCCATGAACTCAGTCTGGCAGGCGGCGATGGCTTCCGAGTTTGATGCACTGCTCCGCAATGGGACATGGTCCCTTGTGCCTCGCCAGCCCCATATGAATGTGGTCAGCTGTAAGTGGGTGTTTCGCATCAAGCGCAAGGCAGATGGCTCCATTGAACGGCACAAAGCCAGACTCATGGCCAAAGGTTTCGCCAATAGCCAGGTGTTGATTTTCATGAGACATTCAGTTCTGTTATAAAGATTACCACGGTGCGACTTCTTCTTGCTACCGCCATTAGTTCTGGTTGGACTATACACCAACTGGATGTTTCCAATGCATTCTTGCATGGCCATCTTGAGGAAACCGTCTTCATGGAGCAGCCGCCGGGGTTTCTCACCCCCACCTTCCTGATCATGTCTGTCGCTTACATAAGTCCATCTACAGTCTTCGACAGGCGCCCCGTGCATGGTTTACTCGCTTCAGCACTTGCCTTTAGGCACTTGGGTTCTCCGGCTCCAAGACCGATCCTTCTCTTTTCTTTCGCCGCTCTGCCAGTGCCGTCTACTTCATCCTGGTTTATGTAGACGATATTCTTGTTATTGGCTCCGATACAGGGGGCGTCGCCGCACTTATTCACTCCCTCAGTGTCGACTTTGCGATTCGGGATCTTGGGGCCACTCACTTCTTCCTTGGCATCGAGCTCTACCCACATCCACTTAGTTTTGTTCTGTCTCAATCCAAGTACATGGCAGATCTCCTCCGGCAGTCCAAGATGGATGGTGTGAAGCCTCTTTCAACACCTGCTGCTGCCAGCTCTAACTCCACTCCATCTGACTCGACATCATCTGTGGATCCTACTCTGTATCGTAGCATTGTGGGCGCACTGCAATACCTCACCATCTCCCGTCCTGATATCTCCTTTGCAGTTAACCAGGCATGTCAGGCTATGCATGATCCCCGGCCGGAGCACTGGGCTGTTGTTAAGCGTCTCTTGCACTACTTGAAGGGCACTATTGAACATGGCTTACTTCTCCTAGGGGTGTACAACGGTTCGGTTCGGTTTCCCCATTTTTTGGGGAAACCGAGCCGATCTCACTCAATGAACCGAACCGGTTCGGTTCGGTTCGGTTCAAACCGAACACACATTTTTCTAGATAAAACTGACATTTTTTTGACGTTTTTCTAGCGTTTTACGGAAATTCTGGAAAAAAGGGGGCAAAAAAGGCTTCTTCCAAGGTGCGGGAAGCGTCCCGCCACTGCCCTACCGTCAACTTTTGAATATTTGTTTTATTATATAATTATATATATATATTCGGCTCATTTTGGTTTCCCACCAGAAACCGAACTGAACAAGGAGGTCCTCCAAACCGAACCGAATCGAACCGAACTGGCCGGTTCGGTTTTTTCGGTTTGAACCATAGTTTGCACACCCCTAACTTCTCCGACGCTCCTCTGATCTCCAACTCAGAGCCTTCTGTGATGTAGATGGGCCGGGTCCTCCTCAAATCGTCGCTCCACTGGTGAGTTTCTTATCTACCTCGGCCACAATCTCATCTCTTGGAGCTCTAAGAAGCAAGCTACTGTCGCCCGCTCAAGTACGGAGGCCGAGTATAAAGCATTGGCCAATGCTACTGCAGAATTGATCTGGCTTCGCTCGCTTCTTCATAAGCTGGGTTTTTCCTTACCATCTCCACCGATCCTTTGGTGTGATAATATTGGCGCCACTTACCTTGTTGCAAATCCGGTCTTCCATGCACGTACAAAGCATATTGAGATCGACTTCCATTTTGTCCGAGAACAAGTTGCCAGCAAACTTCTCTGTGTTTCCTTTGTTTCGACAAAAGATCAACTGGCGGGTATTCTCACCAAAGCGCTTCCCAAGGGACGGTTCACCTGGCTCAGAGACAAGCTCAACATTGTTCCCACTGTTGGCTTGAGGGGGCGTGTTAAGGAAGTCCTGGACCACCAGGACTCCTCCGAGCAGAACTCCACGTCCGTGGATATGAACTCTGCACAGTCCAACACACAGCAGACCTCTGCTACGTGAAACCATGCTCATCCGGTTCATGTACATCCACTGGGAGTTGTATAGTGTGTAGAGTTCCTCTGTTGTTCTTGTAACATATTCATATAAATATAAATCATCAGGTTGCTCACAAAGTGTGCAACCCAATTTTCTCTCTCTAGCTCAACACAATTTCTCTCTCTAGTTCCGATACTCTATTTTCCATTCGTGCTTCTCTATCACACAGGATATAAACATTAAAAAGCAAAAGAGGTAGAACAACATAGTGGCATGATGTAAATTAGATTTTTGATATCATATTTAAATTGTTCGTATAAAACAGATTGCCAAGTGACACCATGTTTCATCCATCTTCTTCCTTGTGAATGCCTCTACATATATGTGCACAGCAGACGATAATGTGACCTGAGAGACCTCCTCCCCCCCCCCCCCTTTTCAATTCCCCAATTTTATGATCCATGTGATGGCGTTTGGCCTTTTTTTAACTCCCTCTCGATCAGCCACTGCAACCAAAAACCTCAGACGGAGGTGGAAGAAGGATGAGATCAAAAGGCAATTGGTCTGATGCCATCACGATCGTGTCTCTAATGGTGCATCTATAAATTATATTTTTAATCAAGTGAAATTATCAATAATAAAAATTATATTTCTAATAAAAAATTTCAATCTAATAAAGTTACAGGATCTCACTAGTCATAAATTAGATCCAGTCACTGCTTTTGTGATTTTGAGGTAGAGCCTAAGCTAGTGTGGAAAGAGGTGGGGTTTGACTAACTAGTTAAATTTTTACAAGGATTAATGAGTGACTATGACAGAAGATAATTTTCATGTGATTTCTCTCTAGCCCTACTTTGTCTACATTAGAAGGAACATAAGATATTTTTGACATTAATACCTATCCATGGTTCAAGCTAGCCATTATAATTTATGCATGGTTGGTTGCAAGTGGCCGGGGGCTGTCCAGCTAAATTGGTTGTCCTCTATTGTTCGTGTTTCTTTGGGTCCTTGGATGGGTTCTCAAAGGTCACTTCCCTAGCCCATATATCCTTATTATAACTTTTCTTCTACTTCAACCCAAGACCAGTGACAACGGAGAAAGTGAGTGGAGGCAGAAGAATAGCTAATGAAGAGAGGTAGGCCGAGTCAGTTGGCTGTCATGTCCACAATCCATGCCCACCATGCATTAAGATGGCCTTAATGATGAAGTTTTTTTTTATATAGATAAATTGGTTGAGGGATGGGAGGCGAGATCGATCCCGCGCCCTTTTGGCAAGGGGGAGACCACCGTGCTGAGGGCGGGGCTCCCTAATGATGAGGTTGTTGGTCTATATATTCAACCAGCCTTTGCATCAATGAGGGCCCAAGAGTGCTCTACCCTTTCAGGCTTCCCCCTCAAATATTATTGTTACTAATGAGTCAGAAATGGTTTTACAATACCAGTTTGATCTATGTTTGTAGAACGTTTGAAAATGATAAAAGTACTCATCTCTTAACTCAACGGATTAGACATCTAACTAATAGATGTGTCGAAAATAGTATGTGTTGCCTTCTTGTGCATGTTGGGTGCCATTTGCTTACATACGTGTTGCATGAACTTAAGTCGCTTGGAATCAGCATGTCAACTTTCATTTATCGGAAGAAACAGTCTTTAAACTAGTTGAGGTGGGGGAAAACCAATTTGATCCATTATGCTCCATTCACTCTGGCTACTAAAATATGGGGTTGGGTCCAACCACTATCTCACTTGATAACGGTGGCTCAAAAGAAGAACGGGAGTGGGCTTATACACAAGGTTATGTTTGATATCGAGATACATCGGGAATAGAATGAAGATATCTTTAAAATTTTGAGATTATCTTTAGTTTATCATCGATCTATCTTAATACCAAATAAAAAGGCCAACTTCTCTACTAAACCCATTACTATTGTACAACTAGACATCTACTGGAGACGAGTCCTTTCCCTTCGAGGCTATGACAATGTTCTCTCTCTAGAACGCAAGACATCCCATTCCACTTATTTGACCCATCCCTATCATATGCCAGAACATGCCACGCACCTGCTATAACAGGTAGTGACTCATGTGGTGGTGTTTTCCCGTTTGGGCCTGAGCCAAACGAACCTCCACTAAGAGAAGAGAGGGAAGACTGTCGTCGGTGTGGACGAAGGCCTGCAAAACCAGAAGAGGATCAGGGGGTTCGGTTGAAGAACCAGGGGGAACCCTCCGATGCCTAAGTCTGATGAGACTATCAGAAAGGCTTAAGGAAGAAGGGTTCACTGGTGTGTGTCACGCGCGAGGGCGTGTGTGTGACAGGGGTTGCGTACCTTTGCATGGAGATTACCTGTGCCTTTTTATACGTGAAGGAGACGAAGAGTCCGGACATGATCTCTCCTCATGATGATTGAGGGGATGCGTCAGTTCAGGTTCCCAGGCGAGGGGTTGCTCGTGGAGACGCCTGTTGGGATCCTCTGTGGTTGATGCCACACTATGGGATGCATGTCGCGCCGCTTCATTAACTGTCTGGGAGGCGAACAGTTGCTTTGAGGGCTCTTGGCTGGAGGATACCTGTCACGCCCCGACGCGGAATATCGGAGCGCGAAGGCAGTTGCAAGAAAAAGGTATAGAGTGAATACTAGACATCAAATCATTGCACATTGAATAATACTAAAGCAAATCTTTCTCATTAATAACTTTTCAAATGTCTAGTTACAACCACTAATATCAGAGCCATTCTATAGGGCCCAATTACATTGCAATAAAAGGAAATAACTAACTACAACTCTAAGATAACCTAATGACTCGAGGGTACTCCTGGCTTCACTCTTGGTCATTCCCTTCCTCGTGAGTGTATGTGTCATCCTCGGTCTCACCTGAGAACACAACATCAAATAACGTAGGGTGAGCGATAACGCCCAGTAGGACTTAAATCTCAGGCTCAAGCAGGCTTTAAATAATTAACGCATTTAATGGCAGAGTATCTAAAGATAGCAGGTACAAGAGAGTCAAAATATAGAAAGAGATAGCACAACAGGTAACAGGATAGCACAATAGCACGAGATCGAGTATATTTTCCAAAAATAGCACAAGTATCAAGTATAACACAAATAGCAGGATGACCATAGCACAACTAGCACAAGTATAATAATAGCACGACGAGTATAGCACTTGTTTGTCATTCTAGACATTGAGAGAGTATAGCACGTTTTGTGTTTTGATTGTCATATAGATAGTCGAGATAGATAGCACTTGAGTGTAATGCCAAACACTCTGATCATTTAACTCCCATGGGCACTAGCACTTTCGGGCGCACATCCCAGGACCAGATCAGGCCCTTTATATATTGTCAGGCATTGGTTATATTGTATCTTTAGACAATCAGTCAATGGCCAATATAGAGTACCAAGAATAGTTAAGAGCACTAGATGAATAGACGAGATAGTAGAGAGAACGTGAATAGACGAGCGTGTAGAGTATAGATGAGAGCTAAGGGTACATCACGTAAAACAACGAGTAATAGGCAATAGTAACAGTTGCACAACACGCGCACGTCGTATTGGCAGTCAGGTGGAATTCACGATCTTCCCGCTGGCCATGTTATGCACAAGTCCAGAGGTCCGACGTGATTCAAGGTAAGAGCGAACTTCTAATAGCCGTTTGGATCATATCGATCCCTAATGGTGTAATGGGTGTTAGGGTACAACCGGCTCGTCGACCATGTGGGAATCCATGATCAGAGGAGACTTACGGAGGCCTTGTGCAAGGGTTCACTAGTCCGGCGAAAGGAATATCCGACGGAGAGTTCACCACAAGCCAAGTAATGTGTGTATATAAAAACAGGTGCTCGACGTTCTAGAGGAATTCTAGAACAGTGGAGCGTCGATATCGGTATATAAACAACGCACGAAATGAATACAAGTCCTTTAAAATAGGACAGTTAATATACTTTATTGCATAAATTGCCAGATACATTATGAGATATTTTATGCCAGATTTCAGCCATATATAGATGGTTCATGTGCGTGCATGTGTAAGAGAAATCATAGATAGAAAAGAAGTCGTGAACATGTATTTTAAAGCATTCAATATAGCTCCATTTTAAAACAGGTGTTTATACTGCGTGTATGACTGTTAAAAAGGCGTAAGAATATTGTAGAAAGTGAGAGTAACAAATTTTATGGGTTTTCATGCAAAATCCTGTGATCGCGACGTACCCATGTAAGGGTCACGACAGGGTCATGATGGAACGCGACAGGGTCCTGTACGGGTCGCGACAGGGTCCTGTACGGGTCGCGACAGGGTTGTCTGCTCAAGCGGCCAGAACACGACGGGGTCTCCTGTCGCATTCAGAACGCGACAAGGGGTTGGTCACGACAGCTCTGAGAATGCGGCGTGTCGAGCCGTCGCGTTCTCAGGTACTTCACCTGAGTTCGAGCGGGAAAAATGTTCTACATCAGATTGCGTGCCAACTTGACTTGTTTGGACACAGGGTACTTTGAAAAATCATAACTAATTACATAGTCGATAAAAAATCACGAAACAAGTTGCAAATTAAAATAGACAAGTAAGGGTACTTCCAGTAAATCGGAATTAGAGAGAGAGCATGGTTCATAAAGGGTTTGAACATAAGCAAGAACGAGTTATTCAGAACATGGCACAGAGAGAAAGATTGATTAAATTCGATCAGCATGCTCGATGAAATTTAGGGTTTTTAGGGGCAAAAGATCCCTAACAACATGAAGTATCTAAAACAAGAATTTCGTAGCATGGGATCAAGTATTCATAGAGATTTGAATTAAACATGATGTCTCGGGGTTATCATGTTTGCAGATCTTCTAAAATCAAGAACAAAAGATTGGCTCGATGAAAAAGAGGGAATCAAGAGGGCTTTTGTTCCTGGTGATTGGAACTACCTACAAACGAGTTTAATTTAATTTTGCTCGTGAGAATGCCTACCTTTGACTTGATTTATCTTCTAGGGCTTAGAACTCCAAGAACGAAGGAAGAAGCTTGATGGATCTTCTTCTCCTCGATTTCTCCTCCTCCTTGGCCTCTTCTCCACGTCCAAGAACCCTTTGCACGAGCTAGGGCCGGCCATGAGGGTTTAAGAGGTGTATTTATATAAATAAAAGTTCTATTCCTACTACTACTCAAATTCCTCTTAATTACGAGATTTCCTAACTCCACCTTTCCTCTCTTGCTTTCCAATCTCTAATTGGGTTAGGATAGTATCTAAATTCGTACTAGACTATATGGAGTAGGTTTAGGAATCCAATTCCAACTCTAATTGCCACTTTTATTGCTTTAATAACCCCTTTCCAATTAGGAGATAATTAAACTCCGAATTTAGGTTATTTTCTTATTATTCTCCCTTTGTAAATTCATATTTTTGACCCAATAAGTTCTAGATGATCCATTAAGCAAAGCCCATTACTCTTTTCCATTTAATGAGTTTTATTTAATACTCTTTTCATTGAATATCCTTTAGCTGAGTTTTTAATTTATTATTTAAATTTTTATTTTTCTCAAAATTCAGGTTGCTACAATACCGAATAGGGCCTCTGTTCGGTGGCCTACTAGGCTGCTCGGTGCTCGGATGCGTAGTTGCGCCTGGTTAGACTGCTTCTAAGGTCCGCGCAGGCCCTGTTCGACACTGTGGCCTCGGCCGAACAGGTAACATGGTGCCTGGAGACCGCCCTGGGGACTTTAGGTGCCTTGGCAGCCAGAACATGTTCGGAAGCCTTTGGCTGATCTCGAGGACACGTGGCACGCTGCCCGATGGCCACGCCAGCTTACTGGGTCATGGTGGGCCATAACGGGCCATGATGGGCCCTGTAGGCCTAGGGGGCTAGAAATAGCCACCACACTTGCCCCCCACGCTCTCAAGCTGGCTTGGGAACTACGACACTTGAGAGCGGAGGTCTGCTCGGTTGTCACTTGCATTAAATGCGATATCGACCGTGATGGCTCCAGTGCAACGCCGTTAGGCGCTCTTCTTGGAGACGGAACTGCCATCATGGTAGTGAGAACGTGTCGCCTGGAGAACGTAGTTTAGCACTTTTGAACGGTCTATTTGGGGAAGAAACCACCACTTTTGCTTTTGGGTTTCGCGCTCCTCTTTCCTTATAAGGGTGAGGAGGGGAGAAGGCGATGCCTTACGCCTTCAAGCTTTTGCCTGAACCCTGGTCATTTGCCCCCATTGCCTTCTTCCTGCTCCTCTGCTACTTCTCCTCAGCCTTCACCTTCTTCTTCTCCATTCTTTCTTCCATCAGAGATGTTGTAGAAGGGGAAGAGCATCACAGTCGCCGGAGCGAGCGAGACGGCACTGGCAGCAGTTTGGGGGCAGAAATTTCGTTTCTTTGAAGGCCTCCGCGAGCGCTTTTGGATCGGCGAAGAATATGACATTATTATTGCCAAGGAGGAGGAGTCTTACCTGGTGAACAAACCAGGTTGCTTCGCCCTCTCCCTCGACATTTGGAGGCTGGATTCTGGCTACCACTACCGGAAGTGGCGAGGGCACTGCTGAACATATGGGGGATCGCCCCCATCCAGCTGACCCCCAACTCATGGAGGACGATCTGCACTTTCTGCATCGTCTGCAAGCTGCGGGGAGTACGTGGCTCAGTGGACATCTTCCGGGCACAGTTCAAACTCACAGCCTCACCGCAGACGGGGTTGAGTGTCTACTACACCAAGCATCGCCCGAACATGATGCAGATCTTGTTCGGGGGGAAGCATTCCAACAACAAAGGATGGACGCACCACGTCCTCTTCATTGCACGCCATGTAGATACGCCAGAGTGGGGGTTTCCCACTCGTGTTCAGGAACCGCAGAAGGAGCGCTACCCCTTCTTGATTCAGGACGAGGCGAAGGCCTCAGACATTTAAACACGACGTTGGTGAGGAACACAGAACTCTACTTGACGGAGTTTCTGCTCGTCAAGCATGGCCTGAGCCGACCATGGAGTAAGTATCCACCTCTGTTCTGTCCTTTATGTCTAAGAGGTGGTTCTCTAACCATCTTCTCCCTGGTGCGGCTGCCGAAGAATTAGCTACCAGTCGGGATCAAGAAGACCTGGCGGATTACGCCGAGCAGATCCCTGTCACATCCTACGTGACCTTCATGGGCGAGGATGCCCCCACGGCAACTGCGGAAGTCAAAGAGCACCGCCTGGCAGGTCCCCGGGCTATGGAAAGAAGACCTTCGACGATTAATGTGAAGAGGAAGTCTGGGGCCAAGACTACATCGAAGACCGTGGAGAGGGAGGCCGAAGAAGAGGAGGTCCCCCAGCTTCAGACCAAGAGAAGGAAGCTGGTGAGGGCGGCCGATTTGGTGAGGCCACGCAGCACGCCCAAGAACAGGCCCTTGACTACGGAGGGGATGTTCTCGGAGCTAGGATTGGTCGTGGTGAGCGACCACTCTGAGGGCTCTGCTGAAGAGCGATTGGGGGCGTCTGCGTCCCAAGGCCCCGTAGGGAGCCGAACAGCAGAGGGAGTTGAGGCTGAAGCTCCCGACGCCGCGGTGGATGCGCTGGTGGGGGGAGTCGCTACCGCTCAAGGGCTACCTTCTGAGGTGGCCACGAGAGCGGCGTACGAGGAGGCGTTCGGAGAGACACTAGCCCCCACTCCCACCACCGAAGCGGCTGCTAAGGGCCAATCGTAGACGACAGCGGTGGCACTGCCTGAGGTCGAGTAGGAAGTTGCAGCCGAGGAGGGAGGACCTCGGAGGTCACCCGCCACCGGAGCGGTCCAGGAGATGGCGGTTGCTGCAGGCGCCAGCAACACACTCGCTGAGGGATGTCCTTCTGGCGGTCGGGGGAGTGATGTTGGCGATCACCGTGCTGGCTCCGAGGAGGACTGGGTGCCATTATCGCAAGTGTTGGATGCAAAGTTCCCAACGCATCCTTCGGAGGCGGTGCTGGAAGCTGCTCTGGAGCGCCTCCACGGTAGCACGTCTAGGGGCCTCCCCCCATGCCCCACCGCGTCCCAGCTAGACGTGCTGGCGCGGTGCCAGGAGACGAGCCCGGGGGACACTCCCGAGCACTCAGAGGAGGTCCGCTAGGAAGAGCACCCTGATGACGAGGATGGTGATGTCGACGTGGAGGCGTTGGCAGATGGCATCATGCAGTCGCTGGGAGTACATAAGCGACTTGCAGCGCGGGCTTGGAACCATAGGCAGATGTGGGATGCCGAGTTCACTTTTTGTGAAGAGATCGAGACGCGGCACCAGGCTCGAGAGGCCGAGCTATAAAAGGAGGTAAAAAACCTTCGAATAGTACTTCGTGCTTCCGAACTGGAGCTCATCGTTGCTCGGGCTGAGAGGGAGGCGCTCTCTAAAGTTTTGACCAAGGCCGAAGCCCGTGGAGTGGCCGCATACAGGTTTGTTGGTCATTTGAGAGGCTTTACGGTTAACACACAGGTTTTTTGGGAACTGAAGAGTTCCAACCTAGGGTTCACTTTTGGACGCCTAAGGTTTTTCGGGTGTCGCACTAGTCATTCAAGCTGAGCAGCTTTGACTAGGGATGGCCCGAACAACCTTTATAGACCAAAATAATGGGAGGAAGAGAGGTCGAATGCCGAACTAGAGGCTTTTATAAAGAATAAGCCTTTAGATTAGATACATGCCAGATTCTGGGTATGTCTTCGCCGCTAGGGGTAGCAAGCCTGTAAGAGCCTTTCCCGAGAACCTGTGTGACCTGATAAGGTCCATCCCATTTTGGGGCGAGTTTGCCGATTGCTCTTCGGGGATCCAATGCCGAGCAACGGTGTAAGACCAGATCTCCTTCGAAGAAACGCCGCTCCCGAACACGGGAGTTGTAATATTGCACAAGGCGTTGCTGATAGGAGACCAGTCTTATGCTGGCGTCATTTTGACGTTCGCCGAGCATGTCTAGGTTCTCCCTTAGCGTGCGATTATTGGCTGCTTCATCGAAGTGGGTTGTTCGGATTGTGGGGAGAGCCACTTCCAAAGGCACAACTGCTTCAGAACCATAGGCCAAGTGGAAAGGAGTCTCTCCAGTAGCCACCCGAGCAGTTGTTCGGTCGCACCACAGTACGTTAGGGAGCTCTTCGATCCATGATCCTCTAGCAGCTTCAACCCATGTGCGAATCCCATGGAGAAGTGTTCGGTTGGCATTCTCTACCAAACCTGTAACGGCCCTGGATATTTATGCCCATTAAGGCTCCATATCCAAGCCCGCCTCCCGTGATCAGACCGAAGTCTCGCAAGGGATAGCTCATACACGTGTCCAGTAGGAATATAAAAGACAACCACAACAGTATAAGACACAAGAAAGTACATGTGCTCATATCTACATATAACAATTTACAACTGTCCCAATACATTATTACATATCCAATTAAAAAGTACAACTACCTGGGGCATACCTCGAGGGAGCACAAGCTCACACAACACTACTAACACTACTGCTGGTGGTCTAAGTCTGTCACACCACCTTCATAAGCCATACCAACGGTAAGCCCTGAAAAGAACTGTAGGGGAGTGAGCCTCAACAAGTCACAGGCTCAGTAGGGGACCACCCAAAACAACACGCAACACTGAAGACCCTCAACCCTAGAGGGTCTCACTGGCAACTCAAATAGCCAAACCATATCATGCTCACAACATTTATAATAAATAACAGCTTAAACAGTAAATCATAAACAAATACATATTCCTCGGAAAGAAAGAGGAACCACAGGACTAGCACAGCACTACTAGTCCGCTCAACAACTGAAATGCCTAGGCCGCAAGCCTCACAGGCACATTATTTCAACGATTGGTCACCTAAGCTATAAGCCACACAGGCAAACCACTGCCTAGGCTACAAGCTTCGTAGGCGAACCCTAAACACACGGGTAGCAGAACCGCTGACCAAGAGCTAGCCCATTATACCCCCAGACTACAATATGTCGGGAGCCACACACAAGGTAGCAGGATGGGCTACAACGATGCCAGTCCATCACGCACTGAAACCGTGATCGGAAGTCTACCCGAGGAAGGGTAAAACACAACAAGTAGAAGGTCACACCACACGACCTTCACCTCAACAGCTGAAAAGACTGGTACACAACGTACCACCATAAAGTACTACCCACACAGGGTACATGTACCTACTACCACGAGGTACCACCAAACCAGTTCCACCACAAAGCATGCCACCACGGGCAAAACCTTGACACAACTGTGCCAACGACGGGGCACACCACATGAGTCAAACCACAACCAGTGAGTCTCTGCTCACCAACCACAACTACAACCGTGCCAACACCAGGGCACACCTCAACGGGTAAAAGCACAACCAACAAGCCACTACACACACACTACAACCAGTAGCAAAGCACGAGTCAGAAAGGAACGATGCCGCCACATAGGAACATACTACTGGTTCATGACGCCAGTATCCAACCCGGACAACACAACACAAGAACTACCTCTCAGTCTCGCAGTCACGGACGAAAGGTCCAACTGCCGCTCCACAAGCACAAGCCAAAGAACAGTGGAGACCAACCAACACCACACCTGCAGACCACACTACTGTAGGTCCATGCCTGGCACCTTTAGGGACTCTGGCCCAAGCTCCCTAAAGTGAGGCACTGGAACAATAGGACTAGCTGGAGACCAGTGTCGACTATTGGTGTCCGTACCCCCAACTACAAGCGCGCTACAAGCGACCGCACATAAACTCTCACAAGTCGCTGTCCCACTGCCATCTTTCCCTCAGCCAGACGTACAACTCAAACACAAGAGTGAGGGTGTCCAGGACATATGAAACAGACCTCAACGGTACAACACAAGTATCGGGATAAACCCCGAGCACAACAAACACACGTGCCTGGCTCACACAGAACCTGGGGTACCCGACTGCAGAGGTATTCCGGAAAAGACGCCGGACCACCAAACTCGGCAAGCTCATACCATGGTACATACACATAATATTTATTTCAAACCACGGTACAAGTGTCACGAGTAGCTTGTCCCTGGTCATCATGTGACCTACAAGCTAACCTACACAAACACATACACGAATTACATTAATCATTAATCATCGGTCATTTCATGACCTCCTTTACCACATTAAACACCATGTACAATAACCATGCACAAACTCTTAATCTTACTCGGGCTATACTAATTAAACCATCTGAAGTGACCCATAAAAGACATTAAAGATCAAGGCTAGGTTCACGCTGGAACCTCACTGCCCAACTACCACGACAAACCATGAGAGCTATACTATGATAATGTGTATGCCATGTACACACACACACACACACACACACTTAATCCATGTAAACGACACACCACTTGCGTAAACAGCACGCTACCAACACAAACGACATGCTCAAGGAGCACTATAGGTGCCAATGAACAACTTACCAAAGCCATGCATACCAAATACGATAATCAGATAACCATATTATTGAAGCCATGCAAAACTGGACCTCTTGACTGAGGTCGCGACATGGGGTAACGTCGCCTTCAGATCGTGACACCCCGATATGTTGCGTTACAGAATCCTAACGTGACGGGTCAGCTTGTCGCGACCTGGTCGCGACAGAAGGGTTTGTCGCCTTCACATGCGAAAACCCTAATCCGGAACCCCTCTCTGGATCACCATTCCAAACCACACAAACCACGATTAATTCTTGGTTTTCATGCTTTAATGGATACCTTGACATGGTATCTACTGTTTGTAAAGTGATACACAAGCTAACATGAAATCCACATAACAAATCGAGGTAGAACTGCCTACCTTCATGAAGAACACGCAAACCACGCATGGTACGGTGTCTCCCCCGCTCCACGCGACATCCTCGCGGTGAGACTGCGCCAAAAACACCATCAACCCTTCGGATCAACTGAAAAACTGCCACAGCAGCTTCCCCTGGCCGAGCAGAGCTTGCCACAGCTCTGTCCGGCCAAAACCTCTTTAAAAACGCACAGCGGTTAAGAACGCGATGCAGCCCTACGTCGCGACCTGAACGCGACGTAGAAGTCCGTCGCCTTCCCAAGGCCGACGTCAGCTGACTGTCCAGCGCACGACACGCGGTAGCCATGTAGACGAAGACCGCCAAACAGCGACAACATGAACGCGACCGCTAGGGCCGCCGCGTTCAGAACGCGATGCATACCCCTGTTACGTTCACAGGCAGAGAACCTGTGAGCACTTTGGGCCCAATCTGCCGGCCCACAAAGCCTCACAACCCACGCGGACACCTGAAACACAAGCTAATGGGCCACACATTGGCCACCAAATCTGCTAAACAAGGATCCACAAGGATCCGAAAAATGCGCGACGTTACATTATTATCACCTAAAAAGGAATGTCTTCCTCGACATTCAAAACAAACCATAATTAGCCGAATTATCACCTAAAAAGAAATACAACCATATACAGAATAGGTAGGATACGCTTCCTCTGCATCTTCCTTCCAGACTATCTATACTGACTAACCCATTTATTCATTTTCATACTTGTTCTGCCTTCTCTTCCTTTTTAATTTATTCCACAACTGCTTTATTCCGTGGATTCAATCTGCCATTATTTACCTTTTGACTGTAGGCGATTCTACCTTGCCGGTGGCGCTTTATCTCCTTGGACTCGACCTGCTTCCACATTTTCTGGGCTGTGTTCGCAACATTTCTTTCTAGGCCATTTTCCTTGCTCAAAACCTTTCACTTTATTCCGCTACCTTTGGATGTTCTGTCGTGCTAAACCTTGCTTAAATTCTCGAATTCCTCGGTGCCATTCCATTATGCACTTGTCACCGTTAACCATTACTCTGCTTTATCTGCATTCACATACTTAACTGTCGGACTTGTGGGTTATGGACCCACCACGCTTCCGCTGCGCTACTCTGATCACACCAAACACTGGGAAAAACCATAACTCTGACCTCAATTTCACCTTTATTGGCTTCCCAAATCATCTTATTTATTCACTTACCATTGGAAGAAAACACTAATGTTTCTGGTCTACTTTTCTTATTCTAATCGAACCATCTGCTTAAACTCTGAATTCTGGCATACCACTGTCAACACATCTTACCTTAATTCGTATTCCCAGGTTGATGTTGCACTTTTCTTATCTCATAATTACACTGCTTAACTGACCCTGCTCAGATTCTGTTTTTAACTATTTCTATGCCACACTAAATTCTGAATTTTACCATATCACTACTATCATACTTTACCTTTTATATGCTTTCCTCACTTCAGACAATATTTTTTGACTAACTCAGCAAACCAAACCCATATCTTTTTACAATTTCTATTCTCACTGCTGCCACGCTGTTATCAAGACAAAACTTACTTGATGTCATCTTATTCAGAATTCCTTGCTGCTAAACTGATCATGCCTTTCATTATCCTTTCTGTTTTGCGTTGCCACCTCTTAATCTACTCACTATTCTTTAACTGTGCTGCTGCGACCTTTACATTAAACTTTGGAGACATTCTTATACGAAGCCTATTCGTTCATCTGGATCACCTTGCTGCTTACTATTTACACAAATTCCTGCTGCAGATTCCTTGATTCATCTGATTATCGCTACTTTATAATCTGCCATATTCTTCATCTATTTAGTAATATTGAACTTTAACTTTACTGCCAACATCATAATTTCATTTCTGCAAAGCATTTCTCTTAACTATTCTACTAACTGCCTAATCTTACTGTACCATTCACACTGTAATCCTTCTTATAAAATACTGACATAGCCATAAACTGAAACTATATCCTTCAAATACAATATCTGATTCTGCCTGGCTCCTCTATTCTACATTACTGATCCACTACTGAATATCAACAATTCCACTATTGCAGCTTACTCACAAATGTCCATTCACAATTTACCTTGCCTTGACCTTAATCTACCTCTGGCACAAACTTTACTTTCATGTGCCCACAAATTGCACACAAATGCTGGCATTACTGCTCTTATCTTTAATACTGTAATCCTGTGTAAATCCTTCTACGAAATCTTTACCCACTGCCACTTACTAAGTGAACATCTTCCTTATGAAATTCTCAGAAAAATCTGACTACATGCTGTTCTTTTTTTATTCTTTCTTTACCCAACTGCTCATCTCTGTATATACTTACAGGAATCTCTGTATCAAACTTTCCATTATCATCATTATTCATAACAACACTATTCTGAAACTCTTTATTGCACCTTTTCTAGTCACAAATACACACTTCATCTGACTGCAACACATTACTATTCCTCTGTTTGCTAATACCACATCTTAAGCTAAACTACCTCACTTAATCATTTCAAACCTGACACATCACTTAATCACCCCGCTTCTTAATATCTATCCACACAATTCTCAAATACATTAACTACTTCTGCCAAAGTTCTCAGCCGCAACTCATGCATTTAACAATTCTGATCACACTGCACTATTCCCCATCATAATGCTATTTCTTATG
Source organism: Colocasia esculenta (assembly GCA_014218235.1). Classification (NCBI taxonomy): domain Eukaryota; kingdom Viridiplantae; phylum Streptophyta; class Magnoliopsida; order Alismatales; family Araceae; genus Colocasia; species Colocasia esculenta. The sequence continues at coordinate 122,746,265 of CM024762.1, forward strand.
CCATTCCATCACATCATTACCTTATACCTGTCTCTGCTAACTCTGGTCCTCACTAAAACACTTTCACTAGTTTCCATAACTAAATTCATTAATCCCTTTAATTTCTATAACTGAGAACCATTTAAACAATTATATTTTAATCACAAACTGGCATTCTGATGTGACCACACTCACTGTACCATTAATCATGCCATTTTTCTGCCATTTCTAACAACTGCCAGTTTAACAAACAAAAACACGCAGTTCTCATATCAAAAGTTCACATGAAAACCATACTGGAGAACACATAAAACCACAGACTTACTACAAGTAGTGGACATTAAACCATGTCTTAGGACATTGTACCCCAATGTCTTTTCATATTCTAATTAGACCATGCTCTGATACCAACTGTAACGGCTCTGGATATTTATGCCCATTAAGGCTCCATATCCAAGTCCGCCTCCCGCGATCGGACCGAAGTCTCGCAAGGGATAGCTCGTACATGTGTCTAGTAGGAATATAAAAGACAACCACAACAATATAAGACACAAGAAAGTACATGTGCTCATATCTGCATATAACAATTTACAACTGTCCCAATACATTATTACATGTCTAATTAAAAAGTACAACTATCTGGGGCATACCATGAGGGAGCACAAGCTCACACAACACTACTAACACTACTGGTGGTGGTCCAAGTCTGTCACACCGCCTTCGTAATCCATACCAACGGTAAGCCCTGAAAAGAACTGTAGGGGAGTGAGCCTCAACAAGTCACAGGCTCAGTAAGGGACCACCCAAAACAACATGCAACACTGAAGAACCTCAACCCTAGAGGGTCACACTGGCAACTCAAATAGCCAAACCATATCATGCTCATAACATTTATAATATATAACAGCTTAAACAATAAATCATAAACAAATACATATTCCTCGAAAAGAAAGAGGAACCACAAGACTAGCACAGCACTACTAGTCCGCTCAACAACTGAAATGCCTAGGCCGCAAGCCTCACAGGAACATTATTTCAATGATTGGTCGCCTAAGCTACAAGCCACATAGGTAAACCACTGCCTAGGCTACAAGCTTCGCAGGCGAACCCCAAACACACGGGTAGCAGAACCGCTGACCAAGAGCTAGCCCATTATACCCCCAGACCACAATATGTCGGGAGCCACACACATGGTAGCAGGACGGGCTACAATGATGCTAGTCCATCACACACTAAAACCGTAATCGGAAGTTTACATGAGGAAGGGTAAAACACAACAAGTGGAAGGTCACACCATACGACCTCCACCTCAACACCTAAAAAGACTAGTACACAGTGTACCACCATAAAGCACTACCCACACAGGGTATAGGTACCTACTACCACGAGGTACCACCACGGAAACCACAACCAAACCAGTGCCACCACAAAGCACGCCACCACGGGCAAAACCTTAACACAACTGTGCCAATTATGGGGCACACCACATGAGTCAAACCACAACTAGTGAGTCTCTGCTCACCAACCACAACTACAACCGTGCCAACACCAGGGCACACCTCAACGGCTAAAACCACAACCAACAAGCCACTACACACACACACTACAACCAGTAGCAAAGCACGAGTCGGAAAGGAACGACGCCGCCACACGTGAACAGACTACTGGTTAATGACGCCAGTATCCAACCCGAACAACACAACACAAGAACTACCTCTCAGTCTCGCAGTCATGGACGAAAGGTCCAACTGCCGCTCCACAAGCACAAGCCAAAGAACAGTGGAGACCAACCAACACCACACCTGTAGGCCACACTGCTGCAGGCCCATGCCTGGCACCTTTAGAGACTCTGGCCCAAGCTCCCTAAAGTGAGTCACTAGAAAATAGGACTAGCTGGGGACCAGTGTCGACTACTGGTGTCCGTACCCCCAACTACGAGCGCGCTACAAGCGACCGCACACAAACTCTCACAAGTCACTGTCCCACTGTCGTCTTTTCCTCAGCCGGATGTACAACTCAAACACAGGAGTGAGGGTGTCCAAGACAGACGACACAGACCTCAACGGTACAACACAAGTACCGGGACAAACCCCCAGCACAACAAACACACGTGCCTGGCTCACACAGAACCTGGGGTACCTGGCTGCAGAGGTATTCCGGAATAGGCGCTGGACCACCAAACTCGGCAAGCTCAAACCATGGTACATACACATAATATTTATTTCAAACCACCGTACAAGTGTCACAAGTAGCTTGTCCCTGGTCACCATGTGACCTACAAGCTAACCTACACAAAACACATACACGAATTACATTAATCATTAATCATCGGTCATTTCATGACCTCCTTTACCACATTAAACACCATGTACAATAACCATGCACAAACTCTTAATCTTACTCGGGCTATACTAATTAAACCATCTGAAGTGACCCAAAAGACATTAAAGATCTAGGCTAGGTTCACGCTGGAACCTCACTGCCCAACTACCACGACAAACCATGAGAGCTATACCATGATAATGTGTATGCCATGTACACACACACACTCAATCCATGTAAACGACACACCACTTGCGTAAACAGCATGCTACCAACACAAACGACATGCTCAAGGAGTGCTATAGGTGCCAATGCACCACTTACCAAAGCCATGCATACTAAATACGATAATCAGATATATTATTGAAGCCATGCAAAACCAGGCCTCTCGACTGAGGTTGTGACATGGGGTAACGTCGCCTTCAGATCGCGACACCCCGATATGTCGCGTTAGAGAATCCTAACGTGACGGGTCGGCCTGTCACGACCTGGTCGCGACAGAAGGGTCTGTCGCCTTCACAGGCGAAAACCCTAATCTGGAACCCCTCTCCAGATCACCATTCCAAACCACACAAACCATGATTAATTCTCGTTTTTCATACTTTAATGGATACCCTGACATGGTATCTACTGTTTGTAAAGTGATAAACAAGTTAACATGCAATCCACATAAAAAATCGAGGTAGAACTCTCTACCTTCACGAAGAACACGCAAACCACGTATGGTATGGCGTCTTCCCCGCTCCACACGACAACCTCACGGCGAGAGCGCGCCAAAAACACCATCAACCCTTCGGATCAGCCAAAAAACCACCACAGCAGTTTCCCCTGGCCGAGCAGAGCTTGCCACAGCTCTGTCCGGCCAAAACCTCTTTAAAAATGCACAGCGGTTAAGAACGTGACGCAGCCCTACGTCGCGACCTGAATGCGACATAGGAGGCCGTCGCCTTCCCAAGGCCGACGTCAGCTAACTGCCCAGCGCATGACACGCGGCAGCCATGCAGACGAAGACCGCCAAACAATGGCAACATAAACGCGACCACCAGGGCCGTCGCGTTCAGAATGCGACGCATACCGCTGTCGCGTTCACAGACAGAGAACCTGTGAGCGCTTTGGGCCCAATCTGCCGGCCCACAAAGCCTCACAACCCACGCAGACACCTGAAACACAAGCTAATGGGTCACACATTGGCAACCAAACCCGCTAAACAAGGATCCACAAGGATCCAAAAAATGGGCGACATTACAAAACTGTTCGCTTGGGGATGCGTGACTGAGGTGAAGTGGTTGTAGATGCCAAGCTCCGAGCACTTCTGCTTGAAGAAGGTGCTGTCAAATTGCTTCCTGTTATCAGACGTGATTACCTTCGGCACGCCAAACCGGCAGAGGATGTTCTTCCAGGCAAACTTCCATGCGGCTTGGTCAGTGATAGTGGCAACGGGTTCTGCCTCGATCCACTTGGTGAAGTAGTCGATGGCGACGAACAATAATTTTTTCCGCCCTTGAGCCTCTGGGAACGGACCCATAATGTCAATTCCCCATCTGGCGAAACGACGTGGCTCGAACAGGGTGTGCAGCTGTTCGGACGGATGCTTGATAAGCTGATCGAACTTTTGGCACTCTAGGCACCTTTTTGTGTAGGTCATACAATCCTTTTGCAGTGAAGGCCACCAGAATCTTGCTCGGAGGATACTGCGTGCCAACGTTCTGCCCCCCAAATGGCTTCCGCATAGGCCCTCATGGACTTCTTCGATGGCTGGTGTCGCCTCTATAGGGCTGAGGCACCGTAGAAGAGGTCTTGAGAGGGATTGTCGGTAGAGTTGGCCTTCGATGAGGGTGAATTTATGGCAACGCATTCTGATTTTGCAGGCTTCACCCTAGTCGGGGGGCAGCTCTCCTCGAAGCAGATAGGCGATGAGAGGGTCCATCTAGCTTGGTGCTGGCAGTCTGGTCTCAATAGCCACAATATCTACCTCAGTGCTCAGTGCGGCGAGCTCTTCTATGAATATGGAGCGAGAGGGGGATATGTCGCCTGAAGATGCCAGTTTGGTGAGTGCATCGGCCCGTGTATTCTGTTCCCGCAGGACGTGTATGACTTCGAAGTAGAGAAGACCCTCTATTTGGCATTTGACCTGCTGGAGGTATTGTGCCATACGGGGCTCCCTAGCTTTGAAATGTTCGCTCACCTGGCTGGCAACCAGCTGAGAGTCACTGAAGACCCGTAGCCAGAGTACTCTGAGGTGCTTAGCCATGTAGATCCTGGACAGAAGTGCTTCGTACTCTGCTCCATTGTTGGAGGCGGTGAAGCGAAATTTGAGGGTGTACTGGAACTCCAGACCCTCTGGGGAGGTGAGGACCAAGCCTGCTCCGCTTCCTGTGACGTAGGAGGATCCGTCGACGTAGAGCTCCCAAGGGGGCTCATATGTGAACGGGGGATCCTTCTCAGTCAGAAGGGTGCATTCTGCCATGAAGTCTGCTAGCGCTTAAGCCTTGTTGGCTGTTCTTGGGTGGTAACTAATGTTGAATTCTCCGAGCTTGATAGCCCATTTGATGAGCCTACCAGAAGCCTCCGGTCCCTGAAGAATAAACTTTAATGGCTGGTCGGTGAGGACTGTAATCGGATGGGCCTGAAAGTAGGGCCTGAGCTTTCGAGCAGCCATCACTAGTGCCAGGGCGAGTTTCTCTGCTTGAGGGTACCTCCTTTTAGCTTCTTGGAGGACCCTGCTTACATAATAGACAGGGTGTTGCACCGCTGCCTCTTCTCTGATCAATACTATGCTGATGGAGTGTTCAGTGGCTAAAAGGTACACGAACAGAGGTTCCCCGAGCACAAGCTTTGAGAGAACAGGTGGGGCAGCCAGGTACATCTTCAGCTCGGTGAAGGCTGCTTCGCAATCCTCGGTCCACCGTACTTGCCTCCCTTGCGGTGAGGCTCCTTTGGGGACTCGCAGCAATTTGAAGAAGTTAAAACTCCTCTCTTCTGCTCAGGACATGATGCGGTTGAGTGCTGCGAGGTATCCAGTGAGCCGCTAGACGTCACGCACAGTCTTGGGGCTGCTCATCTCCAGTATGGCTCGGATCTTCTCAGGATTGGCCTCTATTCCTCTGTTGGACACGAGGAAACCGAGGAACTTTCCCGAGCGTACCTCGAATGCACACTTCACGGGATTGAGCTTCATGTTATACCTTCGCAGGGTTGCGAAGGTTTCTTTAAGGTCAGTGATGTGGTCGGCACTCGGGAGCATTTTGACCAGCATGTCATTGACATAGACCTCCATATTCCGCCCAATCTGCTGTTCGAGCATCTTGTTGACCAGCCGTTGGTATGTTGCGCCAGTGTTCTTTAGACCGAACGACATCCTGGTAAAACAGAAAAGGCCGAGGTCGGTGACAAATGTTGTGGCGTCCTGGTCTAGGGGATGCATGCTGATCTGGTGGTAACCAGAATAAGCATCCAGGAAGCTGAGGAGCTCATTCCCGGAGGTGGCGTCCTTGGGCATAGCTTTGTTAAGATCTTTGTAATCCATGCACACTCGCCATTTGTCATTGGCCTTGAGTACGAGGACTACGTTGGAGATCCATCTTGGATATTGAGCTTCTCGGAGAATCCCAATAGCTCAGCTTTTGACGACGTGATCCTGGATCACGGTCTGCCATTCGCGATTGATGGGCCGCCGTCTTTGCTGGACCGGTGGTATTTTTGGGTCCAGGTGAAGGTGATGCGTCATTACCTCTGGCGGGATGCCATGCAGCTCATCGTCCGACCACGTGAACACATTCAAATTGGTTAGCATGAAAGCCTTGTAGCATTGCTGTTCGGATTCTGGAAGCAATGCGCCAATATAAAGGACGTGCTCAGGGTCATTGTCCACCTGCACAGGAAGTAGGTCCTCGGAAAGCGTTCCTCGGCTGGTGGAAGGTTGGTTAGTTGGTGCGGGTGTAATTGCTGGGTCTGTGATGGGCTGCTTGTCCCTCAGGGAGAGGACATAGCACTGTAGAGACTCGCGTCGACTTCCGAGCACCTCACCAATGCCACACGGAGTGGAGAACTTCCTTTTCTGATGGAGAGACGAGGGCATTGCCTTGATCTGGCCGATCAGACCCCTGCCGAGGATGACGTTGTACTCTAGCATGCTTCGAATGACTAAGAAATCCACCATCTTGGTCACGCTCTTTGGTGCCATCCCAAGGGTAATTGGGAGGCGTGCTCGTCCCATGGGTTGAACCGAGACCCCAGAGAAGCCGAACAGAGGCGATTCTACTAGGTGAGCTGGTCGGTTTTCATCCCATCATCAAGAAGCAATCGTAGGCCTACGTCAGGGGCGCCTTCATATCCACCATAATCCGTCGCACAGTACAATGATTGATGGTGGCCGAAATGACCAGCGCATCAGTGTTTGGAGTCGAAAACTCCGACAAGACTGTCATCCGATTTGGACGAGGTGTTGGGGGCCTCTCCACCAAGTGCACCCGCCAAGCGTAGCCGCGTCGACTCTGACTGCTTTCTCCGCCTGCACCGAAACCACCTGCGATCACGTTGATCTCTTGCCCATTTGGCTCATTGTTGATGGGCTGCTCGGGGGTTCGTTCTCGGAGTCTTGGGTGGTCCTCATTGTGGCGCACGTACCGTCCGAGATAGCCACGCTTGATCAGGGATTCGATCTCATCCTTGAGTTGACGGCATTCAGAGGTGTCGTGGCCATGGTCGCGATGGAAGAACGGACAATATTATCCTAGTTGCGCCTGCGAGGATCAGAGCGCATCTGGGTGGCCATCGAACATACTGCTCGTCCCAGATTTTGGCCAGGATCTGTTCGGGGTGCCACCGTGAGGGGAGTGTATTCGGTGAACGATCGTGGACAACGCGGTGAGTTCCCGTTGCGTCATCCCTCTTCCGATCTCGATCGGAATCATTGTCAGAAGACCTCTTCTTCTCTGGTTAGTCGCCCTGCTCTGCTCGGCGGCGGCCAGGTCACGCCCCGATGCGGAATATCGGAACGCGAGGCAGTTGCAAGTGAACGGGTATAGAGCGGCGCTAGACATCAAACCATTGCACATGAATAATACTAAAGCAAATTCATTTCAAATACATTTCTAATGCCTAGTTACAACCACTAATATCAGAGCCAATCTTAGGGCCAATTACATTGAAAGAAAGTAAAAGACTAAACTTCAAACCTAACTACTACAACGCTAATAGCAATAGGATGCTAGGGTACTCAAGACATCACTCCAGGTCGTTCCCGTCCTCTTGAGTGTATGGTTCATCCTCGGTCTCACCTGAGAACACAACGACAAATAACGCAGGGTGAGCGATAACGCCAGTAGGACTTAAATTTCAGGATCAAGCATGCTTTAAGTGATTAATGTCTTATAAAGCAGGATAACTAGAGAGAGTAACGAGAAACATATAGAAAGTACTGGTACATGATAACGAGGGACAATAGCACAATGCACGAGAGTATAGCATGACAAGTTTTGATATCAGATTGGCCGTATAACAAGATAACAAGTAAAGTTGCACAACAGTGCACAGTCATGATAGCAAGTGTTGGTCGATATTCTTTCAACCACGAGTTTCAAGTAAACCAATAATTGACTGTTTGATTAATTGATTGCCATAGATCAAATCTTGCGTGTTCATGCGTTAGGTGTATGCCATCACCCAGATCATTAGACCCTCGCGAGTTATAGGCCTTCGCAGTGCTCCTCCTAAGGACCAGACCGGGCCCTTATAATGTTGCCTAGCATAGTCATGTTTTTATCGTAGACAATCAATTTAATGGCCAATAGAGTACCAAGGAATAGATGAGAGTAGTAGATGAATAGACGAGATAGTAGAGTGAACATGAATAGATGAGCGAGTAGAGTATAGATGAGGGCTAAGGGACAATGCACGTAACTCTCTGAGTAACAGGCGATAGTAATAGTTGCACAACACGCGCACATGGTGTTGGCAGTCAGGTGGAACTCACGACCCTATCATGGGCCATGTTAAGCACAGTCCCGAGGTCCGGCGTGATTCGAGATGAGAGCGAACTTCTAATAGTCATTTGGACCATATTGATCCCTAAAGGGTGTAATAGGTGTTAGGGTACAACCCGCTCGTCGACCATGTGGGAATCCATGGACAGAGGAGACTTACGGAGGCCTTGTACAAAGACTCACTAGTCCGGCAGAAGGAGTATCCGACGGAGAGTTCGTCCAAGCCAAGAGAGTGTGTATATAGAAACAAGTGCTCAACGTTCTAGATGAGTTCTAGAATAGTGGAGCGTCGATATCGGTATATAACAACGCAGGAAACGAATACAAGTCCTTTAAAATAGGGCAATTAATATACTTTATTACAAAAATTACCAGATACATTATGAGGTATTGTATGCCATATTTCAGCCATATATGGATGGTTCATGTGTGTGCATGTGAGAGAGAAATCATAGATAGAAAAGAAGTCGTGAATAGTCTTTTAAAGCATTTAATATAGCTCCATTTTAAAACGATGTTTTTACTGCGTGCATGACTGTTAAAAAGGAGACGTAGGCCAGTAAGGATCGCGATAGGGTCAGGGCAGATCGCGACAGGGCTGTCTGCTCAGGCGGCCAGAATGCGACAAGACGATGGTTGCGATGGCTCTGAGAACGCGGCGTGTCGAGCTGTCATGTTCTCAAGTACTTCACCTGAGTTCGAGTGGGAAACATGTTCTACATCGGATTGCGTGCCAACTTGACTTGTTTGGACACATGGTACTTTGAAAAATCATAACTAATTATATACACGATGAAAAATCATGAAACCAGTGGCAAATGAAACTAGACATGCGGGAGTACTCCAGTAAATAGGATTAGAGAGAGAGAATGGTTTGAACATGGTTTGAACATGAACAATAATGAGTAACACATAACATGATACAGAGAGCAAGATTGATTTAATTCGAGCAACATGCTCAACAAAAATTAGGGCTTTCAGGGGCAAACGATGCCTAACATGCATCAGTTCCTACAGTAAAAATCTTGTAGCATGGGGTTGAGTATACAAGGAGATCAAGAGTTAAGAAGAGGGTTCGGGGTCATGTAAGTTGCAGAACATGAAAAATCAAGAACAAAAGATATGTTCGTTAGAAAATTATGAAACCAAAGGGCTTTTGCTCCTGATAGATGAGACATCCTACAGAAAAAGTTTCATGGTTTATGCTCGTGAGAATGCCTACCTTTGACTTGATTTATCTTCTAGGGCTTAGAACTCCAAGAACGAGGAAGAAGCTCCAAGAACTCCTTCTCCCCACGAGATCCTCTCCTCCTTGGCCTCTTCCCTACGTCCAACAACCTTTGGCAACGAGCTAGGGTCGGCCAAGAGGGTTTAAGAGATGTATTTATATAAATACAAGTTCCTATTCCTACTACTACTCAAATTCCTCTTAATTACGAGATTTCCTAATTCCACCTTTCCTCTCTTGCTTTCCAATCTCTAATTGGGTTAGGATAGTATCTAAATTCGTGCTATATGGAGTAGGTTTAGGAATCCATTCCAACTCAAATTGACACTTTTATTGCTTTAATAACCCCTTTCCAATTAGGAGATAATTAAACTCCGAATTTAGGGTATTTTCTTATTATTCTCCCTTTGTAGATTCATATTTTTGACCCAATAAGTTCTAGAGGATCCATTAAGCAAAACCCACTACTCTTTTCCATTTAATGAGTTTTATTTAATACTCTTTTCATTGAATATCCCTTTAGCTGAGTTTTTTAATTTATTATTTAAATTTTTATTTTTCTCAAAAATTCAGGTTGCTACAGCCAGACTCTCTTTGTACGCAGCGTGATGTTGGGCAGTGGAGAGGAGCTCAATGAGGGTAGACGGCTGCTGAACCCCGAGTGCCCTTTGGAGGAAGCCATCGCGAGTACCCTGGATGAGGGCACTGGTGGCTAAGGGGACGTCAAGGCGTGGGATGCGGAGTGCTTCAGTCTGGAACCGCTTGACGTAGTCCTAGAGTGCTTCGCCTTTCTTCTGCCGAACAGACAGAAGAGAAGCCACTGTGCGCGACTGCGATCTTCTGCCCAGGAAGTTGTCACGGAAAGACTTCTTCAACTGGTGGAAGGAGGAGATGGAACTTGCTGGGAGGGATTCAAACCAAGTCCGCGCAGCTTCCTTCAATGTGGCCAGAAAAGCCCGACACTTTGCCGCATCTGATGCTCCGTGGAACACCATGTGCGACTCAAACCCATGGACGTGATCCGCTGGGTCAGTGGTGCCTTCGTAGGGCGTGATGGATGGCAGGGGCAGTTTCGGGGAGACCCGGGCTTTCAGGATCTCCGCGATGAACAGGGAGCAAAAGTCCAGGTCGTCGTCCCCCAAAGCTCTGCCTTCTGCCCTTTGGACCACCGCGTCCATACAATGCTCGAGGTCTGCGACGCAGCGGAGGCGTCTGTTTAATTCTTGGTCGAAGTGTGCCGATCCCTTGCGCCTGGACGTGTGGGAGTTGGCACCGACGATGGAGCGCGGGGGAGGAACTGCGACGGAGTGGCGAGGGGAATTGTCCCGCCGCTCCGGAGTTTGACATGCTGACGGGGCACGCCACGATCACCGGGGTGATTCCGCATGCTGTTCTTGTCGGGCCAATGGTGAAGGAGGTCGCTGACGCGAGGATTCCGCCTGCTGCTCAGCGGGGGGGGCACTGCCAGGGCCGGCTATCTTGTTAATTGGGCCTGAAGGCCCTGACAGACGCCCACAAGTTGCTGCACTTGACCCCGAAGTTCTGCTACTTCCTGGGCAGTTTTCAGAGTGCCGGTAGCTGGTCCGTTGTCAATTACTCCGGGGGGGGGGGGGGGGGGGGGTGTTATCGTTGGCAGGAGGGGCTCGATCGTGCGAACGTGACTGATGAGAACGCGTTGCCCTACTGCCAGGGTTCTGGTGAGAGGATCTCCCACGAGCCATGGCTGCTGTCATTCCCACAGATGGTGCCAAAAATGTGGTGGTGTTTTCCCGTTTGGGCTTGAGCCAAACGGGCCTCCACTAAGAGAAGAGAGGGAAGACGGTCGCTGGTGTGGACGAAGGCCTGCAAAACCAGAAGAGGATCAGGGGGGCCCGGTTAAAGAACCGGGGGAACCCTCCGATGCCTAAGTCAGATGAGACTATCAGAAAGGCTTAAGGAAGAAGGGTTCGCTGGTGCGTGTCATGCGCGAGGGCATGTGTGTGACAGGGGTTGCGTACCTTTGCATGAGGATTACCTGTACCTTTTTATAGGTGAGGGAGACGAAGAGCCCGGACAGGATCTCTCCTCATGATGATTGAGGGGATGCATCGGTTGAGGTTCCCAGGCGAGGGGTTGCTCATGGAGATGCCTGTTGGGATCCTCTGCAGTTGATGCCGCACTGTGGGATGCGTGTCGCGCCGCTTCATTAACTGTCTGGGAGGCGAACAGTTGCTTTGAGGGCTCTTGGCTGGAGGATATCGAACAGGGCCTCTGTTCGGTGGCCTACTAGGCTACTTGGTGCTCGGATGCATAGCTGCACCTGGTTAGATTGCTTCTAAGATCCGCGCAGGGCCCTGTTCGGCACTATGGCCTAGGCCGAACAGGTCACAAGGTGCCTGGAGACCGCCCTGGGGACTTTAGGCGCCTTGGCAGCTGAAACGTGTTCGGAAGCCTTTGGCTGATCTCGAGGACACGTGGCATGCTGCCCCATGGCCACGCCAACTTACTGGGTCATGGTGGGCCATAACGGGCCATGATGGGCCCTGCAGGCCTAGGGGGCTAGAAATAGCCACCACAACTCCATTTTCTGGTCCTGCTTGCCTCTTTCGTATCTTAGGAAGGTTAGTGGCATCCCCAAAGCCTAGTCCAGGGGCGGATCTACAGTGGGGGCAGTGAGGACCACTATCTTCACTGAAATTTGGAAAATTTTTTTTAATATAGACATTGCATTTATAACACCTTAACTTACCAGATAAGTCCTACTTCCGTAGACCAAAACTTTCCACCCATAACCCACCCCACCAGCGCATTGCCCACCCCCCTTCCATCTGCTTCCTCTTCTTGTTCTTTCTTCTTCTTCCTTTTTATTCTTCCACTCCTTCTGCAACAACACGTGAACAAGGGGAGGGGGAGAACGTCGAGTGGCCGAACGCCTTGTTGATATGGCGAGCGTCGAGTGGCGTTGTCGACACCATGGAGGTTGGTCTCAAACCTGTAAGTGTAAAGTTTTGATTTATTTATTTTTATGTAAGGGATGTTTTTTGAGCTTTAATTTGGTTCATCTTTTCAAATTTATGTTTGAGATTATAATTTAAAATTTTAAATAATATTGTGCCTTCTCTATGACTCTATCTATAGAATGAAGTTGATAAATTTTATTATAATAAATTTGTTCATATTTTCTTTAGGCATTTGGACATGGAAAAATATTTTAAAAGAAAGCTCAATAAAGAAGAATCTTCTTCTTCTAAAGATCACATTGATGCATCTTTGGAGAGCAAAAGAAGTTGATTAGAAATAGATTTGAAAAATCTTCCAGTAGGAGAAAAATTTTGAGAATATCACGCTGATGATCGGAATGCAATTCAAATAGTTTATATGCAAAGAGATTCTTGTCAGTCGCGAGAGCATAATTTTGCCCAAAGAAAAATTGAAAATGTTCTAAATCGTTTTAATCCTAGTTAGTTCAATGAATTCGATAATTAGTTGTAGTATCTTAAAAGTTGTTATTTTTTATTTGTGTTGCTATGTAATGAAATCTAAATTTGGAGAGCAGAATCACTACAAGAAAAAGTGCCAATAGCAACCGACTGTATCGGTCACTATTCGGTTGTAACTCACTCGCTATACATCATAGCGACCAAGTTGCAACCGATTAGCGACCGACACAATCGGTCGCTATAATCTGGTCGCTATTAAGCGATTGAAATTTATCGGTCGCAGTATTGGTCGCAAATAGCGATCGATCATAGACGGTTGCAATATCGGTCTCTAACAACGATCGATATTATCTGTCGCTCTATCGGTCGCTATTTTAGAGACCGATTAGCGACCAAAATTATTATGTGTGGCGACCAATAATAGCGACCGAGTAGGGACTGAATATATCGGTCGATAATCGGTCGCTATTATTATAATATTTTTTTTATTAATTCAACATAAATGGCAATAAATCACCTGATAAATGACAATAAAATAAAACCACAATACATCTACTACACAAATCACAATATCTCATCACATAAACCACAACAAACATACAAACCCATCATACATCCATCATAAAATTACAACATCCACACAACTAACATGAAATGGTAATCCACAATACACCCATAAGAAAATCACAAATCCTCTGCATATGTGTCATCCTGGTCTTCGTCTCTCCCAACACCTCGTGACGGATGATCATGTATATCATTTATAAAAAATTAAAATCAAATACTTAATAAATAAACTAATTTTTTATTTAAAATTGAAAGCAAGATATTTTTCATTTAATTTAATTTGATGAATGACAGTTTGGAACGTTTTGCTCAAATCGGGAGTCCAATTTGGACTCCTTCAATTTCTACAAGTCACTCTCACCTTCCCGGTCATGTTGGAATCATTGAAAAATTAATCGGACCTATATTTTTAATTTTGACCCTCTTAAACCCGTCTTTTTTCTTTTAGAAAATGTAAATTTGAGCATCGAGCTCAAACCGGAGTCTAATTTAAAATCCGTCGATTTCTACGAGTTACTTTCACCCCCCAAGTCATCTTGGAACAATCGATAGGATGATTGGACCACTTTTTTAAATTTTAGACCCTCAAACCTAAGTTCATAGATTTTAAACAAAACTAGTTAAGAAAATGAAAAATTGATTGCCCAGTATAGATCGGGAGTCCAATTTGGGCTCCGTCAGTTTCTACAACTCACTCTCACCTTCCCGGTCGTATTAGAATCATTGACAAATTAATCGAACCTATATTTTTATTTTTGACCCTCTTAAACCCGTGTTTATTGACTTTAAACTAAGTTCTTTTAGAAAATGTAAACTTGAGCATCGAGCTCAAACCTGGAGTCTAATTTGAACTCCGTCAGCTTCTACGGGTTACTTTCACCCCCCAAGTCGTGTTGGAACAATCGATAGGCTGATTAGACCTTTTTATATATATTTTGGACCCTCAAACCAAGTTTATAGATTTTAAACAAAACTAGTTAAGAAAATGAAAAACTGATTGCCCAGTACAGATCAGGAGTGCAATTTGGACTCCGTCAGTTTTACAAGTTACTCTCACCTTCCGGTCGTGTTGGAATCATTGACAATTTAATCGGATCATATTTTTAATTTTGACCATCTTAAACCCTTGTTTATTGACAGTAAACTAAGTTCTTTTAGAAAATGTAAATTTGAGCATCGAGCTCAAACCTGGAGTCTAATTTCAACTCCGTCAGTTTCTACGGGTTACTTTCACCCCCCAAGTTGTGTTGGAACAATCGATAGGCTGATTGGACTTTTTTTTATATTTTGGACCCTCAAATCCAAGTTCATAGATTTTAAACAAAACTAGTTAAGAAAATAAAAAATTGATTGCCCAGTCTAGATTGGGAGTCCAATTTGGATTCCGTCAGTTTCTACAAGTCACTCTCACCTTTCCGGTTATGTTGGAATCATTGATAAATTAATCGGACCTATATTTTTAATTTTGACCCTCTTATACCCGTGTTTATTGACTTTAAACTAAGTTCTTTTAGAAAATGTAAATTTGAGCATCGAGCTCAAACCTGGAGTCTAATTTGAACTCCGTCAGTTTCTACAGGTTACTTTCACCCCCCAAGTCATGTTGGAACAATCGATAGGCTGATTGGACATCTTTTTTAAATTTTGGACCCTCAAACCCAAGTTCATAGATTTTAAACAAAACTAGTTAAGAAAATGAAAAATAATTGCCCAGTCTAGATCGGGAGTCCAATTTGGACTCTGTCAGTTTCTATAAGTCACTCTCACCTTCCCTATTATGTTGGAATCATTGAAAAATTAATCGGACTTATATTTTTAATTTTGACCCTCTTAAACCCGTGTTTATTGACTTTAAATTAAGTTCTTTTAGAAAATGTAAATTTGAGTATCGAACTCAAACCTAGAGTCTAATTTGAACTCCGTCAAATTCTACGAGTTACTTTCACCTCCCAAGTCATGTTGGAACAATCGATAGGCTGATTGGACCTCTCTTTTAAATTTTGGACCCTAAAACCCAAGTTCATAGATTTTAACAAATCTAGTTAAGAAAATGAAAAATTGATTGCCCAGTCTAGATCGGGAGTCCAATTTGGACCCTCCTAAACTCGTGTTTATTGACTTTAAACTAAGTTCTTTTAGAAAGTGTTTATTGACCCTCCTCAACCCAAGTTTCTTGCATTGTATAAGATGATATATAGAGTTGAGAAATAGAAAATCAATCAAATAAAATACTCACTGGAGGTTGCTGTGCAGGAGGTACTCTATCACCAAGAAACCCCAACTGTGCGAGCGTTTGGGAGACAGTCTGAGAGACGATGGCTGAGATATTCTAGAGACGGTCTCATTGACGATCTCCCTAAACTGAGTCGGAGTCATGGTCGGGGCGGCACTGGAAGAACCACCTGGGGCTGCAGGTGTGGTAAATGGAGAGGTCACATGTGAGACGGAGCTCGAGCATGATGATATCACCCTAGCCGTGCCCAAGTTATGTCCAAAACCATATACATGGCCTCTCTTGGGTGCCCCAGATGCTGCAACCCAAATGTCAGGATCCAACTCTGGACGCTGACTGTCGTCCCCGTACCTCTCATCCATTCCTCTACTATATGACTCCTGCAAAAAATAAAATAAAATAATAATTATTCTTAGTTCTACATTTTACTTTTAAATAAAAACTATTGGTGTATACACTTACTGCTACCTCCCGAGCTTTCTCACTAATGTAATCATCCGTCCCTTTCTTCTTATGAGTTTGATCAAAAAGTTCTTGAAATTGAGGTGGCCGCTTGAGCTATGCTTCCTATTTTTCAAATAAATCACAATTTATTATTAAATTTACAAAATTTCACAAATGTAGAAGTGTACTTACCAATCGTGCTTTATGCGTTGCAAAAGAGACAGAGCCACTCATGTGTACATTTGCCTCAGGATGCACAACTCTGTTTAACTTTACTTTGGCAGAATTTTCATTCCATTTCTTCCCTCCCCATATCACGCACAGCTTCATCCAATACTCCTTTCTCATCCAAACAGGCCCATGCTTCTTCCATTGGTTCTTATCTGTGCTTGCACAAACTCTTTCTGCATTTCTTCGAACATTATACAAAAGATGTTTGAAATTTGCTCTTGCAGTGGTTGTCCATATAGATCTAGCACGTAACTCATCTGAATGCTCTCTGAATCGATGATTCCTCTGCATATTAACGAAAAAATGAATTATATACAACATAAGAATTAGTGTGTTAAACTAAGAATTGAAAAAGACTTGGTTTGATAAAATAAGATACATACCATGAACATATCATACAATAAATCCTGAACATCCATCGAAAAATCAGAAAATCGATGGACAGGGCCAGGAAAATGCGCTTGAATTGTCTTTGTAATAAATTGTGATGCTTGGGCTGGCTCTATTTTATTCCTGAAATTGAAAACATTAATATCACAATGATGAATAGATAACAAAAATAGTGCATTACATACCCTTCATTTATCCACACTGCCTGCATCGTCTCACTATAACTGCCCTCCCCCTCGTGATGACTCGTCTCGTCATCAACATGTACTATACGAATTAATTATCATAAATAAAATAAACTATCAAAAATATACTTATAAATGTGAATGAACATACATGGCTCTGATGGAGGAGGTGTAGATCCACTCGCCATATGTGATGGAGATGCAGAGGCCGTTGGTGGTAGAGGTGTAGAGGTCGTGGGTCCTGTAAGGATAGAAATAAGATACCACAATGACAAAGAATTATATTAAACAAATACAACAATGCATACTAATCATGACATATATACCTACTGCCAGTGGTAGAGGTGTAGAGGTCGTGGGTCCTGTAAGGATAGAAATAAGACATAAAGAATGATATTAAATAAATACCGCAATGCATACAAATGAAAGTATACATACCTCCTTCCGGTGGTGGAGGTGTAGAAAAGGAAGTAAATCTCCTCCCACTACCCTCTCCCCTCCCACTTGAAGAAGTCATACGTCGTCCTCGAACCATATCTTCAAGTGGTAATAAAATACATGCATATTCATCAATAGTGAAAGAAAGAAATTAAGATGTAGAATATTAAAATTTCTGGTAAAATTGTCTACCATTAATCAAACATTCTCCATTTCATCTTCAGATGCTGGGGATATATCAAATTCAACATTGACATCTTCATTATCAGATTCATTTTGATCACTAGTATATTCCTCCTCATCGGAGTCCCGACCCCAACTGTATTTCAGGTTGTTGTGGATCGACTTCTTCCACTTCATTCTCTTTAGATAAAGAAAGTGGCTTCAAGATTCATCACTAGAAGTAGGTAACTCTACATCATCAGTTAAGTCTGATTGAAAGAATTCGGCATTGATATCCAACTCCACTGTTTTAGTCAAATCCAACTCATAATATGGGAAAAGCCTTGTCTTAACCTTGCAAACTGCCCACCAATCATTTCTTTCTTTATTTCTAGATGATGGATATTTTGTATAATAGACCTGCTGAGCTTGTGCGGCCAAAAGAATGGATCATAAGTATTCAATTTGGACTTATGTCTGATATCAAAAATCCCATATGTTGTGTCATTTCAAATAGAATTAGGATTAAACCAATGACACTTGAACAAAAATATATGGTTGTCATCTCCAAGATATTGCAATTCTAAGATCTCCTCAATAATACCATAATAATCACATTCATTTTCATTATATGTACTTCCTTCCACACATACCCCGCTGTTCATTGTAGACTTATTCTACCCATATTCTCTAGTGTGAAATCTATATCCATTCACAATAAATGCTGGGTATGTACGTGCAACTTTCGATGGGCCATAACTTATCTCTCGAATTCTTTGATCAGTAATAAAACCGTTTTCAACCTACATATGGACAACACACTAGTCAGAAATTGACATTGGCCTAACGAGAAGTAAGTGTAATCATGCTTACATGATATTTCAGCCAAGAAGCCAATGATTTCTCTCGTTCTTTTACAACCTCCATATCAGTGAGATATGGACATCTTTGGATTAATTCTGAGTCAAATTGTCTGTATTACAAACATTAGAGCATTATAGATGGAATGAAAAATAACAAGTTATTGACATAACGTAATGTGAGCAGAGCACTTACGCAACATAAGATTTAACCTCAATACAATTTAAAAGAATATAAATTTCCGCACACTGCAATTCTCTATCATTTAGCATCCGACTCGAAGAACGTCTATACGCACGTTCAGGATACTTAAATATAGAGAGTCGATCAGACTGAATGGAGTCTTCCCCATCATCATTATGTGGTGGTCGAGTACGACGAGTTTGTATCTCAGGTTCAAAGCACATTGAACAAAAATTTGATATTTTTCCATAATGTACGCCTCCACAATGGAACCCTCTACCTTTGCCTTGTTGCGAACTTTCATTTTCAATTCATGCATGCACCTACCAGAAGGTTCATAGGATAATGAAAAACATATCACAGAAGATAGAATTATAAGGAAAAAATATATACAAATTTCTTCTCAAATGGATACATCCATCTAAATTGTACTGGCCCTCTTACTTTAGCCTCGTATGGTAGGTGTTTAAGCAGATGCTCCATCGAATCGAAGAATGCGGGTGGAAAAATCTTTTCCAATCTACAAACTATCATGATCACATTCTGTTCAATAGTTTCCACATCTTGATATCTGAGCTCTGATGCACATAAAATCTTGAAAAACTAACTTAACTCAGTCACTGCTCCCTATATGGACATCGGCAACATATCACAAAATACAATAGGTAGCAACCTCTGCACAAACACATGACAGTCATGACTTTTCATTCCATATATTTTTCCCTCATTTGTATTCACGCAACAAGCAATGTTGGACATGTAGCCATATGGAAATCTCAATTGTTTTAGCCAAAAGCATACTTCTTTAATTTGTGCAGCTCCAAGAGCGTAAATTGCTTTCGGTTTAACTGTTGTACCATTTCTATCAAGAAGTTTCAATTCTGGATGTTTACAATGTATTTTCAAGTCTAAACGAGCATTCACATTGTCCTTTGTTTTACCTTTTATGTCCATAATGGTGTTGAACACATTATCAAAGACATTCTTCTCAACATGCATGACGTCGAGGTTATGTCGTATAAGAAGAGTTGACCAATAAGGTAATTTTCAGAAGATACTTTTTTTAACCCAGTTGTGATCCTTCCCAAATCCAGGGAGTTGTCTTGTGCTGCTCGACAATTGTGTTATATCTGGTAAGTTCTGTACCCTTCTTGCTAAATGTGGACTAGATAACCGTTCAAAATCAGCTTCTTCCAATTCAATTTTGTTCTTTAAGAATGCATCTTTTTACCTTCTAAAAGGATGGCCCCTTGGTAGAAATCGTCAATGACAATCAAACCAGCATGACTTGCCACCATACTTAAGTACAAATGATTTGGTACTATCCATATAGTAAGGACATACTAGTTTTCTATGAGTGCTCCAACCAGATAACATTCCATATGCAGGAAAGTCACTTATCGTCCACATTAATGCAGCCTTCATAGTGAAATTTTACTTTCTGGATGCATCATAGGTAGTAACCCCATCGATCCATAATAATTTCAACTCATCCATCAACGGCCTGAGACTTTTTGAACCATGGATCAATAAGGATAGAAATAAATGCTCTCGTTTCATGCACATGTTTGGCAGAAGGTTGTATGGTGTCAAGAAAACTGGCTAGCTGGAGTAAGAAGTCACTGAACCTCCAAATGGATTGAAATCATCAGTACATAAACCCAACCTCACATTACGCGACTCTTTTGAGAAACTAGGGTGAGCACGGTTGAAGTGACTCCAAGCTTCGGCATCTGCAGGATGACTGATTACATTATGCTCATGACGAACTCTTTCTGCATGCCATCTCATATGTTGAGCTATCTTTGATGACATATACATTCTCTACAATCTCGGTGTAAGGGGAAAATACCGCAATGACATGTATGGTATATCTTTTTGCTTTGAATTGTCCCCTTTCTTAGGCTTGAATCATCATGACCATACATGGAACATGATACCTTATTTTTATCATCATTATAATATAGCATGCAATGATTAGGACATGCATCTATTTTCTCATATCCAAGCCCTAAGTCATTGACTATCTTCTTTGCACAGTAAAATTTTTCAAGTAACTTCTCATCAACAAACGATCAAAACAAATCTCACTGATGTGAAATTCAGATTTCAAGTTCAATAACTGTGAGACCGTAGACAGTCGAGAGTGATTTTGACATCCATTCCACAATGGCTCATCAACATCCTTAAGTAACTGATAAAATCTTCCAACTATCTTATTTGGCGGTTCTTCATTATGTACATGCTCCTCATGAACATTGAATCCTAGACCAGCAGCATCTATGACCATATCAACGTATGAACTTCCACTTCCAATATGGTAGGCTCGTAGCACCACAATGTTTCACCATGACATGTCCAGTTTGTATAATCTTTAACAACCCCTTTTTGTATAAATGACGTTGTACATCCCATGTTGTAAGCCATTTCAAGTTCTTACAGACTACACAAGGACATCAGATACGACCCTCACAATCTACAGCTTCAATAAGATTTTTCAATGCAAACTAAATGAATCTCTCAATTCCATTTTTAAATTCCACAAACACCACCTGATCAACTATTCTTTGGTATATCTATGAACGATCTTCAGACATTTTCCCTGTGCGAATTAAATGTTACCATACAAAATTTTAACATGTTTAACAAAATAAAAAATCTAACCCTTTTCTCACATCGTCCATATCTGCAATTTTAAATAGGAAAGCAATATTATTTAGATTTTTCACTTTTTAACCTATCTGTGAAGGTTTGATCGCATGATTAATTACTATATGTGTTGTGTTATTTGCTAAAAATTTCGGCAGCATCTCCCCACACCTCTCCAATATACCACAAAATATTTATTGATTGAGAAATTTTCTTAAACACTTACTAGTAAGTGGTTAAGAAAATAATCAAAATCAATAAAAGTACATCAGAGAGGAGTGAGAAGACGCAACCAAAAGTTTTAACAAACAACACAAACACATATAGTAATTAACCACCTAAGTGCAATCAAACATTCACAACTATCCAAACTGGACAATTCAAGACTTTGAGTTAGATATACACGTTCTCATCATTCAAAATGAGAACGTGCATATTAATCCCAAAGTCTTGAACGGGTAGGTTGATTGACACGGGCTTAACACGCTCTCCTAAGATGCGTGCAATGTGAGGTTGCATGCACGCATCTCAGCTCACATACAACACCCAACTAATTAAATATTGACAAGATAATAACACATTCTAAAAACACAAAAATAGGTATTCTAAAAAATCTATACATATAAAAAAATATCAGCAAGTACATAAAACAAGTAAGATTGACTTTGTGCTGATGACTGTTCAACAAGAAAGTTAGAAAGCATATTCAACAAGAAAGTTAGAAAGCAAATTTACAAAATTAGAAATCAAATTTACAAAACATCCAACACATTCATAAGAGCAAAAATCAAATACAGCACGATCCTATTCTTTTTACTTGTACACAATTACATTATCTTGTTGATCTAGTAGACCTTGGTTCTTTAGTACCAGATGAGGAGTATGAGATCCCATAGCTCTCAAACAATGTGGAGGTATGCAGTGATACCCCCATCAATATGAATTGAGTGATGCACTGTAATCAATATTGATACCATGTTCTAGATATATTCCATCATTTTGCAGGATATGTACATCCTCCCAATTTCTTTTGCATAATCTATGCATGCCCAGAGCTACTAATTCCATCATCAACATATACATATAGTAATTGAAACCCATATTTTCTAACCTTATCCCAACCCCATTAATAGTGAAATTGAATGAAACCTACTTCTGGTGATAATTGGGTACTGTAGAGTCATGTGGGATGGGTTGATTTTTTCGGTTTATCTACGATATAAAAGATTAATTATATATCCTATAAAATGAAAAAGGAGGTGGAGTAACTTTTGTGGTATTCTTTCTTTCTTTCTTTTTCTTTTTTTTGGGGGGGGGGGTGTTAACTATTGGAGATCCATGACCATTATTGACGTGTACTTTGTTCTACCACTCACAAGTTCAAAAATTTGAAATAATTATCTATTAATTATTTAAAGCAGGGACCCATGATGGAACAAAAGTTTTTAAAACAGGGAGATGGGCAGTGAAGAGTTCCCATTGGAGATGCCCCCATGCTCATCTTCTCTTCATCTCCCCGCCGCCCCGGGCAACCCCTTCATTCCTCCCTCCCACGCCTACTGTTTCTTCCTCCCACGTTCTGGTCAACACTCAAATGGACACACACACAACAGTACCCAAAGAGAGAGATAATCTCGCACCTTTATGATTGCCGTCCATATATAGAACAGCGTGCACACCCGGATTTGAGGCTCCAAGGTTTGCCGTAGCACCCACTGTTCCTTGCCATGCATGGTTTGGAGGTGAAAGGATATCATTTTTAATCTATAGCTTAAAGGAGGGCGTTGATCCAAGCAACTACTGTTCGTCCAGCTAGCTAGCTAGAGCTAGTATTATAATATGAATTTAGGTATCCTTGGCAATGGTTTGTGTTGTACTTTGTGTAAACTTGTATATATACAACATTATCTAAGTGTGTTTGTTTTTTTGGGGGGCGGAAATTATCTAAGGTCATATTTGGTATCGGATAAGGCGAGAATAGCGGGGTGATATCCCTATTCTTCGTTTGTTATGTTTACTATTCACTGGAATAAGAGGGGATAAGGGGAATAAGATTATCTCCCTAACCCGTATAATTATGGGGACATGCCATTTCATGGGGACCCATGGAATGGCCTATCCCCATTTCTCCATCCCCGAAATGGCTTCCCGAGGCGCTGTCGCATCACCCTCCACCCAACACCTTCGCCTTGGCTCTACTTGGTGCAATTAAGCATGTTTTTGTTAAAGAAATTACGTTAACTGTTGTGTAAATGTCTATATTATTATTTTGTGATGGCTACTTATCAAATATATACATAAAATGTGATTTTTTTTTAGTTGCCTCATCCATTGCCACGTCAACATGTTTGAACTAACTGTGTAAGAAAAATGTATATACATATGAGTATAGTTATGTAAGGATAATATACACACAAATATGAACGAGTGTTAGAAAAGATAAATTTCGTTTCAAAAGTGTTTAATTTGTATAATGCGAAATGTAAGTCCTAATGTTGTATATCAAAGAATTATATCTGCTGATTTCTAAATTTGTCAAAGAAGTTAGAAATTTTTATTTACTCTTCACCATATATACAGAAATTAGCTTTTTTGTTTGTTTCATCAGCCTCAATAGTCCAAAAATATTTTTTATTTTAAAAGAAGTAAAATAATTATCACCATGTACGTAAATAATGTATTTTACATTTCTTTAATTTGACCCAAGGGTTTAACATTTTTTTTCAAATATGTAATTTTGTGATTTAATTTCATCATATGTACAAATATTCTACTTTTATTTAGTTTCATCCGGTCGTAGGAGAATCATAATTTATTAAGTCTAAAAAAATTTATTTTACTTTTCACCATAAACACAAATATTTCTTGTTATATTTGATTAATCCGTCCAAATAGTTTCAAATAAAAAACCAAGTGTACATATTTTTTATTTCTTTTGTACCATATACAAAAAATTCATTTTTATGTTACTTTAATTTGGCCTAAGAAATTTGATGCTAAATCCACAAAGTGTTTCTTTACATGTCATCATGTACACAAATATAATATTTTATGTTTGTTTACTCCGTCCTAGACTTCCTTTTTATGTTTGTTTAATACTATTCTTAGTATTCACTTGACTGTTACCAAATATAGGATGGTGGATGCCCTTGGCAACGAGGATAGTAAGGGTAATATGGTCATAAAAATTGATATATCCCCCTTCCTATCCATGTTTCCACCAAACGGAGAACACAATGAAAAATCGATTTAACTTCGCATATACCAAACGATATAAGGTTAAAGAATAAACATAACTTATTCTAGAATGACTTACACCTATTCCCTCCTACATATAATCCGATACCAAACATGACTTAAGGGTGTCATGAAACAGAGATGCAAGTGAAGTATATGTGCCTTTGGATTCTACTCCCACTTCTTTATTGTTGTTCGATAATTTGAATTTATGCATGGCCAAGGCTATCTATCTTCTCGCGAGCAAGTGGGGATGGTGGGGGTGCATTCCATTGGTTTCAGTAATGGATCATATCACTCGTGATAACCCAGCGAGAATTCTTTTGTATTCCTGCTGCAGGTAGAAATGTAAGTGGTAATGGTCGCTTTCAACGTACAGTACCGGACTACGTCGCCTCTTTCTAGACAACCCGGCCCCCTTCCCTTATCCAAACAAGAATAAGTAATGCACTTTCAAATGTGTGTACGAAATATTTATACGGTGATGGAGTAGATCTCGTATAGCAAATATTTAGACAGCTGTAATGGTTGCTATCAATACTGACTACGTCGCCTCCTTAATAGACAATCCCCTTTTCCAACAAAAAAAATATATTTAATACACTCTTAAGTACCGTACGTGTTGCAGCAAATACGTACTTAGATATAGCGCCACTTTGATAATGGGCTAATTCAGAGTTAACTCTACTTAACTCAGAGTTAACTCAAAAAGTATTTTGGAAATGTTACAAAGTTAACTTAAGTGAGTTGGGGTAAAGGTGGATTAAAAGTGAGTTAACCCACTATTTTCTAACCCACCTCTCCGCTTTGGATGTGAGTTAACTCAAAAAATAATTTGGTAGTGTTTTAAAGTTAACTCTAGTAGGTTGGGCTAAAGGTGTATTAAAAGTGAGTTAACCCACCATTTTCTAACCCACTAGAGGTGGAATAGAGTTAACTCAAGTGAGTTAACTATCTTTTTCCTCTCACATCACAAGCATTAAATGCTACTTTTTCTTTTCCCAAGGTTAGTTAACTCACTTTTAACTACCAAAGTGTATTTGAGAAAAAAGTGAGTTAACTCACTATAGTCTAAAAGTTAACTCTACTATTACCAAAGTAAAATGTGGGTTAGCCATGTGTAACTTTGTTCATAAATTAGAGTTATCTTAACTCCAACCCATTACCATTAGTCATGGAGTAGAGCTTGTGGCGGGTTTGGTTGCAGGGGTGCTGAACCATAACTATATGATTATGTTTTTATGATTAATTTACATAAGATGATCATGTTTACAAATATATTAATAAAAAAACATGATGATCATTCTTCTTAATCACCTACTACATATATATATCACTACATAAAAAGAGGTTATTTGCGACGACCATAAGAAAAAGAGGAGAATTTTGATGTGTACTAAATATACATATCTTATAAGAATTATAAAGTGCCACATAAGAGATGAGGTATTTAATATAGGAAAAATCTCAGCACATACGAGGAGGGATAGTGTGTGCACATCATCACATTGCAAAGTGTGCTAAGTGATTCTCTTTAATATACCCCCATCCCTATTTTGTCAACCCTAAGAATTGAAGTGGCATAGCTCGTAAAGATGTGTTCACTAAATATTTTTCTAATAAAAAAATCATCTCTAATAATTATTGGGGATGGCTTCCAAACCGTCGCTAGATCGTCCCCAATAATATTGGAGAAGGCTAATGTACATCCGTCCTCAGTAAAGTTGATAGGGACAACTATTCATCCGTCCCCAATAACAATATTTGGGGACTACTGCACATTTGTCTCTAATAAAGTTATGGCAGAGGGCTGTACATCTATCCACAATACAGTTATTGGGGATGATTGCATATCCATCATCAATAAAATCGTTGAATCCGTCTCTAATAACTATATTGGAGATGAATTGCCAACCGTCCACAATAGTTTTATATGGGACTGAACTAAAATTGTATTGGGGACTGATGTACACCATCTCCATTAATCTATAATAAATTTAAAAAACTCTTATAAAAATATATTTTTTCACAAATTTACAACCTATTAAAATATAAAAAAATTACATTAACAAAGCACATTCTAAAACAACTACAATACTCCAAATTTAAATATAGTACATCAAAAATTGCATACGCTAACCATTCACCATCCACTTTCTAAAACAATTATAATACTTCAAATTTAAATATATTACATGACAAAATCATGTAGAACTATGATCATAAATCAATAGTCAAGTCTCACACATCCTCGCTAAAAGAACTCTCATCTTCTCTATCTCCATCATCCTCGTCTCCCTCTCCCTCGTCCTTAGGTATGTGGCACGGCTGGTGTACCACATATGTGCATCTGAACAACAAAAAACTCCTATAATGTCAATCCGCCCAAAAAAATATATGTAATATATTATGGTGTACTCACGAAAGATAAGTTTTTATAAAAACATTTATTTGTTTCTTCATCTTTTAGCTTATATCATCATACTTTAAAGATAATAACAAAAATATCACAATAACTATTTTTAAGAAATTATTTTCAAGTAGAGAATTTGTAATGAGATCAACGACTACCAGCCGTCGCTATTAACTAATGGCGACAGTTGAAACCGTCGCTTAAAAATATTAGAGACGGTTAAAATTATAGCAATAAATTTATAGTGATGGAAGGAATCTGTCGCTAATAAAAAAGGTAATGGTGATAGTCAAAAGTTGGATAGTTCTATTTTAAGGGATGTCCAGAAAAGCCGTTGCTAATAATTAATTATTTGTAGGGCTTCAAACTGTAACGGCCCTAGATACTTATACCCAATAAGGGTCCATATCTAGATCCGTCTCCCGCGAACAGACCGAAGTCTCGCAAGGGATAGCTCGTACACGTGTCCAGGAAGAATATAAAAGACAAACCACAACAGTAAGAGACACAAGAAAGTACATGTGCTCATATCTGCATATAACAATTTACAACTGTCTCATTACATTATTGCATGCCCAAGTTAAAAAGAGTACAACTACCTAGGGCATATCCCGAGAGAGCACAAGCTCACACAACTCTACTAACACTACTGCTGGTGGTACAAGTCTGTCACGACACCTCCGCAAGCTACACCAACAGTATACCCTGAAAAGAACTGTAAGGGAGTGAGCCTCAACAAGTCACTGGCTCAGTAGGGGACCACCCAAAACCACACAGAGTATGGGAGGACCTCAACCCCCAGCGGGTCTCATTGGCAATACCGATAGCCACACCATTACATGCTCACAACAAAGCATAACTATATCAATTCACACAAAGAAGTGATGGCAGATCTAGCACCATGCTACTAGTCTGCCCAATCACTGTAAAGTCTAGGCCACAAGCCTCACAGGCACACCACCTCAATAGCTGGTCACCTAAACTGTAAGCCACACAGGCAAAGCATGCCTAAGCTACTAGCTTCGCTGGCAAGCCTCTAAACATATGGGTGACAAGATTGCTAACCAAGAGCTAATCCTTTATACCCTTAAACCACGATGTATCAAATGTCATACTTAAGAAACAAGACTGGCTACCACGATGCCAATCCATCGCACACTAAACCATATTCGGAAACTTACCCAAGGAAGGGTAAAACACAATAAGTGGAAGGTCTTATCGCATGACCTCCACTTCACCACCTGAAAAGACTAGTACTCAGCATACTACGAGAAACCAGTACCCACAAAAAGTATAGGTACCTACCACCATGAGGTACCACCATTGAAACACAAACACAATTGTGCCACCACCAGGGCACACCACAACCAGTGAGTCTCCGCTCAATAACCACAACTAGAACCGTGCCAACACCATGGCACACCTCGACGGGTAAAACCACAACCAACACATGCTACAACCAATAGCAAGGCACGAGTCGGAAAGCACGCCACCACCACATGAGACAGACTACTGGTTCATGACGCCAGTATCCAACCCGGACAACACAACACAAGAACTACCTCTCAGTCTCGCAGTCACGGACGTAAGGTCCAACTGTCACTCCACAACACAAGTAAAGCCAAAGAACTGTGGAGACCAACCAAACCACCACAACCTGCAGGTCACACACCCTGCAGGCCCATGCCTGGCACCTTTAGAGACTCTAGTCCGAGCTCCCTAAAGTGAGGCACTGGTAACAGGACTAGCTGAGGCCCAGTACGTCTACTGGTGTTCGTAACCCCCAGCTACGAGCGCGCTGCACAAACTCTCACAAGTCATTGTCCCACTGCTATCTTTCCCTCATCCGGACGACAACTCTCCCCGAGAGTGAAGGTGTCCAGGAAGACGACAAGACCTCGACGGTACCATTGTACCAGGACAAGCCCCGAGCACACACAGGTGCTTGGCTCACACAAAATCTGGGGCACCCAATTGAAGAGGCATTCCGGAATAGGCGCCGGACCACCACACTCGGCAATGCACAAACCACGATATATACTTATATATTCTTTATCACAAACCACGGTACAAATGTCAGGAATAGCTTGACTCCGTTCACCTTGTGACCTACAAGCTACCCCACACCAACACACATGTATACCACGATGACTAATCATAAACTGGCCTATCATTGGTCATCACGTGACCTCCTTGCCACATAAATACAATATACACCATCTATACACTAACTCTTAACGTTACTTACATTACACTAATTAAACCATCTCTATTAGTCCATAAAAGACGTTACAAGACTGAGGCTAGGTTCACACTGGAACCATCATTGCCCAGTCAACACAACACTATGTGCCATGCACATATTCATACTATGAAAACACCACACCAACTACGTAAACCATACGTAAACCACCCACTAATCACGTGAGCAACACGCTCACAGAGTGCTATGGATGCCAATGCACCACTTACCAAAGCCATGCACGTTAATCATCGATAATCGGATAACCAAAACACCAAAGGCATGCAAAGCAGAACCCTCGGCTATGATCGCGATAGAGTCCAAGGCCGCCTTCTGATCGCGACGCCTTGACATGGCGTGACAAGAAACCCTGTCGCGACGGGTCGGCCTGTCGCGACCTGGTCGCGACAGCAGGATCCATCTCCTTCTCAGGTGAAAACCCTAATTCGGGAA
This sequence comes from Colocasia esculenta, assembly GCA_014218235.1. Lineage (NCBI taxonomy): Eukaryota > Viridiplantae > Streptophyta > Magnoliopsida > Alismatales > Araceae > Colocasia > Colocasia esculenta. The sequence continues at coordinate 122,775,885 of CM024762.1, forward strand.
CCATCTCTGGATCTTCCAAGCAAACCACCCTAAACATGATTTCAACCCAGTTTTCATGCTCATTTCACCTCCTAGACATGGTATCTACTGTTTTTAAAGCGATAAACAAACCATCATGCAATTCATGTAACAAATCAAGGTAGAACTCCATATCTTCATGAAGAACATGCAATCCACGCATGGCGCGGCGTTTCCCCCACTCCTCGCGACGTCCTCGCATCGAGAGCGCGACGAGAACTCCGCCGAAACGCCAAATCACCCAACAGAGCCACACAGCTCCTTCCCTGGTCGAGCAGAGCTTGTGAAAGCTTAGTTCGGCCACCCTACTTAAAAATCGCACAGCGGTTGGGATCGCGACGTACCTTCCCATCGCGACCTTGTCGCGACGGACTAGGGCGTCGCCTTCCCATTCCCGACATCAGCAGGCCGCCCCAGCGTGCGACACGCGGCGCACATGCAGACATCGACCCAAAACAGCGGCAACTAGAACGTGACGCCCACTGCCGTCGCGTTCAGAACGCGACCTACACCCCCGTTGCGTTCACATCCAGTGAACCAACGGGCACTACGGGCCTAACCTGCTGGCTCACTAAGCCCCACAACGCGCTGAAACCACAACTAAGGCCCAATGACCTCACATTGGCCATGAGCACCATACCAAAACCAATAAACGCAGATCCGAACTATCATTAATCAACGATCCGCGAAGATCTGAAAAATGCGCTACGTTACATTACTATCACCTAAAAAGGAATGTCGTCCTCGACATTCAAAACGATCGACAATAAACCACACTATCACCTAAAAAGAAACAAAGCCATATACAGAGCTTCCTCTACATCTTTCTTTCAAACCATCTGCTTATTTTTATACTTGCTCTGCCTTCCCTTTCCTTTTAATTTATTCCACCACTACTTTATTTTATGAATCCATTCTGCCATTCCTTACCTTTCAATTATAGGCGATTCTACCCTGCTATTAGCGCTTTATCTCTTTGGACTGAACCTATTTCCACATTTTTCGAGCAATTCTACCTAGCCAATGGCGCTTTATCTGCTTGGGCTCGATCTATTTCCATATTTTTCCTGGTTATGTTTGCAACATTTCTTTCTGGGCCATTTTCTTGCTTAAATTCGTTCATTTTTCATTGTTTACATTTTCAAATTTCTTGATATTATTCCACTATTTATTTATCACCACTAACCATCACTTGGCTCAATTGCGCACAAGACTTCAAATTCTCTTTTAATTACTTAAACTTCAGATAACCTATGAATATTAAATCTTCCACACTTCCACTGCACACTACTCTGATCATACTAAACCTTTTGCCAAATATTCATGAATTCTGGATTCCCTTAATCCATTAATAACTTATCTCGCTTCAAATTATACTTTCCAACTAACTTTACATTTCTCTTACCATATATCAATACCACTTAATTGACTCCACTCATATTTTTTCTTCTGCTATATCTGCTTCACACTGAATTCTGAATCTTGCCATATATCAATATTGATATACTTTTCCCTTTATATATATTCTTTACTTTAAACAATATTTTCTAATTGTTTAACACATCCCAATTCATATCTTTTCACATCTTCCATTCTCATTGCTACACATACCCGAAGATTTACCTTTACCTTTATTCAAGCCTTGCTCAATTATATGACATCAAATCTCAAAATTTCTTTACAATTAAACTGATTATTTGCTCCTCCCTTTTTCTATTCCCTTGCACTATACCTTAATCTGCTCACTACTCCTTAACTGATTTATTATAGTTTTACTTCAAATTCCAGAAATATTCTTTTAACAAAATTCATTTATTCATTCAAATTACCTTACTGCATATCATTACTCAAATTCTTATTGCATATTTCCTGAATCATTTATTATCACTATTCTATAATCTATCACATTCTTTTTCTCCACCTGATCATTAATACTAAACTTTATCTTTACTATCAATAGCGTAACACCATTTCTGCAAAATATTTCTCTTAACTAGTTTACTAGATGACTAATCTCCAGGTGCCTTTATGCTACAATCCTTCTTATTCTCCACCATAACTATAAACTAAAATGATTTCTTTTAAACACAATGATTATTCTACTTGATTCCTTTATTCCACATTACTAGTTTACCGCCAATATAAAATTTTTCACTATTACAGCTCATTCACAAATATCCATTCATAATCCACTTTGTTATTTCCCATTACTTCTTAATGGACTTAACCTTGTCTATTCTAACTTACATACCTTCAACTTACTTTAATTATTTAGCTTTAACTTCAATATGCCTCTGACACCAATTTCCCTTCTCTGCTTCCACAATCTACACACAAATGTTGGCACCACTACTCTTATCTTTAACACTGCAACCTTATACAAATCTTTATGCGAAATCTTTATCCATTGCCTTTTACTAAACAGATATTTCTTTCTTATGAAATTCTTGGAAAAATCTGACTTCCCACTGCTCTTTTACTCTCTCTTTAACCAACCGGTCACCTCTACATCCACTTATATGAGTTTCTATATCAAACTTTCTATTATCCTTATTATTCATATCAACACTACCCTTAAACTCTTTGTTGCAATTATTCTTAATCACAAATTACACTTATGGGCCATCTTGGTCACTGCTCCTCTACTTACCAACATCTCATCTCAAACTAGACTACCTCACTTAATCATTTCAAACCTAACATGCCATTAATCATATTATTATCCAAGCAACTACTTAACACTTTCTTAACATAAATCTCAAACATAATAACCATCTCTGCTATAGTTTTCAGCTACAATTCACTTATTATAGCCCTAATCACAAAGCCCTATTCCTCATCACGATACAATTCTCTCTATTATTCCATCACATCACTACTTTATACCTTTCTCTACCAATTCTGATTCTCATTAAAACACTGTTCACTGAACTTCATAGCTAAATTCACTAATTGTTTCAATTTCTATAATAAAGAATCTTTAACCATTATTCTTTAACCAATCCAATAATTACTCATACTACACCACCAATCATACCATTCCTCTGCTATTACCCACAACTGCTAATCTAACCAGCTAAATATACAGTTCATATACCAAAACTCATATGAAAACCGTACTAAAAAGCACAGGAAACCACAGACTTACTACCAACAGTGGTACCGTACTAAAAAGCACAGGAAACCACAGACTTACTACCAACAGTGGAAATTAAATCATGTATTAGGACATTGTAATCTTAATGTCTTTTCATATTCTAACTGGACAATTGCTCTGATACCAACTGTAACGGCCCTGGATACTTATACCCAATAAGGTCCATATCCAGATCCGTCTCCTGCGAACGGACCGAAGTCTCGCAAGGGATAGCTCGTACACGTGTCCAGGAAGAATATAAAAGACAAACCACAACACTAAGAGACACAAGAAAGTACACGTGCTCATATCTGCGTATAACAATTTACAACTGTCCCATTACATTATTACATGCCCAAGTTAAAAAGAGTACAACTACATGGGGCATACCACGAGGGAGCATAAGCTCACACAAATCTACTAACACTATTGCTAGTGGTACAAGTCTGTCACGACACCTCCGCAAGCCACACCAACGGTAAACCCTGAAAAGAACTGTAAGGGAGTGAGCCTCAACAAGTCACTGGCTCAGTAGGGGACCACCCAAAACCACACAGAGTACGGGAGGACCTCAACCCCCAGCGGGTCTCATTGGCAATACCGATAGCCACACCATTACATGCTCACAACAAAGCATAACTATATCAATTCACACAAAGAAGAGACGGTAGATCCAACACCATGCTACTAGTCAGCCCAATCACTGTAAAGCCTAGGCCACAAGCCTCACAGGCACACCACCTCAACAGCTGGTCGCCTGAACTGTAAGCCACACAGGCAAAGCATTGCCTAAGCTACTAGCTTCATTGGCAAGCCTCTAAACATATGGGTGACAGGATTGCTAACCAAGAGCTAATCCTTTATACCCTTAAACTACGATGTATCGAATGTCATACTTAAGAAACAGGACTGGCTACCACGATGCCAATCCATCGCACACTAAACCATATTCGGAATCTTACCCAAGGATGGGTAAAACCCAATAAGTCGAAGGTCTTATCACATGACCTCTACTTCACCACCTGAAAAGACTAGTACTCAGCGTACTACGAGAAACCAGTACCCACAAAAGGTATAGGTACCTACCACCATGAGGTACCACCACTGAAACACAAACACAATTGTGTCACCACCAGGGCACACCACAACCAGTCAAACCACAACCAGTGAGTCTCCGCTCAATAACCACAACTAGAACCGTGCCAACACCATGGCACACCTCGACGGGTAAAACCACAACCAACACATGATACAACCAATAGCAAGGCATGAGTCGGAAAGCATGCCACCACCACACGGATAGACAACTGGTTCATGACGCTAGTATCCAACCCGGACAACACAACACAAGAACTACCTCTCAGTCTCGCAGTCACAGACGTAAGTTGTGACGGACCAGGGTATTTATGCCCAATAAGGCTCCATATGCAGATCCGCCTCCCGCGAATGGACCGAAGTCTCGCAAGAGATATCTCACACAAGTGTCTAGTAAGAATATAAAAAACAACTACACAGTATAAGACATAAGAAAGTACAAGTGTTCATACCTGCATATAACAATTTACAATTGTCCCAGTATATTATTACATGTCCAATTAAAAAGTACAACTACTTGGGCATACCCTGAGGGAACAAAAGCTCACAAAACACTACTAACTTGACTCAACTGCTGGTGGTACAAGTCTGACACAACGTCCCCATAAGCCGAACCAACGGTATGCCCTGAAAAGAACTGTAGGGGAGTGAGCCTCAACAAGTCACAGGCTCAATAGGGGACCACCCAAAAACCACACACAACACAGAAGAACCTCAACCCCAGAGGTTTTCACTGGCAATACCAATAGCCAAACCATGGCATGCTCACATTATTTACAATAAATAACAATTAAACATAACCATAATCAATAAATATAAGGTCCTCGAAAGAAACGTGGACTACAGGACTAGTAAATACTACTAGTCTGCCCAACATCTGCAGTGCCTAAGGGGCAGCCTCGCCGGCACACTGCTACAACACCGTCGCCTAAGCTACAGACCACACAGGCACACCTCTGCCTAGGCCACAAGCTTCTCAGGCAAATTTTAATCACACCAAAGGGTAAATGGACTGCTAACCAGAAAGTCCATTACACCCGAAAATCACCATACGTCGGAAGCCACCACAGGCAACAGAATTGGCTTCAGCAAGCCAAACCATCACATACTAAAATCATAAACGGAAGCTTACCCAGTAAGGATAGAACACGACAGGTGGAAGGTCTCACTACTCGACCTTCACGGAGCACAGCTCCACCTCAACACCTGAAAAGACTGGTACACAATGTACCATGAGAAACTGGTACCCTCAAAGGGTACAGGTACCTACCACCACGAGGTACCAACACGGAAAACCACAATCACACTGGTGTCATCACAAGGCACACAACCAAGTCTAACCATAAACACAGCTGTGACTACACCAGGGCACACCACAAGCAGTGAGTCAACCGCTCACTAACCACAACCAACAAGTAACAACACAAAAGCCACAATCGGTGGCAAAGCACGAGTCGGAAAGGAGCGACGCCACCACACGGGAACGAACTACTGGCTGATCTGGCCAGTATCCAACCCGGACAACACAACACAAGAACTACCTCTCAGTCTCGTAGCCACGGATGAAAGGTTCAGCTATCGCTCCACGGGAAAAGTCAAACAACTGTGGAGACCAACCAACACCACATCTGCAGACTACACAGCTACATGCCCATGCCTGGCACCTCTAGAGTCTCTGGCCGGAGCACCCTAAAGTGAGGCACTGGAAAACAGGACTAGCTGGGGACCAGTGACATCTACTGGTGTCCGTACCCCCAACTACGAGCGCGCTACAAGCGACTAAAAACAAGCTTTGGGAAGTCGCTGTCCCACTGCCGTCTTTCCCTTAGCTGAACATACAACTCAAACAGAGGAGTGTGGGTGTCCAGGACAGACGACAAGACCTCAACGGTACCACACTGTACCAGACAAACCCCGAGCACAACGAACATAACGTGCCTGGCTCACAAAGAACTGGGTACCCGACTAGAGAGGCATTCGGAACAGGCGCCGACCACCAAACTTGGCAAGCCCAAACCACGAATTATACACACGTAACCTTTAAGATCCACAGTACAAATGTCAAGAATAGCTCGGCCTCGGTCAATATATGACCTATAAGCTATCCTTCATTACAAAGCACGGTTCCACGGTATAACATGGCCAACTATTGGTCACCTTATGGTTTCCAAACCAACACTCGACCATAAATCACATTAATACAATAACAGGCCTGTCACTGGTCGTACCACACCTCCAAGGCCAAAATCAACTCATCATGTAATAGCCATTAGCACAGTAACCTCATAAACTCCGTATGAATTCCACAAATAATCTCAAAAAACACTATACGTGCTCTGTTAATAATACGAGCACAGACAATTGACTCATACTAAGGCTAGGTCTACATAAGCCCTCATGCCCAACCATTACCACAAAACCTTATACTAAAACTACAATAGGGTATATGCCAAGTACATACTCACATCACATAAACACCACACTAACTATATAATAACGCATTAGCCACGTAAAACCAGCCCACCTTGTGAGCAACACGCTCCGTGAGTGTGACAAGTGCACTGGCTCCACTTGTCATTGCCATGCACAACAAATACCCCTAACCGGATAATCAAATTACAGAAAGCATGCATAACTGGACCTCTCAGCTAAGGTCGAGATAAGGGGCACGGTCGCCTTCAGAACACGACGCCCCTGACATGTCGCCTTCAAAACCATATTGCGACGGAATGACATGTCGAGTTCACAACATGAACGCCACAGGTCGGTGTCACGTTCACAACGCGACCCAGAGCCGCGCCTTCACAGGCGCAAACCCTAATCCGGGAGGAACTCCACGGATCACCACTCCAGACCGTTCAAACCACGATTAATTCACATTTTTCATGCTTTAATGGATACCCTAACATGGTATCTATTGTTTACAGAGCGGTAAACAAGCTAACATGCAATCCACAACACAAATCGAGGTAGAACACCCTACCTTCACGAAGAACGTGAAAACCGGAGATCTCTCGGTGTTTCCCCCCGCTCCACGCGAAATCCTCGTGACGAGAACACGCCCCACGCACCTCCAGACCTCGAACCGCCGGAGGAGCCCGCAGCAACTCCCCCTGTCGAGCAGAGCTTGTGAGAGCTCTGTTCAGCCAGGGTTCTTTAAAAACGCATTGCAGTTGAGAACGCGACGTTGATCTACGTCGCGGCCTAAATGCGACGTAGAAGGCCGTCGCCTCTCTCACACCTGACGTCAGCAGGCCGCCCAACGTGCGACACGCGGCGCGCATACAGACGTCGACTGCTCAGCGGCGGTAACAGGAACACGACCCTAGGGCCGTCGCATTCAGGACACGACGCACACCCCTGTCGCGTTCACAGGCAGAAAACCTATGAGCACTTTTGGCCCAATCTGACGCCCACCAAGCCTCACAACGTGCGTGAACACTGAAACTCAAACTCATGGGCCACACATCGGCCACCAAACCCGCTAAACACGGATCCATGAAGATCCGAAAAACGCGCGACATTACATTACTATCACCTAAAAAGAACTGTCGTCCTCGTCAATCAACACAAACCACAATAAACGGGACTATCACCTAAAAAGAAATAATCATATACAGAACAAGAAGGATACTCTTTCTCTGCATTGGCCTTTCAATTTATTTCTCGCTGTCAGTCTTATTTTATTCAATTCTGCACCTGTTCTGCTTTTCCTTTCTCTTTCTTTCATTTCATAGCTGCTTTATTCCACGGATTCCATCTATTAGTCATTATCTTTCAGCCATAGGCAATTCTACCTTGCCGGTGGCGCTTTATCTCCTTGGTCTTAACCTGCTTCCACATTTTCCTAGCTGTGTTTGCAATATTTCTTTTCGAGCCACTTTTCTTGCTCAAATCCTTTTACTTTGTTCCGCTACTTGTGGGTACTCCACTATATTGAACCTTACTTAAATTTCCGGATTACTCGGTGCCATTTCACTATCTGCTTATCACTGTTAGCCATTACTCTGCTTTATTTGTTCTCATATTCTCAACTATTTGACCTGTGGGTTGCGGTCCCACCACGCTTCCGCTGCGCCATTCTGATTATACAAAATATCTAACAAAATATTCCATAAATTCTGCTTCCATTATTATCCACAATGCTACACACTTTCACCACTATTCTGATTCCGGTTAAATTCAATACTAACCAGATTGCTTTACTGCTCAATCAATACTGGAAAAAATATCAAATTTCTAAATTGCTTTCTCTAATACTTCAATTATGATTGTGCCATACCTTTTTTTTTAAAATCCAAATCTGCCATACCATTACATTAATGACATACTTTATTTTCATACTCCTATTTTTTGCTTTAATTTACATCTTCTAGCTGACTAACCACATTATTCCATCATTTCTCAAAACATCTACTTTCGTCTTTGTGGCGCTGCATTCTTATTTCAAGAAAATTACGCTGCACAACTGACTTTATACACATTAACTTATTTTAATCGGGTGCCATCTGACCTTAAGTCGTTCACTGTTTATCTGATTGCACTCTTTTCTTTCTATACCTGACGGTTTCAATTTCCATTCAGCTATGCTCAGATCTGCACACTATTCCTTAACTGTCCTGCCTTTTATTCTTATATTAAATTTTAAAGTACTGCTTCGAGAAAACACTTCTACTTAACTAACCCACTCTCTGCGTGCTGCCATGCAAACTCTTACTGATCACTTCTTCAGTCCTTCAGTTACATATGTTTCATAATCTATCATACTCTTTATTTTTCAAATAAATAATCTGCCAACTGCATTATACATAATACCTTTTCTGCCAAATATTCTTCTCATTATTCTATTACTTAGCTATTCGTCCTGTACCATTCACACAACAGTTTCTGCTATCATACAAGCACTCTTCATTGATAACTGCAAAGCTACAATTTGAAGTCAATCCCTTTAAATATCATAACTAGCTCTGCCTAATTTCTCTATACCACTTAGCCTGGTATTGCTCAACGGCTTCTAAGCTAATCCATTTCTTTTCTTTCTGATCCGCATAACTCTATCTTACTCTGAACATTCTAAATCTTAGCTTCAATCTTTTTCTGACATAAGCTTTACCTTTTCTCTGCTCAAGCTATATTCAATTGCTAATCAACAGTAACCTTATCTGTAACACTGTATTCCTTAATGAACCAATCTATGCAATTCTCATAAACTGCTACTTGCCAAACTAATATCTTTCTTACGGGGTTGTCAAAAATGTCCACTATGCACTGGCCTCCTTTTACCCTCTCTTTGCTTAACTGACCACCTTTGCTCAGACCTCTAATTATCAAAAGACTCTTATCCTCATCAGACGATCATAATTCTTTGTTCTTCTATTTACCCACACTTCATTTGAAACCAACCTGTCTCACTTATCATTCTCGACTTGCCAGAGCATTAATCACATTATTACTCAAGCTACTTCTCAATTCCTACTACACAAATCCCAAACACCACAATACCTATACCAAGACCCTCATCTTCCACTTATCACACACACACTATTCCTTGCTAATAACATTCTGCTGATCTATCACAGTAACACCTTATACCTACCTCTGTTAACTTTGTACCTTACTAACATATATCAGGCATATCCCTCTCAGGGCTCTACTTTACCTTTCTCCTTTAATCTCTGCAACTGAAAACTTTTAAATACTATACTTTAACTGCACTAGTGCTTGGGTGCTACCATACAACTTATGCCACTATCCATGCTGTGGCTCAACAACTACTGACAACTGCCAATTTAACAAATAGAAACACACGGTTTATGTGCCAAAAGCTCACGTAAAAACCACTTTATATCACACAAAACCGCAGACTGACAACAAGCAGTGGACATTAATCCATATATTAGGACATTGTAACTTCAATGTCTTTTCATATTTTAACTGGACCATGCTCTGATACCAACTGTGACAGACCAGGGTATTTATGGCCAATAAGGCTCCATATCCAGATCCACCTCCCACGAACGGACCGAAGTCTCGCAAGGGATATCTCACACAAGTGTCCAGTAAGAATATAAAAGACAACTACACGGTATAGGACACAAGAAAGTACAAGTGCTCATACCTGCATATAACAATTTACAATTGTCCCAGTACATTATTACATGTCCAATTAAAAAGTACAACTACCTGGGGCATACCCCGAGGGAGTACAAGCTCACACAATAGTACTAACTCGACTCAACTTCTGGTGGTACAAGTCTGACACAACGTCCCCATAAGCCGAACCAACGGTATGCCCTGAAAAGAACTGTAGGGGAGTGAGCCTCAACAAGTCACAGGCTCAATAGGAAACCACCCAAAAATCACACACAACACAGAAGAACCTCAACCCCAGAGGGTTTCACCAGCAATACCAATAGCCAAACCATGGCATGCTCACATTATTTACAATAAATAACAATTAAACATAACCATATCAATAAATATAAGGTCCTCGAAAGAAACGTGGGACTACAGGACTAGTACAATACTACTAGTCTGCCCAACATCTGCAGTGCCTAAGGGGCAGCCTCGCCGGCACACTGCTACAACAACCGGTCGCCTAAGCTACAGACCACACAGGCACACCTCTGCCTAGGCCACAAGCTTCTCAGGCAAATTTTAATCACACACAAAGGGTAAATGGACTGCTAACCAGAAGTAGTCCATTACACCCGAAAATCACCATACGTCGGAAGCCACACACAGGCAACAGAATTGGCTTCAGCAAGCCAAACCATCACATACTAAAATCATAAACGGAAGCTTACCCGAGTAAGGATAGAACACGACAGGTGGAAGGTCTCACTACTCGACCTTCACGGAGCACAGCTCCACCTCAACACCTGAAAAGACTGGTACACAATGTACCATGAGAAACTGGTACCCTCAAAGGGTACATGTACCTACCACCACGAGGTACCAACACGGAAAACCACAATCACACTGGTGTCATCACAAGGCACACCACAACAAGTCTAACCATAAACACAGCTGTGACTACACCAGGGCACACCACAAGCAGTGAGTCACCGCTCACTAACCACAACCAACAAGTAACAACACAAAAGCCACAATCGGTGGCAAAGCACGAGTCGGAAAGGAGCGACGCCACCACACGGGAACGAACTACTGGCTGATCTGGCCAGTATCCAACCCGGACAACACAACACAAGAACTACCTCTCAGTCTCGTAGCCACGGATGAAAGGTTCAGCTATCGCTCCACGGGAAAAGTCAAACAACTGTGGAGACCAACCAACACCACATCTGCAGACTACACAGCTACATGCCCATGCCTGGCACCTCTAGAGTCTCTGGCCGGAGCACCCTAAAGTGAGGCACTGGAAAACGGACTAGCTGGGGACCAGTGACATCTACTGGTGTCCGTACCCCCATACGAGCGCGCTACAAGCGACTAAAAACAAGCTTTGGGAAGTCGCTGTCCCACTGCCGTCTTTCCCTTAGCTGAACATACAACTCAAACAGAGGAGTGTGGGTGTCCAGGACAGACGACAAGACCTCAACGGTACCACACTGTACCAGGACAAACCCCGAGCACAACGAACATAACGTGCCTGGCTCACAAAGAACCTGGGGTACCCGACTAGAGAGGCATTCCGGAACAGGCGCCGGACCACCAAACTTGGCAAGCCCAAACCACGAATTATACACACGTAACCTTTAATAGATCCACAGTACAAATGTCAAGAATAGCTCGGCCTCGGTCAATATATGACCTATAAGCTATCCTTCATTACAAAGCACGGGTTCCACGGTATAACATGGCCAACTATTGGTCACCTTATGGTTTCCAAACCAACACTCGACCATAAATCACATTAATACAATAACAGGCCTGTCACTGGTCGTACCACAACCTCCAAGGCCAAAATCAACTCATCATGTAATAGCCATTTAGCACAGTAACCTCATAAACTCCGTATGAATTCCACAAATAATCTCAAAAAACACTATACGTGCTCTGTTAATAATACGAGCACAGACAATTGACTCATACTAAGGCTAGGTCTACATAAGACCCTCACTGCCCAACCATTACCACAAAACCTTATACTAAAACTACAATAGGGTATATGCCAAGTACATACTCACATCACATAAACACCACACTAACTATATAAATAACGCATTAGCCACGTAAAACCAGCCCACCTTGTGAGCAACACGCTCCGTGAGTGTGACAAGTGCACTGGCTCCACTTGTCATTGCCATGCACAACAAATACCCCTAACCGGATAATCAAATTACAGAAAGCATGCATAACTGGACCTCTCAGCTAAGGTCGAGATAAGGGGCACGGTCGCCTTCAGAACACGACGCCCCTGACATGTCGCCTTCAAAACCATATTGCGACGGAATGACATGTCGAGTTCACAACATGAACGCCACAGGTCGGGCTGTCACGTTCACAACGCGACACCCAGAGCCGTCGCCTTCACAGGCGCAAACCCTAATCCGGGAGGAACTCCACGGATCACCACTCCAGACCGTTCAAACCACGATTAATTCACATTTTTCATGCTTTAATGGATACCCTAACATGGTATCTATTGTTTACAGAGCGGTAAACAAGCTAACATGCAATCCACAACACAAATCGAGGTAGAACACCCTACCTTCACGAAGAACGTGAAAACCGGAGATCTCTCGGTGTTTCCCCCGCTCCACGCGAAATCCTCGTGACGAGAACACGCCCCACGCACCTCCAGAACCTCGAACCGCCCGGAGGAGCCTCGCAGCAACTCCCCCTGGTCGAGCAGAGCTTGTGAGAGCTCTGTTCAGCCAGGGTTCTTTAAAAACGCATTGCAGTTGAGAACGCGACGTTGATCTACGTCGCGGCCTAAATGCGACGTAGAAGGCCGTCGCCTTCTCACACCTGACGTCAGCAGGCCGCCCAACGTGCGACACGCGGCGCGCATACAGACGTCGACTGCTCAGCGGCGGTAACAGGAACACGACCCCTAGGGCCGTCGCATTCAGGACACGACGCACACCCCTGTCGCGTTCACAGGCAGAAAACCTATGAGCACTTTTGGCCCAATCTGACGGCCCACCAAGCCTCACAACGTGCGTGAACACCTGAAACTCAAACTCATGGGCCACACATCGGCCACCAAACCCGCTAAACACGGATCCATGAAGATCCGAAAAACGCGCGACATTACATTACTATCACCTAAAAAGAACTGTCGTCCTCGTCAATCAACACAAACCACAATAAACGGGACTATCACCTAAAAAGAAATAAAATCATATACAGAACAAGAAGGATACTCTTTCTCTGCATTGGCCTTTCAATTTATTTCTCGCTGTCAGTCTTATTTTATTCAATTCTGCACCTGTTCTGCTTTTCCTTTCTCTTTCTTTCATTTCATAGCTGCTTTATTCCACGGATTCCATCTATTAGTCATTATCTTTCAGCCATAGGCAATTCTACCTTGCCGGTGGCGCTTTATCTCCTTGGTCTTAACCTGCTTCCACATTTTCCTAGCTGTGTTTGCAATATTTCTTTTCGAGCCACTTTTCTTGCTCAAATCCTTTTACTTTGTTCCGCTACTTGTGGGTACTCCACTATATTGAACCTTACTTAAATTTCCGGATTACTCGGTGCCATTTCACTATCTGCTTATCACTGTTAGCCATTACTCTGCTTTATTTGTTCTCATATTCTCAACTATTTGACCTGTGGGTTGCGGTCCCACCACGCTTCCGCTGCGCCATTCTGATTATACAAAATATCTAACAAAATATTCCATAAATTCTGCTTCCATTATTATCCACAATTGCTACACACTTTCACCACTATTCTGATTCCGGTTAAATTCAATACTAACCAGATTGCTTTACTTGCTCAATCAATACTGGAAAACAATATCAGAATTTCTAAATTGCTTTCTCTAATACTTCAATTATGATTGTGCCATACCTTTTTTTTTAAAATCCAAATTCTGCCATACCATTACATTAATGACATACTTTATTTTTCATACTCCTATTTTTTGCTTTAATTTACATCTTCTAGCTGACTAACCACATTATTTCCATCATTTCTCAAAACATCTACTTTCGTCTTTGTGGCGCTGCATTCTTATTTCAAGAAAATTACGCTGCACAACTGACTTTATACACATTAACTTTATTTTAATCGGGTGCCATCTGACCTTAAGTCGTTCACTGTTTATCTGATTGCACTCTTTTCTTTCTATACCTGACGGTTTCAATTTCCATTCAGCTATGCTCAGATCTGCACACTATTCCTTAACTGTCCTGCCTTTTATTCTTATATTAAATTTTAAAGTACTGCTTCGAGAAAACACTTCTACTTAAACTAACCCACTCTCTGCGTGCTGCCATGCAAACTCTTACTGATCACTTCTTCAGTCCTTCAGTTACATATGTTTCATAATCTATCATACTCTTTATTTTTCAAATAAATAATCTGCCAACTGCATTATACATAATACCTTTTCTGCCAAATATTCTTCTCAATTATTCTATTACTTAGCTATTCGTCCTGTACCATTCACACAACAGTTTCTGCTATCATACAAGCACTCTTCATTGATAACTGCAAAGCTACAATTTGAAGTCAATCCCTTTAAATATCATAACTAGCTCTGCCTAATTTCTCTATACCACTTAGCCTGGTATTGCTCAACGGCTTCTAAGCTAATCCATTTCTTTTCTTTCTGATCCGCATACTCTATCTTACTCTGAACATTCTAAATCTTAGCTTCAATCTTTTTCTGACATAAGCTTTACCTTTTCTCTGCTCAAGCTATATTCAATTGCTAATCAACAGTAAAACCTTATCTGTAACACTGTATTCCTTAATGAACCAATCTATGCAATTCTCATAACTGCTACTTACTTGCCAAACTAATATCTTTCTTACGGGGTTGTCAAAAATGTCCACTATGCACTGGCCTCCTTTTACCCTCTCTTTGCTTAACTGACCACCTTTGCTCAGACCTCTAATTATCAAAAGACTCTTATCCTCATCAGACGATCATAATTCTTTGTTCTTCTATTTACCCACACTTCATTTGAAACCAACCTGTCTCACTTAATCATTCTCGACTTGCCAGAGCATTAATCACATTATTACTCAAGCTACTTCTCAATTCCTACTACACAAATCCCAAACACCACAATACCTATACCAAGACCCTCATCTTCCACTTATCACACACACACTATTCCTTGCTAATAACATTCTGCTGATCTATCACAGTAACACCTTATACCTACCTCTGTTAACTTTGTACCTTACTAACATATATCAGGCATATCCCTCAGGGCTCTACTTTACCTTTCTCCTTTAATCTCTGCAACTGAAAACTTTTAAATACTATACTTTAACTGCACTAGTGCTTGGTGCTACCATACAACTTATGCCACTATCCATGCTGTGGCTCAACAACTACTGACAACTGCCAATTTAACAAATAGAAACACACGGTTTATGTGCCAAAAGCTCACGTAAAAACCACTTTATATCACACAAAACCGCAGACTGACAACAAGCAGTGGACATTAATCCATATATTAGGACATTGTAACTTCAATGTCTTTTCATATTTTAACTGGACCATGCTCTGATACCAACTGTGACAGACCAGGGTATTTATGGCCAATAAGGCTCCATATCCAGATCCACCTCCCACGAACGGACCGAAGTCTCGCAAGGGATATCTCACACAAGTGTCCAGTAAGAATATAAAAGACAACTACACGGTATAGGACACAAGAAAGTACAAGTGCTCATACCTGCATATAACAATTTACAATTGTCCCAGTACATTATTACATGTCCAATAAAAAGTACAACTACCTGGGGCATACCCCGGGGGAGTACAAGCTCACACAATAGTACTAACTCGACTCAACTTCTGGTGGTACAAGTCTGACACAACGTCCCCATAAGCCGAACCAACGGTATGCCCTGAAAAGAACTGTAGGGGAGTGAGCCTCAACAGTCACAGGCTCAATAGGAAACCACCCAAAAATCACACACAACAGAAGAACCTCAACCCCAGAGGGTTTCACCAGCAATACCAATAGCCAAACCATGGCATGCTCACATTATTTACAATAAATAACAATTAAACATAACCATATCAATAAATATAAGGTCCTCGAAAGAAACGTGGGACTACAAGACTAGTACAATACTACTAGTCTGCCCAACATCAGCAGTGCCTAAGCCGCAGCCTCGTCAGCACACTGCTACAACAACCGGTCGCCTAAGCTACAGACCATACAGGCAGACCTCTGCCTAGGCCACAAGCTTCTCAGGCAAATTTTAATCACACACAAAGGGTAACAGGACTGCTAACTAGAAGTAGTCCATTACACCCAAAAATCACCATACGTCGGAAGCCACACACAGGCAACAGAATTGGCTTCAGCAAGCCAAACCATCACATACTAAAATCATAAACGGAGCTTACCCGAGTAAGGATAGAACACGACAGGTGGAAGGTCTCACTACTCGACCTTCACGGAGCACAGCTCCACCTCAACACCTGAAAAGACTGGTACACAATGTACCATAAGAAACTGGTACCCTCAAAGGTACAGGTACCTACCACCACGAGGTACCAACACGGAAAACCACAATCACACTGGTGTCATCACAAGGCACACCACAACAAGTCTAACCATAAACACAGCTGTGACTACACCAGGGCACACCACAAGCAGTGAGTCATCGCTCACTAACCACAACCAACAAGTAACAACACAAAAGCCACAATCGGTGGCAAAGCACGAGTTGGAAAGGAGCGACGCCACCACAC
Organism: Colocasia esculenta; assembly: GCA_014218235.1. Taxonomy (NCBI): domain Eukaryota; kingdom Viridiplantae; phylum Streptophyta; class Magnoliopsida; order Alismatales; family Araceae; genus Colocasia; species Colocasia esculenta. The sequence continues at coordinate 122,792,993 of CM024762.1, forward strand.
GGGAATGAACTACTGGCTGATCTGGCCAGTATCCAACCCGGACAACACAACACAAGAACTACCTCTCAGTCTCGTAGCCACGGATGAAAGGTTCAGCTATCGCTCCACGGAAAAGTCAAACAACTGTGGAGACCAACCAACACCACACCTGGAGACTACACAGTTGCAGGCCCATGCTTGGCACCTCTAGAGTCTCTAACCAGAGCACCCTAAAGTGAGGCACTGGAAAACAGGACTAGCTGGGGACCAGTGACGTCTACTGGTGTCCGTACCCCCAACTACGAGCGAGCTACAAGCGACTAAAAACAAGCTCTGGGATGTCGCTGTCCCACTGCCGTCTTTCCCTTAGCCGGACGTACAACTCAAACAGAGGAGTGAGGGTGTCCAAGACAGACGACAAGACCTCAACGGTACCACACTGTACCGAGACAAACCCCAAGCACAACGAACACAACGTGCCTGGCTCACAAAGAACCTGGGGTACCCGACTAGAGAGGCATTCCGGAATAGGCGCCGGACCACCAAACTCGGCAAGCCCAAACAACGAATTATACACACATAACCTTTATAGATCCACAGTATAAATGTCAAGAATAGCTCGGCCTCGGTCAATATATGACCTATAAGCTATCCTTCATTACAAAGCACGGGTTCCACGGTATAACATGACCAACTATTGGTCACCTTATGGTTTCCAAACCAACACTCGACCATAAATCACATTAATACAATAACAGGCTTGTCACTGGTCGTACCACGACCTCCAAGGCCAAAATCAACTCATCAGGTAATAGCCATTTAGCACAGTAACCTCATAAACTCCGTATGAATTCCACAAATAATCTCAATAAACTCTTTACGTGCATTGTTAACAATACGAGCACAAACCATTGACTCATACTAAGGCTAGGTCTATATAAGACCCTCACTGGCCAACCATTACCACAAAACCTTATACATAAAACTACAATAGGGTATATGCCAAGTACATACTCACATCACATAAACACCACACTAACTATATAAATAACACATTAGCCACGTAAAACTAGCCCACCTCGTGAGCAACACGCTCCGTGAGCGTGACAAGTGCACTGGCTCCACTTGTCATTGCCATGCACAACAAATACTCCTAACTGGATAATCAAATTACAGAAAGCATGCATATCTGGACCTCTTAGCTAAGGTCGTGACAAGGGGCAAGGTCACCTTCAGAACGCGACACCCCTGACATGTCGCCTTCAAAACCATATTGCGACGGAACGACATGTCGCGTTCACAACATGAACGCGACAGGTCGAGCTGTTGTGTTCACAACGTGACACCCAGAGCCGTCGCCTTTACAGGCGCAAACCCTAATCCGGGAGGAACTCCACGGATCACCACTCCGGACCGTTCAAAACACAATTAATTCACATTTTTCATGCTTTAATGGATACCCTAGCATGGTATCTACTGTTTACAAAGCAGTAAACAAGCTAACATGCAATCCACAACACAAATCGAGGTAGAACACCCTACCTTCACGAAGAACGTAAAAACCGGAGATCTCTCGGCATTTCCCCTGCTCCACGTGACGTCCTCATGGTGAGAACATGACCCACGCACTTCTAGAACCTCGAACCGTCTGGAGGAGCCTTGCAGCAGCTCCCCCTGGTTGAGCAGAGCTTGTGAGAGCTCTATTCAGCCAGGGTTCTTTAAAAATGCACTGCAGTTGAGAATGCGACGTTGATCTACGTCGTGACCTAAACGCGATGTAGAAGGCCGTCGCCTTCTCACACATGACGTCAACAGGCCGCCCAACGCGCGACACGCGGCGCGCATGCAGATGTCGACCGCTCAGCGGCGGTAACAAGAACGCGAACCCCATGGCCTTCGCGTTCAAGATGCGACGCACACCCCTGTCGCGTTCACAGGCAGAAAACCTGTGAGCACTTTCGGCCGAATCTGACGGCCCACCAAGCCTCACAACGTGCGCAAACACCTGAAACTCAAACTCATGGGCCACACATCGGCCACCAAACCTGCTAAACACGGATCCACGAAGATCCGAAAAATGCCGCTCCACAACACAAGTAAAGCCAAAGAACTGTGGAGACCAATCAAACCACCACAACCTGTAGGTCACACACCCTGCAGGCCCATACCTGGCACCTTTAGAGACTCTGGTTTGAGCTCCCTAAAGTGAGGCACTGGTAACAGGACTAGCTGAGGCCCAGTACATCTACCAGTGTCCGTAACCCCCAGCTACGAGCGCGCTACAAGTGACTAAACACAACTCTCACAAGTCACTGACCCACTGCCATCTTTCCCTCAGCCGGACGACAACTCTCCCCGAGAGTGAGGGTGTCCAGGAAGACGACAAGACCTCGACGACACCACTGTACCGGGACAAGTCCCGAGCACACATAGGTGCTTGGCTCACACAAAACCTGGGGCACCCAACTGAAGAGGCATTCCGGAATAGGCGCCATACCACCACACTCGGAAATGCACAAACCACGATATATACTTATATATTCTTTATTATAAACCACAGTACAAGTGTCAGGAATAGCTTGACTCCGGTCACCCTGTGACCTATAAGCTACCCCACACCAACACACATGTATACCACGATAACTAATCATAAACTGGCCTATCATTGGTCATCACGTGACCTCCTTGCACATATATACAATATACATCATCTATACACTAACTCTTAATGTTACTTACATTACACTAATTAAACCATCTCTATTAGTCCATAAAAGACGTTACAAGACTGAGGCTAGGTTCACACTGGAACCATCATTGCCCAGTCAACACAACACTATGTGCCATGCACATAATCATACTATGAAAACACCACACTAACTCCGGAATAGGCGCCATACCACCACTAACCACGTAAGTAACACGCTCACAGAGCGCTATGGGTGCCAATGCACCACTTATCAAAGCCATGCACATTAATCATCGATAATCGGATAACCAAAACACCAAAGTCATGCAAAGAAGAACCCTCAGCTGTGATCGCGACAGAGGCCAAGGCCGCCTTCTGATCTTAATGGGTCTGAAATTCAAACAAGTACAAGGGGAAGAGGTTGTGAGGCCATGGGTCTTATTGGATCTTTAATGGGTCTGAAATTCAAACAAGTACAAGGGGAATAGAACTCACCAAATAGGTATGGAAACTGCTCGCACATATCGTTCTCCCTCTCCCAGGTCGACTCACCGCCCGAGTGTCGCTTCCATGCAACACGAACCAGTGGAATCGCTTTGTTCCTCAACCTCTAAACTCGACAATCCTCAATATACAACGAAAACTTTGCTACTATCAACACTGGTGTCACCCCAGTCCACTCAGAACTCAGGAGAACGTGCGACTCATTTGCAAGGTACCTCTGCAACATCGATACGTGGAACACATAGTGGACTATTGCCAACTCTGAAGGTAACTGTAGCCGATATGCCAGACCTCCAATTAGCTCAGTAATGGTGAAGGGTCTGATATAGCGGGGACTCAGCTTCCCACACCTACGAAACCTCATCACCCCCTTCATAGGGGACACTCTAACAAACACCTGGTCCCCAACCTGAAACTCAAGTAGTCGCTTGTACCAGTCTGCATAACTCTTCTGCCGGCTCTTTGCTATCTGAAGCCTCTGTCTGACAAGCTGCACAACCTCCACTGACTGCTGAACTAACTCTGGCCTAGTGACAACACGCTCACCTACTTCAAACCAGTCAAGAGGAGTGCAACACGGCCGACCATATAGAGCCATATAGGGTGCCATGCTGATGTTGGAATGATAACTATTATTATAAGCAAACTCAACTAATGGCAAGTGAGCTGACCACGATCCCTACCACTCCAACCAACATGCTCGCAACATGTCCTCTAAGGTCTGAATAGTTCGCTCCGACTGACCATCTGACTATAGGTGGTAGGCAGAGCTAAATGCTAGCTATAACGTCGTGACTGTTCGAATCCGTGTTTAATGGTTCTGGCGTGGTGCTCATTACCAATGTGGGCTCATAGAGCCTTGTTTGTGACCTTTGTGTCTTGTGTGGGTGTTGTGGGCTAGAAATCCAGGCCCATATGACCCGCAGATTTTCTGGTGAAGAAGGCGACGAGGTATGTCGTCGCGTTTTGATACGCGACGACTTCAGTGGTCGCGTTCTTCATATCGACTATTGGATTGGCTATGGCATTGTTCTTAAACGCGTTAGGATGGCACGTCACAATTTAAGAATGTGACGGTTGCTTACGTTGCATTTTAGGAACTGTCTTGCTGCCTCCGTCGCGATTTACACTGAGCTTTCAAGATTGTGTTTCGGGCCAGACAAAGCAGAGGAGGCTCTGTCCGGCCGAAGGGGAGCTGCTGCAGAGCTTCTGTGGTGATTTTCGGGCATTTCGGCTTCCTGGTGGCTGGTCAGACGCGGGGTCCACGCGAGGAGGGCATCCAGAGTATGGATACACCGGCAGTGTAACATTCTTTGTGAGATTTGGGGTCTTCGTAATGGTAGAGAGACTTTCTTTGTGTTTTCATTCGATTTAAATACTTTGGGCTTATAAAGCATGCTATGGTTGTGTGTGATGGTGTGGTTTTCATTATGGAGCTTTAAATGTTAGTTTAGAGGTGGTTTGGAATGGTTTAATGGAAGAAGGAGGGGGATAGCGGTCTGCTTGAAAAGGTGACCGTCTTGTCTTTCGTGTTTTGTTATGAATGCAACGACTGGTTCTGTCGCATTATTAATGTGCCTATTTGACCGCCTGCGTCCTCGTGGTTGTGTTTCTAACACTTTAACCGATTGGTGTAAATGCGACGACGATGTCTATCGTGATTTACACTATGACTGTCAAGGTTGAATCGATTGGCTTGAAGGCGATGTATCGGGCCGTCGCGATTATTTTGCGGCACTAGGCCTTGTCGCATTCTGCTTGGAATCACATTCGGATGGGTCGTCACGATTTGTGAAGGCGACATCTCTGTCCATTGTGTTTCACTTCTGAGATTTGTGTTGTGCTGTGGTGGTTGGGCAGTGAGGGTCATGTGTTGACCTAGCCCTGGAGTTCTAGTGTGTTGTTAAGGTGTTTAATTGGATTAATGTTAGTGGAGCATGTTATAGGTTTAATAATTTGATTTATGGTTAATTAGTATGTTATGTTAATTATGTTTAGTTTGGTAATTATGTGATTATAATAAGGTTTAGTAGATTCCATGCATATTGGTTTGTGGTTATGTGTGTGATGGTTTAAGGTTTCTATGGAGGTCATGTAATGACCAATGACAGACAAACTAAAATGTGATTTACTGTGGTTATGAGTAAAGGTTTTAGTGTATATGTTAAGTGCCTATCGTGGTTTGTGTGTTGGCTGAGTTTGGTGGTCCAGTGCCTATTTTGGAAAGCCTCTCTAGTCGGGTATCCCAGGTTCTTTGTGAGCCAGGCATGTTGTTGCTCAGGGTTTATCTCTATACGGTGTGTGTACCGTCGAGGTCTGTGTCATCTTCCTGAACACCCTCACTTCTGTGTTTGAGTTGTATGTCCAGCTGAGGGAAAGATGGTAGAGGGGCAGCGACTTGTGTGTTGTGGGTGTACTCAGTCGCTTGTAGCACGCTCGTGGTTGGGAGTACAAACACCAATAGACGTATTGGGCCCCAACTAGTCCTATGTTTCTAATGCCTCATTTTGGAGAGCTTATGCCAGAGTTTCTAAAGGTGTCAGGCATGAGCTTGCAGTTGTGTGTGGTGTTAGTTGGTCTCCACAGTTTGTTGGCCTTTGCAGTGTGGTTGTGGAGTGGCAGTTGGACCTTTTGTCCTTGAGTGCAAGACTAAGAGGTAGTTCTTGTGTTGTGTTGTCCAGGTTGGATACTGGCATCATGAACCAGTAGTTTTTACCTGCATGGTAGCATCGTTCCTTTTGACTCAAGCTTTGCCAGTGGTTGTGGATGTGAGTGGTGACTCACCCATTGTGGTTTCTATTCGTTTGTGTTTTGCCATTGTTGGTGGTACAATCGAGCTTGTGGTTCAATTGTGGTAGCTCGTGGTTGTAGGTAACTGTACCCTTGTGGGTAGCTAATTGTCATGGCACGTGATGTGCCAGCCCTTTTTAGATGTTGAGGTGGAGATGTGCTCCGTGGAGGTCGTGTGGTGTAACCTTCCATTTGTTGTATTGTACCCTTCTAAGGGTAGTCTTCTGGAGTGTGCTGCTGTTTCCGGTTGTGGTGCATTGACCTTCGTTGTCAACCCCATTACTATTCGTTAGTGGTTTGCCTGTGTGGCTTGTGACGTAGTTGTTTCCGTTGTTGGGTGGACTGGTGTTTCTGTACCAGTCCTGTTGTTTCTTATATGTGCTGTGAGCTGTGCTGGTTAACACATTTATCTTTAAATATATTTAAATTAATGGTTATTGCAAGTACGCAATTACTTCTGTGGTTCCTTGCTAGTGTTACCTGTGAGACCCTTTATGGTTGAGACCTAGGTTCCCCTTTAGTTTTCGGTTATTATTTTTAGGAGGTCCCTGCTGAACCTGTGACTTTTGAGGCTTACTCCCTTACAGTTCTTTTCAGGTGTTAGCTGTGTGTTTGGATTGCAGCGGCGTTATGGTAGACTTGTACCACCAATAGTTGAGTTGTAGTGGTTGTAGAATGAGCTTGTGCTCCCTCAGGGTATGCCCCAGGTAGTTTTACTTTTTCCTTGAACATGTAATAATATATTGAGACAATGTAATTTGTTGTAAATGAATATAAGAACATGTACTTTCTTGTATCTTATATTATTGTGGTTGTCTTTTATATTCCTACTAGACACTTGTGTGAGCTATCTCTGGTGAGACTTCGGTCTATTCGCGAGAGGCGGGTCTGGATATGGAACCTTATTGGGTGTAAGTATCCAGAGTCGTTACACTAGCTCTGTCCCCAAAGCTCTCAGGAAGCTATGCCATAACCCAAAAGTGAAGCGAGGATCTCTATCTGACACAATAGAGATAGGCACCCTGCACAAAGGAACAATCTGCTCCACATAAAGTCTAGCCAACCAGCTCACCCCGAGCCAGCTTTAATGGGTAGGAATCTGGTAGTCTTCGTCAATCTATCCACAAGCACCCAAATACTAACATATCCTCCTGATGTCCTCGCCAGTCCGCACACAAAATCTATCGTCACATGGTCACACTTTCACATAGGAATCTCTAATGGCTGAACAAGCCCTCCTGGATGTTGGTGCTCGGCCTTCACCTGCTGACAGACCAAACACCTGGCAACAAAAGCTACTATGTCTCTCTTCATCCTAGGCCACCAAAACTATCATCTCAATCTATGATACATGTTGGTTGACCCTGGATGAATTGAGTACCGAGACCCATGTGCCTCCTGCAACACTGCTCTCTTGACTGACTCCTCAACCGACACGTAGAGTATGTCTCGAAACCTGACATTACCGTTGCCATGTAACTCAACCTTTGGGAGCAGCAACACTCTGTGCAACTCAGGATTTGCCTACTGAGCCTCTATAACGTGCCATATAATGGCTGGAGCAACTAACAAAATGCCAAGCAAGCACTATTGTCGCGTGGTGGAGACTGTGAAGGACCCCTCTAGTGTAGACTACCACAATTGCCACTCTCTCAACATGAGGTGGCTGATCTGTGCCTTCCTGCTCAGTGCATCTGCCACCACATTAGTCTTCCCAGGCTGGTATTCAATACTGAAATCATAGTCCTTTAGGTACTCCATCTAGCGGCGCTACCTTATATTTAAATCCCTATGTGAAAAGACGTACCGCAGACTCTGGTGGTCGGTGAGAAACACAAACCTCACTTCGTACAAGTAGCGCCAAATCCTCAAGATAAAAAACCACAGCTGCCAGATCTAGGTCGTGAGTCGGGTAACTCTCCTCGTGGGGCTTTAGCTGACGCGATGCATAAGCCAACACTCTGTCATGCTGCATCAAAACTGCTCCTAAATGAACACCAAAAGTATCTGTGTAGACCTCAAAACCCTCTGTACTTGTAGGTAACACTAGGACTGATGCCGACGTAAGCAGATGCTTCAACTCTATGAAACTCTGCTCACACTACTCCGACCACTCAAATGGTACTCTTTTCCTCCTCGTCAACGAGTCAGAGGTGCAGCAATCTATGAAAAGTCTTTGATAAATCTATGGTAGTAACCAGCCAAGCCTAGAAAATTGCGAATCTCTGTCACTGTGCGGGGTCTCTCCCACTGCAAAACTGCCTCGACCTTCGCTGGATCCACAGAAACTCCATCACCTATTATCACGTGTCCTAAAAAGTGAACTAGTTGCGTCCAAAACTCACACTTGCTGAGCTTGGCATACAGCTGGTGCTCTCGCAAAGTCTGCAACATGATCCTCAAGTGCTGGGCGTGCTCCTCCTCTGAAGCAGAGTACACCAAAATGTCATCAACTAACACCACGATAAACTGGTCCAAGTACTAGTGGAACACTCGGTGCATCAGATCCATAAAGGTCGTTGGTGCATTAGTGAGCCCAAATGGCTTCACTAAAAACTCAAAGTGCCCATATCTGGTCTTGAAGGTTGTCCTCTCTACATTTGAATTTCTGATCTGCAACTGATAGTAGCCTGACCTCAAGTCAATCCTGGAGAAAACTCGAGTTGATTGAAGCTGATCAAAGAGATCATCAATCCTAGGTAGATGATACCTATTCTTGATGGTCACTTGATTCAACTTCCTATAATCAATACACAATCGCAGGCTACCATCCTTTTTCTTGAAAAATAACACTGGAGACCCCTAAGGAGAAAAGCTAGGGCAAATGTAGCCTTTCTCCAACAACTCCTCCAACTACCTCTTCAATTCTCTCAATTTTGCTGGTGCCATGCGGTACGGTGCCTGTGCAAAAGGTGCAGTGCTAGCAAAATGCTCAATAGTAAACTTAATCTCTCTAACTGGTGGTAGACCAGATAGCTCATCTAGGAAGACATCTAAAAACTCACAGATTACCAGAATGTCCTCCATACTGCAAGGTGTTTGGTCAACAATCACAACAGTAGCAATAAAACCCTGGCATCGAGAGCCAACAACCTTCGTGCTCTCAAAGCAGAAATCATAAAACAGGAAGAAAGAGGTACAATACCCTTGAAATAGAAGGCAGTCCCTCCGGGTATCTGAAAGTATACCCTCTTCTTTTTACAATCCACCATTGCATCGTACTGCTTAAGCTAGTCTATACATAGTATCACATCAAAATCCTATAACTGCATAGCAAACAAGCAAGCTGGCAAACACAGACCTAAATCTGCACTGGCACCTCCTCAACATAGTACGAGGTAACCACAAAATCTTCTGTCGGCAGCTCAACAACAAGGTCACTAGACACTCCCATGTCCAACTTCTTAAAATAATCTAAAAACTCCTCAGAAATAAATGAGTGGGAAGCACCAGAATCAAACTACACTCTTGCTGCACAACCAAAAATAGTCACGATACCTCACAAGGTGAGCTGCCTCTGCCTCTACTCTGGTCATGTGCATGACACGACCTCTGGTCCTTGGCCTGCCTGAACTCGAAGTCTACTAGTGCTGCTGGACAGGAATCTTCTGCTGCTGAGTGCGAAACTAAGGCTAACTCTGTTGCTACGGATCCCAAGGTAACAGTGGGCAATCCCGCACCATGTGACCCAACTGGTCACATCGATAACACTTGCCAGCAAAAGAGCACTGGCTCTGCTGTGAAGGCTGCCCAGTAGGCTGCTGGATAGTCTCTACCAAAAATTGTCTCTGCTCCGACTGCCTCCTGTCATGACGAAACCTCCTCCTAGATCTCGACCTCAAAGACGTCCCCAAGGAGGAAGGCACAAATGAAGTCATAGCCTTCGAAGTCTACTAAGAAATATTCTGCTGCTGCCTTTGCTATGTCTGACCCTACTGCCCCTGAACAACTCTAATCTGCTCACGGGTCCTCAAAGTGTCAGCCTCTAATGCTGCCACTATCTAATAGGGTATGTCCAAGTCAGTGACATGAGCAACTATCAGCGCCTACCTGAGCTTTGGCCTCAATCCTCTCACAAACAGCTAGGTTCTCAGGTTCTCACATGACATAATTTGTGGCGCATAGCGCACTAACTCTACAAATCTGGCTATGTACTGAACCAATGTTATCTCGCCCTATGTCAAGTCTAAGAACAGGTACAGTCTCTCTGTCCTAACATAAGTGGGGTAGAAAGCTCTCTAAAAAACTGTCACAAACTCCTGCCAAGTAATCTGCTTGAGTGGGCATGGCTGAAAGTGGTCTCCCACTCTAAAGTCCACCAAGCCAGTGTCTGGCTCTACAATTGGTATCTCACCAACAGAACCCTCTCCTCCTCTACACACTCCATGGAATGGAAGGTCCACTCCACTGCATCTAACCACGACCGGGTTGCATCAAGGTCTGGTTCTTCCTTAAACTGGGGAGGCTAAAACTGTAAGAACTCCCTCAACACCCTCGCATGACCTCCCTAAGGTGCTGGAGCATCACGGTGCTGGGCAACCAGCTGTTCCATCCCCTCAAGGAAACAAGTCCAGTCAAACTCAGGTGCAGCTCAAGGAGGGGGTGGGGTGGCACAACACCACTGTGCGCATCCTGCGGTCTAGGCTGCACCTACTGCAGTGGCGGGGCATCTCGAGCCTCCTACTGAGGTGCCTGCTCAGCCACCTCCTCAACACAGCTCACCTCGGTGCCGTAATGGACCTATATAGGACATGCATACAAATTAATACATAAAGTTACTCCGACATTGCTTGCTGCTACTGTACTCTTCGTGCTCTAAGTTACCAACTTGTGACATTTCCTTATATGTCTCGACAGACCAAGCTCTAATACCAACTATAACGGCCCAAGATCCGAATTACCAGTAACCCACTGGTAACCCGAATCCTAAACCACCACCCACGAGCTGAAGATCGGAAGGGTTAAAAGAAAGTGTCTGAGGAGAACATATAAAAAAGTCACAAACTACAAGAATTAACAAAAACCACTGAATATATGTAATATAACAACATGGTATAGCTCAGAGCAAATCCAACAAAAGTAAAGAGTACAACAAGTACGTACACAAAAAGTAATACTCCCGGCAGCTAAGCTGGTTCAGCACTGAAGTGAATCGACTCCTCAACACCTGGAGTCGATGGCGAACCACCTGAAAAGGAAGTGAGTGAGTCTCAAGAAGAGACCCAGTAGGGACACTAACCCCCACTGGTAAACAGTACAAAAAGAAGTGCAATAAAGTAAACTACACTAAAGTAACACTTCACTAAAAGCACAGAAATCGGTGGCGTGGCGCCCAGCTCCTCACAAGAGCGCGTCAAAAGACGGGACCTCGTAGGCTCAACAGTACACAACAAAACATAACAACAATCACACACTCACATAAGAAGGTAGGACCAGCTAGGGCCTATGGCTTGGCGCCTCGACACCATAGAGTCCTCAAACCCTAGCCACGTGTACACACTCAAACGCTCTCCCTTGTGTCTAGTCCTCAATCGATTTTCCCCTATGCCAGACTAGAAGGGGCCCCACAGAAATCGGCTCGTAACCACCACAAGGGGCACGCACTCGAAGTCGCACTCGATGCCCAAGCTCACCGACGGAATAGCCCAACGCCAGCCATCCAGACGAAGTCCAGCTTGACGCCTGGGAAGAACACCACACAAGCACAAGCACAACAAAGCATAACACACAGAGAGGCAGAGATGCTCTCAACGTCTGGCACACCGCGCTATGAGACAAACACTGTGTGTCCTAGCCTCACACAGAAAAGAAGGCTCAAACTGCTGGGACGTACCAGTGAGGTTGACGACAACCTCGATTGCTGTTAACCTAGGGTAAACGGCACAACTCCTTGCCATCTACCATAGTAGATGACAACATCAGTTGCCATTAATCTCACCTTGACGGCAAAGCACCTTATCGCCAAGTTCATCCTCATGAGCTTGACGACAGCAACCCTTGCCGTCAAGTTCTTCAGCTTCTAGCAGTTGATACGGGCCTAGGTCGTTTCCCAGGGTGATCCAGCCCAGAAAAACACGATCTGGGGATGGGAAACACTCTCCCACATCAGATATCACTAGTATGAAGCCGGAAAACATCTATCCAATGCTTGGATCGAACAGTACACCCTCAAAAACCCAACATGGAAGAGCCCTCCCCAAACCTCGATTTACACAGAAATCACATGCATATTCAACATATAAGAAGATCAAGGGGAGTTTGGGGGTAGAATCCCTACCTTAAGATGCCAAAAACCCCCAAGAAAAACCTCAAAATCGACCTATTTCTCTAGGCATACCTCGCGAGGTCAAATCCCCAAATCCGTCGTCTTCTAGCCTGATTCGAAGCCTCCATGTGCACCACGATCTCCCCATGAGCTCCCGTTGGCCGCCGGAAGTGGTGGAGAAAGAAAGGGGTGAAGGTGCTGGGTGAAAAGGGGAGAGGAGGTGGAAATGAGGGGCCTCGATTTGCTTTATAAAAATAGGCCCGACGGTAGTTGACGTCAATCTAGGGTGTCGTCAACTTCACCGCCTACAACTTGACGTCAACATCGATTGCCGTCAAGTTCAACACTCGAAAAATTCTAAAAACACAGGTAGATGACAACATCTCTTGCCGTCAAGACCAAACACACTGTACTTCCGCCAACATAATATTGACGTCAAGCCCTCTCGACGTCAACCATCATTGTTTTGAAAAGGCCCATTAAGGGACCAATAAGGCACGTGGCCTTACACGAGGCATCCCGAATAACCAATTATTAGCGATGGCTTCGTTAGCTGTCTCTAATAGTCTATAGGGAAGCTTGGCCTAAGCCATCTTTAAAAATTTTATTAGCAACAATTAATTATTGTCATCTCTAATAGTCTCATTGGGGACACTTATAATAGCCACCACGAATAACATTATTAGGGACAGGCGAGGCCATCTCTAATATGTTTAGTGGTGATAGTTATGATGGTCGTCGCTAATTCTATTAGTAGGGATAGTTATTTTGACTTGTCCCTAATAATGAGTTATTCGGGATAGGTAAAGCCATCCGCAATGAACTTATTAATGTGATGATTAAATTAGGCATCCTAAATAATTTTATTAGGGACGACTGACAAGTCATCCCTAAAATAATTATTAGCAACAAATCTTGGAAGCCGTCCTGAGTAGTTTTATTAATGACAATCCTCTGAAACCATCAGGAATAAGAATACTAGGGACAGTTAGTAGCTATCCCGTATATATTAATCTATGAGCGACAACTTCTCCAACGGTGTCTAATAACAATTTTTTTGTGGATGATTGAGAAAATAGCCGCCACTCTAATACACATTTTAGTGACGGTTGTACGTAGCCATCGCCAATTGCCCAATTTCCTATAAAGATATATCAATCACATAGAAAGTGTGTTAACTAAAATCTTTGTTACACAAATCAAAAAGCATCACTTGTCGTAGTCCATTTACTCGCGTTTCTTTCCCTTCTTTTCTCAATTTGCTATTGGATAATATAAATGTGGCATCCACCATGCGGGGGGGGGAGGGGGGGGGGGCGCTCTGCCACCCTGCCCCATGCAACGGCCCCTTGCCGTTTGCATGGGGGCACTAGAAAAGGGCCGTCAGACAGTTTCTAGTAAGGGGGAGAGTGACCCCCACCCACTGCAATAGCCCTCCCCCCCTCACACCACCCTTCGCCCTCTCCCCTCCCTCTCTTCCTCTTCTTCTTCTTCTTTTCTTCCCCCCCAGCCGTGCACATCGCTCCTCGAGCTCTCTCTCTCTCTCTCTCCTCTCTCTCTCTTTCTCTCTCTTGCGTTCTCTCTCTCTCCCTCTATCTCTCTCTCTGTGTGCTGTTGTTGCTACCGCCGGTGGCCCTGGAGGGGCCCTGTCGCCGAGGTTGCGCCGTGGGGGAGGACCCTGTCGTCGTTGCCTCCGCCGTGCCTCGCCATCGCCGCCACCCACCCTTCCTCCCCTGCTCGAGGTTGCACCGTAGGGAGGAGATGTCGCGCCGTCACCGTCGAGCCACTTTCACCACCGCCGTTCATGCTGCCGGCGGGTCCTACTGTCGAGGTAAGGATCCCCCCTTCCTGGTCCGGCACCGGCAACCCCCACGCCCCTACATTGTTCCTCTCTCTCTCCCCTCTCTTTCTCTCTCTACTGTGTGTGGCCTTCGGGCCGGGGTTTTTCAGCGAGGGGAGGACCGCTAGCGACGGTCGTACCATCCGGAGACCCCCCTGCCGTCGGCGTTGGCGCCGTCCCTGGCTGCCTGGCTGGACCCCTCCTCCTTCCCCCTCTCCTCCCTACGACACAGAGGAAGCATCCGGAGGAAGAAGAAGGGTGGCGTAGTGCGCCCAGATCTACTTGGGATCTGAGCGGCACAATGCACCCTGTCACTTCGGCGCACTATGCCAGGGCACTGGCCTGGGGTTCCACCTCGGCACAATGCGCCAGCAGACCCCTTCTTGGCTTGTTTGACCTCTGTTTTGGGCTGTTTTCATGTCGTTTTCCATGTGTTGTCATTCCGACTGTGCCGGTGGGCCGGCCCGGGGTTGGTGGCCGTTTTGTCAAGCCACGTGGTGGTCAGGCCCACCCGGGTCGGCTCTGACCGAGCCGCTAGTGCTTGTTGACCGGTCAATTGAGGGCAGTCGTGTAGGGTTTTCAGCACCCGTCGGGGGTGTTATGAGGGCCGGACAACTCTCCGCTTGTGCCGTGTGGGCGTTCTAAGTTGACCAATTGTTGTGCCCTAGTTTTCTTCCACGTGTGTTTCGTACCGCACTCGTGACGTTTGTGTTGACTTCCTAGCACTGCGCCTTACTAGTCTTCACTCGGTGCTTTGGCACTTGAGGGCCTGTCCCAGCGCACGGTCTGCTTTTGTGGTTGTTACTATTTCTCGGGACCCCCATCCTCGTGGGCCCCTTGAGGGTATTCTCCAAGCCACGAGTGTATCCATCTAGCGTTTCTCCGGAAAGAGGGGAAAACAATGTTGGATAGCGGCGTTGAGTCATTTGCAGAGCTCACTTAGGTGGTCCGGGCCCGCGGAGTTTGGAGTGTCGCAGTGTGGGCCAACTAGTTCTTTCTCAGTGCCTCACCTTACTCGGTTCCGGAGCCATGTCGGGAGGACAGGTGTGGGACCGTAGTCCGGCCAAACTACAGCTTGTGGTTGTGTTTCATCCACGCATCTCACTCCGACGGGAGGAGAGACCTAGACTTGTGGTCGAGTGGTAAGACGCCACTGGGCGCACCTGACTACCAACTAGTAGAGGTTGGTCTGTGGCTAGTGTTTGTCTAGACGAGGGTTTTCTGTCTGAGTGTACATCCTAGTAGCGTCCACCGAGTGCTTTTACCGAGTTGGGACTGTGCGTTGTTGTGCTATGTTGGCGGTACTTTTGAACTTATGTATTTTTCGTTTATTTATTTTAGTACTTGCACAGTTTCCACTCTGTATCTTTACATGCTTAGTTGGTAGTTCTGTTCAGTTAATTTATCGCCACATTTCTGCTTGCACAGTTAATTTACTTTCTTAGCCTTGCTGTTCTCCTGCCTAGTTAGCTGCGTTGTTCCTGTTTCTGCTATTCGAACCAGTAAGGGGTTGGGTTCCTTACCGGGCTTCGTCCGCGAAGCTCATTCCCCTTACTTCCTTCCAGGTTTGAGCTCAAGGGAGCCGGTGCTCGTGTTCGACGGTCTGCGTTGTGCCGCTTGTGGTAAGCAGAGTTAGCAGTGGTTAGTATTTTCTTTTGCACATGAATTATTATCTGGGTCAGTGTGTATATTCTTTCTTCCGCTATTGTATTTGTTTATATTATTTAGCTATTGTAACTTGTTGTATATCTCACTGGACATATTTCTAACCCTTCCAGGTCTTTGGATCCATGGGTGGCGGTCCATGGGTCAAGTACTTGGAAGGTTCCGGGTATCAGGTTCTTGGGTCATTAAAGTTGGTATCAGAGCAATGTCTTCTGAGATTTACAATGGGTTAATGGCTATGGCAATCCCAGAAAATAGTTCAAGTGCATTGCTGGCACCGTCCGTGAGGTGTTAGTGTTAGGCTTGTGCCTTGATCAAGTTTTGCAGGTGGGTTGTTTTCAGTAGGATTCGAGTGGGTGCTGCAGTAGGGTTGTTGCTGTTGCAGTGTCGCGTGCGTGGGGAGTGTGGTCCCTGGTTTGCTCGTGCTGGTGGTACTGTTGATGATGGAGTTGCTGGTGGAGGTCTTCCTTGTGAGGAGGACAGTTGCAGACAAGTCCGGTGCGGTGCTCTTGGTCGTCGTAGGCTGCACTTTCGGCTGCATGTGTTTTCGCTGTGGTTGAGAGAGTCTATTTACGGTGTGGCCTTCACCGGTGCAGGCCTGTTGTCTGCGGGTCCGATGGAAGGTGTCCTTATTTTTCCTAGTTGTGTCTTGCTCTTGGCTTTGTTTGTGTAGTGGTTGCTTGAGCGTGTTGCCTCACCTTTTAGGTAGTTGTAGGTGCCTTGTGTTTCGCTGAGTCGACATTGTTGCTCGGGCTTAGCAGACGCTCTGTGTGTGCTTGTGATGGCATTGGTTGTGTGTTGTGTCACTTGTGTGTTTGCTTGGTGGCTCTGTGCTGTTTGGTCGTGAGTTCTGGTGAGGTGTTCCCATAGCTTTCCTTGCTTGTTCTCGTGGAGGTTTCTCCTAGAACTTCTTCGTGCTCATTTCTATTGTGTTGCCCTCAGGGTTGAGGTGCATTGTTGGTTGGCTTTGTGTTCTGGTGAGGTTTCCCAGAACTGTTTGTTGTTGTCTTGGTGAGGGTTTCTCCCGAGACTGTTCCGTGCTCATTTCTGGTTGCTGTCGTGCTAGCTCAGGGTTGAGGTGCGTTGTTGGTTGGCTTTGTGTTCTGGTGAGGTTTCCCAGAACTGTTTGTTGTTGTCTTGGTGAAGGTTTCTCCCAGGACTGTTCCGTGCTTGTTTCTAGTTAATGTCGTGCTACCTCAGGGTTGAGGTGTGCTGTTGGTTGGCTGGTGCATTCTGGTGGGTTCTCCCAGAACGGTGCCTTGGCCGTTCTGGTGGAGGTTTCTCCTAGAACTGTCTTGTATTGCTTCTACTTGCTGCGGTGCTCTCTCTGAAGGTCTGTGTGGATTGGTTTTTTGGGTTGTTTGTTCCGGTGGAGTTCTCCTTGGATGACTCTCTGTCGTATTGGTAGAGGTCCTTTCCATGGCTGCCTAGTGTTTGATTTGGTTGTCGCTGCTCTCTCTCTATAGGGACGGGCTGTCATTGTTTCTAGTTGGACTGTCAGTGTTACAGTCTACTTGGGCATTGTCGGTCAAGGTGTGGTGCCTTTGACCATGTGTCGGTTGCTGCGCCGACCAGCTTGCCTTGTTGTTCGTTTCCAATTTCTCGGTTGTGTTGGTGGGACTGCATGTGTCCCGTGTCTCGGATGGTTTTGCTTCATTGTCCTATGCCCAACGTGCTTTCGCAGTTGGTGATGCGGTGTGTGCCATGGTCATGTGGCTAGAAGTACTTGTGGAGGTGCTGGTTTTGTGTTTCGGTCCCCTCTTTTGTGTGCAAAAGAGGCTTGTTGTGTCTTCGTCCTCTACTTTTTGTGGTTGCTCGGGGTGGTGGTGCTCCACTATAGTGGTTTGGCGTTGTGGGTTGGTGTACTAATCAGTCCGCTGCATTTTGTTGCGTTGGTTTTTGTGTTGCCTTACTAGTAGATGTGGGATAATGTGTTTCCATGTGATCATTGCTAGGTAGCCCCGGTTCTGTCGCCTAGCTTGCTCGTGCCGGCGTTGTGTTCACCTGTGCTTTGCATTGTGTCTCTTTCTATTCTTGGAGGCTTTTGTCGCCTTTTCAGTGTGTGGCCCTCACTTCTGGTTGTGGTAGGGCCGATGCTTTGTGTGGTGTGCTTCTAAGAGCCACATGTTTGTTGTGCTCTTCGAAGCTCGTGGCCTTCCGTGTGCTTTCTCTTCTTGGTGGGTCCTTGCCTACTGATCTTACTAAAAATCAATGGCAGAAAATGAAGAGTCAGGTAAAATGCTGGGGAGTCCCCTCTATTGGCCCCCATGCCATTTTCGGGCCGTTGATATGGATGTGTGCGCTGTGCTTAGGTGGGTTTTGGTGCTTGTGGTAGAACCATGTGGTTGTGCCCATGTGTTCTGGCCCTGAGCTTTGTGCATGATTTTGCGTTGAGTTGTTCTGCCTTTGGGAGGCATGTGGTGGCCTGTTCCTTGTGGTCGTACCGTACCGCAATGTGGTAGCTATCTTGTTGTTTTGTAGCCCTGGTGGTGGTGCACTCGGTCTTGGTTGCGGCCTGTGTCTGGTGCCCCTCAGTTGTGCGTGTTGAGTTGTGGTACCCTGTGTTGGTCTGAGTAATACTCAGGTTAGCGTGCCATTTTCAGATCCTGCGGTTGCCCCGTTTTCTAGTGGTTGAGTGTTTTCTGCAGTTGGTTTTGTGGCACCCACGCTTGGCATTGCGCAGTTCGTGGTGGGTGCATTGCCAACCATTGTGGGTTTTTCCAATCGTGTGCTAGGTGGTGAGTCTGGAAGCCAATAGCGGGACTCCTGTCTTTGTCATTGGTGACAGTGAGGCCTATTAGTTTATCAGTGCCTGACCGTGAGAGTACTGACATCTTGGGTTTCTTGGTTCTGACCTAACCTTGGACGTCTTTTTCGACCTTTGTCGCTGCGTGTTGTGCTTGCGGAGCGTGTTGTGCTTTTGGATTTCCTGTGACTCCACATTTGTTTGGTGTCCTTGTTGGACCACAAGGACGGTTTGATGGGGATCAAGTGGTGCCGGTGGATACCTTTCCATGTGTTGAGGGGTTTTCCACGTCTCTGTTTCCGCTTAGACTCTAGTTTTCTTGCGAGGCTTCCCTTTGGCTGTGTGGTCGATACTAGCCGTCGCTAGCTGCGTGAGGCCATCCCTCTAAGCTCTGTGGTTGACTCGTAGGTGTTTTTCCGAGTTGTCGCCAGTGACTGTGTTTTCTGCCAGGTTTTGCTGGCGACAGAGTGGGTTACTGACCGGATTGGTTTCAAAGGCGAGGTCTGTTGATGACTTCAGCCACGTGGTTTTCGGCTAGTGGTTTCGTTCGTCTTCAGTCAGTTGGCATGTGCCACGGTTGTGGAGTTGTCGACATCCAATTGAGTGCTCCATGCCCATCTAGGGTGCACTGTGTGGGCTGTCGATTTTGTGGTAGGGCACTCCACGCGTGGTTGTGTCACTGTTGTGGTCACCAGGAAGTCGTGGTGAGACTTAGTGGCATTTTTTGCACTGGCTGTTTTCTTGTCATGTTCTTTCCCTCGGGTTGCCAGATCGATTCGAGTGATTTGTTCCTATGCCTACTTTACTTTCGTGCTTCGACTTTGTCTTTGTAATTTCGTGGGCAAAATTTTGTGTAAAGGGGGTGGGATGGGCATTCGCACCGCAGGAGGAAGGGGGGGGGCACCCTACCCATGCAACGCCCCTTGCGTTTGCATGGGGGCACCAGAAAATGGCCGTCGAGCCGTTATGGTAAAAAGGGGAGAGTGACCCCACCCACTGCGATAGCCCTCCCCCCTCACAACCCTTCGGCATCCCCCCCCCCCCCCCCCCCCCCCCCCTTACTCTTCTTCTTCTTCTTCTCCACCCCAACTGGCGCACATCACTCCCCGAGTCTCTCTCTCTCTCTCTCTCTCTCTCTCTCTCTCTCTCTCTCTCTATCTATCTATCTATCTATCTCTCTCTCTGTATGCTTATTGCTGTTGCCGCCGGTGGCCCTGGAGGGGCCCTGTCGCAGGGGTTGCGCCTGTGGAGGACCTCGCCGCCGTGTCTCCGTTGCCTCTGTCATGCCTCGCCATCGCCGCTGGCCCCCCTTCCTCTCCTACTCGAGGTTGCACCGTAGGGAGCAGATGTCGCGCCGTCGAGCCGCTTTCGCCGCTGCCATTCATGCTACCAGCGGGTCCTACCGCCAAGGTAAGGATCCCCCCTTCCTGGTCTGGCACCGGCAACCCCACCCCCTGCGTTGTTCCTCTCTCTCTCTCCCCTCTCTTTCTCTCTCTATTATGTGTGGCCTTCGGGCTGGGGTGTTCCAGCGAGGGGAGGACCACCGGCGGCGGTCGTGCCGTCCGGCGACCCCCCTTCCGCTGCGTCGACGTCGACCCCGGCCGCCTGGCAGGCCCCCTCCTCCTTCCCCCTCTCCCTGCGACGCAGAGGAGCATCGGGAGGAAGAAGAAGGGTTCGCAGTGTGCCCAATCCGCTTGGGATTTGGCGGCGCACTGCACCCTGTCACCCCAGTGCACTGTGCTAGGGCGCTGGCCAGGGGTTCCACCTCGGTGCAATGCGCTAGTAGACCCCTTCTTGGTCTCTTTGATCTCCATTTTGGGCTATTTTTGCGCCGTTTTCCGTGTGTTGTGATTTTGGCTGTGCCGGTGGGCCGGCCTGGGATTGGTGGCCGTTTTGTCGAGCCATGTGGTGGTCGGGCCCACCTGGGTCGGCTCCAACCGGGCCGTGCATGGTTTTTGGCACCCGTCAGGGGTGTTTTGAGGGCCGACCGACTCTCCGCTTGTGCTGTGTGGGTGTTTCGAGTTGACCAATTGTTGTCCTGTAGTTTGCTTCCTCGTGTGTTTCGTACTGCACTCGTGACGCTTGTGCTGACTCCCTAGCACTACGCCCTACTAGTCTTCGCCCAGTGCTTTGGCACTTGAGGGTCTGTCCCAATGCACGGTACTTTTAGGGTTGTTGCCGTTTCCCGGGACCCCCATCCTCGTGGGCCCGTTGAGAGTGGTCTCCGAGCCACGAGTGCGTCCGTCGAGCGTTTCTCCAGACGGAGGGGTAAATGGTGTTGGACAGCGGCGTTGAGTTGTTTGTAGAGCTCACTTAGTTGGTCTGGGTCCCGCAGAGTTTGGAGTGTCGCGGTGTGGGGCAGCTAGTCTGTTCTCACTGCCTCGCCTTACATGGTTCTGGAGTCGTGTCGTAAGGACAGTCGTGGGACCGTAGTCCGGCCAGACTCTTGTAGTTGTGTTTCGTCCACGCGTCTCACTCTGACGGGAGGGGAGACCTGGACTTGTGGTCGAGCGGTAAGACGCCAATAGGCGCACCTGACTACCGACTAGTAGAGGTTGGTCTGCGGCTAGTGTTCTTGTCTAGACGAGGGTTTTCTGTCTGAGTGTATAGCCTGGTAGCATCCTCTGAGTGCTTTTATCGAGTTGGGACTGTGCGTTGTTGTGCCGTGTTGGCAGTACTTATAGACTTGTGTACTTTTCATTTATTTATTTTAGTACTTGCGTACAATTGCCACTCTGTTTCTTTACTTGCTTGTTGGTAGTTCTGTTAGTTAATTTATCGCCACATTTTCGCTTGCACAGTTAGTTTACTTTCTTAGCCTTGTTGTTCTCCTGCCTAGTTAGTTGTATTGTTCCTGTTTTCGCTGTTCGAACCGGTGAGGGGTTGGGTTCCTTCCTAGGCTTCATTTGCGAAGCTCATTCCCCTTACATCCTTCTAGGTTTGAGCTCGAGGGAGCCAGTGCTCGTGTTCAGACGGTCGACGTTGTGCCGCTTATGGTCAGCAGAGCTAGTAGTTGTCAGTATTTTCTTTTGCACTTGAATTATTATCTGGGACAGTGTGTATATTCTTTCTTCCGCTGTTGTATTTCCTTGTATTGTTTAGCTATTGTAACTCGTTGTATATCTCACTAACATATTTCTAACCCTTCCGGGTCTTTGGATCCGTGGGTGGCGGTCCAAGGGTCAGGTACTTGGAAGGTTCCGGGTATCAGATTCTTGGGTCATTACAATAAACGTCATAAAGTGGAAGGTGCTATTTCTTTGCCATATTATCACTTTTAGATAACGACTCATTTAGTTGTAAATGTTAGCTAGCTAGGCTACATCTCAAGAAAACAAAACTACTAACTTGTTGAGAAAGAATGGCCATAAATAAATTAGCTATAATAAGAGGGGTTTCAACTTTTTTATATGTCCTATGCTTGGAGATGAAATAATAATTAACTTAATTTTTTTGACAATGAAATAACATTATATTAAGGATCGAACATACAGAGTACATGTTGAGGAACAAAGCTTCAAACAGAAATTCCAAAAAGAAGCAAATACATGTAAACTAAAAAAGTCATAACAGAGAGGGCTTTGCACAAAGGAAAAGCTACTACATAAATGAAGATAACAACCCCAGGAAGGGGCCACCGGGGACAAAAAAATGATCGCATCCAGGCTAATGAAGCTCAAGAGATGAAAGAGCACCAAGTTAGAAGTCTACTCTGATGGAGGAGACAAAATCTCTTGCTAATCCTCAACAGCAGCACCAGTTCTGTCATCCCAGCCCCAAAAAGGAGAGAACGGTGGCTACATAATCAACCTCCCCGCGATACACAACATCAGAAGCGCCCCCGGCATCGAGGCGGGGGAAGTGGACCTGTTAACAATGCACAACAGCTGGGTAGGCCGAACACGCAGCACGATAGTTCTCAACATGGATTTAGACGGGGAATACGAGGAGTTCTCGGACTGATGCACCATGTACTTTGGTTCCCCCCTGTGTATTCTTGACCCTCTGCGTAGGGAGTCATAGCTTATGCCCCCGTTATCCATACCCCCCCTCCTCCCCTATATTTGTACTTTATGCTTTCAGCTATATATAAAAATCTAAAAACCGATATTGACATTGGAGTTCGCTCCTCTGTCATATCCATTGAAAAAAAAAATCTCTTGCTAATAGAGAAGTCAGAAAATGGACTAATCCTTCGAATACAACAAAGGCTACAACATAACCTAAGAGAAAAACACCCACAGGAATGAGGATCAACAACTACACAAGGGGCAGAATGGAAAAACAAAGCACGGGGGGGGGGGGGGGGGGTGGTTGAGGAGGAAACAAGAGGGCAGAAAGAAGAGGAGGTGAAGATGGGAGCACAGAGGAAGAAGGCGCGGAGCAAGGAGATTAAAGAGAGGGAAAGGGGCAAAGAGCAATATTGGGAAACACTAGGACAGGGGAAGGCATAGGGGCATGTAGAAAAAAAGGGGGGAGTGGGGAAATAGGGGAGGGGAACGAGGCCGACACTGAACAAAGTAGGTGGGGAAGGGAGGCAATGGATGAAAGATAAAACCAAGGTGGAGGGAAGGATACGAGGGGGATGTGTAGAGAAGATATAGAGGAGGGAAATTACGAGGGCACAAAACTCACAGGGATTGGACGAATAGAGAAGAGGGGAAATAAAGGAGAGGGGAGGGGGGAAACCTTTGGGAGAGCTCTCCCGCCCAAGGGATCTGCCGCAGAAGGCAGCGATGCTTCCGCCGCCAAGAGAACCCTTTGGTGGCGATGAGAAAACTCCAGTGCAATCGCTAGAGAACAAGCCACCCAAAACCCTGGCAATGCATTTTCCTATTACACTTTCATGTATTTTTGCCTTTTTGGCCTCTTTTGTTTAGTGGAGAGACCCCAAAGCATTAGAAGTGCAACAAATCTTGCTTTACACCAAAACACGGAATATCTTTCGAAGCCGTTCTTGGTTCACTGGTTGGTCATACTCCACGATCGTTGTCTTGGCAGGCGAGAAGTGTTAGGATGTCCATGGCCACTATGCACCCAATCACCAGTCAACCAAAGCCATTGGACGAACACATGTACCAGTCAACCAAACTTGCTTGGTGCTAATGTTTTCTGGTATATGACTAATTAAATCGAATAATTCGATCCCTTTTTGTTCAGGTAATAATTAAATGTTCAATTCTAGTCTTTATGACATGACTAAATCATTTTAGAGATTTTTACATATTGTCCCTACAAATATCATTAATTTGATATTATATCTCAATTTGACTATTAATGTTAATCTTCGAAACATTTAACTTACAAAAAGTCATCCAGTTCGATGACGTCAAATAAAGTAGATATTTCATGAAATATGTTTTCCTCCCACATTTATGAAGTTACTAAATATCTTTGTTACTCTCATCCCTTCCATAAAAATATTTCGTTACAAATAGAATTTGAAAACTTGATATTTTGATATAAGAATTATCGGATTTAAAATTGAAAAATAATATTGGTAGTTTATCAGAATCGAAATCAATTTTTTTTTCATTTTGAAACTATTTTTTTTATTCTAAATAAATTAAATATTAAAAATAACAAATTAAAATGTGAAACCCTAAGATCTTATAGGAATTTGAATATTAAATTAATATTGAATATTATATCAATTTTTTTTTTGAAAATAAAAATAATGTCAATCTTGATTTGAGTTCTGGTAACATATGAGAATCACATTAATATCTGAAATGAAAATCGGGGTCAGAATTGAAAGTGGCATACGATTATCGAAAGAGAAACAGTTTTGTAACACTATTGGTAACCATTAAAATAACACGATTATTTAAAACTGTGTCATATCAGTAATGAAAGGAGAAAGTCAAAAACATCTCATAAATGAGGAGGTTGTTGGTGCATTTTGATTGGTGTGTTACGAGATGTGTTATCAAATGGTGTTACTAAATCATTTTCCTCATCGAAATCGGTACAGAAAACTCATGTGTTAGGCCCTGCAAAATATTGTAGAACCCCTATGCCCCCCAGGCCCCCCACCGCCACTGCCCCATGCATCGACGACTATAGTTGATTCCAGGGCTTGGTCGGTAGTTGGGGAGAAACAACCTCATGGTGCTCTAAGGCCTCCGCGACGTTAATCTCCATGGGAACTCCTATGGCAACCTCTCCCACTGGTGGCGAAAAGAGAACACTACAAGAAAAGCGCACAGAGCGACGACTTTGAGGACCGAATATTTCAGTCACTATTCAGTCCGAATTTGAGACCAAATAGTGACCGAATACATTCGGTCACTAATATATTTCATTTAGTGACCGCAAAACTATCAGTCACTATTGGTCTCACATCTGAGACCGAATAGTGACAGATTAATTTTAGTCGCAAAATTTAAGACTCAAAGATACCAACTATTTTTTATTATAGTGACTGATATAATAGGTCACTATTCGGTCTCAAATCAGAGGACCGGATAGTGACCGACTCTTCCGATCTAAAAAGCAGAGACCGAATTGTGCCACTAAGAATTCGGTCACTAATGGCATGAGGTGGCGCGCTCTAGCAAAAAAATTCTGCGAGACCGAAGAAATTCAGTCACAATTCAGTCTCTATATTTACGACCGAATTGTGACTGAATTTATTTGGTCACAGAGTAAACACGGGGTTAGTGACCGAATTATGTTCAGTCACAATTCGGTGGCTGTTTTGGGACTGAATAGCTACCGAAGTTTTCGGTCGCTATTCTCGCCCTTTTTTATTTTCCCCCTTCTCTTTCTCCTCTCTCGCTTTGCTCACTTCGTCGGGATCGCCCCCTCGCCAAGACACAGAGAAGCCGTGTCGCCGTCGCTGCCATCCGTGTCGTCGTCGCCGCCTAGGTCCGCATCGCCGTCGTTGTTCTGGTCTTCATCGTCTCTCCCTCGTCGGTCGGAGCTCCACGTCATAGCCGGTAAGCGCTCTTTCTCTCTCTCTCTCTCTCTCTCTCTCTCTCTCTGTGCGCCAGTGTGTATGTGCTTGTGTGTTCCTCTCTCTCTCTCTCTCTCTCTCTCTGTGCCTATGTGTGCTCGTGTATGGGGGTGGGAGGAGGGGGGGATTGGCAGTGTGGGGTGGGGGGGGGGTGGTTTCGGTGGTGGGGGAGGGGGATTGGCAGGTGGGGGGGTGGGGTGGCTGGTGGGTTGCACGGGGGGCAGGTGTTGGGGGGTTGGGGGGGGGGGGGGGGGGGGGGGTTAGTGTGGGGGGGGGAGGGGGGGGGGTTCGACAGTGTGGGGGGGGGGGGGGGGGCAGTGTAGGGGTGTGGGAGGGGGGGGTTCGGTGGTGTGGGAGGGGAGGTTCGACGATGTGGGGAGGGGGGGTCGGGGGTGTGGGGTGAAGTGTTGCGGAATTCTCTATTATGGTAATCTAGAAGGGGGGTTGAATAGATTACTTCCTATTAAAAACACTTGTTCTTCTTTCGATAAGATACAAATTACTAGAAGTATGGCAAGGACTGAACTTAGTGTGGATGTGTGTGATTCGATGATAGATATCAAAACATGTGATTAGACGTGGTTATATGCGACGTGCCTACCAAACAATCTAATGTAGAAACGTTCAAACCACGAGACACAACGATTTAGTGGTTCGGAATACACAACTCGTGTATCCTACATCCACGGGCCACACACACACGCAGAACAATCTGCTTATGAGCTAGTTCAAGAACTACAACTCACACAACACGTGTTCTCTGATGTGTAACACGATCAGAACAACACACACACGTGTATCAAGCACAAGGACTGCTTGAACACACCACACACACACACAAGTATGGATAAAAGTGAAATAGAGAAGGTTTGAGAGTTGAGGATCAAATCCAATTGAAACTCTTTCTGATGAACGTCTGGGTAGACTTCAAGCTTCGTCTTGATGATTAGAATGATGGAGAGGCTTGAATCCACGACGTTCAGACTTCACCGCTGCACGGAAGACTTCTCTTGTTGAATCTGGGCAGCAGGTAGAAGCAGAGCAGCAGGGCAAGACTTTCTGGAGAGGCTTTAGGGTTCTTGCTTGGAGGCTGCTTGTGTTCGTGAATAGCTTCAAAGATTGCTTATATATTGGTGTTTACATATGGATATACGTGGTACATGGAAACACCAGTTTGGTAACATCCAAACTTCCCGTATTGAAGCAACAGGTCGGCTGTCGACAGGTCTTGACAGTTTGTCATTTGACAGAAGTCTGGAAGTTCAGGTTGGCTCTGACTGAGTACATCTGTCGACAGGTCTTTTGGTGCTGTCGACAGGTACCTGGTTTTCCAGAAACCTAAAGTGTCTGTCTATGTAATTCTGTCGACAGGTGTCTGGCTGCTGTCGACAGGGCTTGTCTTCCAGAGTCTATTGAGTGTGACTGTGTGTATCTGTCGAGGGTACTTGGTGCTGTCGACAGGTACATGTCTTTTGACATTTGTTGACCTTTTCTACATGTTGTTGGTACATGTCTTAAGTAGTGTGTCTCCTACATTATTGAACATGGTTAGTGAGACATTATAGTCATTATAACCAAGCATTATACCAACATATTGTGACAAGTCATATGTATCAAGATCTTATGCAATTTTAAACTCATTCACATTGTTCACTTGTTACTTTGTTCATCATTGATCATCAATAAAAACATGTTGTATTTATGATTTTGAATGTGAACCCAACATGGGGAGGGGGGGGCAGTGGCAATGTGGGGGTGGGAGGGGGGGCCTAGCTGTGGGGGTGGGGTGGGGGGGGGGGGTGACTGTGTGGTTCTCAAAGGACAAAAACTTTTGTTATCTGAATCATGCTTTGTTTTGCGTTGTCCACATACCAGAACCAGGGTTAAATGGGGATCCACACAGATTCAGCAGACAAATTGAGTTAGGGACAAAGATGGACATCTGTGCTAAGGTGATAATATGGTAATTTTTTTGCACCATCACAAGATATTGTATTTATAGTTTCACCCATAATTTGTAATATCACATTATATTAAAAAGATGGCTGAAATATTAGACACAAAGAGTAGCAATGATCTTCCATGTATATTTTTAATAACTTAGGAACAAATTTCTGACCCTATATTATCTAAAATAAACTTACTAGAACACTCATCAAATCTAAAGTAAGAGGATTCACTTAGTAAGAAAGATGTGGTGATGATGGCCATCACATCATTTACGCAAGGAGGGTGTCTCTAAGGCAATTTGTAGTATTATAGAGAGAATCCTATCTACTTTTAAACGTACAGGAGAAGAAAGTAGCCGGTTATCATCAACTATGAGTAAGAAACCTTTTTTCTTCACGTATGAAATAGCACACCTCATTGCACGTCATTCAAATTCGTGATATATTTATGCAACTTTGAGTATTGTACATTAGTGGCTAGGAATAAGAAAGATTTTCTCTTGTCAAAACACGACAGGAAGTCGATCTTTTGTACATTAGACCTCTTATTCATAGGTAATCCTATTTTTTCTCCGATCAAAGAGGGAACTAAAGATCATTGATATGTGATGAGCTCTAGTGGTTTGCCTAAGTCCATCCAACCCCGGCTCAATAATTTCTTTGGACGAACTAGAAATGGTTCAAATCCAACACTGCAAGATGAGTTGGAAATCCGAATCTAAAGATAAATTCACTTGCACCGAAAATCTCGACGATGAATTGCGATGCCAATCCCACAAATGTCATAGAGATCAGCACATGATCGAAAACAATTTGGCAACTTATGTTATCTAAATAATCCTCCCTTAATTGAGTATCAGGGAGGGGTGGAAATGAGGCAAGTGAAGCTTGTGTGTGTTTGAATCTAGTTTTTATTCTTGGAGTAGTGGCCCTAATCCTAACTTTTCTTGTAGTGCACAACACAACTGTAGTCTCTAATCCTAGCTTGTAATTCCCATTTCAAAGGTTGAAACGAGGTCCTATGATCAATTTTTTTCTCATTAAAGCCCTTGTCCCCGCCATCCTCCCTCGCCACACAAGTGAATTAAAAAAAAATATCAATTAGGGCTACCTAAAGAATAAACTCTAAATAACTATATACTCATTTCTTTCATAAGTAAGGAAAAAAAAAACTGAACCCCACAGCCAAAGCTATAGCATTCTTAAGCATAGCTATGTAAAAGATGATATGACTTGCCATGGCATCCTAATTCTAGTTCGTCCTCTCCTCCTCATCAAAAAGTGAAAATATCGTAATATAAATGAATATACTGAATACATAATTTTTACCTTTGAAAATTTCACTGGATCATAAGTGACCTTTACATTGGATTTTAAGCCAATATAAAAGTATTTATTTCTACTTTATTGTGATATCTCCAATGTCATATTACACATACGTAGCTAGGGAATTAGTTTAGAACAATCATAATTAAGGTGAAAATAAGTATGGGTACTTTCAGTACATGTCGTATTAAAAGTTGCAAGTATTAAGAATGTTATTTTCATATCTCCTTTAGCTCGAAGTGCCCGTTGTTTACTTGGAAAATTTCTACCTTCTGACACAAAAGAAAGAAAGGAAGAAATTAGAAAATAGACAAGTCTAGTCGCCCCACGTGTTTGTAGAATTGTCAAAGTTCAGATAGATCACTCAAAGTTTCTAGTTTGAAGGAGTATTTAGTTTGGGGATTTGGTTTTTGGCATTTCAGATTTAAAGAATTTTGGGTATTTGAAATTTTTGGATACTTCAGATTTAAAGGACTTAGGTATTGAAGGGGCTGAACGGGGGTTCAAGGAGAATTGGGGCCGGACGAGCTATGCCTTGGGGGGTTTTATGGGGATGTTAAAGGATTTAATAGGGGTTTTAATGTGATTTTTTGTTTACTTTCAGTTTAGTGATTAGTATTGCACTTCTTACTTTAATGCAATTCATTTACATGTATGTGTGAATTTGGTTTATTATTGTACTTGTTTATATGTATGATTTTTTTTTCATTTTCTTTTCATTTTATGTGGTATTTAAAATTTGATCTATGCATGTATAGCAATTTAACACTACACACACCTCACGAGAGCATGTTAAGCCTGTGTTAATGAACCTTCCTGTTCAAGACTTTGGGATTGATGTGCACGAGTCTTATTTTCAGTGATAAGAACGTGTATATCTAACTCAAAGTCTTGAATTGTCCCGTTTTGGATAGTTTGTGAATGTTTGATCCAAGTTAGGTGGTCATTTACTATGTGTTTGTATTATTTGTTGAAAATTTTGGGTGTGTCTACTCACTCCCCTCTCTGATATACCTTTATTGATTTAGAATATTTTCTTACCATTTATTAGTAAGCGTTTAAGAAAATATCTTAATCAATAAATATTTGGTATATCGGAGAGGTGTGGGGAGATGCTGCCGAAATTTTCAGCAAATTATACAAACACATAGTAATGGCCATCTGTGCGATCAAATATTCACAGATGGGTAAAAAGTGATAATCTAAATTATATATCCTTCCTATTCATTTCGGTTGCGTCGAAGGATGTGTGAGTTTGAATTTTAAAGTTATTTGTCTATTAATATTGGTTGGGCGCAAGAAAAAATGGCTTCAGACCGTTCATGGATTATCGTAGATAGTTGATCATGTGGTGTCTGTGGAGTTTAGGTTTAGAGTTGAGACTTTCATTCAGTTTGCATTGGGGAATCCAAATGCAGCAGTAGACAGGGAAGGTTGCATCCAATGTCCTTGTATGATTTGTAAAAATTTGAAATGGAATTCACCATGGGAGGTTCAATGCCATTTATACAGAAAAGGGTTTGTTGAAGGTTATATGAATTAGATATGTCATGGTGAGGAGCTCTGGTCGCACGGGCCTAGTAATGTGGAAGGCACAAGTACGTACGTGGATATGGTTATAGATGCTGCTGGTCCCACATTCAATGTACATGAGGATCCTGTATACGCTGAAGACGTGTCGAACAAGGGATCCGAAAGATTCTATCAGTTACTTAAGGATGCTGATGCCATTGTGGGATAGTTGTCAAAAACCACTCGTGTTCAGCGGTGTCACAGTTGCTGAACTTGAAATCTGAATTTCATATAAGTGAGAATTGCTTTGATCGTCTCCTCCTTATCATCAAGAGCATGTTACCTCGAGATGAGAAGCTGCCTCCAAATTTTTATCGTGCCAAGAAGATGGTCAATGATTTAGGACTTGGATATGTGAAAATAGATGCATGTTCTAATCAGGGTATGTTGTATTACAAAGAGGATGCAAATAAGGTATCATGTTTAGTTTGCCATCATGATAGGTTTAAACCTAAAAGAGGGGACCAATTCTAGGGGAAAGTATATACCTTATGCGTCATTGCGATATTTCCCCCCCTTTTACCCAGACTGCAGTGGATGTATATGTCTTCAAAGACAGCTCGACATATGAGGTGGCACGCAGAAGAGTACGTTGGGACGAGGATATTATGGTCATCCTGCAGATGGCGAAGCTTGGACTCATTTCAACCATGCTCATCCTATCTTCTCAAGGGAGTCGCGTAATGTGAGGCTTGGTTTGTGCATTGACGGATTCAATCCATTTGGAGGTTCAGTGGCTTCCTACTCCAGCTGGCCAGTGTTCGTGACACCATATAACCTTCTTCCGAGCATGTGCATGAAGTGAGAGAATTTGTTCCTATCTTTATTAATTCCTGGTCCGAAAAGTCCTAAAAAAATATAGAACATCTATCTCAGACCATTGATTGATGAATTGAAATTATTATGGACTGAGGGGGTCAATACTTATGATGCATCTAGAAAGCAAAATTTCACCATGAGGGCAGCATTGATGTGGACGATAAGTGATTTTCTTGCATATGGAATGCTATCTGGTTAGAGCACACATGGGAGGCTAGCATGTCCTTACTGTATGGATAATACCAAATCATCTGTACTTAAACATGGTGTGAAGTCCTGCTAGTTTGATTGCCATCGACAGTTTTAGCAGCTGATCACCCTTTCAGAAGATAAAAAGACGCATTCCTAAGAACAGAATGGAACGAGATGAAGTTATATCCAAGAGGTTGTCCAGTCATCATATGGCAGCACGTGTAGAAAATTTGCCAGATATCACACAACTGATGCAGTACCCACACCTTAATTTCAGGTTTTGGGAAGGAGCACAACTGGGTGAAGAGAAGCATTTTATGGGAGCTGTCTTATTGGTCGACTCTTCTTGTGCGGCACAATCTAAGACGTATGCATATCGAGAAAAATGTCTTTGTAATATGTTCAACACTGTTATGGACATAAAGTAAAACAAAGGACAACGAGAATGCACATTTGGACTTGTCAATGCTGATGAACAGTCTATCCCCATGTAATTTAATTTAATCTCATTTCTATTTTGGTGATTAACAACCATGTTATGTTGATAATTATCAACCCTTGATTAAGGTCACTAACCTATTTTCTATAATTTTGAGCACAAGAATATAACAAGGAAATTCAACCAAATTGGTAAGTATTATTCTTACTGAAGCAACATTAAGATCAAGTATGATATTTCTCTAAGTACACATCGTTCCTTTATAAATCATAACGATTGCAGTAGAACTGTAACGATTTTCTCATAACGGTTTCATAAGTGCCTTATCGATTCTTTTATAGAATGAAACATCAGTTGAATTCAAAAGAAATTGTTATCGTTAATTCGATTTCTTTGTCATTTCGTTAACGATTCCTTTTTAGTCATCGTACGACTTGCTTTCGTAACGACTCCTTTAGTCATCGTAACGACTTTTGCTTTCGTACCGATTCCTTTAGTCATCGTAACGACTTGCTCTCGTAACGATTCCTTTAGTCATCGTAACGACTTGCTGCTATCATAACGATTCCTTTAGTCATCGTAACGACTTGCTTTCTCGTAACGATTCCTTTGTCTCATCGTAACGACTTGCTATCGTAACGATTCCTTTAGTCATCGTAACGACTTGCTTTCGTAACGATTCCTTTAGTCATCGTAACGACTTGCTCTCGTAACGATTCCTTTAGTCATCGTAACGATTTGCTTATCGCAATGATTTCTTCAGACGTCGTAACGATTTGCTATCATAACGATCCTTTAGTTATCACAACGATTGCTATCGTAACGATTCCTTTAGTTATCGTAACGATTTGCTTATCGCACGATTTCTTCAGACGACTCGTAACGATTTGCTTTGAGCATCAACTGCTTATAATCACATCGATTTCTTTGGTTCTCATAACGATTTGCTTTGCGCATCGACTTCTTAAGTAATCATAATGATTTCCTTAATGATCACAACGATTCTTTCATATCTCACAACGATTTGCTGTTTGGTTGCATAACGATTTCATAAGTCATAAATGCATCGATTTCATATCAATCAACTTGACATATGACTTATCCTTTCAACGGGTTGAATAGTCAAAGTCTTCGCACATATTCTTCTGTCAGCTGTGCATTTAATGAAGACTGAACGTATCTCTGCATGCATGCAGACGATATCATCCATTGTCGTATCTATTCTTTATGCATCTTTAGAACAGCAGAATAGCATTACTATTTTGATGAATATTCACACCAACGTTGACTGACAACAAGAGACAGCCTAGCTGTCTACTGTTTTAGCATTAATGTATGCAGGTCTCTGACAACATTCGTCATACAACGTTGGACCTTGTAGAAGCCAAAGGACACTTCAGAAGATCCTATCTCTTTGCGTGCACAAATGGATAAAGGACTGTTGACTGGAAGCTTCCAAGTGCCACTCAGTCTAACGTCCACCAAAAGCTAGAGGCAACAGATACTTCAACGTTTATGTTTCAAATTGAAGCTATATATTGAAGAAAGGAGCTCCAGAAGTATATACACACAGACAGAGAACGACAGTAAAAAAAAAAAACTCTCTGATCATCAAGTCTTCTGCGAGTTCTCAAGAAGAGCCAAGCCTCATTCCATTAGATTAGCTCTTTGCTCTCTGCATTGTTTGTAGATTTTCGAGAGAGCTTGTTTGGTTCTGAGAGTGAGCTTTTGTTTATAGATCTCATTGCTCTCAGTCCCTTGCTTCAGATCTTGGCTTATCAAAGCTTGATCTAGGGGCTTAATCTCCTGCTTACTTGTTTCTGTGTGTGTTCCTTCTGTTGAGAAGGAAGACCTGGGGGGTATCCAGGGTGTTGTTCCTCTTCGGGCTGTGAAGAGAAGACCAGCTGGGCTGGTGTGTTGTTGTCCATAGGGGGACTGTACCCTAGTTAGTGAAATCCTGAGTTGTTGCTCAGGGACTGGACGTAGGACTCCTGTGGAGAGGAGATCCGAACCAGGATACATCTTGTGTTGTGTGATTGTCTTCGTGTGATTGTTGTTTCTCTTTACTAACACTAACAATCTTCAAAGTGTATTTCTCTGTGAACATTTTTAGTGAACATGTATTAGCTGATAAATTTTAAAGACCCATTCACCCCCCCTCCCTCTGGGCTACCTAACTGGGCAACAAGTGGTATCAGAGCGAGTCTCTTCGACAAAGAAGAAGATCCAACGATCTGAAGAGTAAAGATCCATGGCAGCCCAAGGAAAATTGAAGGTCAGTCTGTCAACCGACCCCCTCTCTTCGATGGTGAAGACTACACTTACTGGAAGACCAGAATGGAGTATTTTCTGCAAGGATTCGACTATCAGATTTGTCAATTATAGAAGAAGGAGATCTCGTTATCCTGAACTCAAGGCAGAACTGGACAGACGATGATAGGAAGAAGATCTCCCTCAACTGTAAAGCTAAGAGCATTCTGTGTTGTGCTCTCAGTAAGAAGGAATTCAACAGAGTTTCAGCCTGCAAATCCGCAATGGAGATGTGGGAAAAGCTCAGAATCACGTATGAAGGGTAGACAAAGTGAAAGAGACAAGGATTGACATTCTTGTAACACAGTATGAAAGATTCAGATGCAACCAGGTGAATCCATAACTCAAATGTTCAGTAGATTTACAGACATTACAAACGCTTAGCTGGACTTGGGAAGACATATGAAATTGGAGATATGGTTAGGAAGATTCTCAGATCCCTACCACCTCATGGACCCCAAGGTAACAGCCGTTGAGGAAGCCAACGACTTGAAAAAGATGTCGTTGGAGAAGCTCATTGGGTCCTTATGGCCCATGAGATCAACATGGAAAGGTTGGGAGAGTCCTCGAGCAGAAAGAAGCACTCAAATGCCCTTAAAGCTGAAGAAGACTCATCAGATGAACTCTCAGATAACAATGAAAGCAGCAAGGACAGTGAAGATGAAGAAGCAATGATGTCCAAGAGATACAACGCATCCTAGCAAAGAAGAAGAAGTTCCAATCTGGTAGAAGACACTTCAAGAAACACAAGGAGTTCAAGAAATCAGAAGGAAAAGATCAGAAGAAGACCGAGCCGATATGTTATGAGTGTAAGAAGCCCAGACATATCAAGGCAGAATGTCCAAAGCTCAAGAAAGGTGAATACAAGAAGAAGGACAACTTCAGAAAATTCAGAAAGTACAAAAAGAAAGCATGACAACTGCGTGGGAGAACAGTAGTGACTCTGACAATGAGTCAACCCAGAGAGCAGTGAGGGAGAAGAAGAAGCCAACTTGGCTTTCATGGCCAATACAGACGAAAAGGTAACCTCTGACTCCTCTTTTGATTCTTGCAATGATTCTGATTCAGACAATTTAGAAGAAGCATTTAATGAACTGTATGATAAATATAGAAATGTATCTAAGTTACTAAAAGCTAGTAAGAAGAGTATTGCCTGTCTAGAAAACACAAACTCAGATTTAAATCAGAAAATGAACAATTAGAAAAATAAGTATCTGAACTGAAAAGAAGAAATGATCTATTGTGTGAGGATCTAAAGGATAAGAATAAACAAATAATCAGATTAGAAAAACAGGAGAAATCAGATGAACTAAGAATAGAAATCAAAGCCTTAAGTGAAGTAAATGACAAACTGTCAAAGACGCTGGAGAAATTTACTAATGGTAAAAATTCCTTAGTATTAAAAGGTGCTAGACGATCAGGGAAGAATAAACAAGGAATAGGATACACCCCTCCAGACAATGAAGAAACCATTATTTATCGAAAATATATCCAACCCCTAAATTTGTAACTAACAAGAGACATCATATAAATCTAACTTTAAATACGCCTCATATGAAAAAGTAACTAGAATAACATGTTGCAGCCACTGCAATAAATTAGGACACACAAAAATAACATGTCCAACTAAGAACAAGAAATGGGTAATAAAGGAAAAATTGATGACACTAACCAACAAGGACCCAAAAGAATTTGGGTACCTAAAACTTAATGTTTTCATTTCAGGGTAACCTTCGAGCATCCAAATGGTATTTGGATAGTGGGTGCTCAAGGCACATGTCAGAAATAAAAGATTATTCTGAAGAAGGAACAATCACCTATGGAGACAATGGGAAAGGGACTATTATTGGGAGTGGATCTGTTGGCAGCAACAACAAAACTATTATTGAAGATGTTCTATGTGTCAAAGGTCTGAAGCATAACCTTATAAGTATCAGCCAACTATGTGACAAGGGACACCAAATCAAATTTCAAGAATCCAAGTGCAGCATTATGAAAGATGGAGCAGTTATCTTTGAAGCTAACAGAGAAAAGAATCTATATGTACTGTACCTTGAAGAACTCAAAGATCAAGACGTTTGTTTAGCAGCCAGTAAAGAACAGTCAACTGAGCTATGGCACAGAAGATTGGGCCACTGCAGTTTGGATGGCATGAACAAGCTCAGAAAGAGAAGTCTTGTGGAAGGTCTGCCAAAGGTCAGCACTAAAATGGATGGTATCTGCAGACCGTGTGCAAAAGGGAAGCACACTAAGAGTTCCTTCAAGTCAAAGACTGTGGTACACCTCTAAACCTTAGAACTCCTTCACATGGATTTGTTTGGGCCAATGAGGACCACCAGTCTTGGAGGAAAGAATTTTGGATTTGTGATTGTAGATGACTATTCCAGATTTACATGGGTTTCTTTCTTGGATCACAAAGATGATACATTCGATAGTTTTGTAAGTTTCAGCAGGAAAGTACAGAAAGACAAGAGTATTGCATTGTTGGAATTCCGGTCAGATCATGGAGGAGAGTTCCAGAATGACAAATTTGCAAAATTCTGTGATGACCAAGGGATTGAGCATAACTTCTCAGCACCAAGGACACCACAGCAGAATGGAGTTGCTGAGAGGAAAAATAGAACCTTATTGGATATGGCAAGAACAATGCTGTCAGAATATGATTTACCAAGGTATTTCTGGGCCGAAGCAGTGAACACAGCAAGCTACATCATTAATAGAGTGATGATCAGGCCTATCTTGAAGAAGACTGCATATGAACTGTCCAAAGGAAGAAGCCGAAGATCAGTCATTTCAGGACATTTAGTTGTCCATGTTTCATTCACAACAACGGGAAAAAGAGACATTGGTAAGTTGGATGCTAAATCAGATGAAGGCATCTTCATGGGGTATGCTTCTAAACCTAAAGGTTATAGAGTATTTAATAAGCGTACACTATTGATAGAGCAATCTGTGCACATTATCTTTGATGAAACTAACCCTTCCTTGAGAAAGGAAGAAGATAGTGACATTGATGATGCAGATGACTTGTCCAAGAAATTAAGGAACACATCAATTGAGGACAAGGAAGATCCACCTCTAGAAGATCTGCAACAAACAGACATTGAACATGAAAATCTTCCAAAAGAATGGAGATACAAGAAAGATCACCCACCTGAAAACATCATTGGTGATCCAACTATAGGGGTAAGAACAAGAGGTAATGTAATCCCTTGTGATTACCTAGCTTTTGTTTCTCAAATAGAGCCTAGGACAGTCAATGAAGCTCTTACTGATGAATCTTGGATTTTAGCCATGCAAGATGAACTGAATCAGTTCAAGAGAAACCATGTATGGTCACTTGTTCCTAGACCATCAGATCATCCAGTTATTGGCACCAAATGGGTGTTCAGAAATAAATTGGATGAAGCTGGTGTGATCTTAAGAAATAAGGCCAGATTGGTAGCTCAAGGCTATTCCCAAGAGGAAGGCATAGATTTCGATGAAACCTATGCACCTGTAGCTAGACTTGAGGCTATTAGAATCTTACTTGCATATGCATCAGCATTAGACTTGAAATTATTTCAAATGGATGTTAAATCTGCATTTTTAAATGGCTTTATTAAAGAGGAAGTTTATGTGGAACAACCTCCGGGTTTTGATGATGACACAGAATTTCCTAATCATGTCTTTAGATTACATAAAGCTTTATATGGTTTGAAACAAGCACCTAGGGCTGGTATGAAAGGCTTAGCTCATTTTTACTGAACCATGGTTTCACTAGAGGTCAAGTAGATAGTACATTGTTCATCAAATCCAAAGTTAAACACATATTACTTGTGCAAATTTATGTAGATGATATAATTTTTGGATCTACTGATGAATCTCTTTGCAAGTATTTTGAAAAGTTAATGCAGGGAGAATTCGAAATGAGCATGATGGGGGAGCTCAACTATTTCCTTGGACTACAAATTAAGCAAGGAAAAGATGGCACCCACATCTGTCAAGCAAAAACACCAAGGAGCTCTTAAAGAAGTTTGGATTCGAAAATGCCAAGCCACTGTCAACACCTATGAGTACATCAACAAGGATGGACAGTGACAAGGATGGTAAGAAAGTAGATCAAAAGATCTACAGAGGTATGATAGGTTCCTTACTATACTTAACTGCCAGTAGACCTGATATATTATTTAGTGTCGCATGTGTGCTAGGTACAGGCAGATCCTAGAGAATCTCACCTAATTTATCAAAAGAATATTTAGATATCTATCTAGAACTCATGATTAGGATTATGGTATCCAAAATCATGCGAAATAACTTAGTAGGATATTCTGATGCTGACTATGCTGATGCAAAGTAGATAGAAAAAGCACCAGTGGTTGTTGTCAATTCCTTGCAGGATGTCTGATATCCTGGTCCTCCAAGAAGCAGAACTCTGTAGCACTCTCAACAGCTGAAGCTGAGTATGTGGCTGCTGGAAGTTGTTGTACACAACTCCTATGGATAAAGCAAAACTTGAGGACTATGGGCTACACATCAAGTCAATCCCACTGTATGTGACAACACAAGTGCTATAAACCTTACCAAAATCTAGTGCAGCATTCAAGGACCAAACATATTGAGGTTAGATATCATTTTATTCGTGATCATGTAGCTAATGGCAATATTGAAATTTCTTTTATTGATACAAATAATCAGTTAGCAGATCTTCACAAAAGTCTTACCCGAAGAGAGGTTTACTTCTCTCAGAAGGGAATTAGACTGTGTAAATTGTGAAAGATTTATCTGTTAATACTGAAATATTAAATTTCAGAGCGTAATTAATTATTCTCCTTGAAGTGAGCGAAATATCAATTATTTCACATTTATCCTTCTTGCTTAAATACTCCTGTCGTTCGTTTTGTGTAATTCTTTATCTCTTTCAAACCGGAGTTTGTCGTTTTCTGCCATAAAGGCGCACCTCTTCAAAAAGGGGCATTTATCCTCTATTTCATAAATCCCGTAATCTGTATGAGAACGATTCGTCTCCCTTCTTTCTCCTTCGTTCTCTTGCCTGAGGCGATAACCCTTCGCCCCCGGCATCGACTTCCACCAGATTTGAAGCCTTCAACTCTCCCGCCAGAAATTTCTTGAGGGTTTCTCCTTCAACCACCCTTCCAGACCTCCAGAACCTCTCCCTGCTCGATTCCATGGCCTCTACAGTTGTTTCCGACAGTGTTGGGGCTAGGAGCTGCATTCCTCACCGCAGATGAGCAAGCAAGGTTCGCTTCTGTGAAGACCAAGCTTTGCGGGCACAAGGCAGTGGATTTAGCAGACCTGGAGAGAATGGGATGGGCAGTTTGATTGAAGCTTTGCAGAGGCTGAAATGGATGAAGATTGCTACTCTGTCTGATGTAAGTCATCCTGATCTCGTCAAGGCTTTCTATGTCTGTCTGAAGACAGAGGAGGATGGGACTCTGACTTCTATGGTCAAGGGAACCCAAATCAGGATCACCAGGGAATTGTTAGCATCTCTGTTTGAAGTTTCTACTTCGGTCGCAGTGGAGTGGAGTCCACACTGTGGACACTCATGTCAAGGGCTTGGGAATAATAGGCCCGGAGTATAGGCTGAAGGATGGAAAGCTGGATATTAACAGCTCAGTGCCTTTAACAGGCTTTTGCATTTCATAATCTGTCAAATCATTGTGCCAAGGAGTGCAACTTTTTCTTCATGCACCAAGGCTGATTCTGACCTGATGTTCTGGGCTATCCAGAATCAGGAGATTAACACTGCAGAGTTGATAATTGAGAGAATGAGGTTTGCAAGATCCCAAGTGTGGGACATTAAGAGCAAATTGAACATCTCCCTACCTTATGCCCATCTCCTGACTAGAATCTTCATCATTTTGGGATAAGTGTAGTGGGTGATGTATCTGAGAAGATGGGCCAAGCTATTAGGTCCAGAAATTTGAGAAAAAGTGGATTTTCTGTAGTCAATGGTGTATGGTCTAAAACCGGGGCTGTTGAGGGTGAAGCCATCCTTGGTGAAGCCCAAGAAGACCATGAACTGTAGCAGCACCAGAAGTTGAAGAACCAGCAGAAACAGCACACCAGCACCAGAAGTAGTCAGTGTTGATGAATCCAGTAGAAGGATTGAGGACATTCCTCCTGAAGACATTGAGCCCATTGGGCAATCTCCAGAGGATCCTCTTCCATCTTCCCAAGTAGCCACTCTACTTAGAACTGCATTGGACTCCATTTCTCAGGGGGAGCAAATGGTAAGTGAGTCTCTTGTAGCAGAATCTGTGGCAGAAGGCCACACTGAAGAAGTGGTCATGGAGAAGCTCCAAGCCAGCAGGAGCAAGTATCAGTTCAAGAAGATGTAGTAATGGAAGATGCTCCCATTGAGGGGGAGCATTCAGTAGCAGAGGATATTCAGGGAGAAAGTGTTGCGGCATCAGGCCACACTGAAATTCCTTCAGAAGACCTCCCAGTCCAATCCGAAGCAGCAGCAGCAGCTCAACCCAATGTTCCTATGGAGATTGTGACTGAAGAAGAAGAAGTTAGTGTTGAAAAGGGCAGTGAGACTCAGGGGGAGGGAAATGAAAACCCCCCAGAAAATCAGTTCAGAGAAGGAGAAACTGCAAGCTCCTCAGACTCTGAAGATGATGATGGTGATCTTCAGGCACCTGTGGACCAAGCAGGGAGAAAGGAAAGGAAGTTCCTCTCCTTGCGGATACTCCCATCAGAGGTCCCGGAGTCAGAAAATTGTAATACATTTGAAGCTGTGATAGAAAGGTTGGATGCTCAAGGAGAATTTTATGCTCATTGCAATCTGATGTAAACTCCATATTCATGAGCCAGGCATCAGCCACCAAAGAGCTATCCCAAGTAAGAAATGCTATGAAATGGTCAACAAGGAAATGGGTAGCATGAAGTCCATGCTCTCTGAGATTTTGAAGGTAGTTGGAGCTCAAGCTCCTCCTCCCCCTCTAGCTCAGCCTTCTAAAGGAAATGAAGAAGAAGTGTCGGGCCATCAGGGCCATCAGTTCAAGAGTCTGGGCCATCAGGGCCGGAAATTGTTTCTCAGGCAGCAGCTGTGGAGTCTGGGCCTTCAGGGCCATCAGGGCCAATTGGGTCTGAGCAAATTTTGGCAGAAGAAGTAGCAGTCGCTCTTGAGCCCCCAGCTCCTTCACCTACTCAGACACCTGCTCCTTCCTCTCCACCTTCGGCCTCCACTGCTCCACCTGCTCCTCAACCCTTCAAGCAACCTCAACCCAGAACCATCTCCTCTCCTACCCCATTTTCCACACATTCCTCTTCACCTCCTGTCTCTCACATTTCTCCACCTTCTCCTCTTAGTGAGGTTCCTCCAGCATCTTCAGTTGGAGCCTCCTCCTCCTCTGGTCCCTCATTCTTTGGACCCTCTGAACCTACCTCTTCCAACCCACATTCTCTCCTTCATCCTAATCCTCCTCCCTCCTTCATTACAATCTCTAGAGGGAGCTCAGATTGATGGTCCCTACTTAGGGCCATCAAGGATGAGTTTGAGGAAGCCATTCTCCGATCTGTCCTCAAGGTTGGAGAACATATTCATGGGACAACTCTTCTAGTCCTGTCCATAAGAAAAGAAAAACCTCCTCTTTTTCTAACTCCTCTTCATTTTTGTATCCTCCTCTATGGTTTTCACTGACAGAGGTCACCAAAATCGACCTCTTTACAGGAATTCCTCTCTAAGGTAGTTTTGCTTCTATCTTCAATCTTCCTCATCAAATCTCACAGACTATCTAAACACCATCTTGCCCTACACTTCTCTTTCAAATTCCTCAAAAATAAATCTTTTCTTCAGCCGAATCCCAAACTGAGAAAAATGGGTCGCTCAAATAAAGTTCTCTACAATAAGTTTTTACTTGCCAAATCTGCCGGATTCCCTCCTAGGGACCATACCCTAACTTTGTCTGAATGGTTCCTGATCCACACAAGGACTCCTGGGCCCCGTTCATTCAGAAGAAGATAAAGCTGATCAGGCACTTCAAGATGTTTAATGATTATAGGTATCTTCATCGTTTGCCTGAAGTCAGTTGGGTCAGTTCGGCAGGCAATTCAAAGTCTTGGCTCCTCTCGTGACACTGAAGCTATCCAAGTAGACTTTGCCACTCTTCAATTGCCTGAGGCTACCTCCTTCCCCCTCTCCACTCTCTAATAATGGATTCCTCTGTAGGCTCAATCATTTTTGAGCATTTTGCCAGAGTCATGGACAGAATTAAGGTCCAAAAGGGGTATCTGGTGGCTTTCCACAGATTCTGGTTCGAGAGTATCACCAGGCCATGTCAGTGCTGAAGTTCTTGCTCCTGCCCTGTCAGAATGTGAAAGATGGAACCCTAAAGATTGGATCAGATCTATCCTCTCTCCGCACAACAACTTTCTGATCTGAATGAATCTCATGCCAGGGTTGGTGAACCTCTCATCTCAGAAGCTACTTTCCTGGATATGAACTACATATACCTTGTCAATGATCCCTATCTCACTTGGGTTGAAAGGTACAAGGTTTATGTAGCCATGCGCTAGGATATGAAGCACAAGCAGATATTCTACCCTATCACTCTAGATCAGTTTCTTGCTTGTGCCAGTTTTGCAAAAGTCAGCTTCTTTAAAATGGATTTGGATCGTGATTCCTATGCAGATTTCCTTGAGAAGCAGTTGGCCTTCATCTCCATAGGATGGCTCCCTCTATGGGACCAACCTATTCGTATCTCTCGGGGTCTTCAAGCCATTTTTTGAGAAGCAGAAGAGCAGGCCTGGGAAATAATTTCTCATTATGCCTCTCTCTTGTCCCCTGCTCATTATCTACCTTGTACCTTCTCAGAATTAATGCAATACACTCTTTGTGTGCTCTTTACTTTTTCTTGTTCCTCTTCTTTGTCTCAGTCCTATTTCTTTTGCTTAATGACAAAAAGGGGAGAACTATTGCAAGCTCTGAAATACATATGGTGAGCTATTGCAAAACAATTTAGAATTTAACATAAACTTATTTGTGCTATTTACTGAAGTTTATTGAGTTTTTCATCACAAAAAGGGGAGATGATGAACAGTCTATCCCCATGTAATTTAATTTAATCTATTTCTATTTTGGTGATTAACAAAACCATGTTATGTGATAATTATCAAACCCTTGATTAAGGTCACTAACCTATTTTCTATAACTTTTGAGCACAGGAAATATAACAAGGAAATTCAAGCCAAATTGGTAAGTATTATTCTTACTGAAGCAACATTAAGATCAAGTATGATATTTCTCAAGTACACATCGGTTTCCTTTATAAATCATAACGATTGCAGTAGAACTGTAACGATTTCCTCATAACGGTTTCATAAGTGCCTTATCGATTTCTTCATAG
This sequence comes from Colocasia esculenta, assembly GCA_014218235.1. Lineage (NCBI taxonomy): Eukaryota > Viridiplantae > Streptophyta > Magnoliopsida > Alismatales > Araceae > Colocasia > Colocasia esculenta. The sequence continues at coordinate 122,836,392 of CM024762.1, forward strand.
AATGAAACATCAGTTGAATTCAAAAGAAATTGTTATCGTAACGATTTGCTTTCGTAACGATTCATTTAGTCATCGTAACGACTTGCTTTCGTAACGATTCCTTTAGTCATCGTAACGACTTGCTTTCGTAACGATTCCTTTATTCATCGTAACGACTTGCTCTCGTAACGATTCCTTTAGTCATCGTAACGACTTGCTCTCGTAACGATTCCTTTAGTCATCGTAACGACTTGTATCGTAACAATTCCTTTGTCACCGTAATAACTTGCTTTCGTAACGATTCCTTTAGTCATCGTAACGACTTGCCTCGTAATGTTTCTTTAGTCATCATAACGATTTGCTTATCGCAACGATTTCTTTAGACATCGCATGATTTTCTATCGTAACGATTCCTTTATTTATCACAATGATTTTCTATCGTAACGATTCCTTTAGTATCGTAACGTTTGTTTATCGCAACGATTTCTTCAGACGTCGTAACGATTTGCTTTGAGCATCGACTATCCTAAGTAATCACATCGATTTCTTTGGTTCTCATAACGATTTGCTTTGCGCATCGACTTCTTAAGTAATCATAATGATTTCCTTATGATCACAACGATTCTTTCATATCTCACAACGATTTGCTGTTTGGTTACATAACGATTTCATAAGTCATAAATGCATCGATTTCATATCAATCAACTTGACATGACTTATCCTTTCAACGGGTTGAATAGTCAAAGTCTTCGCACATATTCTTCTGTCAGCTGTGCATTTAATGAAGACTGAACGTATCTCTGCATGCATGCATATCGATATCATCCATTGTCTGTCTATTTCTTATGCATCTTTTAGAACAGTAGAATAGCATTACTATTTTGATGAATATTCACACCAACGTTGACTGACAACAAGAGACAGCCTAGCTGTCTACTGTTTTAGCATTTAATGTATGCAGGTCTCTGACAACATTCGTCATACAACGTTGGACCTTGTAGAAGCCAAAGGACACTTCAGAAGATCCTATATCTTTGCGTGCACAAATGGATAAAGGACTGTTGACTGGAAGCTTCCAAGTGCCACTCAGTCTAACGTCCACCAAAAGCTAGAGGCAACGGATACTTCAACATTTAGATTTCAAATTGAAGCTATATATTGAATAAAGGAGCTCCAGAAGTATATACACACAGACAGAGAACGACAGTAAAAAAAAAAACTCTCTGGTCATCAAGTCTTTGCGAGTTCTCAAGAAAGAGCCAAGCCTCATTCCATTAGATTAGCTCTTTGCTCTCTGCATTGTTTGTAGATTTTCGAGAGAGCTTGTTTGGTTCTGAGAGTGAGCTTTTGTTTATAGATCTCATTGCTCTCAGTCCCTTGCTTCAGATCTTGGCTTATCAAAGCTTGATCTAGGGGCTTAATCTACAGCTTACTTGTTTCTGTGTGTGTTCCCTTCTGTTGAGAAGGAAGACCTGGTGGGGTATCCAGGGTGTTGTTCCTCTTCGGGCTGTGAAGAGAAGACTAGCTGGACTGGGTGTTGTAGTGTCCATAGGGGGACTGTACCCTAGTTAGTGAAATCTTGAGTTGTTGCTCAAGGACTGGACGTAGGACTCCTCTGGAGAGGAGATCCGAACCAGGATACATCTTGTGTTGTGTAATTGTTGTTTCTCTTTACTAACACTAACAATCTTCAAAGTGTATTTCTCTGTGAATATTTTTAGTGAACAGGTATTAGCTGATAAATTTTAAAGACCCATTCACCCCCCTCTGGGCTACCTAACTGGGCAACACATGCTTTGTAAACGTCCAGAGTTAGAACTTGTTGAAGTAAATGGGAAATCAATTAAACCAAAAGCAGTTTACGTGCTTGGAGGAGGACAAGTAAAGGAAGTGTGTCAGTGGCTGAAACAGTGAGATTTCCTGACGGTTATGTGTCTAATATTGCTCATTCTGTCAACGTCAGTGAGGGAAAAATATATGGAATGAAGAGTCATGGCTTCCATGTGTTCATGCAAAGGTTGCTACTTATTGCATTTCATGACATGTTGCCGAAGCCTCTATGGGGAGCATTGTCTGAGCTGAGTCGATTTTTCACGATTCTGTCTGCATCAGAACTCAGGCTTGAGGATGTGCAAACTGTCGAACAGAATGTGGTCACCATCGTATGCAAGTTGGAGAAGATATTTCTGCCTCCATTCTTCGATTCGATGGAGCATTTACTCGTACATCTACCATATGAAGCTAAAGTCGGAGGGCCAGTACAATATAGATGGATGTATCCATTTGAGAGGTATATGCGAATATTAACTTTTTTCTTCTTAGAATTGCACCTTATATATGATATGTTTCCCATTTGTCTTGTACATTGTTGATGTAGGTGTATGCATGACCTCAAAATGAAAGTCCTAAATAAAGCAAAAGTGGAGGGTTCTATTGCTGAGGCATACATTATGGAGGAAATCTCAAACTTTTGTTCGATGTACTTTGAAGCAGACATACAAACTCGTCATACTCAACCTCCACATAATGATGATGGGGGGGGGGGGGGTTTATCTGTTTGTTCAGATCGACTCTCCATATTTAATCATCCTCGACATACCTTCGGACGTTCTTCAACTCGCATGCTGGATGACAGAGAGTTATGTGCCGCAGAGATATATACTCTTTTAAATTGTGCTGAGCTAGAGTGTTATGTTGAGTAAGTGTTAAACTCACAATTTATTATGTATATAACTTCTTTGCCCTTATTCTATCTATTAAATGTGGTCTTCCATTCATATTGCAGACAATTTGATTCAGAAATAATTCAAAGAAATCCACATCTCACTGATTATGAGGTTGAAAAAGAACGAGAGAAGTCATTGGCCTTATGGCTAAGAAAATGCGTAAGTGTACATGCTCAATGTGTACGAAAGATAAGTTATGTTCACTTTTTAACTAGTCTTCTCTATACGTAAGTTGAACAGGTTTAATTACTGATGAAAGAGTTCGTCAGATAGCCTATGGCCCATCGAAAATTGAATAGAACTATCCTGGATTTATTGTGAATGGGTATAGATTTCATACAAAAGACCATGGGCAGAGTAAGTCTACCATGAACAGTGGCGTATGTGTTAAAGGAAGTACATACAATGAAAGTGAATATGCCTACTATGGTATTGTAGAGGAGATCTTATAGTTGCAATATCTAAGACAAGACAATCATATATTCTTGTTGAAGTGTCATTGGTTTGATCTGAATTATATTCGAAACGACACAACGCATGGGATTGTCGAGCTTAAACATAAGTCAAATTGAATACTTATGGGCCATTCATTTTGGCACACAAGCCCAGCAGGTGTACTATACAAGCTATCCAACATATACAAACAAAGAACGAAATGATTGGTGGGCAGTTTGCAGAGTTAAGTCAAGACTATTATCTGATTATGAATTGGATATGACTAATCTGACACCCGAAGAGGTCAACGCAGAATTCTTTCAAGAAGACTTGGTTGAAAATGTAGAGTTGACAGCTCATATGGAGAAGACGAATTTGAAGCACCAATTTCCTTGTCTAAAGAAATGAGGTCGAAGAAGTCGATCCACATGAGATAAAAGGGAGTAGTGGAAGACGAACAAATATTGAATGTGAAAGTTCTGATGAGGAGGAATATACCAGTGATGAATGTGAAGATGATGATGAAGATGGGGCTGAATTAGATATATCTCATCATCTGAGGAGGAAATGAATATCATTTAAAATGGGTAGATTTTTTCACATCTATTCTGTATAATTAAAGTTGCCCACTTTCATATAAGCAATTGACTAATGAACATTAATTTTTTATGTTCCCTATTAAGATATGGTGCGTGGAGCACGATTGGGCTCTAGTTCTGGGAGGAGTAACCGTGGGAGGGGTTTGTTTGCGGCATCAGGTATGTTATTTCTTTGGTATTTTTCTTTGTGCATTATTTATACATATTACTTATGCCATATATTCTTGTTACAACTGCTGGTCCTTCCTTTGTGCCTCCTCCTGTAGCAGCAGGTATGTATATTTAAAGTTGTACTTTCATTATACATTGATTCTTATGCCATAAAATTTTACAGGTTCGGGTGAGTTTACACCTCCTCATCCTAAAGTACCAGGCATGTATATTTCAATTTGCAAGTATTTGTATAGTCATTATTTTATTCTTGTACATTGTATATTTAAAGTTGCATTTTTCTTGTGCATTATTTACATATTATTTATGCCATATATTCTTGTTACAGCTGCTGGTCTTCCTCTGTGCCTCCTCCTGTCGCAGCAGGTATGTATATTTAAAGTTGTACTTTCATTGTGCATTGATTCTTATGCCATTAAAATTCTTACAGGTTCGGGTGGGTTTACACCTTCTCCTCCTACAGTAGCAGGTATGTATATTTAAATTTATAAATATTTGTATAGTCATTATTTATATTCTTGTACATTGCTTATGTCGTTGTGCATTTTTGTCTAGGGCCGAGTGTTTCTCTGCAACTCCAGCTTTTTTGGCTAGTGCATCTACGGTGTCTGTCAGTCTACAGAAGGGGGAGGTAGTTTTTATGAAAGCAGTCTACGGGAGATATGGATAAATGGGTACGTAATAAAATTATATGTATCTTTTATTAAGGAGGTATATTTAGTTCATAAATTCATTATAACAAGTTATATAATTATAGGGATAAAATAGATCCCGCCCAAGCGTCTCAATTCAGACAAGAACATCATTCACACACTTTCCTGGGCCTATTCATAGATTCAATGATTTCCCGATGGAGGTCTAGGAGTTGTTATATCAGATGTTCATGGTATGTAATTTCTTATTATAATTTATTTATTTTCTTATTCCTACATTCAGTTAACTAACTCTTATCTATACAGAGCAATCATCGATTCACGCATTGTTCAGACGAGGCGGTCTCGATTAGTATGGACAACCACCACCCGATCAAATTTTAAACATTTGTTGTATAATGCGAGGAAAAATGCACAGAAAGTTTGTCAGAGTGCAGACCCGACTCTTTGGAGGGAGTGCGCACCGACATGGATGAGGAGAGACTACTGGGAAAGTCTGTGCAACATATGGGCCGTAGGGAGATGGCAACAAACCTCCACAACAATGAAAGTGAATCGGGCTGCCAATCTAGAGGCCAACATGCATACAAGTGGGTCTGTCTCCTTTGCGACCCATCAGTCCAGATTGGTAAGTCATATGTCCATTTGTGATATATTTTGTTCATATAGATACTCATTTATGTCATATTTCTCTGTGAAATAGGAATGAGCTAAAACGGCCTCTGACATTTCAGGAGGTGTTTGATAAGACACATAAGAAAAAGGAGACGGATCAGTACATTAGCGAAAGAGACTGAGAGGTTGCGGTAAGTATTTACAAGTATTCACTATTTAATTTTTCTTGTTACAGATTAATATTACATTGTCATTTTTCTTTTTTTGCTAGAGTCGTATAGCCAACAGATGACAGAGAAGTACGTCGGGGAGGAGGAGCAGCCGCAGTTAGATCCTGAGTATGGGTTGCGGCATCTAGTGCCCCAAAGAAAGGCCATGTGTGGATTTAGGCACTGTATGGACACGAGCAGGGTGTTATCTGGAGCCTCGAGTTCAGCCTCACAGACTAGTGCATTCACCACACCTGGTGCTCCAGGTACTCCAGTGAGATGATAAGGGCTTCATTCTAGATACGATCTCTGGTTTGGAGTCTCGTGTAACGCCTCGATGCGGAATATCGGAGCGGGATTACAGTTATTAACTAGTACAGAGCGAGAAAATAATGCAAGCCATTGCACAATTGGATAACACCAAATAAACTCCAATTTCATTAATAATCCAACAATCTCCATTACATTCACTAATTACTCATCATCTTCATAAACTAACTAATACATCAACGTATTAGAGCCGAAACTAGGGCCCAGAGTACTTTATTGAAAATCAACTATTACATAATGACTAACTGACTCATTCTATACTAACTAACTACTAGACAGTACTGGTTGCAGAAGGGTCACTCCTGCCTCCTCATCGGTCCCATCCTTGTGAGTGTGGTCATGATCCGACTCACCTGAAACACATTAATAAATACGCAGGATGAGCGAATAACGCCCAGTAGGACTTAATATCTCATAAACACAAGCATGCTTTAAATAGTTAATGTTTTAAAGCAGGTTACTAGAGAGTAAAGTTATGTAGAGCATGTCATGATAACGAGAGAACAATTGCAACTGGCACAGGGAAAATAGTACAACGAGAACGATAATAGAATGGCCATGTAACGTTATATCATGTAAATTGCACAACGGTGCACTAGTAACGATCACGCTTGCACTTGTAGAGATAGTACTTTGATTGTCATAGATTAATCTAGAGAGTAAACTGGCGTTGGATGCATGCTGTAACACATCCTTGATCATTTTAACTCCCATATTGCACTGGAACTTTTCGGGCGCTCCTCCCAGGACCTGATCAGGCCCTATTGCGCTGGCATTAGTCATTTTTTTATCATAGACAATCACACGAATGGCCAATAGAGTATCAAGAAGAGATAAGAGAGTACTAGACGAGATAGATGAGAGTGTAGAGAGAACGTGAACAGATAAGAGGATATAGAGATTAGATGAGATAGTATTCCGTAAAACAACGTGAAATTCTGATAGTGACGGTTGCACAGCACCAGGTCGGGTGCCGGCAATCTGGTAGAAGTCACAACCACCCACTTAGCCGTGTCTTGAACACGGCCAAATGGTTCAGAGTGATACCGAGACAGAAGGAAAACACTAAGGCATGATCGTACTGATCCCTAATGTGTAATGGGATTTGGGGTACAACTAGCTCGTTGACTAAGGACGTACGCCAAAGCCAAGAAGACTTACAGAGGTCTTGACAAGGAGTCCCTGGCCCAGTCAAGAGTATTCCCGATGGAGAGGTGGTCCAAGTCAAGAGAAAGTGTGTAGAAACAGGTCCGTCGTGCCTCGAGTGCCCGAAGGCCGAGGGAAAACGGTAACGGTAGATAAAATGCGCGAGTAAAAATGAAGACAATTGTATTTAATAAAATAGGATAATTTAGTCATTTATTTCGCTAATTTACCGAATACATTATTGCATAATTTATCAGGGTCAAATGGCATTTAATAATGTTATGTGTGTGTAAGTGTAAAGAAATCTTGAGGATATGACATTCGTGCAAATGTCATTTTAAATAATTAAATTTATATTATTAATGTCATTTATTAATTCACCAAGTCGAATTAACTATAACATGATTTAATCATGGCTAATTAAGGGTATAAAGCCTAAACATCAGGACATATGCACAAAATTAATTCTGGTCGGATTCATGAAAACGCGGCGGACTTACCCGTCGCGATTGAAGTCGCGACGGGGGCGGCCGGGTGCGACAAGTGGACTGGCCGGTCTGGCCCGGTCCAAAGCGGAATCGTGGCGGCTTATGCCGCCGCGTTCTTGACACGACGCCATTAGCCGGCGCGACCCCACTGATATCGCGGCGGATCGCGCCGACGCTATACCAGGTGGGATTGCCCCTTTTCCCTTTTTCCCAGGCGATTCCTTTTTGATACATAGACGTTCTAAATTCCATATAAAATAGCACGGTGATCCAAAAAGTATGAAGCCAGTTTTAAACGAAAGTAGACATATAGATCTATCAACATGCATGATTAATTTGAAAATAAACAAGATTTAGGCATGCTTGATAGGTTACATTCCGATGACCTAAACAAGTGCAGTCAGGTTTCAACGAATTAATTAGAGATGAATACATATGAAAATTCCGAAACTAGAGGCGTTTGAAAGCTAACAAGATGTAGTGTTTATGAGAATTTTCTCATGGTGTGGGATCAAGTATTGGTGTGGATCAAGTATGCACGGAGTTCTCAAGCAAACATGAAGGGTCAGGTGCATGGTTCTGACAGAGATTCAAAGAATTAATTCCCATAATGGAAGATCGAAATAGAGAAAGACAAGGGCCGTTTGAAAGATAATAAGAATTCAGTATATATGATAATTTTATCATGGCATGAGGGCAAGTACATGTGGGGATTAGGAAAACATGATATTTCAGTTCATGGTAATAGTAGGCTTCACGAATTAAATTCGCCCAAATGGATGAGTGAAATACAACAAGATAGAGTGCTTTTGAAGAGGTCATGAAGGCTACCTAGGGTATTTTTACACGATTTTAGCTTGAGAGATTGCCTACCTTTTCGTGGAGTAAGAAAGCCCTAGTTTGATGATGAAAAAGAAGAGAAAATCCAAGCTCCAGCCTCCTCCTCTCCTTGCTCTTCGTCCAGAACTTCTCCTTTTCGTCTCCAAGAGCTTAGACACGAACTAGGGTTGCTAGGGTCACAATTTGAGGTATATGGCTAACTATAGGAGTCCTAGCCATTCTAAGAGTCCTCCTTCCATTAAACTCCGAATTTCCTTCTTTATCTCCCTTTCTCTTATTTATCCACCTAATAGAGTTGGGAAGGGATCCAATTTCATGGGTAAGGTTTAGGGTAAGTGTAGGACTCTTTTAGGATAGATATGACTTATTTTAATAGCTAATTTGACCCTTTTCCATTTATTAATTAATTAGATACGAATTTCTCTTAATTACTTCTCCTCTCATAATGGGTTATCCCTACTTGGGCAAAACCAACCATGTTAGGACCATTAGTACATCCCATTACTAATTTAGCCTAATGGGCTTTGATTTAAATCATTCTAATTATATTTATTTCCCTTTTTCAATAATTTCTATTTTCCTTACTTATAAAATAGAATTTTTATTTTTATTTCGGTTTTAAAAAAATCAAGGGTGCTACATCCTCCCCTCTTAAAAAGATTTCGGTCCCCAATTCATAGAATCGTAAGAGGAAGAATGACTTACTGAGTACTCCAGATAATTCCATCGCATTAATGCTTCGGGCTCCCACGTGGCCTCTTCGACTTCATGGTTTCTCCATAATGCCTTCACCATGGGTATAGACCGATTCTGAAGCTGTTGCATCTTCTTGTCCAAGATTTTCACTGGCCTTTCTTCATAGGTCATATCCTTATTCAGAATAATGTCATCATAGCAAATTACGTGTGATGATCGTACACATACTTTCTCAGCATTGACACATGGAACACATTGTGTACTGTTGAAAACTGGGGTGGTAGTGCCAGTCGATACGCTACCTCGCCCACTCTATCTAACACTTCAAACGGACCTATGAATCTTGGTCTCAGCTTGCCTTTCATCCCAAATCTTTGAATCCTCTGGTCGGGGATACTTTTAGCATTACATGATCTCCGGCTTGGAATTCTAATCCCTTCTTCTTTTGTCCGCATAGCTCTTCTGCCTGGATTGAGCTATCTTAATTCTGTCTCTGATAATCTGTATGTCCCTGCTAGTGTTCTGCACCATATCTGGTCCTAGCCATTGCTGCTCACCTACTTCATTCCAGCATACTGGCGATCTACAACTTCTGCCATACAATGCTTCAAATGGTGCCATCTTGATGCTGGCCTGATAACTATTGTTGTAGGCGAATTCAATTAGTGACAACTGTTCATTCCAATATCCCTCAAAGTCTATAGCACAAGCTCGCAGCATGTCTTCCACTATCTGATTTGTTCTTTCAGTTTGTCCATCCGTCTGTGGGTGGAAAGTTGTGCTGAAGTTGAGTTTAGTATCTAACGCTGTCTGAAGTCCCTTCCAAATCTAGATGTGAATCTGGGGTCACAATCTGAGACAATGGACACAGGGACTCCATGTAATCTCACGATTTCCTTACATACAAAGCTGCCAACACATCCACACTCCAAGTGCTCTTAATGGCAAGGAAGTGTGCGGACTTGGTTAAACGGTCCACAATAACCCAGATAGCATCAAGTCCACCACGAGTTCGGGGTAAACCCATGATGAAATCCATACCGATGCTTTCTCACTTCCATTCGGGTATGTCCAGGGTTCTAAGTACACCCTCAGGACGACGGTGCTCGGCTTTCACCTGTTGACAAGTGAGGCAGTGCGCGGCATGCTCAGCCACCTCACGCTTTATGTTTGGCCACCAAAATGACCTTTTCATGCCTTGGTACATCTTGGTTGCACCTGGATGTATTGTGTACTTGGTCTTGTGGGCTTCATCCATCAGTTTTCTTTTCAGCACTTCATTGTCAGGCACACATGTCCTGGCTTGGATAATATTCTTCCATCTTCAGCGATGGAGAAGTCTGGCTTATCGGCTATGGTCTCTCTGACTCTGACTAGGAATGGATCATTAGCCTGCTGCTCCCTGATCTCGACAAAAATGTCGGTTGAGCTCTAAGATTAGCCACGATCATCTTATCACTCCTCTTTTCAATTCAGATCCAAACTAGCAATTGTTCCAACAGTTGCATCTCGCCCATGACTAGACAGGATAAAGAAGCTACTAGCTTTCGGCTAAGTGCATCAGTTACTGCATTACCTTTACTTGGGTGGTATTGAATATTGAAATCAAAGTCTTTCAAGTACTCGAGCCATCTCCGTTGTCGCATATTGAGCTCCTTTTGAGAAAATAAGTATTTCAAACTCTTGTGGTCGGAGTAGACAATAAATTGCTCCCCGTATAGTAATGCCTCCAGATTTGAGTGCAAATACCATAGCAGCTAGCTCTAAGTCATGGACAGGATAGTTGACTTCATTTGGCTTCAACTGCCTTGAATAAGCTATCACCTTTTCGTTCTGCATTAATACACAGCCTAGACTGATTCCAGATGCATCAGTGTAAACTGAGAATCTTGCGCCTTCGACTGGAATGCAAGGACAGGTGCAGATGTTAGCAATTGCTTAAGTGTCTGAAAGCACTTCTCACATTCCTTGCTCCAGACATATGGGTTCTCGTTCCGCATAAGACGCGTAGAGGAACGGCTATCTTGAAGAAGTCTTTTATGAACCGTCTGTAATAACCAGCCAGTCCAAGAAAACTTCTTATTTCTGTGACATGGTCGGCCTTTCCCAGTTGAGTACGGCTTCTACCTTGGAAGGATCGACAGCGATACCGTCCTTGGATATGACATGCCCAGAAATGACACCTCCTTGAGCCAGAATTCACACTTGCTCAATTTGGCGTAGAGTTGATTATCCTGCAAGATTTGCAGAGCGATCCTCAGATGCTCCTCATGCTCTTCCTTTGTCTTGGAGTATATGAGAATATCATCAATGAATACCACGATGAACTTGTCGAGGTAGGGCCAGTAGATGTTGTTCATTAGTTGCATAAAAGCTGCAGGAGCATTGGTTAGTCCAAAAGGTATGACTACAAATTCATAATGACCATACCTGCTCCTGAAAGCTGTCTTGTAGATATCTGCATCTTTAATCCTCATCTGATGATATCCCGATCTAAGGTCAATCTTAGAAAAATACTTTGCTCCTGATATCTGATCAAACAACTCATCGACACGCGGCAGAGGGTACTTATTCTTGATAGTGAGATTGTTCAACTGCCTATAATCGATGCATAATCTCATGGATCCGTCCTTCTTATTGACGAACAACACTGGTGCTCCCCAAGGAGAAGTACTCAGCCTAATAAAACCCTTTTCTAGAAGGTCCATCAGTTGCTCCTTCAACCTTCAATTCAGCAGGGGACATCCTGTAGGGTTGGCGTGAAACCGGTGCGGCTCCAGGTACGAGATCAATTGAGAAATTCACATCTCTCTCAGGTGGAATGCCTGGTAGCTCATCGGGAAACACATCAGGGTATTCTTGCACTATGTGGATGTCTGATATCTTAACTGCTTTCTTTTCAACTACTATGGCGGCAAGAAATGCCATACTCCATTTCCTTATCATGTTTTGTGCTTTATAGTAGAGACGAGGGACAAGTGTCTCTTGTGCCTACGTCCTGTGAAGATCACCTTAGGGATTTACTAAAGGAATCTTACCTCTTCTACAATCCACGATAGCCCCATACGTAGATAGTCAATCGGCTCCCAAAATGACATCGTAGCCCTCCATGGGCATACAGATCAAGTCAGCTCTTAGATTGAGTTTACCAATCTTAACATCAGCCAATGGATAGTATTTATTCAATTGAGCCCTTTCTCCTAGTGGTGTTGTAACAGGTAATTCAAATGTCATAGATGCAGGTTTCTCATTTAAGGTATCATCAAATGCTTGTGTATGATGAATGTGTTGCGCCAGTATCAAACAAAACAAATGCTGATTGAGAAAAGACTGGCAGTGTACCTTCCACCACTCCACCTTCCTTGGTGGTGTCCACTCTTGCAATGCCTGCAGTCGGCCGGGCTTCTTCTGTCCCATAGGACACTTTCATTTTCTTTTAACAGAGGGCACTCCTGGATGCGGTGATCACGACTCCCACAATGAAGGCATGCACATGCCTTCCTCCAGCACTCTTCTGCAGTATGGCCCAGCTTGTCACAGTGTTTGCATCTGGGCTTGTTGTTTGGGGCAGTAGTAGTGGGGACTTTGGGCTTTCGCTCTTGGCTTGGCCCATCAGTGATACTTAATGGTCTTTTCTTGCTGTAGGCAGGCTGCTTGTGCTCCAAAAGTCAGTTCCTTCTTTACCATTTTACCCTTGATGCGATCAGTGAGATCGGTTGCATCCTCGAGTAGTTGTGCTTTCCTGACCATCTCTGGGTAGGTCTGAATGTCCATAGGTGCCATTGGGTGATGTATGCAGGCTTGAGCCCATTAAGAAACCTTTTCACCTTCATCTTCTCTGTGCTCACCAGATGATTGCATAGCGCGCCAATCGGGAGAATTGAGCTTCATACTCAGCAACAGTCAGGTTCCTCTGCTTGAGTGTGGCGAATTCAGAGGCCTTCCTTTCTTGGACCCTCTCTGAGAAGTACTTGGAGTTGAAATGCTCCTTGAACTCCTCCCAGGTAAATTGCGCGTCCTCTCTGGTTGCCTCAATGGACTCCCACCATGCACGGGCGTCCTGTTCTAACTGGAACGTAGCTAGCAGTATCTTGTCCCCATCCGCGCATTGCATGACGCGGAAGATACGCTCAATCTCCTTGAGCCAATTCTCGGCCTCATCAGGGTCTGTGGTATCACTGAATTGAGGCGGATTCAAGTTGCAGAAATTCTATGTAAATCACCAGCTGCTCGGTTGTTGTTATTATTGTTGCTGGCTCTAGCACCTGAAGTAAAGCTTGAGTGAGTTGCTGAATCGTTGTTGCATATCACGGAGTTGAGCACGCTCCTGCCATTGTTGAGGTTTAAGTTCCTTCAAAAGAGAATGTTTAATGTAAGTCGTTGAGTTTGCACTAGGTTTGTGCGTGTGTGAGTTTATTTTATCTCATTACCCAGGTTCTACCCATCTCACATAGGTATGGAGTTAGACTCTAAGTCAAGTCAAGTCAAACCTAGATCATCCTATACTTAAGAATAACCTAGGCTCTATACCACAAAACTGTAACGCCCCGACGCGGAATATCGGAGCGGGATTACAGTTATTAACTAGTACAGAGCGAGAAAATAATGCAAGCCATTGCACAATGGGTAACACCAAATAAACTCCAATTTCATTAATAATCCAACAATCTCCATACATTCACTAATAACTCATCATCTTCATAAACTAACTAATATATCAACGTATTAGAGCCGAAACTAGGCCCAGAGTACTTTATTGAAAATCAACTATTACATAATGACTAACTGACTCATTCTATACTAACGACTATAGACAGTACTGGTTGCAGAAGGGTCACTCCTGAGCCTCCTCATCGGTCCCATCCTCGTGAGTGTGGTCATGATCCGACTCACCTGAAACACATTAAATAAATACGCAGGATGAGCGAATAACGCCCAGTAGGACTTAATATATCTCATGAACACAAGCATGCTTTAAATAGTTAATGTTTTAAAGGCAGGTAAATAGAGAGTAAAGTCATGTAGAGCATGTCATGATAACGAGAGAACAATTGCAAGTGGCACAGGGAAAATAGTACAACGAGGAACGATAATAGAATGGCCATGTAACGTTAATCATGTAAATTGCACAACGGTGCACTAGTAACGATCACGCTTGCACTTGTAGAGATAGTACTTTGATTGTCATAGATTAATCTAGATAGTAAACTGGCGCTGGATGCATGCCGTAACACATCCTTGATCATTTTAACTCCCATGGGCACTGGCACTTTTCGGGCGCTCCTCCTAGGACCTGATCGGGCCCCATTGCGCTAGCATTAGTCATTTCTTTTATCTTAGACAATCACAGAATGGCCAATAGAGTACCAAGAAGAGATAAGAGAGTACTAGACGAGATAGATGAGAGTGTAGAGAGAACGTGAACAGATAAGAGGATATAGAGATTAGATGGATAGGGACATTCCGTAAAACAACGTGAAATTCTGATGGTGACGGTTGCACAGCACCAGGTCGGGTGCCGGCAGTTGGTAGAAGTCACAACCACCCACTTAGTCGTGTCGTGAACACGACCAAATGGTACGGAGTGATCCCGAGATGATAAGGAAAACACTAAGGCATGGATCGTACTGATCCCTAATGTGTATCGGGATTTGGGGTACAACCAGCTCGTTGACTAAGGACGTGCGCCAAAGCCAAGAAGACTTACGGAGGTCTTGACAAAGAGTCCCTGGCCAGTGAGAGTATTCTCGATGGAGAGGTGGTCCAAGTCAAGAGAAAGTGTGTAGAAAAGCTCCATCGTGCCTCGAGTGCCCGAAGGCGAGGGAAAACGGTAACGGTAGATAAAATGCGCGAGTAAAAATGAAGACAATTGTATTTATAAAATAGGGTAATTTAGTCATTATTTTGCTAATTTACCAAAACAATATTGCATAATTTATCAGGGTCAAATAGCATTTAAAAGTTATGTGTTGTAAGTGTAAAGAAATCTTGAGGATATGACAAGTCGTGCAAATGTCATTTTAAATAATTAATTTATATCATTAACGTCATTTATTAATTCACAAGTCGAATAAACTATAACATGATTAATCGTGGCTAATTAAAGGGTATAAAGCCTAAACATCAGGGCATAGCACAGATTTCAATTCTGGTCGGATTCATGAAAACGTGGCAGACTTACCCGTCCGATTCAAGGTCGCGACAGGGCGGCCGGGCGTGACAAGTGGGCTGGCCGGTCTGGCCCCGTCCAAAGCGGAATCACGGCGGCTTATGCCACCGCGTTCTTGACGTGACGCCATTAGCCGGCGCGACCCCACTGATATCGCGGCGGATCGCGCCGACTCGATACCAGGTGGGATTGCCCCTTTTCCCTTTTTTCCCAGGGCGATTCCTGTTGAGACATAGACGTTCTAAATTCCATATAAAATAGCACGGTGATCAAAAATTCACGAAACTAGTTTTAAACGAAAGTAGACATATAGATCTATCAGCATGCATGATTAATTTGAAAATAAACAAGATTTAGGCATGCTTTGAATAGGTTAAATTCCGATGACCTAAACAGGTGCAGTCACGGTTCAACGAATTAATTAGAGATGAATACATGATGAAAAATTCCGAAACTAGGGACGTTTGAAAACTCACAAGATGTAGTATTTATGAGAATTGTCTCATAGTGGGATCAAGCATGCATAGATTTCACAAGCAAACATGAAGGGTCAGGTGCATGGTTCTAACAAAGATTCAAAGAATTAATTCTCCTAATGGGGATCGAAATAGAGAAAGACCAGTGCCATTTGAAAGCTAATAAGATTCAGTATACATGAGAATTTTATCATGGCATGAGGGCAAGTACATGTGGGGAATTAGAGAAAACATGATATTTCAGTTCATGGTAATAGTAGGGCTTCACGAATTAAATTCGCCCAAATGGATGAGCGAAATACAACGAGAGGAGAGTGCTTTTGAAGAGGTTCATGAAGGCTACCTAGGGTAATTTTTACACGATTTTAGCTTGAGAGATTGCCTACTTTTTCGTGGAGTAAGACAGTCCTAGTTGATGATGAAAAAGAAGAGAAAAATCCAACCTTCAAGCCTCCTCCTCTCCTTGCTCTTTGTCCAGAACTTCTCCTTTTCGTCTCCAAAGAGCTTAGACACGAACTAGGGTTGCTAGGGTCAAAATTTGGGGGTATATGGCTAACTATAGGAGTCCTAGCCATTCTAAGAGTCCTCCCTTCCATTAAACTCCGAATTTCCTTCTTTATCTCCCACTTTCTCTTATTTATCCACTAATAGAGTTGGGAAGGGATCCAATTTCGTGGGTAGTAGTTTAGGGTAAGTGTAGGACTTTTTTTAGGATAGATATGACTTATTTTAATAGCTAATTTGATCATTTTCCATTATTAATTAATTACGAGTTTCTCTTAATTACTTCTCCTCTTATAATGGGTTATTCCTAATGGGCCCAACCAACCATGTTAGGACCATTAGTACATCCCATTACTAATTTAGCCTAATGAGCTTTGATTTAAATCATTCTAATTATATTTATTTCCCTTTTTTATTCAATAATTTCTATTTTTCCTATTTATAAAAATAGAAATTTTATTTTTATTTGGGTTTTAAAAATCAAGGGTGCTACATCTCGTCTGGCCCAGACGATGCGGGTGCAGGTGTCCGACGCTGTCGAGGCCCAGCTCTCTCAGGCCCTCTCCCAGGCATATCCCAGGCCCTCTCCCAGGTCAACATTCCTCCTCAGGCAGCAACATCGACATCAACACGGGACCCTCATGTGAGTAAATTGATTTTATTTTAGCTTTTCTATTTTAACAGTCAATTTTAGTTTTGTTTTCTTTAAAAGGAAGAACTTGGCTAGGTTTGGGGGTCTAAAATTAGAAATATTAATCCGATCGGCCTCCGGTTTGTTCCAGCATGGTCACCCGTGATTGTGAAAACTGACGGGTTCAATTCGGACTCCCGGTTTGAGCTGGACGCTTAAATTCACATTAAGCAAGTTAGTTTAGTTTTAAAAATAAGAACTTAAGTTTGGGGGTCCAAATTAAAAATACTAATCCGATTGGGATCCAATTTTTCCAGCATGGCCATGGCAATGATTGTGACTTGTGGAAACTAACGGAGTTCAATTCAGACTCCGGTTTAAGCTCGACGCTTAAATTCACATTAAGCAAGTTAGTTTAAATAAAAATGAAGAACTTAGATTTGGGGGTCCAAAATTAGAGATACTAATTCGATTGGCCTCCAATTTCCAACACGGCTAGGGTGATGATTGTGACTTGTGGAAACTGACACAGTTCAATTCGGACTCCCGGTTTGAGCTCGACGCTCAAATTCACATTAGCAAGTAGTTAGTTTAGTTTTGTTTAAAAAGGAAGAACTTAACTAGGTTTGGGGGTCCAAAATTAGAAATACTAATCCGATTGGCTTCCGATTTGTTCTAGCACGGTCGGGGCGATGAGTGCGACTTGTGAAAACTGACGGAGTTCAATTCGGACTCCCAGTTTGAGCTCGACGCTTAAATTCACATTAAGCAAGTTAGTTTAGTTTAAAAATTAAGAACTTAGGTTTGGGGGTCTAAAATTAGAAATACTAATCTGATTGGCCTCCGATTTTTTTCCAGTACGGCCAAGGCGATGATTGTGACTTGTGGCAACTGATGGAGTTCAATTTAGACTCCCAGTTGAGCTCGATGCTCAAATTCATCTTAAGCAAGTTAGTTAGTTTAAAAATGAAGAACTTAGGTTTGGGGGTCAAAAATTAGAAATACTAATCTGATTGGCCTCCAATTTTTTCCAGCACGACCAGGGCGATGGTTGTGACTTATGGAAACTGACGGAGTTCAATTCAGACTCCCGGTTTAAACTCGACGCTGAAATTCATTAAGCAAATTAGTTTAGTTTAAAAATGAAGAATTTAGGTTTGGGAGTCCAAAATTAGAAATATAATCCGATTGGCCTCCAATTTTTTCCAGCATGGCCAGTGTAACGACCCGACCTCTCGGACCGTTGCCGCGACACAGATGACTGTCGCGTCGGGCACCCCCGACGCGACACCAACGCATCACCCAGCCTGGACGCATCAGTGGCCAGTCATCCCACGACACCGGACGGAAGCCGGGAAACCGGGTCTTACAGCCAGGGTGATGGTTGTGACTTGTTGAAACTGACGGAGTTCAGTTCGGACTCCCAGTTTGAGCTCGACGCTCAAATTCACATTAAGCAAGTTAGTTAGTTTAGTTTTGTTTTGTTTGAAAAGGAAGAACTTAGCTAGGTTTGGAGGTCCAAAATTAAAACTACTAATACAATCGGCCTCCGATTTGTTCCAACACAGTCGGGGCGATGAGTGTGACTTGTGGAAACTAGCGAAGTTCAATTTGGACTCCTGGTTTGAGCTCGACGCTCAAATTCACATTAAGGAAGTTAGTTTAGTTTAAAAATGAAGAACATAGGTTGGAGGTTCAAAATTAGAAATACTAATCGATTGGCCTCCGATTTTTTCCAGTACGGCCAGGGCGATGGTTGTGACTTGTGGAAACTGACGGAGTTCAATTCAGACTCCCGGTTGAGCTTGACGCTCAAATTCACATTAAGCTAGTTAATTTAGTTTAAAAGTGAGTGAATAAAATCTAAAAATTTAAATAATTTATTGGTTATAGTAGTATTTAATTTTAACTTATTATTGTTATATATCTATTGTAGGTTCGTTCATCGGGTGGCATAGGTGGAGACGAGGACGAGGATTCATGATTTTCTTTTCATTGTTATGTATTATTGTGGATAATTCATTTTCTTTTTTCATTGTTATGTATTATTGTGGATAATTTCATTATTGTTGTAGACATTTTTATTATTGTTGTGGACACTTATTATTATTGTGGACATTTTATAGTTTTTATTTAAACAGGTTATGTATATTGTTGTGGACACTTTATATATATATATATATATATATATATATATATATAATATTAAAAATAATTAAAAATATAGAGACCGATTAGTGACTGAAGAGATTCGGTCACTAAAACAGTGACCGACTGGTGACCGAAATATGTCGGTCACTATCAGCGATCGACGACGTCAGTCTCTAAGTCGGTCTCTCATATAGTGACTGATTAGTGACTGAATGACTTCACTAATTCAGTCACTAAATTAGTGACCGTCATAGTGACTGAATGTTCTCAGTCACTATTTGGTGACCATTTTAGTGATCGAAATAGTGACTAAAGTGTTCGGTCACTAATAACGACCATCAGCAACCGAAGAAATTCAGTCACTAATTGGTCACTATCAGCGATTGATTAGTGACCGAACATTTTCGGTCACAGATTTGTGACCAAAAAATCTTCACCGACAATTTCGGTCTCTATTCGGTCACTACACCCTTTAGTGACCGAATAAGACCGAAATTGTCGGTCTCTAAAGCCGTTTTTTCTTGTAGTGGAATAATACTATGCTCCCAGCTAGTCGGGAGCATAGCTTGACGTGGAGGGGCTGTGCCCCTCCACAGCATGCCATGAGGAGGGACGCGGCTCCAGGTGTCTTTAATGCACCATTTTTTACCTTAAAATAATGCACACAAATAGCACATTAGTGCACACAAATAATACATTAGTACACACAAATAACATATTAATACACACACAATAACATATTAGTACACACAAATAGCACATTAACACACACAAATAATATAAGAATGCACACAAATCTATTTATGCCTAATGTGTTATTTGTGTGTACTAATATATTATTTATGTGTATTATTTTAAGGTAAAAATAAATGATGTATTAAATATACTTAGAGTCGCGCCCCTCCACATGGTGTGGTTTGTAGGGATACGACCCCTCATCAAGTTAGCTGAAAGGCGAAAAATGAGCACCTAATCTGTTTCGCCATCAGACGTCGGGAACTAGCTTCAGCTCCTACTCCCTCTGCATGCTCTAAAGACGAAATCAACTAGCGGTCCATTCTTTGACCATGACTTAATTTTAGGTCCTTTGACCCAATCTTTTTAACATCTGGTCCATTTGCAGTTTACCTTTATTTTTAGATCCAAAAGAGAGTCCAACGTCCGTTAATTGATGGTGGGCAAATTGGAATTACCTAAATGGTCTTCAAATAGACATGTAAAAGCGCCTCCTGGGGACATCATATTCGGGGACATCATCTTCTCGACATGTTTTGCATTCTTGGTGCAGGTCTGCATCGAACTTATTAGAAGTTAGAACTCGATCTCCTCCTGGATCTTTTTAAGCAACTAGTGCACTGCCATCGTGATCTCCTCCACCGACGAGAGTAGAGAGTCATCCTCCACCGACCGATCATGACATTGTTGCGTACTACTTCAATTCTATGAGAGAGAGAGAGAGAGAGAGTTGATTTGGCGATATTTTGGCACGTGTATAGCTAAGTACCTTGAGGCTGAGGGAGTAGCGAACGATTTGGTCGATGGTGGTGACATTGAGGTGGAGAGTGGTGAGGCGGAGGCCTGCAACCTCGTCACCATCCTCAACAGTTGTTGGGGCTGTCATCGCGACAGTACCTTCAGGTTGGCGTGGCTATCCACCATCGTCACCTCGACCTCCGGCAATGAGGTCCTGTCATGGTCTGCCGCAGCGTCGGCAAGGATGCCGCCACACTCGGAGGTGTCTAGCTGTTGTTGTTGTTGCTTCATTCACTTATGAGCCTCCAGGGACTGCATGAGCTGCTCCAGCTCCTTCACAAAGTTGATGGCTCCCCCTACAATGGATGTCTGGTCCCCCTGCCAAAACAATCACATACCTTGGTTATGTTGAGATTAGGGAAGCCGATCGATAGGGGAAGGGGAGGAGGTGGGGAGGAAGAGGCAACAGGTGTAGTACCCTTTGGACGTAGAACGCGGGCATTTGCGACCGGAGAGCGGCCTCTCCTGCACCCTCATGTCCTTCCTCAACCAGTTCTTCGCCTACCGCACCGAGCCCCTCGTCATCATCCAGATCTCCATCCAGGTGCCCTCCCTCCCCGCCGGCCACTTCCTCGCCTGCATCCTCCCCGCCACCAAGTTCTGCATCCCGGGCTTTGGCACCCGCCTCTTCTCCCTCAACCCCACCCCCTTCAACATGAAGGAGCACGCCCTAATCTCCATCTTCGCCAATGCCGGCTATGCCTTCGTCCGCCGCCGCTTCCACCGGCGCCTCGCAAGGGCCAGCAATGGAGCTCCTCTGCTCGGGGAGGTCGTGTCGTCTTTGGCAATGCCCGCCTTTGATGAGGACGGGTAGGAGTGGTCCCAAGGCCCGTTGCCAAATGAAGAAGGGTTTCGCCGAAGGGTAAGAACCCTTTCGCCCTTGCTATCCTCCACAAACGGAGGCGTTACAGAATGTCCTACAAATAATAGAAGTAGCCAATTGGACTTAAAGTTTTCTGATCAATGGACCTAAAATAATTGGATAGTCAACAAATTGACTTAAAATTGAAAAACCCTACTCTAAATCCTAGAGAACGTTGGCAAGGTCGGGACCAGCAGCATGCATCCTCCCTTCTCGCCACCTATCCCCCTCGTGCCGTCGTGCGCCTCTGACTATCTCCCACGAGAAAGACTTAGTGCACTTTTTTTTTTAAATTGACATGACAAAGGAGTGAACCTCCAGCGTCATTATCGTGCACTTAAGTGCAATATTACTAGGCAACAAGTCCATATGACATCCAACAATTGGGCTGTCACTTTATCACTCCCCGTGTGAGGAGTGCCACATAGGTTATTGTCTAACAATATTACACTTAAAGTGTAATATGAAAGTGCACTAAGTCTTTCTCATCTCCCACATGCACTCCCGCATGTCTTACGTCGCAAAGATCGCTGCTGGGGCTGCCTCCACTGCCCTCTCGCTCTCGTCGATGTTGTCTCCTGTCCAAATGCTTGTGGCAGAGGAGGTCCCAGCTCACCGCAATCACCATGGATATATAACTGAGACCACACGGAGATGATTGGGCCACCACTGTTGATGGACGGCTCCACATCTTCTTCACCAAGAACGAGCTGTAGCACGATGGGTTCGATGCGGCACTGGAAAGGTCTATCTGAGGAAGCTCCCTAGTAGGTAGTGGGTGGTAATTAAGCGGGTGCAGAAGAAGAAGAAAGTGGGCGAGTTCTACAGGGAGGTGGAGGTGTTAGCCAGGCTTTGCCACTGGAACCTAACGACGTTGGTGGGCTACCACCTCCATGATCGGAAGCACGCCCTGGTGTACGAGTACATGCTCAGTGGCCACCTATTTGGAGCTCTCCACTTCGGGGATCTCACCTGGAGCCAGTGCACATTGCCGCCGACGTCCCCGAGGACACGACTGTTAGGTTTTACCCGATATTGTGGTCCACTTATATTGGGCCGCACAACTTAAGACACACCATTAGGTCTAGTTAACGGAATATATTATTAGGCTTAACCCATTAAGTACCCATTAGGATCCTATTATGGGTGGATTCTGCTCAGACCCATTGGGACTGGTCCCTCCTCTCTACAAATATATGTGTGACTCCCCATCAGGTCATACACATAACTACAGACACATAGAGAGAGAAAACAGACAGAGAGCGTAGCGGGTTACGCGTCTCTCTTCCCAGCATCTATACATTGATCGACTACCGGCGTTGTCTTCCTCCTCGCGTGTGGGATGGCTTCCGCATCAGGTACACATCCCCAGCATGTGGTATCAGAGCCCATGTTTTCGATCTGTCGAGTTTTGTCTCTCTTGTTCGATTTTCTTCTAACACTACTGCGTTCGGTTCGGTCTTGTCCGATGAGGACGGCTTGCAGTGCATGGCTGGGACTGTGCGTGGCATTGCCACCACAGATTGGAACCGATGACAGGAGGGGCGACCTTTGCTCATGGTGGTCAGTCGCCACGGTGAAGGCGTAGGGTGCATCAGGGAGGTAGCGGCCCTTCCTCACAGACGGAGCCGCCAGGACCGTTCTAGCGGCGAAGGTGCCATGGAGGGGATCGCCGCCGCGTTTAAACTCCACCCTGCCCCATGGCTGCTGCGCAGGGGGTCCTGCAAAGGGAGTCCAGGGCGGTCGACGGGGCCCACCTCGTCGAACGGCGCCGCCGGCGCCATTCCGACTGGCGAGGGACATAGACGGCGCCGCTGCTCCCCCACCCCGCCGCCGTCGGCTGGGCCTGCGTCTACCGAAGGTTTTTAACCCAAAAAAAAGGTGGGGGTTCTGGGCGACGGCGACCCACCCCTCGCCGGACGGCGCCGCCGGCGCCCTGTCCGGCGGCGAGGGAGGAAGGGGGGCCACCGCCCCTTCCCTGCCGCAGCCGCCATCGCGGCGGCGGTGGCTCCTCTCCCTTCTCTTAAGGTTTCGAGGAGGGCAGCGGGGTTGAGGAAGATGGGGTTTTTACCCCTTTACCCAAGAACTTCAACATTTATATTTATGCCCCTATTTTAAGTTTTTGGATCTAGTTTTGGATCTTTTAATAGGATAAAGACTTGGGTATGGTTCTGGATATCGGGTTCATAATGGATCCATTAAGATCCGAATATGGAAACCAATTAGGATCCAAATCTGTCCTATCCAAATCTGAATTGGATCCAACACATAACATCCATTTAGTATCCATTATTATTTTGTATCTTTTAAGTTTTAAAACTGTTATTTTAAGTTCTCTATTGAGATTCTTTATCCTTTAAGATTTATTAATGGATTTGCTAGATCCATTAAGTACATGACCATAGGCCCATAGTTTTTGGGCCGATTTTGGGCCCATAATGACTTTTAAAGGATTTAATGTCTTATTTGTAAACAGTTTGGATGCATATGCAATTCTGGGGATATGTTTATAATTCTGTGGTTATTTCTGCAAACAGAAGGGGTATTTATGTAACAGCATGCTTAAACTTGTGTTGTTAACCCAATTTAATTCAGTTTTAGCATGATTAAAACTTGTTTATAGGCTGATAATTATTGCAATAATCATTAGAGATATTTCTTTAGAGTTTTGACCTCATTACAGTTTTATTTATGCATGAATATCTATGTTTTCAGATTGCAATAGTTATTGTATTTATGTCCTTTTGCTCATATTAAGGATTACATTGATACTATTATGAGTTTTGGTGAGAATTTTTGATTTCTAAATGGTTAGGTAGATCACCAAAGTGGCACTAATCATAAAGAATGATAAAATTTAAGCTCTCACTTTGCACTTTATTCACACTTGCACAAATAGGTACCCCTTTCTTAGCTTGGATGAACTCTCCGTTGGATATTCCTTCGAACTAGTGACTCCTTGTGCAAGACCTCTGTAAGTCTCCTCTGGCCTTGGATTCCCTCATGGACGACGAGCAGGTTGTACCATGAAGTTCCCGGTGTTAGTGTGCACTCAATTAAGTTTTGATAGTATCAATATGAGCATTATGGTTTGTTTGTCGTCATTTTAATTGGTGGGGAGGATATTTCTACATCTCGAATGTTTAAGTAGATCACCAAAGTGGCCTTATGCATGAAGCATAATGAAGTATTCTCATTAATAATTAAAATAACATCAAACTTTGTGTTCTTGGCTTGAAGGTGAGATTTAACTCTCAAATGAGTGTTTTATTTTCATGCTATGAATATGATAAATAGAATTTGTGTGCATGGTGACTATTGAGAGTATGTACCCAAAGGTACTCTCTCTTACATCAAAGTGTATATAAATTTTAGTTCCATCATTTAAGTAATTTTCTTGGGGAGGTTGTCCACTAGCATGTTGTAATTACCACCCAAAGGAGGAATTATAATGATGCATGATGACAACTAGTTAAAGTAATTCATTAAGTTGTTAGAATTACTTTACTTCAGTTCACTGTCTCAAAACTTGTTACTCAGTCATCATTTATATGAGTATTTGGTTATTTTCAGGTTCTTCTCCATTGTTTGCCCCTTTCACTGGTCAAGTACTGTATCTCAATGGGACAAATTTTACTGAATGGAAACAAAGGGTAATGTTTGCATTCAGGTGCATGGACCTAGATTTAGCATTGCGTGAGGATTAGCCTGCTGCTATTACAGCTGTAAGCACTCAGGAACAGAAGACTCATTTTGAAAAATGGGAAAGGTCCAACCGCTTATGCCATCTATTTCTTCAGGGACATGTGGGGAAAAGCATTATGGGGTCTATCCCAGATAAGACCATAGCCAGTGAATTTCTTAAGGCTATTGAGGAATAATTTGTAAGTTCAGATAAAGCTAAAGCCAGCACTCTGATGGCTAAGCTTTCCTCAATGAAATACACTTGCAGTGGTAGCATTAGGGAACATATCATGATGATGAGAGATATTCCAGCACAACTAATGTCATGGAGGTTACCATTTCAGACACTTTCCTAGTCCATTTCATCTTAAACTCTCTGTCAAATGAATGAGGCATTTAAGATCTCCTATAACACACATCAGGTGAAGTGGTCTGTCAATGAATTGATGACCATGTGTGTTCAGGAGGAGGAGAGATTAAGAGGAGAGAGGAACAATACAGTCATGTTTACTTCTCATAAAGCTACTGGATTAGGAAAGAAGAAGGGTGTCCAGAAGAAGGGCAAGAAGAAGAACAAGTCGAAAGGCAAAATTGACAAGTGCTTCTTCTACAAACAACCTGGACATGTTAAGAAAGATTGTCTGAAAAGGAAGGCATGGTTTGAAAGGAAAGGTAATTTCTCATCTTATGTCTGTTATGAGTCTAATTTAACGAATGTTCCTAAAGATACATAGTGGATTGACTCAGGTTCTACTGTGCATGTTGCCACTTATATGCAGGGATTTCTTTCCCAAAGGCCTCCGAATGAGGGTGAGCGAAGCATCTTCTGAGGAAATAAGATGCGCTCACAAGTCAAGGCCATAGGGATTTATAAGATTTTGGGATCAGGATTTGTTCTAGATTTGAAAGACACCTTTTATGTACCATCTTTTAGTAGAAATTTGGTTTCAGTATCAAAACTTGATTCAGAAGGTTTTCGTATATGTTTTGGAAACTCTTCATTTGAATTAAAAGAATTTATTCTATGTTGGTACTGGTTCTCTATCTGATGGTTTATATAAATTGTGTCTTAGCAATGTAAATGAACAATCTCATCATATCCTGCATACTTCAGTTGTTGGCAACAAGCATGGTAGAGTTAATGAAAACTCTTCTATGTTGTGGCATAGGAGATTGGGTCATATCTCCATTAAGAGACTTAAGAGGTTAGTGGGAGAAGGAGTACTTCCTACTCTAGATTTCACTGACTTTGAGACATGTGTTGATTGCATAAAAGGAAAGCAAACCACCACGCCTAATAAGGATGCCACTAGGAGTTCTCAAGTGCTTGAAATAATCCATACTGATATATGTGGTCCCTTTCCACCATGTTTGTCTGGCAAAAGATACTTTGCCACCTTTATAGATGACTATTCTAGATTCATGTATCTCTATTTACTTCTTGAAAAGGCAGATGTTTTCAATGCCTTTAAGGATTTCAAGAAGGAAGTGGAGAAACAATCAGGAAAAGTAATCAAAATAGTCAAGTCTAATAGAGGTGGTGAGTATTATGGTAGGTACACTTAGATGGGAGAAAGGCCCGGACCATTAGCAAGATTTCTTAAGGAGGAGGGTATTATACCACAATATACTACCCCTGGCAGTCCATATCCGAATGGAGTTGTAGAAAGAAGTAATCGAACGCTTAAAGAAATGGTCAGGACAATGTTAAGTCATTCTACCTTACCCTTATCTTTGTGGGGGGAGGCCATTAAGACAGCTGCACACATAGTAAATAAGGTTCCTACGAAGACTGCACCTAAGACTCCTTTTGAGCTATGGTGTGGTAGGAAACCTTTAGTAAGCTACATGCACACATAGGGGTGTCCAGCTGAGGCCAGACCATACAATCCACAAGAAAAAGTTTTTGATCTCAGAACAACTAGTGGATTCTTCATTGGTTATCCAGAGAGATCAAAGGGGTATAGGTTTTATTGTCCATCACATGTCTCCATCATTATAGAGATAGATAAGGCAAGATTTCTTGAGGATGGTGGAGTCAGTGGGAGTGGACCTTCTCGAGAGATTTCTTTTGAGGAGTTACAGGATTAGGCTGATATACCTGTAGCAACTGACAAATTTGTTCCCATGTTCATTCCTCAGAATGACATTGTTGGGGAACAAGATGTTGTAGTTGGTCCACCTCAAGTGACTCCACAACCAGTAGATATCGCACATGTTGACCAACCACCTCCTTAGGTGGATCAGGGGCCAACAATATGTCGATCTCAGAGAGTCAGGAAATCTGCCATATCTAATGAGTTTCTAGTGTACCTACAGGAACATGGTTTAGACAAGAGTGATATTGATGATCTAGTGATGTTTTCACAAGCCATGGAGAGTGAAAAATCCACCTATTGGTTTGAAGCCATGAAGGAAGAGCTTGACTCAATGGCTAAAAATCAAGTCTGGGAACTCGTCAACTTACTAATTAAAAGGGTCCAAATTTGTTGGATGCAAATGGGCATTCAAAACTAAAGTGGACTCTAAAGATAAATTTGAGCGATATAAGGTTGATAGGTGGCTAAGGGTTTCACTCAAAGGGAAGGTATTGAGTATGATGAGACCTTCTCTCCTATTTCTAAGAAGCTCTCATTCAGGATAGTCATGGCCTTGGTGGCTCATTTTGATTTAGAGTTGCACCAAATGGATGTGAAAATGGTATTTCTTAATGAGGACCTAGATAAAGAAGTGTATATGGAACAACCTCACGGGTTTCATGTTGAAGGGAAAGAACACTTGGTATGCAAATTAAAGAAATCCATCTATGGACTTAAGCAAGCCTCCCGTCAATGGTTCATTAAGTTTAGTGAGATCATATTGTCCTTTGGGTTTAAGGAAAACATTATTGATGAATGTTTATACCTAAAGGTCAGTGGGAGTATGTTCATTATCTTGCTTTTGTATGTAGATGACATCTTGCTTGCCAGTAGTGATCTTAGTTTATTTATGAAACAAAGACTTTTCTTTCTGAAAACTTTGAGATGAAAGATTTAGGTGAAGCTCAATATGTGTTAGGCATTGAGATCACCAGGGATAGATCATCAGGCACTTTAGGTCTTTCCCAAAAGGCTTATATCTCAAAGGTTTTAGAAAGATTTAACATGCAGTTCCTGCGCACCCGATAAAGTACCCATTGTTAAAGGTGATAAATTCAGTAAATTACAGTGTCCTAAGAATGACTTAGAAAGGAAGCAATGGATTATATACTCACATATAGTAGGTCAGATCAGCTGGAGGTCATTGCATATTCTAATGTTGTTTTTGGTGGCTGCCTTGAAATGAGGCTATGTGTTCCTCTTGGCAAGGAGAGCCATTATCTGGTGCAGTGAAAAGTAGTGTTACAGTGACTTCCATTATGGTAGCTGAGTTTATTGCTTGTTCTGAGACTAGTGGTTAGGCCATTCAGTTGCGGAATTTCTCATAGGTCTACCATTTATGGATTTTATCTCATGGCCTATCAAGATTTACTGTGACAATTCCACTGCAGTTTTCTTCTCTAAGAACAATAAAGCATCCAAGGGTGGTAGAGCTTGGATATAAAGTATTTGCTCTTAGAGATAGAGTGAGGAATCATGAAGTGTGTATAGAACATATTGGGACAGACTTATGGTTGCTGACCCTCTCACTAAAGGACTACCTGTTAGCATTTTTGTAGTCATGTGATTCAGATGGGTCTTGTAAGCTCTCTCGATATGTTACGACACTTTCAGTTGACATTATGTTGTTATTTGTGATCACATCAATGTCATGATTCTTCTATTATTTTCTACCTATTCCATTTATTTGTGTATACATGTTGGCTATGGTTTGGTAGAATGTATGCTTAAGTGGTGACCAACAGATAAATATTAAGTTTGAGTTTATTTATAATTTCAGGTTTGATGTTCAATTGTAGTGAGTTGGTGGCATTGTGGTACATGGAAGGTGGTGTGTGATTTGAATGCATTTACCACCATGACCCATGTCATTTGATTTACTATATTTGAACTCTTCAGGTTCCATTAATTTGAGTGGTGTGTGGTTTTGGTTTTAATTATGCGTGCATGTACCGTGTTTTTCCCTTCAGGTGCAAGCCCAAGACATCAAATCTTCAAGAATCCTTTTAAAACTATATAAGTCTAATTATATGAAGGAAGATTTAATGTACTTGTGACAAGTTGGACCAAGTGGGAGAATGTTATGTTTTACCCGATATTGTGGTCCACTTGTATTGGGCCGCACAACTTAAGACACACCATTAGGTCTAGTTAACGGAATATATTATTGGGCTTAACCCATTAAGTGCCCATTAGGATCCTATTATGGGTGGGAGAGAAAACCAGACGGGGAGTGCAACAGGTTACGCATCTCTCTTCCCGGCGTCCGTACGTTGATCGACTACAGGCGTCGTCTTCCTCCTCGCGTGTGGGATGGCTTCCGCATCAGGTACACATCTCCAACAACGACCTCCCTGATGGTGTCGTTGTTCACTGGGACATGAAGCCTGACAACATGTTGCTAGGGGACGACCTCTGGGTGAAGCTTTCGGACTTCGAGGTATCCACAGTACTGGTGCCATCGGAGATCACCCACATTTCCACGGATGTCAAGGAGATGCGTGACTACATCACCCCTGAGTACTTCTCGGTAGGCTAGGTCTGCGAGTCTACCTACGTCTACAGCTTCGGCATCGTGCTGCTACAAGCCATCATCGGGCTCATGGTCGTCGTGCCCATCCCCTTTGAGGGCCCCGAGTCCATCATCAGATGGCACACAGTGTCATGACAGCTCCCACGGTCGACGGCAGGGTGGCCGATGTGGCTAGCGTCATGGTTGCCCGACGGGGGTTGAACTGAGACAGGGGCACCGTCGAGGATGCGTTCGTCATGGCCTACTGTTGCATGCGTCCCTACAAAAACCCAGCGCCTCCCCCCCCCCCCCCCCCCCCCTGCCACCTCTGTCGAAGGCCAGCAGTCCCATGGTGTCCCGCTTACATGCTGCCATTCCCCAACAAAGCTTCTCACGTTGCAGATGTTGGAAAACAATGTACATGGAATAAATAATCACATGAACATAAGAAAAACATGATGGCATGAACATTGCATACATATCGCCCCACAGGTATAGGCAAGATCTGATTCCAATCCAAAAGGAAAACACATGCATGTGAATGCAACAAATTAAGAAAAATAGTATAGAGTTAGAAAACTTAGCCGAGACGCCCATAAGGACTCCCCTTAGAGAAGTTATCGCCCCCGTCATACCAGTGCGGTGGAGTCAACGATCTTCCCCCAGGATAGAATGGCTACAGAGATGTGTCTCCGCACGAAGACGATCCCTCTACGATGACAACCTCATAAACACGTTCTTCTTTGTCGATTTACAAGAAACTGTGATGCAGAAATTTACTCAAGAGAAAAAGAGAGAACGCAAGCATCACATCCAAGAGAGAGGAAACACCAAGTGTGGAAAATCCACCACCGCCTCCAAAAATGATCCTGCGAGTCGTTCTCTCTCGGAACCAAAACGCCGTCCTCCTATTTCCTTCCCAGAAAAATCATGCCGCCGCTTTCTTTCCCACAAAATGCCGCGAAGCCTCGCGTGCAGGTCTTCTTCACGGGGTAAAAAACCCTAAAGAAAATCGTCAAACCCCAAAGGACACGAGGCCTTACGTTTTTGGGAGGGAAAAGGTCAAGTGATTTTTATAATTTTTAAGAAAAACCCACAAAAGTTTTGGGTTTAAATAAACCCTAAAAAAAAACCACAATTTCTCCAACATTCCCCCACAAACCCAAAATGATTTTGTGGAAGAAACATATATCGACAGAAGAAAAACATATCTTGCTTTTAGAGAGGGTACCTTTCGGGTTTGAACCATCACCTAAGTTTCTAACTTCAACCCCCACAGAACCAAAGTGAACTAAGTCTTGAACTTGATTCTTTATATGAGAGTTTCTATTAGAAACAACAAGATACAAGTTCTGGTTGAAATCTTCAAGGTTGGTGCATTATGGCCATATGTCCCAAATCCTGATTCATGAGTGTTATTTAGGAAGAACCCACTTCTCTTAACTGCGGCCTCACAGTCACACTCACATAGGTGGGCTTCTCCAAGGATGCACTGCTAACATCCTGCCAATATAGGCTTGAACCCATTCAGAGTTTCATAATACTCTTCCTTTCTTGCAGTACAGGCACTTTAAGCAGATTATCAGGGAAGAGACACACAGGTACATAAGTACCAATATAATGTAAAGTGTCATTTAATCCTCCCTATGACTTGTTGTTACCACATTGAACCTACTTTGTGGGATCTCTACTCAGTTAGGTTGGGTTGCTTCCATAGAAGAATTCTTAATGGGTTTCAGTCCCATCCCCAATCTGGATTTCTGAGCTTGATTTCTATCAAGTCCCTTTGTCAGTGGATCTGATGTATTATCTTTGGTACCAACAAAATCAACAGCAATCACACCCTGAGACACAAGTACCCTTACAGATTTCAATCTGACTTGGACATGTCTCCTTTGTTTTTGGTTATACTTTGAACTTCTGATCTTTGCAATTGTGGTCATGCTATCACAATGCACAGAGATCATAGGAATGGGCTTTCCCATCAGAGGGAGTTCAGACAGAAGTCCCCTGATCCATTCAGCCTTTGTTCTAGTAGTGTCCAAAGCACACAGCTCAACCTCAAAAGTAGACCAAGACAAAATAGTCTATTTGGCAGACCTCCAGGCAACAGCACCACCTCCCAGGGTAAAGACATACCCTGAAACACTATTACTCCCTGAGTTTTGGGCTATCCAACTTGCATCATTATACCCTTCTAACATAGCAGGGTACTTCCCATAATGCAAGCC
Organism: Colocasia esculenta; assembly: GCA_014218235.1. NCBI lineage: Eukaryota > Viridiplantae > Streptophyta > Magnoliopsida > Alismatales > Araceae > Colocasia > Colocasia esculenta. The sequence continues at coordinate 122,868,170 of CM024762.1, forward strand.
TAAGGAAATAGTTCTCTTAAGGTACCTTAGTACCCTATCCAAGCCCTCCTAGTGAGTACGATCAGGACAACTAGTGTATCTACTGAATCTAGTCACTGCATATGATATGTCAGGCCTAGTACAATTTGCAAGATACATTAAGCTTCCTATAATTTGGGAATACTTGAGTTGAGACACAAGAACACCACTCTTGTTCTTGTAGTATGCTCTAGATGAATCATATGGAGTGCTTACAGATTTACAATTTTGATAGCCAAATTTCTCCAAGACTTTCTCAATATAATGAGACTGAGAAATTACTATCCCTTCAACTGAACGAATCAATTTAAGGCCCAAAATCACATTACCAACTCCCATATCTTTCATTTCAAACATTCTACTCAAGAAGGACTTAGTCTCATTCACAATCCCAATTGAAGTTCCAAACAGTAAAATATCATCTGCATACATACATAGAATGATACAAGCATCACCTTTAACCTTAGTATAGACACACTTATCAAACTCATTGACACTAAAGCCAAAAGACAAGATAGTCTTGTCAAATTTTTCATGCCATTGTTTAGGGGCTTGTTTCAATCCATAAAGAGACTTAACAAGTTTACAAACTTTCTCTTCATTACCAGATGCCACAAATCCTTCAGGCTGATCCATGTATATCTCTTCTTCAAGATCACCATTTAGAAAGGCGGTCTTAACATCCATTTGATGGATAATGAGATCATACATAGAGGCCAATGCTAAAAGTACTCTAATTGTGGTCATCCTAGTAACAGGAGAATAGGTATCAAAGAAATCCATTCCTTCCTTTTGTTTGAACCCCTTGGCAACCAATCTGGCTTTATACTTGTCAATACTTCCATCAGGTTTCAGTTTCTTCTTAAAAATCCATTTGCACCCAATAGTTGTAGAACCAGGAGATAAGTCAACCAACTCCCATGTACCATTAGACAGAATGGGATCCATCTCACTCTTAATGGCATCCTTCCAATGCATTGCCTCTGGTGAAGCCATAGCATCTCAGAAAGTAGGAGGATCACCCTCAATCTGGTAAGTGATAAAATCACTTCCCAAATCCTCGGCAATTCTAGGTCTCTTACTCCTTCTTGGTTCCATCAATTCCTCTTGATCAGTAGAGTCAGGATGGGAACTAGAGGTGCAAGGAACTTCTTTAGAAGACACTTGATAAGACACACCAATTTTCATGGGAAACACATCCTCAAAGAATGTAGCATCACGAAACTCAACTATAGAGTTAACAGCTATTCCAGATATCTCAGATTTAATCACTAAGAATCTGAATGCATAACTGTCAGCAGCATAGCCAATAAAGACTGCATAAACTGTTTTCGAATCTAGCTTCTTTCTTTTGTGTTCAGGGACCAACACTTTTGTAAGAAAGCCCCACACTTTAAGATACTTGAAGCTAGATTTCCTACCTCTCCATAACTCTTCTGGACTAGTGTCCTTGTGTTTCAAGGGAACTTTATTCAGAATATGGCATGCCGTATTCAAAGCATCCCCCCACATGTAACTAGGTAATCCAGAGTTTTGGAGAAGAGAGTTGACCATGTCAATAAAAACTCTATTCTTTCGTTCTGCAATCCCATTAGATTGAGGAGAATAAGGAGCAGTAACCTCGTGAATTATGCCATGATTTTGACAAAATTCAGAAAACAGGTTAAATGTATATTCTCCACCTCTATCAGACCTTATCCTTTTAAGAACCTTAGAAGTTTGTGTTTCTGCTTCAGCCTTAAAGATTACAAACTTAGATAAAGCTTCATTTTTAGACTTAAGAAGATACACATAACAGTATCTACTAGCGTCATCAATAAAGGTGATAAAATATTTCTTATGTTCCCACGTTTGTACACCATTAAACTCACAGATATCAGTATGAACTAAATCTAAAATCTCAGAATCTCTAACAACAGAGTTAAACGGTTTTCTAGATTGTTTAGCTTGCACACAAATATCACATTTATGAGATTTATCAATGGCACATGCTCAGGGATCATATTCAAATTCATCATTCGTTTCAAGGAATTGTAATTTACATGTCCTAAACGATTATGCCATAAAGAAGATGATTCCACAACATTCACAGAATAAGAAGTAGAACTAGATGAAATGTCAACCACTTCATTATTCAAAACATTGTCCACATGTTGAATGTCAATTCATAACCTTGTTCCATTAAAACAGAACCACTCAATATGTTTCTCCAAATCGTTGGAACGTGGTCCACTCTATGTAGAGAGAGAACACGCCCTGAAGGAAGCCTCAGGTCTACGCGTCCTATCCCCAACACCATAGAAGCAGTAGCATTCCCCATGGTCACGGATCTACCATGAATGGCCTAGTAAGACACAAATACGGACTTATCAGCACATACATGCACATTAGCCCCAGTGTCTACTATCCATTCATTTGGTTCATATATAGTGAAAACTTGAGGGTTAACAGAAACATACAATCCGCTATTGGAGCCCGAAGTTTACTCAGTCCCTTCAATCACAATATTGATCTGGGGACCAGAAGAATGCTTTTCAGCCTTCTTAGCCTTCTTCGCAGGACAGTCCTTGATGAAGTGCCCAACCTGTCCACACTCCCAGCATGGTTTCTTTTTGGACTTTTTCTGGATCTTGCCATTAATGTTGGTTTTGTTCTTCATGTGATCCATTTTTCCTTTACTATTAGAATCTCTTGCCTTACCAGCAGTCATCACATTGGCACTCGGTTCTATAGGCATCACAGGCTTCTGATTTCTATGCTCCTCCTCAATGGCTATTGACACTAATAAATCATCCAGAGTAATTGAACCCTTGCGATGTTTGAGAGACATCCCAAAATCCTCCCATGATTTCAGAAACTTCTCAATTATAGACATCACCTGGAACTTCTCTAGTAATTTCATATTAGCATCAGCCAAACCATGAAGTAAGAGTAGGAATTCATGGGCCTGTTCAGACACAGATTTGCCCTCTACCATTTGAAACTTTAAGAACTTGGCAACATAATATTTTTCAAGACCTGAGTCTTCAGTGTTATATTTCTTGCCAAGTTCTTCCCACAGACCTTTGGTAGTTTTCTCAGAAGAACTACTGTATACATCAAATAGTATGTTGTACAAAGCCAACAATATGCAGCCATGACATATACGGTCGCGTTGCTTCCACTCATCTACTGCCTTTTGACTGTTGGGATCATTCTCAACTAGTTTAGAACAATCTGACTCAATAACCGAGATAAACCCGATTGTGGTAAACCAGATCTTCATGCGATGTTGCCATCATTTGAAGTGCTGTCCCGAGAATTTTTTGGGCATGTCATACATATCCACACGGGGTGCAACCACAAACGACATGGACGACATGATAAATAACTTCTCTAAAATTGTTGGGATAACAATGTACATGGAATAAATATTCACATGAACATAAGAAAAACATGATGGCATGAACATTGCATACATATCGTCCCACAGGTATAGGCAAGATCCGGTTCCAATCCAAAAGGAAAACACATGCATGTGAATGCAACAAATTAAGAAAAATAGTATAGAGTTAGAAAACTTAGTCGAGCCGCCCGTAATGACTCCCCTTAGAGAAGTTATCGCCCCCATCATACCAGTGCGGCGGAGTCAACGATCTTCCCCCAGGATAGAATGGCTACAGGGATGTGTCTCCGCACGAAGATGATCCCTCCATGATGACAACCTCAGGAACACGTTCTTCTTTGTCGATTTACAAGAAACTGTGGTGCAGAAATTTACTCAAGAGAAAAAGAGAGAACGCAAGCGTCACATCCAAGAGAGAGGAAACACCAAGTGTGGAAAATCCACCACCACCTCCAAAAACGATCCTGCGGGTCATTCTCTCCTGGAACCAAAACACCGTCCTCCTATTTCCTTCCCAGAAAAATCACGCCGTCGCTATCTTTCCAACAAAACGCCGCAAAGCCTCGCGTGCAGGTCTTCTTCACGGATTAAAAACCCCCAAAGAAAACCGTCAAACCCCAAAGGACACGAGGCCTTGCATTTCTGGGAGAAAAAAGGTCAAGTGATTTTTACAATTTTTAAGAAAAACCCACAAAAGTTTTGGGTTTAAATAAACCCTAAAAAAACCACAATTTCTCCAACAGCAGAGATGCAAACCAGTAGAGTGAGAAGAAGGCAGAACTCGCTCGCTTCTCATGCTGTCGGAGAGTCTCAGCTAAGCCTAGCAATGGGCGAGCCCCACAGACCCGCGAGTCTGACCCGATTTTGGGTCAGACTACAAAACTTATTTCGAGTCCGCCGGACTTAAAAATTCAATTAAATTAGAATCATGAGTTAGACTTAAGTTTTGAGTATGACTCGATGAGTCAACTCGGTTTTTTTTTCTTTCAAATCTTAAATTTTGTTTAGTTTAAATTATGTTAATTTATTTAATTAAAAATTTAAAAAGTCTCTTTTCTAACAAACTAAGTATTTAACATTGACATGTAAGTCTCACGTTTCGGTTTAGAACGTTAGATTTGGCCAATTTCTGGACGTCGCTTAGGCCGACGAGACTCATCTTGGCTAAGGACAAAGCAAGCTCATCTCGACCTAATCTGGCGCGGAGTGCACAACATGGCGATGGGAATTCGGATATCGTGGCTCGCGTAACAACCCACTATCCAATTGTTGAATTGATGGCCATGGATTGTGCATCCCGTAATGACACCCATTAAAACCATGTTCTAGCAGATGTGGTGCGACAGTTATAAAATCATGGCGTGAGATATTCTACGGGAACAATCGACGATTCAAAGCGCTTCAGCCTGATATATATATATATATATATATATATATATATATATATATATATATATATATATGGAAACACTCGACGCTCACAGGTACACAATTCATTTGCCCTAGACTCTGTCACGCTTCTCTTCCTCTCACTGACTTGAGTGTCGGAGTGTTTTCCCACTAAATTCTCTCGGTGGTCTTGTAGGTCTCAAGTTCGATCGAGACGGACAACTCCTTACACCGACTGTGCGCAGACTTCTCTGTTCTAGTTATCTCGTCCCAGGCTGACATCTCGAGGGCAACCGTATCAAACATCAAAATTCTACTTAATTGAATGAGATTATAAATTTAATATTATTAATATATTAGTTTTTATTAATTTAATTTTTATTTAAGTATTTAGGGGGGGCCTTAATTGTCCCTTACATTTTTGTAAAAGTGTGGGATCCAGCTTGGCCCGGCTTCATATAACTCGACCCTAGGCGAGATTGGACTTTCATATTAATGAGTCGGGTCACAGTCGAGCTCACCTAAGTCTAATCCATTGATAGCCTTAGCTAGTCTCCGCACCCTCAGGTGAGGTCGCCCAGTGTCGAGGGGAGTGACCATGTGAGCTTGGTTTTAGAGAGATTGAGAGCCAATGGAGAGAGATCATGTTGGAGATCCACCAGAGGGATCCTCAGATAGCCAGTTGCTGGAAATGTTAAGATAGGAGAGGGAGCTGAGTGAGAGATAACTAAGTGACAATATTATTTAAATATTTTCCCAAATTATGGTTAACTTAAATTAGGTTAAATTGAATTTTGTCGACAGGAAGAAACACTGACGAATATATTTAACAGTTTTGAGGGGTCAATTTGATAATAATTATATTTAGGGGATTAATCCTAAATTAGCAATGTATGTACGAACTAATATATAAAAATTCTATCTTTTTATTAAAAATTGTTCTATTATATTATCTTTTAAAAATTCTTTCTTATCTCTTATAAGTCTTGATGTACATCACGGGCTAATTACATAACCACTTTTTAATATATACTTGGACTCAATTGCTCAACTCTAGACTATGACGTTTTGATAGATAACATTTTGCTATGTTGTTTTGGGTTGGGGAGTTGGTTTTGGTCATCAGTAAAATCTGGCTCTAGGTCTCACCTCATTTATTTATGTATTGATAGATATAATCATATGAGTAGGCTGAACATATAGTTTAGTTCGGTTTATGATCGTTTTCGCCGGAATAGAATCAAAAGTGGTTCTTGAACAGAACTAAACCAAATCGAGGTAAATATGAATAGAACCACATTAATTTGATTTGGTTCACGATTTAGATCTTTTGATTAAATTAGAAATGACTTTTTCTTACTAGTTATAAAGTACATATCATTGAAGTTTACGTGAATATCAATAACAATGAGTCAATATGACACTTGAAAATTTTGGAAAAGCGAATTTATATCTCGGTAAACAATGAAAAAAATACTATCATATAACTCAAATTCAATTAGATTAGTAAATAAATAATACAAATAAATATTACCAACAAGATCTCCTAGCACAACATAATTGAAAATAATAACAAGACAACTAGAGCTAATTTTTTTACATTTATATTCAGAAAATACAATATAAAAATCAATGAGATAACAGTGAAAGATAGCTACATACAACTATCCATTAGCAGAAAAAATATAAGTATAAAAACCACTGAAAAACTCGGCAAAACTAGTGAAAATAAAATTCAGAAAAGTAGTGAGGAAAAAAAACTACTAAAAACTAATCTGGTTTCATTTGATTTCATTTAAGATTTCTAAACTGAACTATTTAAAAGTTTAAAACTAGTCTAATTTAATTTGAGTCATTTGACTCAAATTCTAGTATTTTGAACTGAATGGAACCGTCAACCTATGAATAAATATCTCTAGATATAAATCCTAACCAATAAATTTCATTAAGCATTTTTTTAATGAGGTCTTTTTTCTCAATTTTATGGCAAAGATATATGTGCAAAAATTAATTACCTACCTATATAGGTAAGGAAAATGTCAATCATCCGTGCGCACGGATAGTTGGCAGAGAGAGGGAGGGGAGGTGAGATCTGCACCTCTAATGTTGGAAGTCCGACCCCGAGATCATATCTAACACAGAAAGTGGAGTTTTAATAATCACTGCTCTATAGATAATTATTAGTTCTATGCCTTTTCATTGTACGGAACATTGTTAGATTTGAATTAATAAATTTTATAAATAGTATATATGAGGATAATATTTTTTGTTATTTATGAAAATAGATTTTAAATAAAAACGTAAAATTTTAAGAATAGAGAGATGTTTAATGGGAAAGAAAAGATAGAGAATATATATTAATAAGTTTTTATTAGTTTAAGAAGGGTGAGAGTGAGGTTGAGAGTTTTTTTAACATTTACATATATTTTGGAAAAGTTTAATAGGAGAGAAAGTTGGAGATAGAGAGTAGAAGGATAATTATTTAGTTCATTTAAACTACCTGTATTTCTATTTTTAAGGAGGAATATGTTATGGAAAGAATAAGATTGTCCTGGTGCAGCCACGTGACAGTACCAAGATTGAGTTATGTTATATTAGTATAGATTTCAGGTCAATTTTACCATCGATAGTATATAGCACGTGTGGTGGCTATTTCTAACCACCTAGACCCCTAGGGCCCATCATCGCCCAATACAGCCCTACATGGCACTCCTCGCAGACGCCACACGTCCCCGAGCACAGCCTGCTGGCTCCGAGCAGGAGCCCCGAGCAGAGTATCTTCAGGCCCCAGGGGTGATCCTCGAACACCCTGTAGCCTATGTGGCCCAGGCATCTCCTACCGAACAGCACTGACTCGAAGCATGCCTCAACTTCGTCAACTCCAAGCACCGAGCAGGTGGTTTAGTGACCGAGCAGTCCCCCTGCTCGGTACCTCCCAAGCATGAGGAGCGGTAAAGTTCGTCCCCAATCAGCGACGGTTACGCCCATGACGCGGCACGCACCCCACGATCAAGTGGTGCGTTAACTGCAGGGTCCATCAAAGGGCGCCTCAACTCATGACTCCCCTCCAAGGGCGCCAACTGGCACGCCCTTTTCGGTAACCGTCGGGGGGACGTTTCCCCTTACCCCTTCAACACTTTCGCCTATAAAAGGCCCAAGTGATCTCCATGCAAAGGTACATGATCTTACACACACTGCCCTCGCGCAACACACACGAGAACCCCTGTGCCTTCAAGCTTTTTAGTCCTGCTCTGACTTAAGCATCAAGGGTTCTCCCCGGTTCTTCAACCGGGCCCCCATGATCTAGTTTTGGTTTTGCAGGCATCAGTCCGCACCGGTGAACATCTTCCCTCTTCCAAGTGGAGGCCCGTTTGGCTTTTAGCCCAAACAGAAAAACGCCCTCACACTTTTGGTGCCGTCTGTGGGAACGACAACAGCCATGGCTCGAGGACGATCCTCATACCAGAACGTTGCGAGTCAAATGACAAGGTCACGTCTGTCCACGGCAAACTCTCGTCAGCAGGTCCCCCCTGTCGACGTTGTCGTCGCCCCCGCCGGAACAGTCGGTGTCGTCCCTGCCGTTGTTGTGCCTGCAATCGCTCTGGAGGTAGCAAAACTCCGAGGACAAATGCAGCACTTCACAGGGATCTGCCTGGGGCTCCAGGCCCAGATGACCTGGCAGCCAGCCCTGGCAGCCTCCTTTCTAAAGGAGCGTCAGGTGGAGTCATCTCACCGACACTCTCGCGCCCCTCCTGCGCCGCTGGAGCAACAGGAAGACTCGCCGCAATGGTCGCGTCGGGCCCCATCTGGGAGGCGCACTCCGGAGCATCGCGGCCATTCGCCACTCCGCTCCATAGCGGCTCCACCCCCCGCACGTTCCGTTGTGGGCGCCAACTCCCACAGGTCTGGACGCGAGGCTTCTCCGCACTCCGACCTGGAGCTAGCCAGGCGTCTCCGCCACGTCATCGATTTGGAACGTCGTGTAAATGCGATGGTCCAGCGGGTAGAGGGAAAGGCTCCAATGGATGAGGACCTGGCCTTCTGCTCCCCCTTCACCGCAGATATCCTGGAATCTCGGGTCTCCCCCAAGCTTCCCCTCCCCACCATCGCGCCGTACGATGGCACCACCGATCTGGCGGATCACATCCATGGGTTCGAGTCGCATATGGTGTTCCATGGGGCATCTGATGCGGCCAAGTGCCAGGCTTTCCCGGCCACCTTAAAGGAAACCGCTCGGGCTTGGTTTGAAGCCCTCCCTATAGGTTCCATCTCATCCTTACACCTGTTGAAGAAGTCCTTTCGGAACAACTTCCTGGGTGGAAAGTCGCAGCCGCGTACCGCGGCCTCCCTTCTTGCTATTCGGCAGACGAAGGGAGAAGTGCTCTGGGACTATGTCAAGAGGTTCCAGACATAGGCACTCCGCATCTCGTGCCTCGACGTTCCGTTGGCCATCAGTGCCCTCATCCAAGGCACTCGCGATGGCTTTCTGCAGAGAACCCTGGGAGTACAGTAGCCATCCACCCTCGCCGAGCTGCTCTCCACCACCCAGCATCACGCCGTCTGCGAGGAGAGCCTGGCCGCTGGCCGAGCAAAGCAAGGTGAATCATCGGACAAGAAGAGGCCTTCCGACAACGGTTCCGACCATGATCGAAAGAAAGGGCAGCGCAACGGGGATTTACTGCGCCGATCTCGCCCCTTCACTGACTACACCCCACTCACGGTGGCCCCCGAGCAGATCCTGGCTGAGATCAGGAATGAGCCCTATGTTCGGTGGCCACCAAGGATGCGCTCCGACCCCCGAAGGCACAACCAAGAAAAGTACTGTCGCTTCCACTGCGACCATGGCCACGACACCTCCGAATGCTGCCAACTTAAGGATGAGATTGAGTCCCTCATCAAGCGTGGCTATCTCGGACGGTATGTGCGCCGGAACGAAGATTGCCCCAGACGCCGAGAGCGAACTCCCGAACAGCCGATCAACAATGAGCCTAACGGGCAGGAGATCAATGTGATTGCGTGAGGCTTCAGCGCAGGAGGAGAAAGCACCCAAAGCCGACGCGAATACGCTCGGCGGGTACATATCGTGGATAGGCCTTCAGCACCCCGACCAGCCCCTTATCCCCCTAATCCCGCACGCGCACAGCCCGCGGATGTTATAACCTTCTTGGACGAAGATTTTTTAGGAGTTACTACTCCACACACTGATGCGTTGGTGGTCTCGGCCACCATCAACCATTGTAATGTGCGCCGGATCTTGGTGGATAATGGAAGTGCACCATATGTGTTGGCCTACGACTACTTTTTACTTATGGATCTGAAAATCGACCTGCTCACCCCTGTTGAGTCACCTTTGTTCAGCTTCTCAGGGGTCTCGGTTCAGCCCATGGGATGAGCTAGCCTCCCAATAACTCTTGGGACGGCCCCAAGAAGCATGACCAAGATGGTGGACTTCTTGGTCATCCGGAATATGCCTGGTTACAACGCTATCCTCAGCAGGGGCTTGATCGGAAGACTTAAGGCGGTACCTGTAGACGTGTTTTCTGCTCCCGGTTTAGGGGTACGAAGAACGATCCATAAATGGGGGATAAAAATAAAGGAAAATAGGCGTAGGAGGAAATGAAAATGTGGTGTGTGGATATGAAGTGAAAAATAAAATAAGAGAAACGTGATCGCCAGGCACGTGAGGGTGCCGAATGGAGACGCACGGCGAGGGGTGCGGGTGGAAGGAAGTGATCGCGAGCGTACCTTTTTAGCGAGGAGATTGCGTGGGGATGATGTGGGCCCTATCTTCCTCTACGAACACGACCGGCCGTGGTAGAGGGGTTTTCCTCGTTTGATTACCTTGACAAAAAGGACAAAGAAAATAGGGATTAGTCAAATAAGAAGGTAGCATCGAATCCCAAACGAATAAATAAAATGAATAAAAATGGGGAGGACTCACCGGATGGTGGTTTTAAACCCCTAAAAGGGGTGTGGGTGTGTGTGTGTGTGTGTGTGTGTGTGTGGTGTGTATGCATGCATGTGTGTAAAAAAAAAAAAGATTAAAAGAGGGCCACGTAGAGCCCGGGGGAGATAGAAATGCAAAGAGCCACGTAAGGCCTGAAGGGAGTGGAAATGCAAATAAAGGTAAAGAGGGGAGGGGGTGCTTCCCCAAACGTTGATGTGGCGTGACGGGCCATTTCCGGTTGGACGAATAAGGAGAGGATGAAGACGCTTCCGCCTTGTGCGTGGAATGGAAGGAGACGACGGCGACGGACTTCGAGGAAGAAGAATGGGTCGGCGATGAATGGCTCGGAGTCGAGGCGATGATCCGGCAGAGCTTCGCCGCTTCGTGGAACCCCATTTGAACAAATGACCCTCGGGTCCAATTTATAGGCATCACGTATTCAAATTGCGTCCATTACAGCGGACGCGACTTAAGACTGAAACACATCCGGGCGGCAGGCCGCGATTAGAATAGCGTCGGGCAAGCGCGCCGCGACTTGATTTAAATCACATCTGGGTGGCAGGCCGTGATTCAAAAGTCAACTTGATTTGACATTTGGCAATGATGACCACTTTTAGAATCGCGTCGGGGATGGCCGCCGCGTTTTGGAAACGCGTCGGCCTACCGCGCCGCGATTATGATTTAGGCACGTGGGACGACTTCCGAGGTCTGGCGTGTCAGGCCTACGACCTAATTGTGTCTGGGCGGTAGGATGCGATTCAGAGATTTTGCGTGGTTCCGAGGGGCAGGCACTTGAGTGCGACGGCTTTCGAGGTCTCGCCTAATCGCGGCGGCTCAGGCCGACGCGTCTTGATTTGAAACGTGTCGGGGCGGCAGGATGCGATACGGTCTTCCTAAAAGGCATCCACTGTAATGTACACGAATCAATGAAATTACCTGTATGCCTTTTGCGAACCAAATTTAGCTTCCGGGGGCACTGCCCCCGGAGACCCCCGCTAGGGGCGCTGCCCCCCGGGCCCCCCGCGTCCTGACCGCGCAGGTCGATCCGCGCCCAAACCACATTTGAAACGAAGAGGAAGCACCGAGAAAGAATGGGTGAGATCCAAAAATATTGGGAAACTACTCTTGCAAGGCAAAAAGAGCGCCTTTTGTGGCATTATGACACAACATGAAATTTGTCCGCGGTGGAGCCAAATTCGCGTGTCTACAGTACCTTCATCTCTCCATCAGAAGATGAAGTTTCCCACCCCGTGTGGGGTCGGTGAGGTGCTCGGCAACCAACGCGAGTCTCGATGGTGCTATGTCCTCTCACTAAGGGACAAGCAGCCTCTCGAAGCCCTGATCCCCGCGCCTCCGCAAGCCGACCAGTCTTTTACCAGCCGAGGAACTCCTACTGAAGATTTACTTCTGGTCTGCATAGATAACGACCCCGAGTATGTCCTCTATATTGGCTCGCTGCTTCCGGAAGCTGAATAGCAACGCTACAAGGCATTCCTCTTAGACAATTTAGATGTGTTTACGTGGTCGGATGATGAGCTACTAGGCATCTCTCTGGACGTGATGGTGCATCGCCTTCATCTGGACCCAAAGGTTCCACCGGTCCAGCAGCGGCAGCGACCCATCAACCGAGAACGACAGATCGTGATCTATGATCACGTCGTCAAAAGCTGAATAGTTGGGCTCCTCCGGGAAGCCCACTACCCAAGGTGGATCTCCAATGTGGTCCTCGTACGTAAAGCTAATGGCAAATGGTGCGTATGCGTGGACTACAAAGATCTTAACAAGGCTATGGCCAAGGACAACTTTCCTTTGCCGTGCATCGACCAGCTGGTAGATGCCACGTCCAGGCACGAGCTCCTCAGCTTCCTGGATGCATATTCTGGGTACCACCAGATCAGCATGCATCCCCCAGACCAAGATGCCACTACATTCGTCACGACCTGGGCTTATATTGTTTCACCAGAATGCCCTTTGGTCTGAAGAACGTAGGCACGACATACCAGCGGTTGGTCAACAAGATGTTCGAGCAGTAGATCGGACGCAATATGGAGGTCTACGTCGACGACATGCTGGTCAAAACACTTTCGAGCACTGACCACATCTCCGACCTCGCAAAGACTTTTGCAACTTTGCGAAGGTATAACATGAAGCTCAACCCCTCTAAGTGCACGTTCGGAGTGTGCTCGGGTAAGTTCCTCGGTTTCCTTGTATCCAACAGAGGAATAGAGGCAAACCCTGAGAAAATCCAAGCCATGCTGGAGATGAACAGTCCAAAGACAGTCCGAGATGTCCAGAGGCTCATTGGACGCCTCGCCGCACTCAACTGGTTCATGTCTCGGGCAGCCGAGAGGAGTTTCAACTTCTTTAGGTTGCTGCGAGGCCTCAAGGGCACCTCACAGCAAGGGGGGCATGTGTGGTGGATCGAGGACTGCGAAGCTGCCTTCACCGATCTGAAGGCGTATTTAGCGGCCCGACCTGTTCTCTCAAAACCTGTGCTTGGAGAATCGTTATTCGTGTACCTTTCGATCACTGAACACTCCATCAGTGCAGTGCTAATCAGAGAAGAGATTGTGGCACAGCATCATGTTTGCTACATTAGTAGGGTCCTTCAAGAAGCTGAAAGAAGGTACCCTCGAGCAGAGAAGCTCGCCCTTGCTCTGGTCACAGCTGCGCGAAAGCTTAGGCCCTACTTTCAGACCCATTCAATCACAGTCCTCACCACCAGCCGTTGAAGCTTATCCTTCAGCGGAAAGAGGCTTCCGACAGACTCATCAAATGGGCCATCGAGCTAGACAACTTTGATATCAGCTACCGTCCAAGGACGGCTATCAAGGCACAAGCGCTGGTTGACTTCGTTGCGGAGTGCACCCTCCCAGCAGAGCAGGACCCACCGTTGGCTGATGAGCCCCCTTGGGAGCTCTATGTAGACAGATCCTCCTGCATTACAGGGAGCGGAGCAGGCCTAGTGCTCACCTCTCCAGAGGTATGGAGTTCCAGTACGCCTTAAGGTTTTGTTTTTCTACCTCCAACAACATTGCAGAGTACGAGGCGTTGCTGTCCGGGATCCGAATGGTTAGGCACCTCGGAGCTCTGTGACTGCGGGTCTTCAGTGACTCATAGTTGGTTGCCAACCAGGTGAACGACACTTCGAGGCAAGGGAGCCCTGCATGGCACAATACCTCTAGCAGGTCAAAAGCTGAGTAGAGGGTCTCCTCTATTTCGAAGTGACACACATGCCACGGGAGCAGAATGCGCAAGCCGATGCACTTGCCAAGTTGGCGTCTTCAGGTGACATCGCCCTTCTCGCTCCATATTCATTGAAGAGTTGGCTTCACTGAGCACTGGTGTGGATATAGCGGCCGTAGAGTCTAGCCCTATGGCTCCGAGCTGGATGGACCCTCTCCTAGCCTATCTACTTCGGAGGGAGCTTCCGCCTAGCCAAAGCAAAACCTGGAAGATCAGACTGCGTTCCCAGAGGTTCACCCTCATTGAAGGAAAATTGTACCAGCGATCCCTTTCAAGGCCTCTTCTGCGATGCCTCAGCCCCGAAGAGGCGCTTTCAGCTACTGAGGAGGTTCACGAGGGGTTGTGTGGAAGCCACCTGCGGAGCAGAACGCTGGAACGCAGCATTATCCAGGTAGGATTCTGGTGGTCTTCTCTGCAAAAGGACTGCCTGCTCTTCGTTAGAAGGTGCCTGGAATGCCAGAAGTTTGGGCAGCTTATTAAGTAGCCCATCGAGCAACTTCACACCCTGTTCGAACCTCGCCCTTTCGCTAGGTGGGGCATTGACATTTTGGGACCTTTCCCAGAGGCCCAAGGACGAAAGAAGTTTTTGTTTGTGGCTATCGACTACTTCACCAAGTGGATCGAAGAAGAACCCGTTGCCACGATCACCGAGCGAGCTGCGTGGAAGTTCGTATGGAAGAACATCCTCTGCCGGTTTGGCGTTCTAAGGGTAATCACCTCTGACAACGGGAAGCAATTTGACAGTACCTTCTTTTAGCAGAAGTGCTCTGAGCTCGGCATCTACAACCACTTCACCTCAGTAGCACATCCCCAAGCAAACAGTTTGGTAGAAAATGTCAACTGAACATTGCTGCACAGGATACGCACAAGGGTGGAAGCTGCAAAAAGTTCTTGGATCGATGAGCTCCCTAACGTTTTGTGGTGCCACCGAACAACAACACGAGTGGCTACCGGAGAGACCCCCTTCCACCTGGCCTATGGCTCTGAAGCTGTTGTACCTTTGGAAGTAGCTCTTCCAACCATTCGGACGACTCACTTCGATGAAGCTTCCAACAACCGTGCATTACGAGAGAATCTAGATATGCTCAGTGAACGTCAAGGCGACGCCTGCATACGACTAGTCTCCATCAGCAACGGCTCGCGCAATACTATAATGCCTGAGTTCGGGAAGGCGCTTCTCGAAGGTGATCTAGTCCTCCGGCGCTGCTCGGCATCGGATCCCAGAAAGGCGACTGGCAAACTCTCCCCTAAAAGGGAAGGACCTTATCAGGTCACTCAAGTCCTTAGGAAAGGCTCTTATAAACTCACCTCTCTTAGTGGCGATGCCATACCCAGGACTTGGCATGTCTCTAACCTAAAGGCTTACTACTTGTAAAAGCCTCCTATTCGGCATCCTACTTCTCTTCTTCCCGTTCTTTCGGCCAGCTTGTGCTAGTATCCAAGCTATCCTTGTTCAGAGCTTTTTTAGCTCAAAAGGACCGAGGCAATACTACCAAACATAAAGCATTCCGCATAACACCCCTGGTCGGAACTGTCTTGTTGTTCCAAACGACTTGTGCGGTAATTGTGAACCCTTTAAAACGGTCGATGAATTTCTATTCGGATAGAACAATAGCAAGGGAAAGAAGATAGGAAAAGTGAAGCTACTCACTCAAAAAGGGATTCATTAAAATTCATTTTCTTACAGAAGCTCGGAAATCCTGAGCTACACAAAAAAAAAGAAGACAAACAGATGCAACTACGAAACCTGCTCGGAGGGCCCGACGTCATTGCCCCTATGGGGCATACGCCCTGAACGAAAAGTGCATGAACCGCACTCCGTCCAGCCACGAGTCCTGGGTTATTCGTCGGCACTCCTTTACGGCCGTCTCAAACGCTTCGCGAGCGTACTCACTGGTGGCCAATGACCGATCGTGCTCCTCTCCAGTGCTAAGGCCTATTTTGTAGCAAAGCGGGCCGTATTGCTCCAAGTCTTCCTTGAAGTCTAGCCCCGCTTTATATTTGGCAACACCTCGCGTCTCGACTTTGGATAGCACTTTGGAAAGTGCCTCCTTCTCTTCCCGAGCAACCTCCCATTCCAGCTCGGAGGCACGCAGCGCCGTTCGCAAGCTTTCCACTTCCTTCTAAAGTGCTGCTCACTGGGCTTGGTGCTGCGCTTTGAGCTCCTTGCAGAATGCATATTCAGCCTCCCACATCTGCCTGTGGTTTCGGCCTTGCATGGCAAGCTACTTCAGCACGGCCATCGATTTTAAAATGCTATCCGATAGCGCTTCTATGTCGACATCCTCTTTGGTCTCCTCCTCGGCACGGCTCCTCGCCCGGTAGACTTCCCCTGAGCCTTCGGGAGTGTCCTCCGGACTCAACCCCTAGCATCGCGGTAGCACTTCCAGTTGTGATGCGGAGGGATGCGGGGGGAGGTCTCTGGCTGTACTTCCTTCGAAGCACGCCAAGGCTGCTTCTAGTGCTGACACCGAAGGCGGCAACAGGGCCTTCGCCTTCAGCAATTTCAATAGAGGAAGGTGGTCATCTTCGAAGGCAGTTCGGGCCTCCACGGCGGTGTCGGTCTGCCCAGCAACAGTCTCTTCCCCTCCGACCGCCTCAAAGATGCCCGCCGCAGTCGCCCTCTCAGTGCTTTCCGTGGGGGCAGGGGGCCCCTTAGGTCCTCCCTCCTCGGTCTCAGTCATCCCCTCGGCCTCATGAGAACCCGTAGCAGCCATCTACGTTGGAATCTCAACCGATGCTGTGTTTGGGGGATAGAGGGTTGTGCTCTCCTCTGGCACACCCACTTCTTGGGCCACCTCATCGGCCCCTCCGGAGGCCGGTCCTTGGGTGGCGACGGCTTCGCCTTCCGCCGCGGTCTGCATGGAAGCTGCAGTATTTGAAGCCCTCGCCGCAGCTTCCTCTTCAACTCACCCTTCAGCAAGGCCTTGAGGCGTTGATGTTTTCTTAGCTCCCCAGTGGAGCTCTCGGACTCGTCGCTCACCATGACAAGTCCGAACTCGGAATAGACCCCTTCCCTTGATGGGGGCCGTGTTTGTCCCATAATCTGCGGCCTGGTCTGTTCGGCCGTCCTTTCGACTTTACGCTGCCGCCGCATTACAAGTTGCGGAGCCGCCTCTTCTTCAGCCTCTTCTTTGGCCTCATCTTCGGCCACTTGGCGCGTATTCTTTACCAGCCTTCTCCTCTTTGGCGCCCGAGGTTGGTCTTCCGCCTCTTCTTCTTCGGCATCCTCCGCGGTTGACTGCTGCCTATCTGTTGTCGGCCCCTTCTTCCTGGTGGAGATTCTCTTGTTGCTTCCCCTTCTTCGATCAGGGGTCGCACCGCCACCTTTGCGGCCTTCTTCTTCAGCCGGATCTTTTTGGGCCTCTCTTCAGGGACCCGAGAACTAGGCATGGGCTGCCCCATGGCGATGGATGGTGCCACAACTGTGGTTGTCACCACAGTGGGAACCCTCACCACAGTGGGAATCCTCACCATGACAGCAGCATCGTCTCCTTCATATAATAGGTGCGCATTGACAGCTATCTTCTCGGCGTAATCCTCCATGGCCTCCGTATCCCGACCAACGGCCAATTCCTCAGCAGCTGGCAAATAAAAAGGAAATCATCAGAAAATAGCCCCCTGATGGACCAACAAGCAGGACACGTTTGAATACTTACTCCATGGTCTGCTTAAACCATGCTCGACGAGTTGGAATTCCGTCAGATAGTCGTTGCCGTTCCACACAACAGCTCGCTTCAGGCTATCTGAAGCTTTCACCTCATCTTGGATTAGGAAAGGATAAGCTTCCTTCCTTGGCATCTGGATTCTGGTCGGAAACCCAAACTCCGGCACACCATCGCGACGCCTGACGAAGAAAAGTCTGTGCATCCAACCCTTGTTGTTGGAATGCTTCTTCGATAGGGCGATCTACATCCTATCTATGCGATGCTTGGTATAATAAACACTGGCCCCAGTTGGCAAGGCCGTGAGACCGAACTGAGCCCTGAAGACCTCCGCCGAGCCGCGAACCTTCCGAAGTCGGCAGACGATGCAGAAGATGCATATTATCCTCCATGAATTAGGCGTGAGCTAGATGGGCGCGATTCCCCATCTGTTCAGCAGCGCCTTCGCCACTTCCGGCAATGGCAGCCAGAACCCTGCTTCCATATGGTCGACGGAGAGGGCGAAGCAACCTGGTTTGTTCACCAGGTGTGACTCCTCCTTCGCCATGATGATTTCGTAATCATCGCCGATCCGAAAGCGCTCTCGGAGGCCTTCGTAGTGGCAGCACCTTGGCCCTCGAGCTCTCTCCAGCATCATGCCGCTCACTTCGGCGACCACGGTAGCCTTTCCCTTGGATACCATCGCCGGAGGTAGAAGAAACGGCAAACGGAGGAGGCGGCGGAGGAACGCGAAGAAGAAGATGATGAGAAGGCTTGGGGGGCAAGCGAGCTTTTTCGAAATGGGTGGAAGGTATGGGCTCCCGCCTTCGCCCCACCTCTCACTTATAAGGGAAATGCGGCATAAAATTCGAGGAGCCAAAACGGCGTTCCCCCCTCTCCAAGTGAATGTTCGAGTGTACCGCGTGAAGTTCCTAGCCTGACACGTCGCCCGTTCATCATGTGTTTCCTCTCGCCTCAAGGAGGAACGTCGGACGACATTGCCTCGCCGCCATTTGCACGTCCGAGGTCAGCATCGCATTAAATGCCGGAAAGATGTTCGAGTAGACTTCCGCCCTCGAGTGCTTCGGTTCTCGAGCCAACTCAAGGGCGTGGGAGGCAAGTGTGGTGGTTATTTCTAACCACCTAGACCCCTAGGGCCCATCATGGCCCAATACAGCCCTACACGGCACTCCTCGTAGGTGCCACGCGTCCTCGAGCACAGCCTTCTGGCTCCGAGCAGGAGCCCCGAGCAGAGCATCTTCAGGCCCCAGCGGTGATCCCCGAACACCTTGTAGCCTATGTGGCCCAGGCATCTCCTGCCGAACAGCACTGACTCGAAGCATGCCTCAACTTCATCAACTCGAAGCACCGAGCAGGCGGTCCAATGACCGAGCAGTCCCCTTGCTCGGTACCTCCCAAGCATGAGGAGCGGTAAAGTTCGTCCCCAATCAGCGACGGTTACGCCCATGATGCTGCACGCACCCCATGATCAAGTGGTGCGTTAACTGCAGGGTCCCTCAAAGGGCGCCTCAACACATGACTCCCCTCCAAGGGCGCCAACTGGACGCCCTTTTCGATAACTGTCGGGGGGACATTTCCCCTTACCCCTTCGACACCTTCGCCTATAAAAGGCCCAGGTGATCTCCATGCAAAGGTACATGATCTTACAAACACTTCCCTCGCGCAACACACACGAGAACCCCTGTGCCTTCAAATTTTTTAGTCTTGCTCTGACTTAAGCATCGGAGAGTTCTCCTTAGTTCTTCAACCGGGCCCCCCTGATCTGATTTTGGTTTTGCAGTTATCTGTCCGCACCGGTGATTGTCTTCCCTCTTCCAAGTGGAGGCTCGTTTGACTTTTAACCCAAATAGGAAAACGCCCTCACAGCATGCACACACACATTATGTCCCCTGACATACCTACCTAGCTTTTTTTTAATTAGGAAATAGAAAATTATATTAAACTAAAAGGAAAGATATATAAGTAAAAGGTACAAAGCGTGAGCAATCTAAACTACCCCATACCCTGCTTACAAACATGTATGGTGGCAGCAGACTTTACCAATCCAAGATAAAAGAAACACAAAAAATATAAAATAAAGCCAAGACTATATATATATATATATATATACACCACGAAGATAGATGGAAAATAAGGAGGACCATAAAATATCCATTAAGAACTCACTCTAACAATAAAAAACCATCCACATTAAATAACAACTAAGAACACTGTCATATAAGAATAAATGAATGGACCGTCAAAGATCCAACTGAGACGTGCTCGAACGAGTAAATACTGTACTTCATAATTACAACAGTAAATATAAATCAACTCGAATGAAATATATTGATGAAAAATGTGTTGTTGATCTTTTTGCATGAGCTGAACCAAAAATTATAAACTTTCATATTAAAGTTCTCCAGAGATTTAATGTCTAAAATCAAAAGCACTATAAAGATGATCTCACTCCAAATTAATCCTGCGACAATGAAGAACATGTAAAGATAATCATAAATCTGAAATAAACAATACTATGCCGGGAAGAGGTGGATAGGTGAACTATCCAAAGAGCAGGGACGAATAGAGGGAAGGGGTGGCGAGTCTGGGAGAACAGGGAAAGAAGCCCCTACGAGACGGGGGACCTGGAGGAAGACGAGAAATGGAGAACAGAGAGGGAGTGGCGGTTATGGCAAAAGCTGGGAGGAAGGTGAGACGCGGAGGACTGGTGGAGGGGGTGGGGGATCAGTAGAGAATATAATGTTTGATGCAAAAGTTAGATCTAGGTAGATATGTGAGAGGATAACGTTTGATGCAATAAACTGGTTGGCACCAAGGATTCTGGTTGTGTGCGTGTGTGTCTATATGCATATGTCTTATCTTAAATTGAACACATGATTTTTGCATTTGGTTTAAATGCAACCGGTAATACTTTTTTGAACTAGCACTTATGTCAAGAAGTAGGATATCAAATGTGGGGGTACGTACATGGACAAGATATGATACTTAATTACTACAAATCAAAATGCTGGCATGATTAATTATCTATAGTACTCAAAAGTGTCAATTTGTTTGATGCAAAATTATTATAATACATTGTAAAACATTCTATGGAAATGCCATGAAAATAAGATATTTTCTGATATTTCTTGTTATAACTATTGTAACATAGGTCGGTTCAAGTCGAGGTGACCGTTGAGGTGCTTCTCGCCGAAAGGTGAGCCGAGACGACTAAGCTGATGGATCATGTCTGAGGCGCGCGTGGCCGACATGCAACGCTGGTTCTAAGCTCCCGAACTGACCTGCAAAGCCCGCCGAGTGGGCTCGGCGGGGAGACACTCCGATGCTCAAATCAGTTGCTAGCCGAACAGAATGGCCTAGCGTGGGGGGAGAATAACGTACATTTGCCAGTAGAATGTCTACCCTTTATATAGTGTTAGGACACGTATGTGCGAGCTGGACGAGCCGCCAATCTCACTGGGAGTTACCGAGATTCCCGCCGGATTGGGAGCCGTTACTTCCCTGTCAAATCACGATGATCGTGGCTGCCACCTGTAGACCTGATTGCCGAGATCGTGGTCTTAATGGCCGTGATTTACGGTCCCGTGATCCTCGGACCTTACCTTATTCGCCTGTTGACCACGTGAAGACCGTTGCGGGGCACGTGAGTATGCCGAGCACCAGGTCGGCCCTGCCTGAGCTTCGGTAGATGGCAGGAGGTGCTTAAAGTCCTGTGAGACGTTGGTCTGTAAATGGGGTGTCGACCAGTGTCCTTAATGAGGTCGGTTGAACCGAGGTCCGTCCTGCAGTAAACACCTTGCCGATTGACTTACGGACTTTCACGAGAGCCTCGGTTGCCAAGTCGGCCTCATCTGAGCTGACGGGGTATCGGCCGAGCTGGGGGCGAGGGTCAGGCAACTCACCCCTGTTGAGTAGTTGCCGCTGATCTTCTACGGTGGTCGCTTTGTGGAGCTAGCCGACCTGCTCGGAAACTACAGTATCACTGGCCCCCTAGGTTCACGTCGGACCGTGAATGTGGGCCGAGGTGAAGCTATTGATCAATATTTGCCCTCCCTTCTGTTTCGGGCTGCGTTCTTCAGATCTCGACTGTCGAACGACTCCAACCATCACGTCGCCTTCTCGACTCCCGTGAACCATGATTGCTTCTTATGTCGATTCTGGAGGTCGGCTTGGACCTTTATGACCTTGAGGCAAGCACCTCCAGAATTTTCTCAGTCGTGAGCTTTGAGTTCAGTTACTAGGTCGGCCTGATGGAGTTCTCGGCCAAGCTAGGAGAAACGCGCCGGGCGGCTCATCCTTGTTTAGTTGCCCCTAATCTTCCACGGTGGTCGGCCGTCTTCGGCGCTAGCCGACCTGTTCTGAAACAATCGTATCACCCTTGGTCCACGTTGGGCCACGAACGCGCGCCGAGGTGAAGCTAAATTTCTCTGCTGGAAACATGTGCCTTGCCACGTGTCTTGGCTGACACGTCTCTTATCAGGACGCCACGCCACTCTGTGGTCAGAAGCCGCCCTATCATAGGGGCACGTCACGACCTTGTCAGAGCCGCCGATCGTCGCATCGCTTGACAAGCCGTCGCCTGTCACTCCATAGGCCGTGCCATTGTACTTTCGCTGCCTCGTCTCCCGAGCACCATCATGGCGCTCCTCGCTGCCTGCGCTGATCAGAATCTGAGGGGTCGGTTCCACGGCCAATCTGGCGGTGACACATGGGCAGATCTTGACCATTTTTCTTGGGAGTTGGCTTTCTACCGTTGGATTCGATTGGCCCCCAGTTCTATAAATACTGGGGTCTGCTGCCGAACGATCGCCCTTGTTCTTGCACGCGAGCATCTACCAGGGGACCTACCGACGTGCCAACGACAGTTGCTCTGATGTCCCTCGCCTGAGCTTCAATCATTCCTGGTCTCCGCTTACTTCCTTTAGAGGTAAGCATGTCTTCGAGTTCTGCGTCTTCCTCCTCTGGTCCTCGTCTCCGCGAGGGCTCATCGTTTGGGGGTTCTCCTTCTGAGAACTCTTCTCACTCAGCAGGGGCGGTTTCCTCTGATGGAACGCTCCACTCTCCTCCGTCTGACGGTGAGCCGTCAGACCATTCTGATGACTGCTTCATTGTTGATCCTGGGACTTACGTTCCCAAAGAGCCTTCCTCTCATACTTCTGGAGCTTGTCGGCCGGCTGACAATGTCGCCGACGCTCAGTGCGAAACTAGTGACGAGACCCTTGTGTGGATGAAAACTCACCCCAGACTAGAGTTTTCGGAGTGTTACTCCATGTATCGCTCGAGTCAGCTCCGTGATCACTACGTAGCAGAGGGTGGAGTTTGTATTTATGCTGAGGCCGTCCGAGCTGGCTTCCGCCTCCCATTGCATCCATTCATTATCCTTCTCCTCTTCAAGTTAGGAGTCGCTCTGTCGCAACTGACCCCTAATTCATGGAGGTCGGTTGTCGGCTTCCTGGAGGATTGCGTGCTTGCTAAGGTCCTTCCGACCACACGTCTTTTCCTTTATTGCTTCTCGGTCAAAGCCTTGGGGACTGGCTGTACTTCGCAGCTCGGTCTGGCCGACAGATCCTTGATCGGATGCCCTCTTCCATTCACAATTGGAAGAGGAACTTTGTTTTCGTCCATAGCCCAACGGGATGGCCGTTCCGACCACCCGGTCGGCCGTGGATATTCGCCACAAAGCATTCCGAGCTCCAAATCTCGTCGAATCTGAGCTCGCGGAGTTTGATTCTTTACAGGTGCTGGATCCACCCGACCTGTTTCAGCTCAATGAGTTGTTCAAATTGATTGCCAAAGCCAACAAAGGTCATTTCTTTCTGATGTTATCTTTTCGTGATTTGCGAGTAACGGATAACCAACTGCTGCTTCTCGAAGTGATGGCCGACAAGGGCAAGTCGTCGGCTGCTCTCGACGTTGGCCAAAGGCGCAATACCTCACTCGCCGACCGAGCAACGGAAAGGTTTGCGGGGCGTGGTAAGAAGAGCGCCACGAGGCCATCGAAGCATTCGAGGGAGGAAACTGAGGACGCAGGTCGGGGGACAAAGCGCCGATCGTCAGATCCTCGTCCGACGTCATCTCAAGGACGATGTGAGCTGTCAGAGCAACCGTCTGCAGACCAGCATGCTGCGAGCCCTCAGCCGTCGTCGGTGCGCACGGAGGAGCTCTTTGCCACTAAATGGGCTCGTCGGGCGACCCCGGCGAGAACGTTGGCTTAGTCCTCGGCCAAGCAAGCCCATGAGATCGTGGAGGAATTCTACGGTTAAGTGCAGACTCAATTGGGCCTAGTCGGGGCCTTGTTCAAGAAAGCCGAGAAGTCTCAAGCGGTGGCCGACCAGCAAGTTCTCGAGGCCACGAACAAGGCAAAAGAGGCCGAGAAGAGGGCTATGACTGTCGAGAAGCTCCTAGATGCGGAGCGGCTAAAGGCGAAGAGAGCCGAGGAGGATGCCGCTCGGATGACCAAGGCGGCCGAGGACCTCAAAGAGGTTATTCGTACAAAGGAAGAGTTGATAGAGGCTGCCAGGGCTCAGAACTCGAGGCTGGCCGAGGAGGAGCACGAAAGGATTATCGCAGAGTACTGCGACTCCGAGGAGCTAAATGAAGAGGTTGACAAGCTCTTCCAGGATGGATACGACCATTGCATCAAGTGCATCCGAAAGCTGCATCCCGAATATGATTTGTTGGGTCTGGAAGATGCCGAGGACGAGGACGCTGGCAAGGCTCGAGACCGAGCCGAAGTCGCCGATGAGGTGCAGGCTGCTACAGCCGAGGTGGTTCTCGGGGCTGATGAGACAGTCGCGACCGTTACTTCTGATCAGGCTGCTATTACCGAGGTTCGAGTCGCTGCGTCTGACGACGTTGTAATAGCTTGAATGCCTTATGTGGCAACTGGCCTTGCAGTGTACCTTTATGTTAATGAAAATGGGAACTTACAACTCTTTTATCATTGCTTGTTTGTCGTTTGGTTCGAACTTATTCGTTACGTCGGACGCTGTATCAGTTTCTGATGATTTCCAAAATGTCTTGTTCGTGTCGTCCACGTTTACTGCGTGTGCTGAATACAGGTCGGACGTTATCTCGGCTTCAAACGAGTGCCTAAGCGACCTTGTTTAGCAAGCATGCCGTTCACGCCCATAGCGTCAAAAGCAACCTCGTGGAGGTCGACAGGTCGAAGTGACCTTGCTTTTGGAATGCTGGAGCGACCTCGCTCAAGAGCTTCATCGGTCGTCATCTTCTCAATTCTTGGAGAGTGCCAAAGCGACCTCGCCCAGAACCACGATGTTCGTTGCCGAAGCGACCTTAATAAATGCTCAGGCGGCCTTGCTGAGAGTAGTTGGAAGGCTGAAGCGATCTTCTTTGAAGGACTCGCTAGGAGGATACATCAATTCCATAGGCGGCTCAGAGCCCGAACCTGACGTCTCGAGGTCGGCTTGAACGTGACCAATTATCGTCAATCCTCGAGGTCGGCTTGGACCTCTGATTATTGACAGTGCATCGTCGAAGTGGGGCTTGGTGCCGAAACGACTTCTAGGATCGCATCGGACGTCGCCTCCTTGATTTAGTTCAAAACATCCTTGTCGATCCCGCACACGTGCGAAAGATCTCGTGTTGAGCTCGGTTAATGGATCGTCCGACGTTACGGCCACGAGCGACCTCGTCGCGAGTAGAAGGTTGGCCTCGCTTTATAGCTCAAATGATACGAGGGCCAAAGCAACCTTGTGGTGGGAGCTCGGAGTGTCGAAGCGACCTCGAGCAAGAACTCGGATTGCTGAGACGAGTGCTGAAGCAACCACGCCTTCAAGAGCTCGGAGTGCCGAAGCGACCTCACACAAGAGCTATGATGTATACGTGTGCCGAAGTGACCATGCCTTCAAGAGCTCGGAGTGCCGAAGTGACCTCGCACAAGAGCTACGATGTA
The DNA here is from genome assembly GCA_014218235.1 of Colocasia esculenta. Classification (NCBI taxonomy): domain Eukaryota; kingdom Viridiplantae; phylum Streptophyta; class Magnoliopsida; order Alismatales; family Araceae; genus Colocasia; species Colocasia esculenta. The sequence continues at coordinate 122,893,735 of CM024762.1, forward strand.
TACGTGTGCCGAAGCGACCACGCCTTCAAGAGCTCGGAGTGCCGAAGCGACCTCGCACAAGAGCTACGATGTATACGTGTGCCGAAGAGACCACGCCTTCAAGAGCTCGGAGTGCCGAAGCGACCTCACACAAGAGCTATGATGTATACGTGTGCCGAAGCGACCACGCCTTCAAGAGTTTTATCGGACGTCATCTTCTCGGTTCCTGGGGAGTGCTGAAGCGACCTCATCTAGAACCACGACATTCATGTTCTTTAACCTGCTTCTTGGGTTGCCATGATCGATTTGAATAACAGGGGTAGACTTAAGATGATAAGGCTACTCGTCTTTCTCATCGTCCTCATGACCGAGGACATCAAACATGTGGTAGCGGCCTCCTGTGTGGAGGGCTTAGGCTTCCCGAGCTGGGGATATGGCTTGTATCAAGAGTCGTAGGCTCGACTTGAGCTTTCCTGTGCAGATGCTTACCGGAACTGGTCGGCCCCCAAGCCGACCACAAATGGAGCTTGTAGGACAACATTCAAACTTGGTTGAGACCGACCAAGTGCCCATGAGATGTCAAGTAATGGTGTGGTGCTGAGTTCCAATTTAGCTTCATGTCTGAGGGCTTTCTCTGCGATCCGATATCTCGTCCTCGTAGCCGAGGTCAGCGTGCTTGCAATATCCAAGGTCGGCAACTAGAGCGGCCAGACCTTTTTTTTTTAGCCGTAACTAGATCTTGCTGTAATCTCTGGTCGGCCTCCATGTCGACCGAGGTAAATGCCTTGGTCGGCCGCCTTACCGATCACAGCTAATGACGAAAGGGCTCTTCGTGGTGCGCACTTGAAGTTCAATTGAGAATAGGGGGAGGGAACCATACTGACCTTTAGTAGTGTTTTCCACACACGGCGCCAATATTACAACTATTTTAACATAGGTCGGCTCAAGCCGAGGTGACCGTTGAGGTGCTTCTCGCCGAAAGGTGAGCCGAGACGACTAAGCCGATGGATCATGTCTGAGGCGCGCTTGGCCGACGTGCGATGCTGGTTCTATGCTCCCGAACTGACCTGCAAAGCCCGCCGAGTGGGCTCGGCGGGGAGACACTCTGATGCTCAAGTCAGTTGCTAGCCGAGCAGAACGGCCTAGCGTGGGGGGAGAATAACGTACATTTGCCAGTGGAATGCCTACCATTTATATAGTGTTAGGACACGTATGTGCGAGCTGGACGAGCCGCCAATCTCGCTGGGAGTTACCGAGATTCTTGCCGGATTGTGAGCCGTTACTTCCCTGTCAAATCGCGATGATCGTGGCTGCCACCTGTAGACCTGATTGCCGAGATCGTGGTTTTAATGGCCATGATTTATGGTCCTGTGATCCTCGGACTTTACCTTATTCGCTTGTTGACCACGTGAAGACCGTTGCGGGGCACGTGAGTATGCCGAGAACTAGGTCGGCCCTGCCTGAGCTTCGGTAGATGGCCGGAGGTGCTTACAGTCCTGCGAAACGTTGGTCTGTAAATGGGGTGTCGGCCAGTGTCCTTAATGAGGTCGGTTGAACCGCGATCCGTCCTGCGGTAGACACCTCGCCGATTGACTTAGACGATTTGTATCTTCAGTCTTACGGACTTTCACAAGAGCCTCGGTCGCCAGGTCGACCTCATCTGAGCTGACGGGATATCGGCCGAGTTGGGGGGCGAGGGTCAGGCAACTCACCCCTGTTGAGCAGTTGCCGCTGATCTTCTACGGTGGTTGGCTCTGTGGGGCTAGCCGACTGCTCGGAAACTACCGTATTATTTCCTAATACTTTTTTCGTGGAAAGAACTAAAACCTTATTTTGATTTTAATTTTTGAGTGCAAGAGATGTTTTCACGATCTGATGTAAACTAACGAATTAATAATAACAGCTTTGAACTAATATATGAAAAATATTACCTCCGGAGATAAATTACTCTCATCTCGGAGATAAAAAAAAATGGAGGGGGACGCGTGGATCCCGGCATAAGTGGGGCCCTCACCTCTCCTTATATCTTGCCGCCCCGGACGGCAAACATTTCCCCAGATATGTATATTTGGCACCCCATCCCACTCGGATTCCACTCACACACCATGGGGATGAGATGGGAGTGGAGTCTTCTAGACGTACCTGCCTAGATAACTTGGTGAAAAATGGTAAGATAACGTTAGAAATTGGTGTTGGACACTTGAAGGCTTTATTATCAGATTTGGCGTCGGATGCCGCCCATAATTTTTGTCGCTTAGCTCATCTATGCACATCCCGGCTCCAAACATATCCCAATACGAAACAATTCTACATCTTTTCTTTCATTTCTCTTGATGAAATATATAGGTACAAGAGTAGATAACCTCCTCCCATCGGATTCCACTTGCTCGGCGCCCCCATCTCTCGTCCTTCTTATCCGAGTTTTCTTCCGCCTCTACCCACCTCTTGCCTGCCCATTGGTTTATCCACAGAGTTAACACGACAGCCCGCGTCAGACCCCCACCACTTTCTCTTACAAACCACCCAATCATCCCGGCCACCACCCATTGGGACAGATTTGGTGATCGACCTTGACAATATGTCTCTCTGTTAAATGATAACTGTACTGTTTATTTGTATTGATATGTGCCAATTAAAAATAAGATGATAATTGGTTCTCATGATCAAAATGGTAAAGTATTAGATAGACATAGAGCAAAATATTTCATATTTTATCTTATGAAACTGTGCCGCATCTTATGCTTTGTCGTTTAATAAAGGTCAGCAATAACAAGATTGAACAAATTATATCACATTTATGAGAAATATTTAGTGCAAGACCATTCTTGCAATAAAAGTGAGTTGAATTACAACAAATTAATTATATTAGTTAGTGTAAAGGTCAAAAAATATTCATCAAACTCTCACCATTCGATCTCTATATGATTCTTAAATTTGTTGAAGTGAGACATGCCACTTGCACCTATTGTCAACATGAATGATCAAAGAGGTTTAAGAGTCATATTGTAGCGACTCTAGATATTTATGTCCAATAAAATTTTATATCTAAGTTCACCGCTCGCGATCGGACTGAAATCTCACAAGGGATACCACACACAAGTGTTCAGAAAAAATATAAAAGACAATCACAAAAATATAGTATGCAAGAAAGTACATATATTTATACTCATTTATTACAATTTACATTATCCTAATACATTATTACATGTCCAAAAGAAAAGTACAACTATCTGGGGCATATCTCGAGGGAGCAAAGCTCACACCACTACAACAACGATTCAACTGCTATTGATACAAGTCTGCCACAACGCTACCGCACACCAAAGTCATGGCTAACACCTGAAAACGAACTGTAAAGGAGTGAGCCTCAACCAATCACAGACTCAGCAAAGACCTCCCAAAAACACACCAACAAACCACAACACAAGAATCGAGACTTCAACCCCAAAAGATCTCACTGGCACAACTAACAGGAGAACTACTGAAGTAGAACTTGCTAGCAATTAACATAAATAAATTACATTAAATAGAAACACACCAGCTAACACAACTCACATAAACTAAAGGAAACAACAAGACTAGTACAAAGGCACTAGTTCACCACAACAACTGAAACCACCATGCCACGAACCGTTTAAGCCCACCACTAATAAGCGGTTGACAACAAGGAGTCAATCCCCCACAATAAACCACAAGTAAAGCATAGGCCATACATGCTAACCCCCAACGAAGGGGAAAATGACTGACTACAAGGAACCAGTCCACCATACAACCCACGATACTAAACACAACGGAGAATTACCCACAAAGAATAAAAATACCACAAGTAGAGAGTTACACAACGCACCCTCCATGGAGCATAGCTCCACCACACAACCTAAAACACTAGCATGCAACGTGCCACAACAACCATCAACCCACGAAGGGAATAGGTACCTAAAACCACAAGGTACCACAACCAAACCATAATCGCTGTAAAGCTCGAGTTGGAAGGAACGATGCCACCACACAGGTGCAGACTATTAGTTCATGACGCCAGTATCCAACTCGGATAACACAACACGAGAACTACCTCTCAATCTCACAGTCAAGGATGAAAGGTCCAACTGCGGCTCCACAACCACACTGCAAAGGTCAACAAACTGTGGAGACCAACTAACACCACACCTGCAGACTACACACAACTGCAGGCCCATGTCTGGCACATTCAAAGACTTTGGCCTGAGCTCTCTAAAGTGAGACACTGGAAACACAGGACTAGCTGGGGCCCAGTACGTCTACTAGTTTATGTACCCACAACCACGAGTGCGCTACAAGTGACCAAGTACACCCACAACACACAAGTCGCTTCCTCTCTGCCATCTTTCCCTCAGCTAGATGTACAACTCAAAACAGGAGTGAGGGTATCCAAGAAGACGACACAGACCTCGACGGTATACACAGTACTGGGACAAACCCTGAGCAATAACGTGCATGGCTCACAAAAAACCTGAGATACCTGATTGGAGAGACATTTCGGAATAGGCGAAGGACCATCAACCTCAGCAACACACAAGCCACATTGAACACTTAACGCACTATTGAACTTATATTCATAAACCACAACATTTACATGCTAACATGCTTGTCATTGATCAATACATGACCTCCATAGCAACCACACACCACTATACACATAAACCACATAACCTTAATATAATGACAGCTTAACATGATTACACAATTACTATAATTAACACAACTCACTAACTAGTCATGCATCAAATCATTAATCTAATATCATGCTTTACTATTGTTAACCACACTTAAATATCTACAATTCACATTAAATCACTAGGGCTAGGCCCACACAAGACCATCACTGCCCAACCAACACAAACACACCTCAGAAGTTGAAACGTGATAGACACAGATGTCACCTTTTAGATCGCGACGACCCCACCAGTCAAGTCAACAAGTTGACTGCGATAGGGCCCAAAGTCACGACATAAACAAGACGGCCCGACACGTTGCCTCTACACCAATCGGTAGAGTCGGAGTGTAAATCGCGACAAACCACATCGTTGCATTTACACAATCGGTAACAACTCAACAATCAGAAGAGAAACGAGACAGACTATCCATCGCGTTCTCACCAAAATGCGATGGTTCAAACTGTCACCTTATTAGGCAAACGGTTGAACCCCCATCTCTTCCCAGAAAATAGATCCACAAGCCATTTAAACTACCATTTCATTCATTAAAATCTAAGATACACTACCATACACTGCCATAGCATGATTTGCTAACTCCAAAACATGTAAATTAAATAAAAACACCAAGGAAGTCTCCCTACCAACTAGAAGACCACGCAAAATGCGAGGAATGCCACACTGTGGGCCAGTCCACACTTCGGATGCCCTCCTCACGTGGAAACCGTGCCGAACATACCTCCAGCAAGCCGAAAACCCCAAGAACCACCGCACAGTAGCTCCCCACGGCCGGACAGAGCCACATCTGCTTTGTCTAGCCCGAAACAGAGCAATAAATGTCATAGTTAAAATCGCGACGTAGGCAGACATCGCGTTTAACATGCATTAAACGTGACAGACCAAACCGTCGCCAAATGCGCCGTGAACCGGAAAGGCAGTTCGGTCAATCGTGACGTAGATAGTCGTCGTGTTCAAAATGTGACGACATATTCCATCGCCTTCCTCACCAGAAAACCAGCAGGCTAAATGGGCTAACACCTAAGGCCCACAACATCCACACAACATCCGAAAGTCACAACCAAGACTCAATGACCCCACATTGCATGAGCACCTCACCAAAACCATTAAACACAGATCCGAGTGATCACGACGTTACACATCTCAAGAGAAAATTCTTTGACGCTCAACTCATGGAACAAAAGTGAAAGTGGTCGAAAGTGACCTTGGGTGCTATTGTGTGCTTATGTGAAAGTTTAAAGTTTCTAACATACTCGTCCTCTTTTAAAAATGTGTTGGGAGCCCCTATATTTGTTGCCCATCCTATGGCCATTGAAGGTTGTTAGGAACACATGTTGGATCGACATGTTCTCAGGCAGGGAATGGAACATTGCCTCACTTTGCGATGCACAGTAAAAGACATGTAGCCGACACAAGCCTTCTAAGAAGAGAGGGTGTGCTAGAGAGGTAGAGAGGCCACATCTCCTTACAAGATAGGGGCATATCAAGAAACTGATGAGGCCTTGTCCTATTGCTGCATGGCCATGCTTGGCCACGAGTGTGGTCGTGCCATTAACACTGAAATGGTGGGTCTTATTGAGACTTGAAGGGTCGAAAAGACTCGACATTGATAGATGGAAAGTTGTCCATGATCAATCGGTCAGAGGGCCAATTCCACCTACTCTGAGTAGGATGTCAATGGCCTTGAAGGGTCGAGAAAAGTGGACTGTCGTGAGTCAAGTCTATGCCCTTTCTTTCGCATGGGCTACCATTAAAGAGCAGAGTGACAGCTAAATTAGATGTAGCCTTTGTCCTTTCATGTTGGTGGATCAAATGAGTGGGTCTTCACACCATGGCTGGCCATGGCGAAGCGAATTGGCCTAGTTCAAGCATATCACAATAGATCAAGATCAAAATCGGACTCGCAATGCACTCGATTCGGTTCGATTCGCATGTATATATAATAAATATATATTACATATATATGTATATGTAAGACATATATGTATGGATATATATAAGATATGTATGTCAGATATGATTCACATGGGATGATATGAAACTCATATCTTATTTATATTTTATATTATTTAAGTACATATTATAACTTATTATTTCATTTACTTAAAATATTATATGTAAATAAGAAATTATCTTTCATTTGAATCTAATAAAATATCAAAAAATATATTTCTATCAATAAAAAGTTAATTCTCTCATTTAAAAAGAAAATTATGATTTTAATAAATCTATCAAAATAATTAAATAAATTTTTTATAATTTGATATATCTAAAAATTTTATAATTTAAATAAGTTTAAAAATATTTAAAAAATGTAAAACCCACCTACGGGCATTGCAGCTGGGAACCCGCCCGATTTGTCACGAGATTGCGCCGATTTATCCCAAGAAATCCCGAGGACCGTGTCGTGTCGTAAGAGAGAACAGACAGGCGAAGGAAACCCGTGGGTTGAGCTCCTCTCCTATCCGCGTGCGCGCAGATCCTGTCCTCAGATCTCGAAACGTGTCGGCACTCGACGGCCGAGATAGAACCGCCCGGCCGCCAGAACGACGGGACTATATCCCTTCTTCCGTTGGGTCTTTGGTCCCATGCGGTGAAGGGTTGCTTATCCTGATCTACACATTTAAATCCACTTTAATCTCAAATCTTTTTTTTTTTAATTTTCCATCCCCCGCCCGCGCGCGCGAAATGGCGAGCGTGCGGTGGGCAGGAGAGATGAACGGGCAACTGCCCGGGGCAGCCTCGCCTCTCTATATAAATACGAACGCCCGGCTGGTGAAAATGCAATTTGCCACTCCACTTATCTGAAATTTGCCAGTTGGTTTCTTTTTTCCTGCTTCTGCTCTTCCTCTATTTTCTTCTTTCTTTTTTTCCTTTGTCTTTCAGTAATTTTTGACTTTGGAAACCGAATTGGAGGAAAAAAAAAAATCTTACTTCGGACAAGTCGAAGAAGGAGCAGTTCCTGCCGATCCTCCTATCCGAGGCTTTGCTGATTTCGTCGCAGGTAAGCTCTATCGACTTATTCTGCTCAGTGGTGTTTCTCTGCTTGTTATTCTTGCTTTCGTTTTTTGATTCTTCATTACGTCTTTGCCGGGGGTGTTTCCTCTGTTTTTGCGATCGTCGCTGTTACTTGCGTCCTGTCACCTCTGTTTCTCCAAGAAATTTGAAGTTGGAGCGAGGCCATGCTGCTGATCCCTGTGATCTGCTCCACGGATTAATCCGGATGATGCCGATCCGTGGCCGGAGTCCCTATTGGTTCTCTTCTTAAGCGGATGACAGAAATCGGAGGATGGGGAGGGGTCTCGTGTTATTTGGAGGACATTGTTTTCGCTTACTTCGATTTTGTTTTCCTCCATTTATATTTTCGTCTGTTTTTTTTAGTGATTTATGTTTAACTGCAGTTGTTAGTTAGTACTTACACGAATTGGGAAATGGAAAGATCGTGGTTTAAATGGTTTGAATTCACTCGCTGATGCTGTCAGTTTAAGAGCTTCGAATTGTTTACAGTTTTATAGTTGGAGCTTTATTCATGGGTGTTTCCTTTTTGTGTTACCAGTAGGTCTGTTAGATTAGAGGGCATGGCCTCCACCTTCATCGCCGCCACCGGCAAGGACCACACCCGCCCAAACCAGATATCGCCGCAGAACAGCTTTAAGAAGGGATGTTCTGCCAACCCCCAGCCGCCTTCCCCCTCGTGCACCCAGGGGCATGACCATCCGGGCGGAGGGGGGCTGCCCAAGTGTGTCTGCGCCCCCGCAACCCACGCCGGTTCCTTCAAGTGCAGGCTGCACAGGGTAAACTCCCACGGTCATTCCACTCCCACGACGCCTCCGTCCTCAAGCTCAGCCTTGCCCACCGGGACCATCGAGGCCCAGTAGCTGGATAATGCTTTTAGTAGCAGTTTTAGGAGTATGAGATCATGTTATGGAAAGAAGTAAGGAGGAAAGGAAAATATTGGCGTGAGATCATGATGTCCTGTTTTCCAAGAAAGAGCAAGCGAGAGAAAAAGAAGAGAATGAAATGACGAAGTGAAGAGAACAAGAGAGGAAGCTATCTATGTTCGAGGACCATCAATGTACCGTCCCCATCGTCCCGTCTTCCTATTCCCTTTATTATTATCTATCCCATCTGGTTGCGCCTAGCTCTACTATTTTTCTCTTACATTTGTCAGAAGTATTTTGTTGCTGAGTGATGTAATTAATTGTCAAGAATGTGGATGCAACATGACTTTCAAGGATGAAAGAATGTTGAGTGAGATTTTTGCCCAATAATGTCCATGTGCTTCTCCTTCCCTTCATGGCAGCACCTAATGCACTTTCAAATGGTATTTGACACGAGTGGATGTATGAGTCGATGTAAATCGCATTGGAGTTTGTCTACTGTTTAACAAGAAAAGCATGTGGTTGGCTAGTTCAAAACAAAATCGATTCCAAGGAGATTTTGTTGGCCATGACACTCTTACCATATTTAGCAGCGAATTTGTATAAATGGTTGCAAGACATGTTCTGATGCATGTGTTGATACTCCTCCAGGATGTCTTTAGTGAAGTCAGCATGCGGTTGGCTACTTCCTACCTGTTTGCGTGTTAATTTCAGGTGGTCACATTGTAATCTTTGCGGCCCATTCATGACATTTTCATTCATTTGGGCAGTCAAAACCAAATGCATGGAACGTGTTGTAAGTTCATCTTGCCTTTCATTTTCCTTTGTTTAATCTACAATGATGTCAATGAATTTGCTCCTTTTTTTAACTTTTGTAACTAGCTTATAGATTCAATTTGCTATAAATTTCTGTTTTTGTTATGTCTATGCATCTTGGTGTTGTATGATTTGCTTGCTGCAGGTTTCAGATTCTCGAATGGATATGTCAGTATGCTAACATCAAATAGCATGCTGTAATCCTAAAAGGTTCTTTGCAGATCTGGAAGTATTGTGGGTTTACCTGCGTGTCCAACTATTCTTTAGGAGACGCCCATACAGAAATCATCCTTTGTTTCTGTGCTAAGAAAGGTTTTATGTTCCTGGCTTTTGTCAAGGATTGGTTGCAGTAAAAAGTAAACTAGACGCAGAGGACAACATGTTATCCCTGAAGAAAATACTGTTGACTACCTCACAATCTGTTTCTAAGTTGGCATTCCATACGAGTACTAAGGTTTTGACTCTACATTAGTGAGTTTGCCTTCTGCTCTTGTTGGGATGGAAATTCATGTGGGCTGTTTTTTAGACAAGGTAGAAATGATGTGAAAGGGGAAGTGGCATTCACGTTCTTACCAAATACGTGGCTGAGATCCACTTGGTTTTACTATGCTTCGTAGGAATTCAGTGGCGCAAGATTTATCTCCCAAATTATGTGAAGAAGCGTGAACAAGTGATGGAACAAAATTCCCCTTTTCCTGCCACAGGGATATTTAACCTGGTTGATTGTGAATTTTCAGTTGTGCAAGCTAAACAACATCTCGTAGACTAGCACTTGACCAGATGTTATAAAACTTGAGATTGTCTGCCTTCCCTGAACAGCTCATTGTCTTGTCTGCCTTAGAATGTACCATCAATAGTTATAACTTTATGTCAAAGCTTCTGGTGGTGCTGACCCTCTTGCCCTCTATTGTCCGTCACCTGCTGCGCAGCGGCCGGCTGACGAAGTTGCCTTCGTATCATGAACCTTAGGCTAGTTCTCCTTTGAGTGCTGTGGCGCTGGTGTGGACCATAACTACTGCTAACGAACCCTTGGCAGGAGCTGCATTTGAATGTGAATCTTGCTTTATTAGTGCTTTGGAGGTAGCTGTTGGCTTGAGCAATAGTCAATGTTCTTGCCAACTTGCTAAGCATTTGGAACATGCGCGACACAAATAGCATGTTTTCACCTTTCATCCATTCCTTCATTTTCTCGTCGGAAAACAAGATTCGATGGAACATCAATGTGTTTCGGTCTTTTTTCCTTCTTTTCTGATTCTTCCTCTCATTGTCTTCTCTTCTTCCAGCAGGTGTGGGCAGGACCTCTCCAACATGCCTGCTGTTAATAGGAGAAATGCTACAAGATTTTACGGAAGAGAAATCCAAACCTGGCAGGAAGCAGTGTTACAATTACCAGCATGAACGATGAATCCGTGATCTCCTCGCAATAGAATGGGATGTTCCTGGCCTCCCATTTTGTGTACGAGTTAAGCAAGCAAAAGAATCCCTTCCGACAGCGGTTCTCATGGATCTAACATCTCATCGGCAACATATTTCGCTTCTTCGAAAGTGGCTGCTTGCTGGTCATCGTGGTTGCGCAAAGAATCAATAGCTTTTGTACGGGGAGCCTGCAGATCCCGTACGAGAAATCACGGCCTTAAACTTACCGTGAAACCCTGCTAAACCTCTTGTATTTCCTCTTCGAGGAATACTTGCACTTGCACTTTCCCCTTCTCGTCTTGTATGTTTCATTATGCATAATTTCTGTGTATGTATCCCGCAAGCCTTCTGTATTTGTATTGAGAAACTATTTTGCGCTTGTCAAATTATCCTGTGAAAAAGGAACTTGGAGATCAAATTAAAATTTTGCATTTTTTGTTTCAAAGTTTGAAAGGACCTGGAGAAAATACAGTCATTTTGGTTGCTTAATTTTGGTGCAGCAAGTCCACATAAATTATGATCATCATTAGTGTGGTGCTATTTATCTAGGGTTGGGGTTATGGGGGCACGTTTCATATCTAGGGGGCAAAAAAAAGCGGCAAAATGATCCTCCAAATTTCCTTATGTTCATTGAAATCACCAATCGGTAGCCAATCATCCAAATGATGGATGGTAAGCCGCGCAAACAAATTGGTATATCCGATGAGTAACTTGCAGTCGAATGATATTTGAACTCTTTACCTGTTTCATAAATAAACTAGCGAAATACCAAACACAGTTTTTGTACCCAAAATTAAGCACGGATCGAGTTTTAACTCTATCCAAATTGTTTGTATTTATGAATGTGTCCGTTTGAACCTCTTTTTTTTTTTTTTTTTTCAAATCTTACATTGTAAATTCATTACTACTATCGCTCGCTTTATTTGTTGCACATCCATTGCGGATGGGTCGGCAGACTCTCGTAGGTAGGCCTCAACCACATGACTGATACTACCCGTCCGTGAACGGACATGCAGTGCATGATCACCCATTTATAAACTACTAGAATTTAAAATGCATTCCATGGTCCGGGTTGAAACTTTGTTTGACAAATGAGCCTCCTCGAACTAAACATACTCCAAGCAAAATACTATTCAGCTTTCCTTAGCTCCGCTTTTTCGCAGCCCTAGTAAAGGCTTGGCCTTGGGGTGGAGAGAGGCAAACACTTTTTGAGGTACGGAGGGCTACAAAAATAGGAATAAATTAATAGCCTCTGGGTGCGTGAGAGAGAGAGAGAGTATGTTAAAATGGTGAAAATTTTTGAAGCATTAGGACCCATATATAACATTGTGATTACGAAGATAAACACAGAATACGACTAGATGACGAACCAACTGGTAAACCTACGATAATTTACCACCATGTGCGGATGAAACCAATGCTAATACATCTAGTTCTGCATCTGCGGGCAGAACAATTTGGTTTACGTTGCTGTAAATAGAGTAACCAAATGTGATTCAGGTGATAAGCCAGCCCTGTGCAACCGAGCAGTTCAAACGTTTGTTCCCACCCACCACTAGATGACTGAACCATCCCGGATTAAATAGACTTGAAAAAGTGTTTATGGTGTGCATCCAAACAGCCCCTAAAAATAAATGAGACTCACTACGACAAATTCGCTGTTCCAGAAAGAAGTATTATCTAGATTATGACTTAGCAAACAACAGGGGAAAGAGGTACTTATTGCACTTGTTAGAGGTGATATGATGTGCCCATCCAATAGGAGTACAAACAAGCGCAATAAATATTTCTCCAAGAAAAATTGGTGAGCCATCTATACGGTTCTTGAACGTCCAATAATAATAAAAAAAAATTCTATACCTGACTTCCTGCCAATATTCTCACAGCCAGCAGTCCTCACATAACCGTAGAACTTAAGCTTCAGTCATCACCTGTGCACGAAGTTTCCTACTTTTTTTCTTCTCTCCCCTCAATATTGCTTCTGCAAAAGAATCCACAATGCTTCCTTCTCGACTATCAATAAGTTACACATACATTTTTAGCAGATCTATGTATACATATAAAGCAGCTCAGAGAATTATTTGAGCTTATTTTTAGTCCTAACATTTGGAATCAGATGATGTTCCAGCTTACCAGCTGACCTCCAAAGTTCTTTCTGCTAAAGTTCCCAAATCCCAACATAACAAATGAAGTAGAAATGTCCACCATTTTATTGCTTTTCACAGGATTTCGGATTTGTAAAGCTGAAAGACACCAACAATGTGAAAGAAGGGTACGGTTTAATGTTTATAATTGTGGCATTTGCGCTAGTCATGGAGCAAACAAAAGTAAATTGTTGTTGCTTTTGTCACATAATGGTGTGGAGTATAGCAGCTGAATTATGCAAAAGAAATGTAAAGACACCGGATCATAATCCTAAATTAGAAACCAGGACTTTCTACATGAACAAGCACAAATAGTTAGACAACCTATACTTTCCACTCGAATTAGACATGTGAAGGCAAAGAATGAACTCAAGAATAAATATAACAAGGAAAGAATAGATAAAAATCATATGTCATCTCAACTGTGTCCTCCGTATCCATTCTAGAATGTGAGAACAATCTTCTTCCCTAGCAAAGACTTTATTCTGAGGACGATAGGATTTTAGTTCATAACTTTCCCGGCGGTCAGATACATCCCTTTTCATTCTAAGGGACCTGGGCACCATCAGATTTCCAGATGAGTCTTTGTATGAATCGTAAATAAAGCTGAGTACTTCTTCCAAAGGCCTTGAAGCATCAAGCCACTCGTAGAGATACTCATTGCGGAACCATGTAATCTGCCTCTTTGCAAAATTCCTAGAAGCCTTCTGAAACTCAGATAGAAAAGCATAGAAGTCCCCTGGAGAACACTGGCCTCCAATGTGCCTACAATGGAGAAGGTACTCCATAGCTTGTCGATACCCAATTGCACGAGTAGCAGAGCTAGCATTTGGAAGTAGACCTATGTCAAGAAGCCATGAGGCTTCTGATAGGATTCCTGGGCTTCCCATGAGCATTTCCTCACATCTGACATCAATATATCTGTAGAGATCCACTCGTGGGCTTGAGAGGAAAAAACAGGTAAAGTCATAGTCCAGATCTCGTGAGGCATCATCTCCAAGGCCATCAGTCATTTGGTTTGACAGTTTTGATTCCATCTGTTGTTTAAAAGAATCATATGGTATGGCAAAAGAAGATGGAGGTGATCCAGTAGACTTTATGATCTCCAGACTACGCCTCAATCTATACCAATCATTGGTGGCCAAAGAACGAGCTCTAGTGTCGCCAGCTTCTGCTACCAGTTCAACCGCTGCATCCCATTGCCCAGTCCTTTCCAAGTGCAAGAGCTCTGAGTGTGCTTCTCCAGATATCTGCTTGGTTGCTACTGGAACATCAGGTTTCCCATAGATGTACCACCGCAGATACAATCCTGTCCCTCCAACAACAATGGGCACTCGTTGACGTCCAAGAATCTCATCAGTGGCCTTTCTTGCATCCTCAAAGAACTGTCCAACAGAGTATTCGTCTGACGGATCTAGGATGTCAATCAAGTGATGGGTTACTTCTTTCCTGTCATCAGTTGAAGGCTTTGCAGACCCAATGTCAAGTCCACGGTAAACCTGCACAGAATCAGCACTTACGATTTCCCCATCAACTCTCTTGGCCAGCTCCAAAGCAAGCTTGCTCTTTCCAGCTCCAGTTGGCCCAGAGATTACGATGACCCTATTTCTCTTCTCCTCGGCATTAGAGCAGGATATTACTGGCCTCCTCTGGCAGTGGCACGTCAGAGAGAGCATGGGCTTCCTCCTCTTGACATTAGAATGAAATAGTGTCAATCTAGTGCTCGATGCAAATCTAAAGCTCCATGTACTAAGCCCAACAGCACCACTCATCAAGGGGTAACCTGCCGACAAATATCAGCACATGAAATCAGTATAAATTCCTAGTTCCAAAGCCGCTTAAAAGATAAAACTGCCTCAAGATCTTCAATTTTAGAACGTGGGCTTTATACCCCTGGCGACAGAAAGCATAGTTTAGGCAACGCCTAGATAGAGAAGGGAGAGTGGGTAAGTTCTTGTATTGGCATTACAACAAACAGATTGCCAACAGTGTAGCAGGTGTCTGTTTGAGAAGGAGAAGTCATGAAGCTGCGAGGTAAGAGACAGATAGACAGTATGCTTTCTATCGCTTCCTCTATGTTTCTGTAGCCGACATGCCGCGGAGGATAAATTAGATGCTTACAACCATCAAAATAGTATGTCAGTAGGCATCATGCCCACGACAGAACAACCTCGAATGAGAACCAAAAACAGTAACTTTTGTGCGGAAAGACTGCACCTCTCACAATAGTTCAGACGTTCCTGGCTCTCAACTGCCTGAAACCTGGGGAAAGAAATTGGAAAGACCGAGAAACAGAGAAGCGGCTTTTGCATACGGGGTGGCGAGCCAACTCCCCAAATCTTCAGTCGAGACCCACAAACTAATGAGCCCACCCACAACCACATAACACACACACACACACCCGTCATCCTCTCTCGAGTTCAAAGAGCCCTCCTTTGTGTCTGGATAATAATAATAATAAGAACATATCTGCTGGCAAGAACAGTGACAAGACGAGAATGGCAATAACAGTGAAGGCAAACCTGCAGCGAGAAGAGGGAGTGAGAGACCCATCTGGAAGGGAAGAGACGGCAGAAGAGTGTATGGATGAAATCTGAGAACGAAGCTGGACTGACTGAGGAGCCCAGAAAACGCGAGCAAGTGAAGACGACACATCAATCCGAAGTGGCGCTGCCCTCGTTGGTTCTTTTCCTTTGCACAAATACCTCCTAAACTCCGACATCTATTTTTGGGCCTCCTTGTCGTCCATTCTCGTGAAATCATCTTTACTTAATTTCAAGAATGAAAGGTTCAGCGGAAAGAGAACACCATCTTTTTTGCAGCATATTAGTTATTACATACGATCTCATATTTGTTATATTTTGGTGGTGGTTGTTTGGATCATATTTTAATGGCTATTTACTATAATTATATATATATATATATATTTGTATCTAATTATTGTCATAATTTTATCCTGCTATACACACTGTATTTCTAACAATCTATCCCACTTTCATAGGTTAGACAGTTAAATTATAATCTTATCCTATCATATACAAGATGATTAACTCGTGATGTACTCCGTCTACCACAGCGGAACGCTTTTGAAATCTCCTCGTGTCTTCTGACTTTTAAAATACATAATGCAAGGAACAAGCAAGGAGGACTTTCCAAGTGGACGCCAAAGATGATTTATGTGGCCAATTTAGTTCCCATCTTTTTGCTATCCGTTCAAAATGAGATTGGTTTATGTGGGTCATCCGTGTGTCCCCACACCTTTTTTCACATTTTAAACTTATCCCTAATACAAATCCTATTGTCGCTTTTTAAAACTATGTCAGAGTAGTACCAACTCATGAATTGCCTTGCTTCCCCAAGTCATGTGTACGTGCAATGAAGTTTAGAGCATAGATCCATACGACTTTACGAAGATTAAAAGAGAATACACTTTTCTAGGCAAGATAGTGTATCAAATTCATTGAATTGCATCTTTTAATACTAGTTTGGCCTTCAGTGTACAAAAGGCACGTACTGTCTAATCCCTAACCTAAAATTGAAGTAAAAGCAGATTATGTTGCTAGATAAGACTGAAAGTTGAAACAAACAACACAAATCAGATGTGTAGAGAGCGCGCGAGAGAAAGAGAGTTATTTCTCTAAAGAGGTTTGATCAATAAACTTTAAAGAGAAAACATGACAACAATCCTTTGATCCTTGAGAACTAAGAATACATAAACAAGAGTTTTCCACACACCCTAAAAGGAAAACCATAAAAACGCTCCAGGAAGATAATTCAGAAACTGCTGAAGGTTGACAGAGAGGTACTATGTAAACGTAATTAATACTATTCTTTATGGAGAAAATTGGGGAAAATTTTTGAGACATTTCTTAGAAACCATCTTAGGTAGACCAATAGGAGCTTCCTCTTGCAACTAAAACGTATGTATTTCTCATATTTAAAATGTTGTAGGGTCTACCCCACTTGTGTTTAGGACAGACATAAGGTGGATAACTATGCAAGTGCAACAAGTTTTGCCCAACACTATGATAGTAGTAGCAGGAATGGTGGAGGCCTTTATTATTTCTCATTCAACGATCAAGCATACCTTAGAATTTTCAGCCATGAAAACCCAACATCTCTCTAGTTATTTCATGGAAATATTGAAAAAAGTCATAAGAAATGAGAAATCTACTGCAACATAGTGACCAGGGGGAGAGAGAGGGAGAGAGAGGGCATATGTCATTGACATAGGTCACTCCGCCAGTATGGGAGCCCTCTGCCATCGTTGATGAGGAGGGTGTGCAACGCCGCCATAGAGCATGAGGACGGCTGGGTGGGGAAAAATCCTAAAGGCGGAATGGTCAATTGGGCACTCAGGCGGGGGGCCACAAGGGAAGGGGTCCCACTGGATCGAATGGTGCTCCAGAATAGGAAGGTCTTGGGATCAAGAAGGGTTGCCTCGGATATGGGTGTATGGTCTATTTCAGGTCAACAAAAACTGTCTACTCTCCCTAGATACATGGAAACGGGGCCCGCAGATGTTACATCAACACCCCCGCACAGACATATGTCTAGGGCAGATAATTATCTATCTCAAAGTGGATGCAAAGTCTCTCTCTTTCGGGTCATAATATGACTTGAATCCAGTTTGATTTTTGGAATGTTGACTAAGTTTTCAAATTTCTAGATCCATTGACACTTATAAATTAACAAATAACTAATTAAATGTGACATACAATTTATATTGAAAATAAATTTGACGTGTGAAAAAAAGAGTTGGACCTGTGGGCCCCTCACACAGGCCAATCTCGTGTTCAATAAATAACAATAATTTCTCACAATGTTTTTATATTATGTATCAATCTGTGGCTTTTATGCCGAAGTATCCGTAATATGTCCAAATAGTTGAAATTATACTTGAGTTAAAATGATGTAATTCCCCTTGAGAAGGCATAGGTGGACTTTGAGAATCAAATTCTTGCCCGTTCAAACATTTCTCTTTTCCTTTCAGCTTGTGACGTTCCAAGTAGTTGTTTCCTACACCCAGCAAGGAAGTTTTACGTAGTAATCATGGCAAAACAATAGTGCAATCATATATCATCCTTCCGAATCATGCAAAGACAAGGGGGAAACCAAGAACGGGTTGTTTCTCTCCAGATACTTCTTCCATATGTTACCAGCTGAAGCGTGTAGTTACACATGACATAGAGGAGACATCGGCTGATGAATGAGTTGATTATTTACATCACTAATTAATGGAAGACGTTTCTGTATTACATACAAAACATTCACAGCATACGGGCAAAAAATTGGCTTCGGGCTGTTTGCCAAAAAAAGGCAAAAAACTTTTACATGATAACGTCAATTGAAGAAGGTACAAGGGCCAGTATGAATGTCCTCTCCATGACGGAAGATTAATGACCGCACTTCATTCTTCAAGCATCATGCAGAATACTACATACAGAATTTGCACTCAAGGGAGCCTAATTGCTGTAACGGTGACATTTGAAATCTTGCCGCATGATCAAAATTGACCTGCTTGGCAACAAGACAACGAATTTGGTGGTCAAAATGCAAAAACCTTGGAAGATGTCCTGAATGGCATCGTGTGGATGATTTCCAATCCTGGTTATCTTATTTGTGAACCAAATCTGGTGTATTAGCTAACTGTGTCAGCCGCTGAATTCCAAGACCAGAGCGTAATGAGAGCCTCCAATGTACATTCACGTTACAAAGCAGTTAGCAATCAGTGGATCCTCAGTTCATCAGATCTGCTTAAAAAGTTGGGAATCACGTAGGATGTGATGCATTTCGGTGGGTATCCGCAAAATCTCTAATGATACGCTTTAAAGTTCTACCACCTTTCCCTTGCATGTGACCATGGTCATCTTTCCCAGGGACGGATGTCTTGCTTGTTATGTAATCTGAGGCTGCCGTTGCAAGGGCTTTCATCCACAGTGGCACCAAAGTTTCTGCTTCTCCACTCTTCAAGTACTCAGTAGGCAGAGTTTGAACCTGATTAATGAGACAAAGCATTTAACATCAACAACACATGGATATAGGCTATGACAAACCTTACATATTCATTGTAAGATAATAAGAACATGGTCAAGTATGTGTACATTTAAAGGCTTATCCATGTTAATAACAATCTACGAAGGGGGATGAAAATTCCACCATGCAGCTTTTACTAGTGCTTTACCAGCATAGCCACACCAAATCCAAGGAATCAACCCTCATGAGGACAATGTCATTTAGCCCCAAAATAACTTGTTTCCAAGAGCTTACGCAGTTGCTCTCAGTTGTGGATTTCTTACCTACAGCAATCCAAAGTTTTCAAGTTCTCTGTTAACAAGACCACAGACACTCCAGACAGACCATTTCAGTGCACACTAGGAGTATGATCAACCCCATGAAAAATCGTTAATGTAAATGGTTCATGATTTTCTCAGCTTATCATCTTGAAACTGCAAAAAACGTGTATAACATAACCTTCTTCGTCCTTGGATATGGATTGTCTTCCTGCTCCGTTAAACAGCTACTTTCTACTCCCATACTCTGGACCTACATCCTACATTGCACCACCACCACATGTTCTAATTGGCTTGTATGCTCCAATAAACATATTTGCTATATTCTTCTAGATCATAATGCTACATTAAGGGAATACACAGTCAAATAAAAATATCAGCTGTCAAGATGTAGAAATAGATTTGGAGTTACTTGTCTAGGAAACTAATGACAAGCATTTTTTTTATTGGATAATATAAATAATAGTGATGTTTGCACAGAGGAAAACAATGAAAAAATGGAAAGACCAAAGAAATATTCAACTACAAGAGGATATATTGGTCATCAAAATGGAGGGAAGAAGGTGGAAGCTGACCATTGAAACTAGCCATCTATGAAGAGATTCCCAACATAGGAGAGCTTTCCAAGTGGTTTGTTCACAGAGACTGCAAACTGCTGCCAACTGTTGCAATATTGTTGCAGATTTGTGAACCTATGCAGAAATTGAGATGATATCACCAAACTTAAACCAAAATATAAACTGAACACATGAAAGACACAGATAAAGGATAGTTGTGTGTGTAGCAATAATCACTTTCATGACAGGTTATCCAACAATAAAATCCCAACCAAATTTCCTCCATTTCACTTGATGGCACTGATTAGACATAAGGACATGGAACATATCTCTATATCCAGCTTGGCTTCAACTCCCATAGGCTCTAGCTAAATTCTAGAGGAATTGTAGGAGTTGTTTGATTCCTGAACTTAACTGTTGCCAGTACTCAAGACGTAAAAATAGAACAATTTTACAGGAATTTCAATGTTAGAGAGTTGATAAAGAGCATACATTGTGGACAAGAATTGATAGGCTTAAATACTTCCAAAGTAATGCCTATTGGTCAGATAATTTGAAGCAATCCAAGGATGTCTCCAATATGAAGATGCATATGTGCTTGCAGGGATATATAGATATGTTCTTCAGACATTCAGGTCAGCAGTGGTCAGATTAAACTATTCTGTTAGCTGCATCATCATCCACTCAAAGATAGATTTCATAGTTTATATTGGACAAAAAAAAATCTAATTAAAAAAAATCTTTGATTGCAAACAATTTGCCCTGTACTTTCCAGCATAACAAATACACCTAATTTGACATCTGTATTATAGATGTCCATAAATAAAGATCTTGGTGTGAGAAAGGGAACCTAAAAAGGCTTGTTGTTTAAGCTGATTACTTTAGGCTGAAAGGACATTCAGATGTAGACCAGGCTGGTTCTCATGATTGACTTGTGGTCAACTACCAAAAACTGTAGCATCCAAGGAACATGGTAACTGATAGAGAAAAGCAAATTCTGTGACAAAATCAAGTGCAAAGACTTGATACAGACACATGGCCCAAGGAATATCATAAATTTTAGGAGTGAAAATCTTGTTCAAACGTACCAGGCAAAAGGTATCACTTCCTATAGGGCTGTATATCACAAGGCTGCAATTGATACTCAACAAAACACATTCATTAATATTCAAATGGGGAGAGAGATACGGATGCAGGAAAATTGACAACTATGTGCTAATTTTGGAGACAAAGTGGTGCATGTCATCAGCAAAAAAACATCAAGGGGGCACTTTTCTTTAGCTTTGCACAAGGCTATGCATGACTGACATCCATGCACAACTTGATGTAAGATATACACAGTTTACCATTTGATAGAAACATAATCCAAAAGTCAAAAGCAGATCTGCTTCATCAAAAAGCTACAGTTCCTGAAAAAAACAAAAGCATGACACATGACTGCTAAAACAATTGAACTAAGATGAAAGTTTAACTGATAATCTAAAAAGAAGAATTATAAAACCGTGACCATATCTATATTACATCATGTTCGGATATCAATAGAGTCTCGTAGCTTAATTTTGTTTATTTACATTTAAGATCCTTTTGTAACAGATAGGAATAGACATATTATATGTGCCTGGACAAGGAAGAAAAAATAATATATATAGTTCATTCACCTCAAAACATATTTACACAGTCAAAAGCAATGTGATTAAAAAGCATCGAACAATAAACTGGATATAAAGAAACTGGGAAATTCTAAAAGAGATTGAAGTCATGCAATTAAATCTATTAATGGCAGTACATCTCTAATCTAAAAGTTCTAAGATATTTATTTACCCTTGACATTGCTGATACACCTTCTAATCTAAAAGTTCTAAGATATTTATTTACCCTTGACATTGCTGATACACCCAGTAGAGCATAGACCAGATTAGATATGAGCCCTTCACCACTGCGAGCTATAACATGGACTATGACTGCAATAAATGAACCTTCCGTGACACAAGTCATGCATTCCAAAAGAGAAGTAAGGCTTATGTCCAAGAAACCTGCAGGCAATAGATGCATATGTCACATTGGGAGAAAATTAAGCAGGCTTCGTCATAGGTAGCACATGCAAATGAACACATATTAGCAAATCTACTAAACATGTTCTGATAAAAGCAAAGAACAAGATGCAAACAATCATAAATGCATCTTGTTTTCCGCACAGTTTTACTCAACCAACACATTGCCCAAGATCAGATGCTAATCTACAAATTCTGGTCAATCAATTGGGCCCTCCGCACTTCAGAAATCAATTCGTGAAACATGGTTGAGATTGAAGCCATATATCATCAACTTCGAAAACATGGTTTCATTGATTGGTAGATCAATGCAAGTACGTGAATCCAGTTTACACATTCTTACCACAACTTTTGACAACTTTCTGTGCTTCCTCAAATCTTTGGATCGGCTGGAATAGAACATGATGGGCAGGCAATGGAACCCCATCAGCTCCCACACAAATCCTTAAACATGCAATCCCTAGGGTGTGCTAAATTCCACTCTTTGCAATTTGTAGCATGAAACTATCATTGGGTTAGATACTTTTTCCTTTGTACATGGAATATGGAAGCAAGGAAAATGGTGTTATATGAATAATGAAGAGTTAGGATGGTTCAGTGACTAAATAGCTGACAGAAAAGAAGCAATATGGAGTAGGTACATAGATGTGCAATCACATGCCAACCCATGATCTGCAATCACACCCTGCCTCCCACCCTAACATTTGGGAAAATAAGAAGATGGCGAGAAGAGCAATTTCATTACATAAAGTGGTATCCCCAATCATAAGTATGCCAGCAGAGAGTAGATCTCCTGAAGCTTCTTGACAAAAAAAAACAAAAAACTGTCTACTGTCTACAGTGCATTCAGATGATTTAAAGCTCAGATGATGAGATGAATGGAGAACAAAATTCCAAGGGAGATGGGAACAGAGAACCAAAGAGTAGTCTTTCTTCCAAATCCCCATTTCTGTTCCTTCAGGACATATTGAGGAAAGGAAACAGAATTAGCTGATACCTTAGAACAGTAAATGTGGCGAGCATCATTGATTTTCATCTGAAACATATTTTATGCCGCATTTAACTTGATGAGCAAAGCCAAACTGTTCATCCTCATCCTTGTAGCAAGGATGGCAGTGTCGGTTTCGGACTTGGTTTCCGCAGTTTCGGGCAGTTTCGGGAAGTTTAAGGGAATTTGGCTTCAAAGGATCCTGTTTAGGCCGGTATGGTATCGGGTGTGTCGGTTTGGGTTTTGGATAGGTCCAAAACCGAAATGTTTTGGTTTCGTCCAAAACTGCCATCCATGCCTTGTAGGCCTTATCTCATCAATAAGGAAAGCAAGATGAATGAAGGATCCAAAGATTAAGCAAAGTTTTTTTGGACCAGCTGGTTCAAGGCACTGCCCCTCTATGAGGGCAAAATACCTAGCCAAGGTAACTTCAATATGGGAGAGTTTGTCACAACTCACAAGTCCCACGATGTTAATTGACAGGTAGAAAATCATCTTCATGATACACAGCATAAACGCATGCAACGAAGGAGAAACCTTGAAAGTCTCCTTTAGACCCTAGAAACACATAGACTAAGAGAAAAATAGGAAAAGCTCCACAGAAATGACAAGTATAATTCTCTGTAGTAACTATGGGTCAAATGGTGAACTGAACACTACTGGAGCCCAAATTTCTCATTGGTTTATAATCAAAGATTGACCATACCACTAATATGCATTGTATCAGTTCTGACCTGATATAACGGTGGAGCCCTCTCTACTCATTGCCTTATGGTCTTCAGTTGGACGGCCCAATCCAATAAAATTTAATAGGTATATGGATATAATATGTTGATATGTTGGGCAATACGAAAGGAACACACTAACAAAATGTGTGCAGCAGAGATAGGGATGCTGAGATGGATTTGTGGTAAAACTAAGAAAGATAAAATTAAGAATGAACACTTCCGAGAGGACTTGGGGATAGCTCCAATTGATAGTAAAATGAGGGAAAATAGATTCAGGTGGTTTGGACATGTTCACCGTTGCCCTAACTTAGCCACGGTTAAAAGATGTGATCAAATCTTAGTGGATACTAGTAAAAGAGTTTAGAGAATGTCTAAAATGAGATGATGCGATGTTATTAGGAAGGACATTGGCTTATTGGGTAAACATGAATATAACACTTGATAGAAATCTTTGGCGGAATACGATTCATGTAGCCAACCCCAAATAATGGGATAAGGCTCTAATGATGATAATGATGATGATGAGAGTATTGATTGTTTAAATGTTAAGTTATAAAGTTGGAGGCATGTCTTAGAGTCTAAAAGTTTTAACATTAGTAAGAGCAAGTCAAAATTTATACATTGTAATTATAGTAATGAGAGCGTGTTACAGGAAGAATTGTTCTAATTGATGGATAAAACATTCCTAAGACTAGAAACTTTCGATATTTAAGGTCTATCATCCATAAGAATGGGGAGATTTATGACGATGTTGCACAGAGAATTAAGGTAGGCTGGTTAAAATGGAGAAGTGCATCAGGAGTCCTCTGTGAACGTTGTATACCCACAACACTTAAAAGGAAGTTTTACACAATGGCCATGAGGCCTGCTTTATTTATGGTACCGTGTCTTGGGCACTGCAGTATGAAAGGAACACGTTAACAAAATATGTATAGCAGAGATGAAGATGCTAAGATGGATGTGTGGTAAGACTAAGAAAGATAAGATTAAAAATGAGTGCTTCTGTGAGGACTTGGGGATAGATCCAATTGATAGTAAAATGAAAGAAACTAGACTCAGGTGGGTTGGACACATGCACCGTCACCCTAACTCAGTGCCGATTAAAAGATGTGACTAAATATTAGTAGATGTTAGTAAAAGAGCTCAGAGAAGACCTAAAGTGAGATGGCACGATGTTATTAGGAACTAGGAAGCACATTGGCTTATTGGGTTTAAACACGAATATAACACTTGATAAATTTGGCAGAACAAGATTCATGTAGTCGACCCCAAATAACAGGATAAGGCTCTGATGATGATGATGATAGTATGTTAATATGATCCGATTTAGTTTGACAACCAATTTGGCCTAATTGCAGTATCTCATATATGAAATTGACACCATCCAATATGCCCAATATGGTCTAGAGAAATGCTTGTGGTGCAGTAA
The DNA here is from genome assembly GCA_014218235.1 of Colocasia esculenta. Taxonomy (NCBI): domain Eukaryota; kingdom Viridiplantae; phylum Streptophyta; class Magnoliopsida; order Alismatales; family Araceae; genus Colocasia; species Colocasia esculenta. The sequence goes on from CM024762.1 coordinate 122,918,726, forward strand.
GCAAAACTTAAATTTCGATGTTCAATAGTCGAGCGCCATATGACAATCACCACTCCATGTGCGCATTTATTGCGCTCAAGCTCAAGCGCAAGCGCAAGCGCATTTAATGCGCATCCAGTGCAGCATATGTATCTCTTGGGGAGCATACACAATCTCTGGGGAGCATCTACATCCTCAGGGGAGCATGCATGACTAAGGTTCAGGGCAAAACATATGCATATCCTGGAGCGCATATGCAGTCTCTGGAAAGCACCCACATACTCAGGAGAGTATCTCCTGGGGAGCATATGCAGTCTCTGGGGAGCATCCACATCCTCAGAACAGCATAAAAAGTGTCTTGACATGCATTAAATGCGTCTGAGCTGAGCACAATAAATACGTACATGGAGTGGTGATGGCCAGGTGGCACTCACCCATTGAACGGCGAAATCCAAGTCATGCTGCTCGAGGACCCCAAGAACGCCTTAGGGTGCCTTAATTGTGAATTAGGCCATAGACTTTTTATCATGGACCACAGTTATGATACAGACCACATGTGAAACGCCTTGGAGGTGGTTTCCTTTTATAGGAGATTGAGCAAGAGGTGGACATCCCACCGGATAACATCTCCACCAAGGTAAGCATTTAATTTCTGTCTTGCGTGTTTTTTTTTTTTGGTTGAACAAGGAATCTGATGGGGACAAACCTATCCGAGAGAGAGAGAGAGAGAGTAGGGATCGCATAGGGGAGGAGAAACCAGATGAAGGGGGGGGGGGGGGGGGGGGGAGGACAGCAGCGACGAAGGGGGAAGGAGACGGACGACCGGGAGAGAGAGGGGGGGGGGGGGGGGGGGAGAGGCACGGAGGCTTCAACCCCAAGCAAACATTCTTCTTCTTCTATTCCCCCCTCAAAAGATTTCTTACATATGTATATATAGGACAAGTCTCCAGTAAACCTTACTATTTACCTACCCACATGACCAAAATATCCCTAAAACATGACAAATACCAACCTTGTCCCACTTACATTCAAAATTACACATTTATTCTACCTATAACCAAATCAAACTCCATTACAAACGAAAATACATAGTCAAATAAAATGACGTCGATATATCTCGGAACATATGAAGTCTCGAGTCTCATTCCACGTCCGTCATGAGTCACAGTCCCCGTCATTCTCCCCCTCTTCGAAAAAATTTGCCCTCGAATTTTAAAGCGTCGAAGTAGGAGGAGGATATACGCCAAAATTGGAGTGAAATACACCGTATGACTCATAATATCATAAATCTCGAACTGTCGACCAAAGTGCGCCTCACAAAAATCTAACCAGACCACATCAAAATCCTCGAGAGTAAATTCGAAGTCAACTACAGCAGAGGGTGGACCAACAATTGGAACATCCTTTGACTCTTCAACCACATCCCCAGCTACATCTTCCGTCGTTGATTCATCTTCTACTATCAAGAGATTGTCATGTGTTTCAAACATCTTAGATTCAACCTCTGCATAATACTCTTCGGCTAGTGCGGGATCAACTTCGTAGACAACCTCTTGCATGGATTGACATTCAGAACCATGTCGTCCAATCTATACTTTAGGAAGAGACAACAGTGCATTATGAAAAACAAACTTGTCTTGTAAATGACTCGGGCTCAACGTACAAGTTTGTCGTTTCAAATCAATGATAGCATGCCTTTCTTCTAGCCATTGTCTTCCTAGTATAATACATGTTGCTGCGATTGTGCCGATGTAACACCAAGCTCCATCAAAATAAGTGGTTGTGCCGAAAACCTTATGAAATTCCACAAATACCTGATCGCCTTCATAAATTATTTCTCCAGTTTTTTATAGGGACTCAACAATGTGAGGTGAAACCCAATTTTCATATTCCATATCAATAAAATCAATCTCGACGCATTCTCCATTTGGCAGTGATGTTGTGAATATGATTGGAAGAGGAATCATATCAAATATAAAATTCAAGATCTCACTGTGTTTTTCTGTTGCTCTGGCAGGTGCTGTGCTGGGCGCACACGGGCGGTGGAACGGCAAAGCCCGCTCCTAGGGCGCCCGCAGAAAATGCTGGTGCGGTCGAGCGGCCAAGGCTGCAACCCGGGCGGATGGTGCGGCGGTGGCGACGTGGAGATTCGGTGCATACGGCGCGGTGTCCGCAGGCGCTTCGGGCACGGGGACGGCCGGCACTGGGGACGACGCGCTGGCGACGCGAACGGCTCGTCAAACCGAGCCCCGACGAATCCTCCACGCTGGCGGTGCGATAAGATCCTCTGGTGCACCACCTGGCACTGTAGCGGGCCGGCTACTGTAGCAAACCGGACCCAACCCGGTCCACTTAAAGGTGACCGGGCTCTACCTCTCCTCTTCTTTTCCCCAACCCTGGTGCAGGGAGTGGAGGGGGAGAGGGAGGCCGGCAGCAGCGTGGTCGCGGTGGAGGGAAGGCGGGGTCGGCGACGCCGGCCGGTGGCAGCGGAAGCAGCAGGAGCAGAGGACGGTGCAGCAGCGGCTGCGATGGCGGGGCGGTGGCGGCTGGCGCGGGCGGGCCGGCGTTCGCGGCGGCTTTCGGCGGAGCTGGTACAGGCGGTCGAAAAACCAGAGGACGGCGGCTGACGGCGGATCCGTCGGCGGCGACGGCGCCAGAGGAGACTCCAGTCGGAGGCGTCTCCTGTTCCTTCCTCCTCTACTTCTTATTTTCTTCTCTTTTTTTTTGTGATGGGGTGGGTCTGCGCAGGGTGGTAGCAGGGCGTGGGGAGAGGAAGAACCGGGGGGGGTTCAGCCGGGAAGGAGGACGCGGGGGGGGGGGTTCGCGCAGTGGGGGGGGTTCGAACCGAGGGGGGGTTCACGCGGGGTCTGCGCCGGAAGCAGACGGGAGGGGGGGGGGGTTTCGCGCAGTGGGGGGGGGGGGAGACGTGAAAGAGAGAGAGATGGGAGAAGATAGAGAGGGAGAGGACTGAAAGATGGGGGGAATGATCGGAAGAGGTAGAGATGGTCGGAGAACACAGAAGGGGATCGAAGGATGCTCTGATACCAGGTTGATGCGAGACAAACCTGTCCGAGAGAGAGAGAGAGAGAGAGAGTAGGGATCGCACAGGGGAGGAGAGAAACCAGATGAAGGGGGGGGGGGGGGGGAGAGGACAGTAGCAGACGAAGGGGGGAAGGAGACGGGACGAACGGGAGAGAGAAGGGGGGGGGGGGGGAAGGAGAGGCACAGAGGCTTCAACCCCAAGCAAACATTCTTCTTCTTCTATTCCCCCCCTCAAAAGATTTCTTACATATGTATATATAGGACAAGTCTCTAGTAAACCTTACTATTTACCTACCCACATGACCAAAATATCCCTAAAACATGACAAAATACCAAACCTATCCCACTTACATTCAAAATTACACATTTAATTCTACCTAACTAAATCAGACTCCATTACAAACGAAAATACATAGTCAAATAAAATGACGTCGATATATCTCGGAACATATGAAGTCTCGAGTCTCGTTCCACGTCCGTCATAAGTCACGGTCCCCGTCAAAATCCCACCAGGAGAAGACCCCACCAAATGGGAGTCCCACCGGTCGGGGGAGGCCGCGGTGGGCCCCACCGGTGTGCACACCACCGGTGCGCACACCATCGGTGGGGTTCCCACCGGGTGGAACTCCCAACGGTGGGTGGGCGGTGGGCCCCATCAGTGGGGTTCCCACCGGTTGGGAACACCACCGGTAGGGAACACCACCAGTGGGGAGGACCCCCGGTGGGGTTCCCACCAGTGCGCAGCCACCGGTGGGGCTCCCCACCAGCCTGGGCCACCGGTGTGGCCCACCGGTGGTCTGTCCCACCGGCGGGGGCTTTACACCGGTGGGGTTTCCCACCGATGGGGTGTTGATCGGTGGGGTCCGGCCATTTTTTTCTCTAAATTAACACACGTGGCCATTGTTTCTGCCACGTGGTTTGCTTCAAGGCGGGATTTTGCCATTGTTTGTTTGTGCGGAGGGTCACGTCGGTGCCACGTCGTTTTTTCAGCTGACATGGGTATTGGACGGAGGACCTTGCACACTTCATATCATGCACCACGTAGGACAACTTCCACCGGATTATTCCGGGGCGTTTAAAAATCATTCACCGGGGGGGATTTTAACCTGAAAACACCGGGAATATATTGGTTTCTACCCCGACCGTTTTCAGATTTCCAAGACATCACAGAAATATTTTTTTCCTTTCTTTTTTCTGTCACTTATTCCGAAAAAAATCAGAACGAATATTTTCATTTCATCTATTTATCCTGAAAATTCAGAATAAGAGATGTGGGAGTCATTTTCATCCAGGACTCCGAATAAATATTTTTTTCTCTCCATATACTTGTTCTAAACATCTAAACATTTATCTTCGGAATTGTATAATTCACAATGGAAATTTTTGGGTTCAACAATGACATTATAATTCAAATTAGAACATACGATTCACTACAAAAAAATTATTAAAATCATTACAAATTTATATGGTTCTTAAACAGTGTTAGAATGTGGAATTTTGAGGCCCTGAATTCTCCAATGTGCGGGTACGCACGTGTGGATCGACCTGCGAGGTCAGGTCACACACATCCAGGCTGCTCCAAGTGTTAGAAAATTTTAATTTGCAAAGCAAAGTGACAGGCTTCATTGGATCTAGGCCACCCCAAGGCGCCCACCTAGGCCTGCCTTGGGGTACCTTTTTGGACCCCCATAAGGCGGACCCTTGCCTAGTTGTTGGTTGAACGCATTCCCACCTAGGCAATGCCTAGGCACCGCTTAGGCTGGCGCCTTGGCAACTGTGGTCCAATTCAATATGATCTAGCAAACCATGATCAACAAGGATCGTAAAGTTTTAATCCACTGTTGCAACAGTCATGAGTCTCATACCTCAATCAACAGTTACAGAATCAATACGGGCTGGAAATACTGGCTTAAACATGTCTTTCTTAATAGAAAGAGAAGGGTTTCTCAGCACAAGTGTGAAAAATAATATGGATAGCAGTGAGTTTACTCTGAATCAGCTCACAGAAACAAAAGAAATAGATATCAACAAGAATATATGAAAATAAGCTTTTTTGAAAGAACCAATCGATTGCACCTGGCTAAAGAGGATATTTGTGCTATTCTAACCAATACAGAAATATATAATAAGCTAAACTGAACAGGATGTGACTTAAAAAAACTAACACACGAAAAACTCAGGTAGATACTCTTTCCAGAGGGAGAGTGATGTTTGGAAATCCTATTAACAAGTGGCTACTAAATGAAGCTGCAACATTTTTCTTACAGGACATATAAGACATTGCTGACAGTGCTGCTCCACGATGCATCGCTGTGCAGCATATAGCTGCCTTTTGGAAGGATACCTCAAGGAGTGAGGCAGATGCTGCAACAACTTCCTGAGAAAAACTTGCTAGTATTAGGTAACATCATCCTTTCCTTTGGCTACCTCAGGGTATAAACTGCTTAATATTGAATATAGATTGAGTTCATTTTAACATGCAGTCAACCTTTGGACAGCAGCGAACAAATGTTGTTGTGAAGTTAGTATAAGCCTCGACAAGATCAGGCTCTTGATCACATATATAAGAAGAATTAAGAGACATCACCGAAGCAGCTGAAGTAAATCTTTCAAATGTGCTGACATATAAAGGTCCATATTCCTCTCTATGTCCAAATTCTTCAATGACAACAGTAGCTGAAAAGGATTTGAGCATGTTCAGGAGAAGATGGCATGTGATTAAACCACTTATCAAAAGGTATTAGAAAGAAAAAGTCATGGTTCACAGAAGTCACAAGCCAAGAAAACATGCAAGTCATATAAAATAACCATATTTTTTATTCCAATTTTGATAATTCAATTAAAGATGAAAAAGTTGCCAAAGTGATCAAATAACATACCTGTCCTTATGTAACACTCATGGCTTTGGAATGATAAAAAGTTCGAAGACAAACAGTCTAGCACAGTAGGCAACAATAAGAGGAAGTGTTGGCCTGCAAAGAGCATTTTCAAAGTTAAGCTCATAAGTAAATTTGCTGCCTAGGACTTTGAACAAAAATTCAAGACATAATTAATGCATAACACCTGAGGACTGAAGTGCCTGAGAAAGAGACCGGCATGCAGCTGTGGATAAGCTAGAACTCTCCATATGAACCGATCTGAAAAGCTTCTCCAAGAGTGGCCAAATTACCCCCAGTAAAACAAGAACAGCATCATCTTCAACCACATCGGTTGAAGGGGGATTTCTCAGGTGACAAAATACAGCTCCCATCCTGAAAGACTTGGCTACTATCTCAGATGATGTAAATAACTCCCTCCAAATATGTAGCCAGATAAACATTACAAAAATTGCTACCACATGAATGGATGTTGAACCCGAAAATTTTCAACAAAGTTACAATTTGTTCTGAAATTATTTTCAGAATATTTTAATCGTAGTGAGGAAGGTGTAAAAACCTTGCCCGGAAAGTCGTAAAACCCCCAAAACACATTTATTCTTAATTTTCAGGATGAACGGATATTCAAATTTCAAAACATATTTACTCTGGAATTTCAGAGTAGATAAATAGAGGGAGAAATTTATTCTGAGAATTTCAGAATAAATAAGCTGCTGGAAATTTTTATTCTGAATTATTTCAAAATAAGTTCAAAAGGCGGAAGTTGTATTTTAGGCGATATTAGAAGGTATAAAACCTTCGCCATGAAAAGTCCCGTGTGTTTAACGCACACCCGAAAAAAACTCTGGCGGAGATTGTTTATAAAAGACGTGTGGAAATTATCAGGCGAGTGATGGTGATGCCGAGTCAAATACCGGGTCGAAAAAATGACACCGGAATTGGGAAAAACCAACAAACAAACAAGCTCCAAGCGTGCCGGCTCCACATGGCAATGAGGAAGAGGTGGCAGAGGCCCACCGTTTAAAGGGGGCCCAAAGAACCCCAACGGTGGACCGCCCTCAGTGGGGCCCACCCGGGTGGGCAAAACTTCCCGAGCAACCCCCCCCCCCCCCCCCCCCCCGGGTGGGCCCCACCGTGGCGGGTCCAATCCACCGAGGGGACCCCCTCAGTGAGGGGTTTCTCATCCGGCGGGCAAACCCCACCGACAGATCGGTGGGGTTTGCCACCCCAGAGGATAAGCCTCACTGAGGGGACCCCCCTCGGTCAGGTTTTCCCACCGTGGGGCCCTCGCCAACTTTCCTCTCTAAAAAAAAATGAAGTATTCATGACCTTACTGATGGTCCTTTATTTCAAAACCTGGCCGATGGTCCTCCCCCTCCCAACCCCTATAAAAGGAGGCCACGGGTCACTAGCAAAGGGGACTTTTTCCTGAAGCAGCACCAGAGCCTAGCAAGGAGAGGAGCAGCAGCTGCCCTGTCTGTTTGTTTGTTACTGTTTAAAAAAGGAAGAAGAGAACCTGCAGGTCTCTCTCTTGTTCATGAACTTTTGTAAATAAGCCCCTGAGGCTTTGTTATTTGTAAACCCACTCAAAAGTTCAAAGGAAGACGTGTATTTTCCATAATGGGAATCCAAGTGTGTTTGTTTACTTGATCTTTATATTTTTTGATGGGCCGATATCTTGCAAGAATGACAAATTGCAGTTATACCCAAGGTTTTGTATAATCACGTAATTGCCCATAAGAAGTGATAGAGTGTGGGAACTTGACATGTTCCAAGTGGGGATGTCAAATACATGTTATAAATTGCAAATATTCCCTGTTCAAAGGAAAATTACAGATGGATCCCTTCTTCTGGGAAAATTCCAAATAAATCACTGTTTAGGGGAAAATAGCAAATAAACCCTGTTTAGGGAAAGAATTGCAGTTAAATCCCCTGTTTAAGGAAAAACAGCAAACAGACCCCTGTCAAAGGGGGAATCACATAAGTATCCCCCGTGTTAAGGGAATATTACAAAAAAAAATCCCCGTCCAAGGGAGAATTGCTTATAAATCCCTTGTTTTAAGGGAATGTCACAATCAAATCCCTGTTTAAGGAAATAATGCAAACAAATCCCGGCCAAAAGGGTCAGTTGCAAATAAATCACAATTGCAAATCAGTCCCTACTCTTAGGGAGTATTACAAATCACTCCATGTGCTCGAGAGAAGTTGCAAACCAGCCCTATTTAGGGGAAAATTACAAATACCCCCCACGGAGGAAAAAATCTACGAAAGTGTGTCAACCATAGGAGGAGTTCAGCGTTCCTTGTCTACGGTCACACAATGTTTATAAGGTGCAAGAGGCTTAGACACAGTATCAAAGGTTTCAAGGTCACCTTGATGTAAATAAACACCGATCCCAATCGGTGGGGAAGGGTCCAATGCATGAATTCTAAATCGTCTGATAAAATTAAACACGCAGAACAAACAATATGCCAACAAAACACACACATATCTATTTGTTTATTTTATAAATCTTCTGCGAGTGAACAATGAACAACAAGTGTCAAAAGAAAAAAAAGACACGAGGTAGGCACCCCTACTATGTCAAGGGAAAATGCTAATATAAAGAATATTATATTGAATAATGAAGACTCTCCATGTGTGACTTCACAAACAAAACATTAAGCAAATACTTGAAAAGGTCTAAATGAGGATCACATGGTATTTATCCTCCAAAGTTAAAAGAAATCCATACAAAAGAAAGGGTAAGGTGTCAAAAAAGACATTCAACTGGATTGTCCAAAGTGCTTCCTTCTGCGCCCACTGTTTAATGTGCAAGGTTGTGAATTTCCAATAGTATATAGGACATGCAGTTGATGTTAACACTACCCCTTACATGTTCACCTAAGAAAAATTGGCAGAGAGGGCACATATGCTAGCCCCTGAAGAGTATCAACTGGGAGAACCACAGACCTCAGAGTGACAATTGCATCAGTAGAGACTAGAGAGTTCCTATATCAGATCAATGGATGGTTGAGAATGAGCATAGTAGTCCATATTCCCCACCTCCAAAACAATCCAAACGAAAGTACTTAATACTTAGAGATGCCACATGGGTGGAGGATCAGCATAGGCATCCATATATTCACAATATGGCAATGTCCCACACCAGTGGTGGGGTAATGCTTGATGATCATGATGAGACACAAGATTTTAGAAACCACAGGGGAACATCTTTGGAGAATAGTGTAGCTGTTGTAGAACCCTAGGAGAACCACTTTTGGATCCATGTCAGGAGCTACCTTACACAAGAAAATAACATAAACATGGGTTTTCACACAGAGACAAATAAAATAACACCTAAGAATACACTCTTGGGATTTTAAGGGATTTTCTGATGCATGCACACATATGATAAAGGAATCAACAAAAGTCTGCACAAGTTATTTTTTTTCAGTTTCTCAGGAATATGAAACTTGGTTTGAATGGCACAAATACCCTTTTGGTTATGCCTTATCTTTGAAGAAAGATTCTACACATTGATCGAGAAAGAAACGGGCACTCGATAGAAAGCATTTGACCCTCGTAGCCTGTGACAACAGGCTAGGACCATCATACACAGAAACTGAATCTTGAGAACTGCTCCTTCAATATCTTGCCAGAAGATCTTCACTCAGACATGCTCCGAAGTCATGACACATGCTGATATCAAGTTGGTCGACATTTCTTAGAACAAGTTGGCAATAAACATGAGAATTATATGCAGGATAACTGGTTCATATGTTGTGGTCACTTGGTCTCCGCAAGGGCAATAGCTAATTATTTGTTTTCTTTATTTTCTGATTGGACGGTCCTGATCAGCTGCATCACCATTGCATCCCTTCATTCCAGTTCCTGTGGAACATTTGGTCCCACATCAGCTAAACCTGGAATTAGAAGGGATCAGCAAACAGGAGGCACACATCCTTGAGGTCTCCCCTCACCCTTATGGAGACTAACATAGGCGGCCCACTTCCAAGCCAGGCCCCCCCTCAAGACCCTTGCTAGTTTCTGCAACCTAGCTAGCGTATGTCTACAGACCAGAGAGGCAGAGAATGAGCAATTATGAGGATTTCCAAATGAATTCCCATTTATCAAGAGTCAGAGAAGAGATCTGGACTCCTTTGTCATCCTGATACTCCTATAAGACTCAAGGTTGGAAACTGTAGTTTCTGACTTTGCATCAGATTATATTTGACACACAAAGCTGCAACTATAAGTAAGCTAGGTTTATAGTAGGCAGAACAGAGATATAGGACATAACCATTGGTCCTTATCCTAGACAAACCCAAGATTCATACCAGTGACTAGACGATGATAAAGCTGTCCAGATAAAGAGAAACAAGTTTTCATCCAAGTATTTTACCATTAAAATCTTATAAACCTATGCAGTCAATGTGTAATGAAATGAAACAAAGTTTTATATAAAGGGATTAGCTTTCAACCCCTATCATCTATTGTATTAGACTTGACCATTCAATGCTGATTTTTATTCATAAATTCTGATATTTACACATTTATCTGATAAATACCCTTCTCAGGGTTTCCTTTTCTAGACACTTCATTTCTGAAGTTGTTTTGCCAAATAACTGGATTATGAGGAGTTATACATAAATATCATGATTAGAAGGGTTAATTCCTAAATATGAAAGGTTAGCTTGACAACTAAAAGTAAAAATCTAGTAAAATAACATGACATTATGTCAGTGGATAGTATTGCCATCTCACATCCACGTTCTAAGTTTCATATGAGGAAAGATTCAACATCATTAACTCCTTTTGCGTCCCACGGACAAGAAATCTATCACAATTCAAAACAGAAATGACAGCATAGAAACCAACCTATGAAGACCCCTGACAGCAGAATTCAAAGCCACAGTGTAGGCTGCAGGATTCTGTCTCAAAGATTGCTCATTGTCAGCCTCAATCTGGAGAAAAGGAACATCAGTAAATTCAGATAGCCAAATGAAAGTTGTCCAATTAAAAGACGACAAATAAATACGCATACCATTGAGCACCCAGATCAGCTCTGCTATCTTTAATTTTTTAATTTTTCTTCCCAGAAAAGGAAATGGTTTTATTCATGACTCCAGTGAATGATGCCAAAGTAGAGAAGAGGATTGCAATTTAAAAGTGATGTTATAAAATATATGGGTTACGCTTAAAGAAGGCTTACAAGTTTCTCAATGGCACTATAGCCAGAAGATAGAAGCCTCGCCAACATATTGTTCTTCATCTCTTTGTTCAGAACAGAACTAAAAACAAGTGTTATTGCACTGACAACTTCTTCCTCCTCTTCCAAAGGCAAAAGCATTTTATCCAATCCCTAAAAGAGAAAAGGTACCATTGTACATGAGTCCTTAATAGCATAAATCATCCCTGTAAAAACTGATAACATAAATAGTTGGATGAATGAATGCAGTATAAGATATCCCACTGGCAGGACGTGAGCTCACACATTACTAGTGAAGTCTATGAATGTGATCTGACAAACATGCGTCTTTTAGAGTTTCTGAAGAAAGAAAACAGATCTGGAAGAAAAACCATAAATTAAGGTGGAAAACTAAAAGCATGAAGTAGAAGATTCTATATTAAAGATAAGAACTGGACCCAAGAAATAAAGCAGCATACAGAGGTCCAAATGCAAGCTGCAACTTCTCCAAGAAAAAGCAGTATCCTTTCTAGTCATCGATACAATGAGTACTCTAGAAATGGATTTCCCTTTTCCTTTTTTTCCTCAGAGATGTAGTGTTATGTAAGTGGGAGACATGATATAAGAATGGACTGATAAGTAACCATCAATTATATGTGCTAGAAAAAAGGAATCCACTAGAAAAAGATAGATAACAAAATGTACAAGACCACAAATCAAGCTTCCATCTTAAGCACAAAATAAAGCATTCCACCCTTAAGACACTCACATGAGGCAAAATTTCCAAAACAACTCTTGGGTGTAGGACATATATAATCAATCTATAACCCCCTAAACTATGTTTGTGTAAACCCTAAACCTCTCAGTCCGAGAACACATATAATCAATCTAAAATTCCTTAAATAAAAATGCTTATTACCCGGGTGTCCAGGTGACACTCCCTAAATAAAAATGCTTATTACTCGGGAGTTATCCAGTCGCCCAGGTGGCGCCCACGTGGCATGCCATGCGGGGACCTGGGTGCCAGAGGGGGAAGAGGGGCGGCCAGGAGTGGCAGCGACCGGCCAGAGACCAGCGACCAGTGGCGGTCGCCAGCGATCACCACCGGCAACCTGGCGGCGACCTCCAACTATTTGTGACCACTATCTTGCTATTTGTGATGACTGTTGTCTATGGACACAAATAGCAAGTTCGTGTACAAAAATAGTTTATTTGTGATCCAAATAGACTATTTGTGAACACTAACTTGCAATTTGTGAACACTGATTCTATTTGTGATCATAAATAAACTATTTGTGAACACTATCTTGCTATTTGTGACCGTTGTCTATGAACACAAATAGCAAGTTAGTATTCGCAAGTAGTCTATCCATTTGTGATCACAGATAGACTATTTGTGAACACTGATTCTATTTGTGATCATAAATAGTCTATTTGTGAACACTATTTTGCTATTTGTGACCATTATCTATGAACACAATAGCAAGTTAGTGTTCACAAATATTCAATTTGTAAACATTGTTGATGGCGGGTGGCAGCTGGCGGCTGGCGGCTGGCGGCCGGCCGGCGCCGACAGGCGACAGCAGGCGGCAATGGACGACGGCGGCCGGTGGCAGTGGTCGGTGCCACATTGGCACCTACATGGCACCACCTGGGCGCCCAGGTAACTAGCACTTTTCTTCCTTTGATTGTGTTTTAAATAATCATGTGAAGAATCTGGCCAAGAGTTTACTTGTTGGGACGTTAGCATGAGATATCTCACTGTTTAAATCATCTGTCCAACAGAAAGCATTGTGTAGGTTGTGATAGGAAACTTCATGTCCACCATCAACTAGGATTCAAAATTTGAGGCATCTCCAACAAGTGTTAAATTTTTGCCAATTATCTTATAGATGCAGATAATGCAACCAAAAGGAAGAAAGGTTCCTCCTCAAAATAGGCATCTGACTAAAAGAGACTGGTCAGTTATGCAAACCACATAAGAAGCTCACCAATCATGACATAAGACATATAAAGGTTAGTACAAGATTAAAGCATGTCTTAGAGAAAAAATGCATAGGTTTAGGTTATGATAGGAAATTTACTTCACCAATCCAGATTAGGATATCCAAGTTTGAAGGTTCCCGAATGGCAGCAGAAGCATCTTCACAAAGTTTCCGAAAGGCTAAGGAGCAAGCATTTGAGGATATGGATTCTGTGATCCCAGATGCACAAAACAATCTGAAAGAACAGATGTTCACACCCAGAACATGTAAGTTTGCAATGTATAGATGAAAAGTGATTTGGAAGTAATGAATCTTACAGTAACTGTCCAACGCTGTTCTGGAAGGAAGATATCCATTTGGAATATGAACCAATAACATCAGCTACAGACTTGTATACCTAGAAGTTGCAGAAGGAAAGTAACTCCATCAATTGAACACAAAATGGTATACTTTGCATTGAAGTAACAGGGAAGGTTTGGAACTCAAAAAGGATTCAGCTTACAAAGCACATGAGGCCCGTAAGTTGATCAGGCGGTCTGCTTGATAGTGCTGTTGCCAACTGAATAATCACAGAGAAATCAAACAGTTGCCCATCTTGTAGTATTATATCAGCAACCTGAATCATGGATAAGAAAATTGTCAAAAGATGGTCAGAAATTTTTCTCCAGATTCATGAAATATTCCCTCTTTCCATAGGATCCATCCCCACCTTACCCTCATTGGGGGATAGATTCCAGGAAACTTCTCCCATGGTCCCACCCATGATTTCTCTTGTGATGGAATGCACACACAACATTTTGTTTTCATGCACTTTTCTCCCACACAGGAAACTTCTCCCACTACATTGTGAGGCGCAGCCAAGCTATTTAACAGTTACTTAACAGTATCAATGGAACTAGCCCCCAGGCACATAAAGGTTTAAAGAACCAAAAGAACTTTTTTTCCTTTTAGATCTTAGAGATGGGTAAGCTTTTCAAGGGATCATACTAAAGCATTAACCATAATAAGGTTTTTTTGCAGAGAGAGAATAGGAAGGTACACCAAGATGCTCCTCAGGGCTTGAAATCCTTTTTCTGTTTTGGAAGGTAACCAGAAGGCTATAATTCATTTAAGGGCTCGAAATTCTTGTCTGTAAGAGGGTTTTTAGTGGGCTTAAGACTCTCACCGACTGATGCTGTTTAATGGCAGTTGGGATGCTTTTTAGAAAAGAGAACTTGTTATTGAACTCCCACTATCAAGAGGTCAAGAGCAATTCAGGTACTGACTATAACTTCAACAGCCAGTTGTTCTTTTAAAATCTCTTGAAAACACCGATAATTCATTACCATAAGAAGGAAGCAATGAAATTAAAGCAAAAAAAGCTAGCAATGTTATAAAAATATTGCAACACTCAACCAATAATATATGATAGTGCTAACCAAAAAAAACAAATATTGCACCTAAGAGACTATTCAACTGGGGAAAATAGTGTAGATCTACTCACTGTGTTGAGTGCAAACATTCTAGTTTCTACTTCCACCCATGGAATGTGCACATCAGCAGTAGCCCATTCGGCAGAAAAGAGCTACAGCAGAGAAAAGCTAATGTGAATATTTTTGCTGAATGAAGGAATAACATGAGAAAAAAAGAGACTTACAGAACAAGAAAAGTTATCTTATTAATGTAAGATAACAGGAAAAACAATAAATAAAGATAACGGCAAGAAAAGATGTACAAAATAAATTGGAAGTTAGAGTATATATTATCATGTGGAGGCTGAGATTTGTCCTCTGAAATTCTGAATTAGCTTTAGAGAATAGGGAAGTGAGGGATATCAATCTCCGTTTTCCCTCAGAAATTAGAAACAAAATAGTTTAATGACCATTCTGGGAAGAAGTTTTCCAAAAACATGCAGGAATTGTCACACCCCATACTCTATACCAGGGTTTGGCGCATCGCCGATTCGGACCGAATCGGGCTGTGCCTGATCGATCCGATTCGGGCGGATCGAACCGATTCGGTTCGATTCGCATGGATTCGGGCAGAACCCCTGTTTATGACCCATTTTTTGGCCGATTCCTTTGAATAATTGTGTGGTTTAGACCTCTTGTAAATATCTTTCATCATATTCCATGAGATTTATATCATGTAATTGCTATAAAAACATTTATTTTCAATAAAAAAAAAGCATTAGAAGAGTGAAAATAATTGAAACTCATTAATTGAAAGATATTTACATTGCACAAAGTCAATACAACTATCAAACTCTAAATTCCAATACATAATATAATGACTTACTCTAATATCCCCAATGCCCTTGTTGATATGGATCATATGCATTCCATTGGGATTGGCTAGGCACGGACTCGGACTCATCTGACTCTGAGGGAAGCTCTCCAATAAGATGATGACCTTTCGTTCGAGACACAAAATCACGAAACTCATCCCATGTCATCATGGTATGGTATCTCTGCCGAAACTGACTGAGATAATGGTCCCACACTTGACAGTCGGGACGGACTACCCCCAGTTGTGCCATCTGTAAATCCTCCTCAGGAACAAAAACTTGAGGAGGAACAGGAATAGAATATGCAAGAGGAGGATACATATATGGAGATGGACCAAAGTAGCCTGCTGTGGCAATGTATCCACTGTACGGTCCGTACCCACTAGAGTAGTCTGTGCTAGTGGAGTCGGGGTGGTAGCTATGGCCGCCATAGGATCCAACAGACTCTTGTGTACTCATCCTCTCAAAGTCTGATATCATTGTGTCATAGCTATGGGAATCCACTGGAGAACCTCCTGCACGACCGCCAGGTCTAAACTTCTGCCTTCTATTGTACTGCAGTGGGGCACCATGACTAGTATCTTGGGTTGCACCCCGAAAAAATTGCTCCTCTGTGAATGTCATCCCACCACCTCCTCTTCCCTGACCACTGTCACCATCTCCTCCTCCCTGACCATTGTCACCACCTCCACCTCCACCGTTACCACCACCGTCACCACCACCGTCACCTCCAGCATCTGAAGAACCACCTACAAATGCAATATCATTTTAACATAGGTTAGCACAAATACAAAATTACAAATACATTTTGAGGTAATTTGTAACAAGGTTTGGCGCATCCCGATTCGGACCGGATCGGGTTTTTCCTTATCCGATCCGATTCGGGCGGATCGAACCGATTCGGTTCGATCCGCTTGCATTCGGCCAGAACTCTTATTGAAGGGATCCGGGCGCATCGGAGCGAGCCGCGCATCGGATCCTCCCTGATCCGATGCGATTCGGGGGGATCGGCCCGGCTCGATCCGGCACGCCAAACCATGATTTGTAATACAAAATGATAGCCTACCAGTAGTCATCGAATCATGGGAGGCGCTATTGGGCAATCGGGGTGAATCCAACGGAGACGGTGTCTCATCATCTGCATTTGGATCTAAAGTCTCTGCATCGGCAATGTCAAGTGGATCTTCAACAACGGTAGCACCTTTCTTGCCTTTCTTGGATCCCCAACCAAAAAACCAACCCTTCTTTTTTTGTGCTGGGGCGGGAGGTGGCTCTCATATAACAACTCCTTTACTTGGCCTTGATTCTGTTGCACCAGTTTTTTTTCGGCTGGATTCTTGAGCTATTTGCTTCCCTCTTGCCAATTGAGATGATGTCGGAGCCCTTGTAGATTGTAAGGAGGCGCATCCTGGGTAGATGACCCTCTCCTTCTAGATTGTGTGCGGGGAGGCCTTCCATTAACCTCTCAAAATCATCATCATCATTACCATGTCCTCCACCTGCAATAACCCCAACATTATACATTAGCATAAATGCAACTGATAAATACGTAAGATGAAAGAAAGAAATGACTCTCCCACCTATAGTACGCTGAACATGCTCTACTTGTATGTCCGCAAGAAGATCCACCTCAGCCTCTGGATCCATCTCATAACGAGGGGAGTATGGCTGTCCCACATTCCCACGATCTCCCTCCTCCTCCTGTTGTGTTTGCTACTGCCCTTGCCAGGAAAGTGTTAGGGCGAGGTGGATCGTCTGCCTCCTCATCTAACTCATACTCCCCTCGCTCTGTTGTTGCTCGTGCAACCCATGCAACCATTGGGTCTTCTTCATCTCGTAGGAACCCAACGTCAATAGGATCAAACTCTACGTCCCGACGCTTCTTTGGATCTTCTGTGAGATGTTTGACCCTCAGCCTCATATTGTAGTGGACGTACAGCAATTGGTCCAAGCACCTATATGATAAACGATTCCGCACTTTGGCGTGTATCAATGCAAACGTACTCCAGTTCCTCTCACATCCACTAGATGAGGAAGTCTGCGATAAGATCTTCACTGCAATTTTCCTCAATGTTGGCGCAGAGTGCCCAAAGTTGAACCACCAATCAGCTGCATCCAAATTCAATTATCTCAATCAGACCTCAACCATCAAGTTGCAATGATAAAAAATGAAATGGGAAGCATATTACCGCCCTCTACACGCTCCCAACCAGCAATGGCAGATGGCTCAGCAAAGGTCCCAATAGCTTCCCGAAAACTCTTCATCTGCATTTAATAAATTGATCATCATGCATATGAAATTCAAGTATTTGTTTAGATGGAAGTTGATAATCCTATACTTGCCTCATCAACGGCATCTGCCGCTAGCACAGGACTTCTTGACAATCTCTCAACAACCTTTGTAAAAGCAGTCGTCAAGTCATCCTCATATGCTAGCTCGTGTGCGTAATGGTACGCAGGGTGGAGATAGTATGCTGCAATTGACATATAAAATATCATCAGTTGTAAAATAGAATAATATGTAGTGCATTACAGAAATATCATCAGTTTCCTTACCCGCCATATGTAGATCTCTACTCATCTGCCGGTCCCATCTATCATCAACAACATCCAAAACCAAGTGTGCATGCCGAGGTGAGACTTCACGGATCTTTTTCTTCGCGGCTTCAAGCTTTGCATATACCAATCCTATAGACGGTCTCCTATCCCCATCAACCACCCTCAACACCTCATATAGAGTTCAATGATCTGAACCAGCTTGAAGACCCGGTCCCAAAAATTGGAGCTGTTGACGATGCCTTCCACCTCCTTTCCATCAGATGTTCCAGCAAAATTACTCTGCAACCATTTATCACCCCTGAACATGCGTTTCAATCCATCCTTGTGCTTCAATAGGCTCTATAATGCCACAAAATTTGTTGCAAAGCGGATGACAGCCGGTCTCAACAACTCTCCACCAGTGGACTCTCTCATCCACGTCAACACCAGATGATGATTGTAGATGAAACGTGTTATCTTCTGCCCTGCATCCACGACCATCTTTACGGGTTGCAATGTCCCAATCTCTTTAAGCATTAAATCAACACAGTGGGCAGCACATGGGGTCCAGTAAAGATGAGGATAAATCTTCATCAACTCCTCCCCTGCTTTTTTGTATGCAGTTCCATTATCTGTCACCACCTGCACAATATATTGCTCACCAATCTCCTCAACAACCTCTCGCATCAAACTCATAATGTATTCATAGTTGTGTACTCTATCAGATGCGTCAACAGATTTGTGATAGAAGACTTATCTATCACAATACACCAGGAAGTTGATGAGGCTGCTCCTGGTGATACCCGACCAACCATCACACATCAGTGTGACACCATACTTCTCCCATTTCTTCTTAAAGTTGTCAATGTAAGACTTGATCTCATTAACTTCCTCCTGTAGATATTTCCCAGCCAAGTCCCTAGCTGTAGGAGGCTGCACATATAGGCCTCCACGTTGAACCTCCTGTATTGCAGTTTTGTAATAAGGACTGTTCGCTGCATTGAATGGTAACCCTGCATGGTGTCACCACTTTGCAATTGCTCGATCCACCTTGTATTTCGGCCCCTGCTGGTTGTATGCATCATCAATCCTAGTCTGCTTGCCATGCTCCCTAGGATACACATAAGGGTCCACATCCTCAATTTGCACACTTGTGGGTCTCTTGCTATGCCTGCCTTGTTCTGGTACTTGTGTTTGTGTGGGAGGGGGCCGAGTAAAATAATCTCCCACATTTGAAAATCGACGGGAGCCACTGCCACCTACCGCTGAGCCACTGCCACTGCCAACCTCATGCTAAGCTCCCTGAAAACTTACTTTGTGGGCTGCCCTTTGATCACATTACTCTGTGGGCTGCCCTTTGATCACATTCCCATGCCTCAGCCCTGCTCTGTGCTCTGACTAGCCTTTCCTGCACATCAGGATCAGGCACATATTCTGCATGCATTTCAACTTCATCATCAACGTCTTCATCTCGTTCCCTTCCTGATATAATCCTCTCTTGGATCTCTTTATCTGTCTTCTTTCTTGTTGTCTCTGCCCGAACCTGTTTAAGGTGTTCAATCATAAGCTTCTTAACTTCTCTTGGCACCGACTTACACCCCTGCACGTCATGGTAGCCTGCTAGTCGACCACCAGCAAGGTGCTTCTTCAAACGGGAGACCCCACCTCCTTGTCCCGTAAAACCACAATAATTGCACTTGAAGTTGTGCCTATTTTCAACATGATGCCATGCTGCCACCCAATATCATCAGAACCCTTTTCGGTGCCATCTACAAGGACAAAAAAATAATTAATAAATTAACAGTAAATTAATTTCAATCTCGAATTTGAACACTAAAAGAAAGTGTTCTTACTTCTTAATTGTTATATGATATTTTTTTTATATACATGAACACATGATCACAGAAATCCATTCACACCTCCATATATATTTTCTGTAATTTCACATTTTATTAATTTTTTATTTTAAAAAATTATTATTAATGTAAAAACATAAATTAATTCTAGCTCAACTTCTTATGTAATCAACTTTAACCATGATATAGAAGTTATACAACACATTCCTATCATTTTTGGTTGTTACACTTTTTTAAGATTTTTTAAATTATTTTTCAGAAAATCATATTTTAGGGGAAACTGTTGTTATATGATAAATTTTTTCATAGACATGAATCACATGATCATACAAAATTACAAATACATTCACACATCCATAGGCATTTTCTGTAAATTCAAGTTTTATTTATTTTTTTTAATTTTAATATAATTATTAATTATGTATGAACATAAATTAATTATACCTAAACTTCTTATGGAATCAAGTTCTAACCATGATATAGAACTTATACAACACCTTCCTATCAATTTTTTATTGTTCAAATTTTTTTTAAGATTTTTTAAATTATTTTTCAGAAAATCATATTTTGGGGAAAATCTTCAAATCTACATGAAAAACTTGTAGATCTTGATGAGAAATGGTTGCAAGTGTACACCAATCACTTGCAACAACATTTCCTAACAAGATCTAACTCATACACCAAGAAAAAAACAGAAAAATGAAGAAAAATGGAGGCTTACCTTCAAAGCCCTGTAGAACCTCCAAAAAACTTGAAGAAGAAGGGTTGAATGCCTCCAAATCCACCTCCAAATGGATGCAAACTCACGTAGGAAGCCTCCACTTGTGGATTGGCATGCAAATCTAGGGTTTTTTTGAAAAAACCTGAAAACGGGGGGGGGGGGGGGGGGGTAGGGGGCGCGGTCTGCTGCGCTGCGAATGGGACTGTAGAGTCCCGATTCGCAGCGCATCGCCGACACCCTTAAGGGTGTCGGGCGGATCGAACCCGATGCGCCAGTATCGGGCCGGATCGTGGCGCATCGGGTTCTATCCGCCTGTTTAAAGGGGATCCGCCCGCATCGCCCGAGCCGCGCATCGGATCCTCTGTGATCCGATGCGATACGCCCGAATCGAATCGGGCCGGCTCGATTCGGCACGCCAAACCCTGCTCTATACCATGGATGGCAAAGTCGGATCGAGGTGGTGGATCGGACCAAGGCGACCCCGATCCGAGTCGGGTCGGATCGTGGCCGATCCATGATCAGCCAGGTTAAAAATTGAAGAAAATTTGTGAAAATGAAGAAAAATCAGGAGAGAAATTTCTTTAAAATATATATAATAATTGCACATTTTGGTTATATCCATGGTCTAATTGCACATATGTTGATATTACAATACATAGCAACGATAATTATGATACCTTATTTATCTGAACATTAAATATTATATTTGTAGTTTCATTTACTTAAGATATTACATGTAAATAAGGAAGTATTCCCCATTTGAATCTAATAAAAATATCAAAAAATCATATCTCTTACAAATAAAAAGTCAAGTCTCACATCCAAGAAAAAAATCGCGATTGCGGTGGTTCCTCTCAAGATTTAGTCAAACTTAAACTATCATCACATTTTGATGGAACTACCAAAATCACGATTTTCTTCTTAGACGAGAGAGTTGACTTTTTATTTGTAACATATATAATTTTTCTAATATTTTTATTGGATTCTAATGGGAAGTACTTCCTTAATTACATGTAATATTTTAAAGGGTAAATTAATTAGAAGTCTTTGACTGTAAATAGGAGGTCCTTACTGTAACAAGACTTAACGTATACTGTAATGAGTTACAACTCTATTAGGGACTAACAAATAAGTCAAAAATCTGATAGGGACTCCTAATTAATTTACCCTATTTTAAATAAATAAAACTATAAATATAACATTTACTTAAATGATGTTCAGGTAAATAAGGTAAGTGGAGGGGATCAGACGTAATTAAGGTAAGCTGCGGGAATCGGGCTACATCAAATGGAATCGAGGTGGATCATGTGGAATTGGATTGGATCTGCCCGATCCAGTCCGATTCTGCTCGATCCACTCCTCATTCTCTGCCCCCCCCCCCCCCCCCCACACACACACACACAAATGATGGATGGCAAAGTCGGTTGATCCGGTTGGAATCGACCTATGGCGATCCGATTTGGGGGGTGAAACGATGACCCACCCACGATATAAGGTGAGATCGGGGTGGATCGAGCAGAATCGGACTACATCGGGCCGATCAAGTCCGATTCCACCTCGATTCCATTTGATGTAGCCTGATTCCCTCAGTTGACCTTAGCTACGTCTGATCCCCTCCACTTACCTTATTTACCTGAACATCATTTAAGTAAATGTTATATTTATAGTTTCATTTACTTAAGATATTACGTGTAAATAAGAAAGTACCCCTCATTTGAATCCAATAAAAATATCAGAAAAATCATCTCTTACAAATAAAAAGTCAACTCTCCCACCCAAAAAGAAAATCGTGATTTCGGTGGTTCCATCAAAATAGTGACTTTCTAATCTTTCATAATTTAGCTTATCTAAAAAATTCATAATTCAAATAAACTCAATAGAATACTAAAATCTAAAGTTCGGTAAAAAAAAGTCAAACATGCATATGACTTCTCCAAGAGAGCCACTCTCCTACTGACAGCACTTAGTCTGCTTGAGACATCTCAGGATTTAGTCAAACATAAGCTATAATCACCTAAACTCATGAGATTTCTCACTTTCTAATTGAAAAGAACTAGAAAGTGACAATTCTCATGAGTTTGGGTGATGATAGTTTATGTTTGACCAAATCATGAGAGGTCTCAAGCAGACTAAGTACTGTCAATAGGAGAGTGGCTCCCTTGGAGAAGTCATATACATGTTTGACTTTTTATACCGAACTTTAGATTTTTAGTATTCTATTAGGTTTATTTGAATTATGAAATTTTTATATATGTCAAATTATGAAAGATTAGAAAGTCGCTATTTTGATAGAACCACCAAAATCGCGATTTTCTTCTTAGATGGGAGAGTTGACCTTTTATTTGTAAGAGATATGATTTTTCTGATATTTTTATTGAATTCAAATAAGGGGTACTTCCTTATTTACATGTAATATCTTAAGTAAATAAAACTACAAATATCATTATTGTTGCTCTGTATTGTAATGTGAACATATGTGTAACTAGACTATGGATATACCCAAAATGTTCTATTATAATATGTTTTTTAAGAATTTTTTCTGATTTTTCCTTCAATTTTCACTTTTTTTCTTCATTTTTTAACTTGGTCGATTCAAGATCAACCAGATTCCCATGGAATCGGGCGGATCCTGCGATCCGACCCGACTTGGATCAGGGTCGGCTGGGTCCGATCCAACACCCCGATCCGACTCTGCCATCCATGCCCCAAATCGGGTCGCCATAGGCCGATTCCGACCTAGTCGGCCGACTTTGCCATCCATGCTCTATACCGTCAAGGTATTGTTTACTTTAGCCCGCCAGCCTCACAGTTTTGTCCATTTTTGGCAATAATTTGTCCCTTTTTGGCAGTAATCGGCCTTAGAATAAGGACTTTCCAAGAAGTTCACCCATCCCAAAGCCAAGACTACTCCCTATTAAATTAAGCTCGCTTTACTAAAGAGTTATTTATAGAAACCAAGACGATACTTCAAAGGGGGCCACATTGACATAGAGTACAACTTAGCTATACTTGAGGGTGTTATAGTCTACCTATCTTATGTAGGTGACGTCCTCGTCATTGGACCCATATAGCACACAATATAGTTAATCAAGCCCCCAAACAGGCAAGACTCTAGAGGTCGCCCCCATAAGCTCAAGAGGTGGCTCCCACTATATAGCATTTTATTCCATTATGAGTTCAAGAGGTGGTGGTGGTAAGGGGAGGCGGAGAGAGAGGTCAGGATTCTCTCTCTCTCTTTCTCTCTCTGTGATTCAAATAGGGTGAGGAGATTGGTTGAGGGAGGGAGGGGGGACGGAGACACAAACACACACAGAGATGGCACATGTCAATTTAAGAAATTAACAAATGAGGGAATCGGATTTTGTCAGGTTCCTTTTCACTTTCAGCAGAAATAAAATCTCAGAACTAACATACCGGCCTAACCTCTCATCAACCCCAGTTTGCACCAGCACACTTTCAAGCAGCAGTGGTATGCTGGCGGTAGGTGACTGGAACTTCCCCTATGGAAGTCCTAACTGCAGCAAAAGAACGCAGCAGCATCTTTCCAGTTCTCACATCCACATCTAATGTGCTATCACACTCCTTCACAGTGACAGCGGCAGGTGGTGGCAACTTCTTCCTCCTCATCTTCCTCATCTTAGCTATATTCCAATAAATTCCTTACTTGGACTTGTTTTAAATCCAAAGGATTGACCCAAAACTAAGGGCTAACAATTAGAGAGGCCAAGAACAACCAACGCAGGATCCAATTCATTTTGCCATCAAACTCCTTCCCTCTCCTACTCTGAAGGTAACTTAGAATATCCTATGATCTCATCTCATTCATAATTTCATATTACCACTCCCATGCCTTCTTTGTCCTTCTAAAACCTCAAAATAATAGTAAACAGGGTCATGAATGCCACTATAAAGGCTTTCGACAATACCACCTTACAGTGAACCCATGTAGACATATGATAGTTCTGATCTGGAAAATGTGAAGCCAAAAATGGGGAAACCTGACAAACAAACCACTCTAGTACAATGTTGCTGAACCAAACTACTAACAAAACTCTAGTAGATAGAGAGGTCCAGAACTAGTATAGGCACAAAATAACTAATAAATTAAAAAATATGGGATAAGAAAGTATTGCCCAACAACAACAAAGAAGAAATGTAGTGCAACTAATGTGGAAATGGTAATGTTTCGTGGGCATTGAACCAAATGACTGAGGGGCAAAATGATGTTATTCGTAGCATGGTTTGCCGTCTCGCGAGATTCTCAGTCTCCGAGGGGCGCCGAGAATCGAGACAGCCAAAGTCGCGCAGGAGTTAAAAAAAAAAAAAAGGAAAACGCCGCAAATCCTGCGGCACGATGGGAAAAGCAAAAAAAAAAAAAAAAAAAGAAGAAACCCTTGCGACCCCCGCCCGATGCGATGTAAAGAGGTATTAAAAAAAAAAAGACCTCACCACCCCAATCCATCGTCTCCGTCCCCCTCCTAGACCACCACGTTGTCCCCCTCCCCCTCGCCCTCCCCCCGGTCCTCCTCCCCAAAGAAGGTGAGTCCGATGACCAGCGGCCAATCCGGCCACCTTATTTCGGCAGGCGACAGTGGCGCACAGCACCGGTGACTCGATGAGTGCCTCTCTCTCTCTCTCTCTACCGTCTCTCTCTTCTCTCTCTCTGATCTCCTCTCTTCTCTCTCTCTCTCTCTCTCTCTCTCTCGTCTCTCTCTCTCCTCTCGTCCTGTGTGTGTGTGCATGTGCCGAAGGGTGATCCCATGGAAGGCAAATCGCCAGTATCGACCCATATCGGTCGATCCTAGATCGGATCGCGCTATGGATCCGATTATGGGGGGGGGTCCCTGAATCGGCAAACTTCCAGCTGGATCGACCAGAATCGAGTTGGATCGGCCGGATCAAGCAGGGATCGACCGATTCCAGACTGATCCAGGTCGATTCTCTTAATTATTTACCTGAATATCATTTAGTAAATGTTAGTATTGTAGTTTCATTTACTTAAGATATTACATGTAAATAAAGAATACCCCTCATTTGAATCTAATAAAATATCAAAAAAATTATATCTCTTACCAATAAAAAGTCACTCTCCCATCGAAGAAGAAAATCACGATTTTGGTGATTTTAGCAAAATGCTAACTTTCTAATCTCTCGTAATTTAGCTTATCTAAAATTTGATAATTCAAATAAACCACATGGAACACTAAAAATTAAAGTCCGGTAAAAAAAGTCAAACGTGCATGTGACTTCTCCAAGGGAGCCACTCTCCTACTGACAGCACTATCTGCTTGAGACCTCTCAGGATTTGGTCAAACTTAAGTTATCATCATCTAAACCTCTCATAATTTGGTCAAATTGAGCTACCATTACCCAACTCATGACACTCATGAGTTTGGATGATGATAGCTTAGTTTGACCAAATTCTAAGAGGTCTCAAGTAGACTTAGTGATGTCAGTAGGAGAGCGGCTTTCTTGGAGAAGTCATATGCACGTTTGAATTTTGTTTTTTTGTTGGACTTTAGATTTTTAGTATTTTATTGGACTTATTTGAATTATAAAATTTTAAATATGTCAAATTATGAGAGATTAGAAAGTCGCTATTTGATAAAATCACAAAAATTGCGATTTTCTTCTTGGATGGGAGAGTTGACTTTTTATTATTAAGAGATGTGATTTTTTTAATATTTTTATTGGATTCAAATGGGGGATATTTTCTTATTTACATGTAATATCTTAAATAAATGAAATTACAAATTTTAACATTTACTTAAATAATATTCAGGTCAATAATACACTAAGTCTTTAATATTTTATACTTTTCTTGTATTATTATAGTAGTAATAATACAAAATCTTATGTTTCATATATTATGAATGCATGTATGATTGGTTTTTTATGCAAATATTAGTTCTTTCAATTTATCAGATTTTCCCTCATTTTTGCTATTTTTCCTGAATTTTCCTAAATTTTTTCCAAAAAAAAAACCATTTTATAGACTAGCCGATCCAGGATCGGCCAGACTTCCCTTGGATCTATGGGATCTTGCGATCCAATCCGATCCAGGATCGGATCGAGCCTGGTCGATCCCGATTCCGATCCTGCCTTCCATGGGTGATCCCCTCCGACACCCTTCTCTCTCTCTGACTTGTGTGTGTGTGTGTGTGTGTGCATGGATGGCAAAGTCGAAATGGGGTGTTGGATCGGACCCAGCCGACCCCGATCCGAGTCGAGTCGAATCGCAGGATCCGCCCGATTCCATGGGAATCTGGCCGATCCTGGATCGGCAAAGTTAAAAAATGAAGAAAAATGTGAAAAATGAAGGAAAAAATTAGGAAAAATCAGAGAAAATTCTTAAAAAGACATATAATAATAGAACATTTTGGATATATCTATTGTCTAGTTGCACATATGTTCATATTACAATACAGCAACGATAATTATGATACCTTATTTACATGTAATATCTTAAGTAAATGAAACATTTACTTAAGATATTACGTGTAAATAAGGAAGTACCCCCCATTTGAATCCAATAAAAATACCAGAAAAACCATATCTCTTACAAATAAAAAGTCTAACTCTCCCATCCAAGAAGAAAATCAAGATTTCAATGGTTCCATCAAAATAGTGACTTTTTAATCTTTCATAATTTGACATATATAAAAATTTCATAATTCAAATAAACCTAATAGAATATTAAAAATCTGAAGTCCGATAAAAAAAGTCAAACGTGCATATGACTTCTCCAAGGGAGCCACACTCCTACTGACAGTACTTAGTCTGCTTGAGAAATCTCAAGATTTGGTCAAACCTAAACTATCATCACCCAAACTCATGAGAATTGTCACTTTCTAGTTCAATTAGAAAGTGAAAAATCTCATGAGTTTAGGTGATGATAACTTAGGTTTGACCAAATCCTGAGATGTCTCAAGCAAACTAAGTGTTGTCACTATCAGTAAGAAAGTGGCTCCCTACGAGAAGTCATATACACGTTTGACTTTTTTTATCGGACTTTAGATTTTTAGTATTCTATTGGGTTTATTTGAATTATGAAATTTTTAGATAAGCCAAATTATGAAAGATTAGAAACTCGCTATTTTGATGGAATTACTGAAATCACGATTTTCTTCTTAGATAGGAGAGTTTTTTTTTTTTGGATAGGAGAGCTGACTTTTTATTTGTAAGAGATATGATTTTTTTCATATTTTTATTGGATTCAAATGGAGGATACTTTCTTATTTACATGTAATAAGTTGAAGGAATCGGGCTACATCAGATAGAATCGAGGTGGAATCAGATGGAATCAGGCTGGATCACCCCGATCCAGTTCGATTCTGCTCGATCCACCCCAATCCCACCTTACATCGTGGGTGGGTGGTCATTCCACCCCCTCCCCCCCAAATCGGGTCGCCATAGGCCGATTCTGACCCGGATCGGCCGACTTTGCCATCCATGTGTGTGTGTGATCCCCTCTGACACCCCTCTCTCTCTCTGTGACTTCTCTTTCTCTATGTCTCTGTGTGTGTGCGTCTCTCTCTCTCTCTCTGACCTCTCTCTCTTTGTTTGTCTCTATCTATATGTGTGTGCCGGTGCTGGAGGGGTGATCCCCTCGACGCCTCTCTCCTTGTATCTATGACCTCTCTCTCTCTGACTGTATGTGTGTGCCTGTGCTGGAGGGGGCGATCCTCTCTCTCTCTCTCTCCTCTCTCTCTCTCTCTCTCTCTCTCTCTCTCTCTCTCTCTCTGTATGCGCATGCGTCCCGGAGGGGGTGATCCCCTCCGGCGCCTCTCCCACAGTCCTCCCCCCCCCCCAAGGCTGCCGGTGCCTCCTCCCCTCCTTTGTGTCTGTTTGTGTGTGCATGTCTGTCTCACTCTCCCTTTTCCATTCTAAATAAATCTGAATTTTATTTTTTATGTTGTTGTCAGATTTGTTCACTGTGATCTTTGGGGTTCATGTGAGAATTTTTTTTTTAATTCTGATAGTAAAATTTAAGTAATTAATGAATAATCTGTTAATTAATTTCTAAGTGTTATATGACCTGACTTGCATTATTAATATCTCAATTCTCATGCATATTTTTTTGTAATTAATGACTAATGAATAATGATTGTGATGGCTAGTTGGCCACTATTTTGTATCATGAATCTACATTGACTTTCTATTTAATTTATGTACTTTTGTTGTGAGATGGACAAATGTTAATTTATGTGCACCATTGATCTTTCTATATATATGGGTTGGCTTTCTTTTATGTATTTATGTTATGATATTGAAATGAAATTGTGTTATCCATTGTTGGGAACATATGCAATTACCTATGTTATCTAGGAACCGATTTTATTGTTGGCATCATCTATGAATTTATTTGAGATCCCGAGATCTGATCTTCCGAGATTTTACCGAGATCTCTCCGATATCTCTTCTCTCCGACCCCTCCGAGACAAAGCTGAGATCCGATATGGCAAATCTTGATTAGTAGACATGTCATCATGCATATCATGTTAACACTTGTTGTCACACTTACTAGGAACTTCTTGTCAAATCATACACATCTGTTCTAGTTCATCTACAAAGAATCCAAAATCAGCATGCACTACTTCTCCCGTCCAAGCTCCCCTAACTCCTTATCTTCTCATTTACAAAAAGAATTCTTCACCTTGACAATTTTAATAAAACAGCAACCACCTATTTCCCATTCTTTTCTATAGATGTCAATGTACTTATCATACAACTTAATAAGTTAAAGAGGAATTCTTAATCACCAAATTAAAGACCTTTACTTCAAGTCTTCAACTTCTTTGCAATGAACACCTGAATATGCTTGTTCCTAGAAGGGTTACCTCACCCTGTACTCTTTGTTGAGAGCTAAACATTGATCTTTCACTAAAGAATTCTAAAAGACTAGCGATTGTAAATTTCAAAAGAAATATTTCTAAATTTATTGATTTTAAATATCTTAGCATCATATCCCTCCATAAGCAGAGTCAATACTCTAAATCTCTTAACTTCAAGGTAGACCAACACTGAGTAATTTGTTTATAGGATTCAACCTGCATCAAAAATTCTGTAGTAACTAAAAAGCTGGGTTCCTAGTGATCAACAATATTGTGAACTTCATTGATGTCATTCAGTGTACAGAAATATGACGAAGGAGACATTCCTACCATTAAAATTGGTAAATTTCATATACCACATGTTTTGCTAGTAAGGAGAACAGAGAGAAATTTTGAACCTTCTGCACAAAGGTTGAAGGCCCTAAAAGTTGGCAAATGTCTACCAAAAGCTCTTCTAAATTTGTTCTGAATTGGATGAGACCATCTGGCACTTCAGCACATCTAATTTCATTGTTGACACTAGGATCACTAACCTGCAAAATGGTTCATTAGGTGAGAACAGTCAACAAGAAGCATTTGTCAGAAGTAGAAGAAAGACCAATAAAACTATTGCTTAGCATAGTTGCTAAGAAATAAGAGACATCACTGAGAAATCATGGTGCATTATAAATTTCAGACACTGGAAATTCAACAACATTGTCTGTCCTTTTTGAGGTAAAATAAATAATCTACAGTAAAGAGACAAAAACCAGGAATGCTGCCTAAAGAGAACAGCACATTTATCCACATGGAATTGGGAGCAAAGCAAACGGGGTTATGGACCTTGATTTAGAAATTAACAGAATGTGCAAATAATTGACCTTGTCCTGTCATAGATGGAATGATGTGACCAAGAGCCATAAGTCAATTACTTATGGGCACTCTGAGCCCATAAACAAATTACAAAGCACGTGCAAATCCAGGAGCAAATGAACCAGCCAATCTGAGATCAGATCTCATCAGGCTCACAGCATTTACTAATGAAGTCAGTGCTTTTTGGGCTCCAGCAATCTAAAATACTTTACAAACCCAATTTGCTTTGTCTGAGCTGGACTCATTTAGTAATAAGCCTGGTTGCAGCTCCATGAATAGGAATGAACCTTTTTTCTAATGCTAAAACCTTGCTCAAGCTATTAATGAGTAAAAACAGAAAGAAGGATTGAGCTCTATATCAGTTGCCCAAAATCAACTAAAGATTTTCTTGATTCACATGGCTGGAGACGAAGAGAAGAGGATACAGAAAATATGGAGGAGAAGGAGAAGAAGAAGAAGAGGAGAGGGAGAGAGAGTTGAGCAAGGGAGAGGTGTACGATCTGTTTCCTTGCACAGCTGCCACCCTCTCTATATTCTATTAGGTTAAAACACTAAGGAATAAGACAATATTGCCCCTGTTATAAGTAAAGAAGAACCAGGGGTAAATAAGGAAGAAAACAAAAGAATTTAAAATAATCGGATCCGTCATAACGGGTCTGGTGATGAACCAGCACCCCCTCTTATCTCTTACACTCCCTCTCAAGCTCGGCATAGATGTCCTGCATGCACAGCTTGCCTATAGCTACATGAAATTGATCCTTGGTGACACCCTTAGACCTTAGTGAAGGCCTCTGCGATTTGGTCGGCCAAATGAATATATGGAAGACACAACTCTCCACTATCCAGCTGCTCGCAAACAAAGTTACGGTCAATCACCACGTGCTTGGTCCAGTCATGTTGAACCAAATTATTGGCAATGTTAATGGCCGCCTGGTTGTCACAAAATAGATGGAGAGGAAGGGGAATTCGTAACCCAATATCCTGCAAAAGAAGCTTCACCTAAAGTAACTCTGTAAGACCAAAAGCCATATTCAGCTTCAGCACTCGACCAAGAACATATAGATTGTTTTTTATTGCGCCAAGCAATTAAATTATGCCCCAGATAAACACAATAACCAGTAGTACAGCAACGATCCTCCTTAGAACCGGCCCAATCTGCATCCGCATAGCCTTCACTGCAAAAAGAGGTGGACTTAGAGAACAACCACCCCTTTCCTAGAGATTTCTTGATACACCAAAGAATACGACCCAAGGCATGCATGTGGTGAAAAGTGGGAGCATGCATGAACTGATTGATGATGCTCACAGCACAAGTAAGGTCTGGGTGAGTAAGAGTGAGATACAAGAGCTTGCCTACAATCTGTTGATAGCGACCCTTTTTAGCTTCAGACAGTCATTGTCCATCCCGACTAGTAAGGTGGTGATTGACCTCAATTGGGGTGGCAGCAGGCTTACAGCCTAACATACCAATGGCAGCCATCAAATCAAGGGCATATTTTCTCTGACAAACATAAACACAGTCACAAGAGTAGGCAACCTCAAGTCCTAAGAAGTACCGGAGTAAGCCTAAGTCTTTAATGTCAAATTCCAGGGCCAAACTAGCCTTGAGAGCCTGAATCTCCTCCTTATGATCTCTAGTAATCACCATATCATCAACATAAACCAGAAGCAAGACGACATGGCCATCCTTCCACTTGACAAATAAGGTGTGGCCAGCATTGATTAAGAATAGCCAAATCGAAGCATGGCAAGACGGAAGCGATTAAACCATGCTCGAGGGGACTGCTTGAGGCCGTACAAAGCCTTCTTTAACCGACAAGCTTTCCTGCCCATGGAATATCCAAGTGGAGGCTACATATAGACTTTCTCTTCAAGTTCACCATTAAGAAATGCATTTTTAACATCAAGCTGAAATAGTTTCTAGGAGAAGCGAACAGCAAGAGAAAGAAAAACACAAACTGATTTTAGCTTTGTCACAGGAGCAAACGTTTCATCGTAATCAGCACCATATGTTTGAGTAAAACCCTTGGCAACTAGTCGGGACTTGTAACGATCAATTGTGTCATCCGGTTTGCATGTC
This sequence comes from Colocasia esculenta, assembly GCA_014218235.1. NCBI lineage: Eukaryota > Viridiplantae > Streptophyta > Magnoliopsida > Alismatales > Araceae > Colocasia > Colocasia esculenta. The sequence goes on from CM024762.1 coordinate 122,950,925, forward strand.
ACATCAAACACCCACTTACAGCCCACCAACTTATGTCCTTTGGGCAAATCTACGAGTTCCCATGTCCCATTTTTATGAAAGGCATTCATCTCCTGCGCCATTGCAAATTTCCACTTTGCATCTTTGACAGCTTCTGTAACAGAATGAGGCAAAGAAACAGAAGACAAGGCAAAAATAAAACTATGACAGGAAGAAGAAAGATGCAAATAAGAAATGAAATGAGATAGTAGATGCTTGGTACATTCACGGGTGCCTTTCCGAACAGCAATAGGTAGATGCAGATCATCTTAGGGAGGAGATGAGAAGGACCTGCAAGAGCAACATCTTCATGAGTAGGACACTCGGCTGGTGGGTATCTCACCCGTCTTACGTTGTCAAGTGTAGGTAAGCAGCTCCTTAGTAGGTACATCAACATTGACATCAGCACCGATCTCAGAAGAAGACACATCAGAGGCACATGAAGAGTCTGAAGAAGGAACTGAAGGGGTCCGAATATGTAATGATGGTCTCAATGGAGGGACAAAAAGAGGCTCCCCCTGTGGAGTAAGGGAAGGAACAAAATACGACTCAGACTCACAGAAGGACACATCCTTAAGGACAATCTTCTCAGTTACAGGATCAAAGCATTTGTATCCCTTCTGAGTAGGACAATAGCCCAAGAAGACACCTTTAGTGGCATGGGGTTCAAGTTTAGTGTGTCCTGGTTTGGAGACAATGAATAAAACAAAGACAACAAAACACTCTAGGAGGAAGATGAAACAAGGCCAATCAGGACACAAGAGGGAATAGGGAGCCCTACATCCAAGAACTTGAGATGGCATCTGATCGATAATATAAGTAGCAATAAGGACTGCCTCTCCCCAGAACCTCTTAGGGAGGTGACTCTGAAAAATAAGTGTACAGGCAATTTCCAATAAATGTCGTTATTCTGCTCAGCAACGTCATTTTGCTGTGGGGTATAAACACAAGAAGACTCATAGATTATCCCCTTTTTTTCCATAAATATATTCAGATTTTTCTCAAAAAACTCTTTTCATTATCAGAGTGAAAGACCTTCACCTTTTTGCCAAACTGATTTTCAACCATTTTATAAAACACCTCAACCACCTGTGGTACTTCAACTCTAGTCCACATCATATAGATCCAGGTGCAACATGCGTAGTCATCAATAGAGCTCACAAAATAACGATGGCCATCCAAGAAGGAACAAGGGATGGACCCCAGACATCAGAATGAACAAGATCAAAAACATTTGAACTTTTATTAATGGAAATTGAGAATTGAGTGTGGCAATGTTTTGCCAAATGACATACAGGACACTGGAGTGACTCTAATTTTATTTGACTAAATAACGTAGAAAGCAAGACTCTCAAAGACCTACAGGATAGATGGCCCAACCAGGCATGCCAAAGAAGAATCTCCTGAAGCTATGATGATAAGAAATCATTAATGGTAGAATGAACAGCTACTTCTCCACTAGGTATGAAGTAATAGAGACCACTAGCCTTATAAGCAATAGCACTGTAAACGGAGCGGATACGAAGCGGATATAGGTTTTCCGTGTCCGCACCGAATATTTAATCGGATAATCCGTATCTGCTCCGAATAAAATTCGGATACGAAGCGGATATTTTAGTCAAATAATGATCGGATTCGGAGCGGATCCGGATATTATCCGGTTCGAAAATATGAGACCAGTGAGGACTGGGGGAGGGGTGCCACCGGAGGGGGCAGATGCAGATGGGGGGTGCCGCTGGAGAGAGAGAGAGAGAAGGCCAGGTGGAGGGGTGCCGCAAGGGGGGACCTTCCATGCCGGAATCAGTGGTCCACCCATTGCCGGTCGCTGCACTCAGAACCAAACCCATGGCAGCATCCTTCCATGTAGAAGATGGTGAAAAGAAATTTTTGATCAACACAACCAGAACAAACTAACCAAAGAGGGAAAAAGAAAAAAGAATAAAGGCCTAGCTTTCGTGATTCTTCCTGTTTGGGGGCGAAGGAATACTGAAATTTACATTTGGAAGAGGGGCAAGGGAGCCAGGGCTCCTGAAGAATGGGACGATGCTCGCGTTGCCGCCATCGTAGCTGAGATCGGAGTCCTTTTCTTTATATGGACGTGAAAGAATAACACACAAGGGCATCCACAGTCAACGGAGGAAGAGAAAGGGCAAAGGAGGAGAGGCCGAGGATCTTTACCCTTGGAAGCAGCCACCAGGGGTAGACGACGCCTGGAGAGGCTGCTTCTCCAGCTCGGAGAGAAGATGGAGACGGGGGAGTTGGATGTGGTAGCGGCAGCCGAGGTGCTGAGGGCGTCCATGGCCGCGACGGCGGCGGGCGGGTGGCGGGCTGGTGGAAGCAATGCAGAGGTGGGAAGGTGGAGAGGTCTCGCCCCCGATCTAAAGATCTAACGGTCATGATCCTTAGAGTGGGGTAGTTAGGTTTTTTTTTTTATTTATATATTATATATAGATCCTTAGATCTAAGATCTAACGATCATGATTTATCTGATTTCGGAGCGGATCTTAACGGAGCGGATCACCCAATTCCGTATCCGCTCCGTTTATTATCCGGATATTATCCGTATCTGAAATCCGATCCGACGGATATATGTTAAATGGATAATATCCGCTTAACCGGATATGAATCCGAATCAGATCCGGATAATATCCGGATCCGTTTACAGCCCTAATAAGCAATTCCAATCTGACGTTGAGTTTGCAGGTCCTGAAAGATACAATGATCAGGGAAAAAGTTACTGAGTAATTCAGACGACGAGTAAGACTGCTAACGGAAAGAAGTTTCATGGAATGAGAAGGAACATGAAGTACAGAGGACAAGACAAGGTGACTGCAAATAGGAATGTTGTCGTGACCAGCAACAATGGCTCGCGACCTGTCAGCGATAATCACTTTATCTTGCCAGAGTCTAAGTATATATGAAGAAAAATAATTGGAGATACCCATCATGTGGTCGGTGGCACCTGAATCAATGATCCAAGATGAGGTGCCTTAACGAACTGTGGCACTCAAGGCAACATTATATGTACCTTACGGAACAGAGGAAGAGGTAGCTGAAGAAATAGTTTGAAGCCGTGAAAGAAGTTGTTGAAATTATGCAATATCCTGAGAAGACATGCCTGCAAAGGCAGAACTAGAGGATTCAAATGGGGGGTACTTCCTTATTTACATGTAATATCTTAAGTAAATAAAACTATAAATACTAACATTTACTTAAATGATATTTAGGTAAACAAGTATGAAGAGTAGGGGTGTAAACGGAACCCAATAATCCGATATTCCGACCCGATTCCGATAAAAATTATCGATTTCGGAATTGAAAATTGATACCGATAGCTTATCGGAATCGGTATCGGAATTGGAATTGAAAAATAATCGGAATCGGTATCGGTTATTCCGATAAATTATCCATAAAATTAAAAGAAAAAACTATGGTAAACATCTTACCATATCGGAATTTCGGTTCCGGTAATGTTATCGAATCGGAACGGAATCGGAATTAACCATTCCGATATTATCGGAATCGGAATCGGAACCATATTTCGGTTATCGGAATCGGAATCGGAACCATATTTCGGTTATCGGAATCGGAATCTGTGTTTCCGGTTCCGAACCCGACCCGTTTGCAGCCCTAATGAAGAGGAAACCGTGTTCCCCTATGGGTAATACACACACACACACACACACACACACACACATATATATATATATATATATATATATATATATATATATATATATATATATATATATATATGCGAATCGGACCGATTCCATGTGAATCGAACCGAATTAGGGAGAACGATTCAATCCGAATCGCCAATCCAATAAACCTTGCTCCCAGAGGAGCAAAGGTTGATATAACACCCCGAAAATTTTAGTAATTAAAATTATGAATAAATGAAAAATATGGCCATTTAATAATCTCAAACTGGTTAAATACGTACGCATCATTATTGCATATAAAAATTCCATAAAAATCATAGTTAGACTTTAAATAATAATCTCTAATGACCCATGAAGAAAATTAGGCTAAGATAAATCTTTTGGACCATGTTTAAGAATTATTGCGACTTAATATCATAATTAAAGAATAAGTCGGAAATCCATTATCATATATACATAAAGGGGTCAAAAATCAAAATAAAAATTATGTGTGGACTTCAAACAATGGGCATTAACAATCCAATGAGAAAAATGGGCTAAGAGTTATCTCTTGGCCACGAATAAATTCAAATAGGAAAATAACCCCAAAATTTGAAAATTTTAACCAGTTAAGATTAAAAGGTTAAATACTCACCCAATACACATTTATTGGACTTCAAATTGAGCCCAGTTCGTGTGTACAACCTAAAGTATGTTTCCTAAATTATTTCCATCTCCAATTGGGAGAGAAATCTCCAATAGATGAAAAGATTTCCCAAAACTCAGACCTTGAGTTTCCTAATCTAATTAGGACTCTTAAACATACCCCTCCCTATAAATTAAATCCCCTCTCTTCTATGGGACGACCCCTAAGGTTGCTAGAGACGTCTTGAAGGCTATGGAGACTGGGAATCCCGAGGTGGAGGCTTGTGCAAGAAGAACTCGTGCTCTCCTTCAACTCGGACCTGCAAACAAGACTTGTTTTATTCAACATCAAAGGTTAGTAAAACCTCAACCAAATCTAGCAAACCATATACTTCTAGAAAGCCCTTCGAGTCTAGTTTCATATGATATTATTTTGCCCAATTGTTACGCAGTGTGTTGGACGTATTAAGAAGATTTTTGCACTACTGTTGAAACTAGGGTTTTCTAATAGCACGATTTTCTTTCACCAAAAGGTAGGTAGTTTCTGGACCAAACCTTAATTAAACTCGTACATGCTTGCATACATATGTTTAGATCATGTTTGTACTATTTTCCCCAATTGTTATCTTGTTGTGTCATCAATTAAATCAAGTATCATCACATTGTTATAACGTATTTCAATCATGACAAACCCTTGCACTATCTTACGAGTCTCCTATCTCTCGTCTAAGACAATTTCAGATCGAGTACTCAACATGAATAATGTTTCCCTTTGAGTCTACTTTCAAATAAGACCAAAATCTCTCTGTTTCATGGTGTGTGTAGAGAGCAGTGACTAAAACATCTCTATTGTGTCAGTTTTCCATAGTCTATCCCACTGAGTCAAGTTCACCCAGTAAACATGATTGGTTTTCTAATTCCTCATTATAGTAGTTAGCTTAGTGACATATCAATCCAATGAACTTGGTTTCCCAATTTTTCATGCTCTATACAGCGAGTTATAAGCCCTAGAAGTGCCCCATAGTGCCCTATGTCACCCCAGTCCAAGTAGGAGTTGAACTGGGTGCATTTGGCAACCCAAAACCCTTGTCCAAAAGAAGACGTATCGACCTCGCGTTCAGAACGTGACAGGAAGGTTGTCACAACCCTCATTGTGCGCGGTGTCTGCTTAACTGGCCATAACTTTTTCTTTAAACCTCGGATTGACAAGCCATTTTCTTTGTTGGATTCCTTATTCAAAAGGCTTCAAGATGAAATATTCATGTGTGAGATTTGCACAAGAAATCAGTGAGTTATGACTTGAGGAAGTGAAGGGATAGGATTGCATTTGCTTTCTAAGGGTCATACGTCTTGGTTTTCATCGTTTTGCATCGTTTCTTCGCATGTGTGAGTTTGATCTATTCTAGGAAGGTTCTAGAAGGTCTTATCATACATTAATCAACCAATGAATAAGTTGCAAGGATTTTCACATGATTCTAATTGAACTTAAGTGATTGATCATGTTCTCTACTTGCCGATTGTTCTCTCTTTCTTGCCTTGTTATCGTATTTGCTAAAATTGGTCATGCATGATTTTTATTTCCTAATTTAGCACTCTTGTTACTTAATGCCCATAATCGGATTTACAAGACACTTACACACGCACTTGAGTGATTCTTACGCGTGGCATGCGCATACACTCTTGCACGATAGGAAAGCCCCTTACTTGGCTTGTGGTGAACTCTCCGTCGGATATTCTTTCTACCGGACTAGTGACCCCTTGCCCAAGGCCTCTGTAAATCTCCTCTGACCATGGATTCCCACATGGCCGACAAACAGGTTGTACCATGAAACACCCAGAAGTTAGCGTACACCTCTCTCTCTCATCTTGACTTTCTCGAAGTGATCGAGTATAACACATGAAACCAAGTTATTAATTAAAGATAGAATCTATGTAAATACGACGTTATGCTGCCGAATTAAACTCTTGACTCGACATTCTCAAAGTACCATTGAACTCTATATCATTATTGACATGACACTCTTGATAATCATCACTATTGACATGATATGATAGTCTTGAACATTCTCAACCAGTCTATCCTTGTTGACATACCTTCTTGTGATACGTTCTTGAAGTACATCAATGATATTGGAGTCATGGACTCAAAAACACTTTCTCGTTACCCATAAGTCGATGGGCTCACTGAGGTATATGCCAGTGTTGCGCAATAAAAACTTGACTATAGGCCCGAATCTGGTCCTGGAGTTTCTAGCAAAGTCGTGTTGCCTATGGGTGTGATTGTCAAATTTGCTCCCGACAAAGTCGTGTTATCCCGAGTTGTTGATTGCCCAATTTCCCAAAGATGTTCGTTACCCCAGGTGTTGATTATTAGACTGATCTCCTAACAAAGTCGTGTTGCCTGACGTAGTGCGGAATCGTAATTGGTGCTTGGCATGGCACGTACTTGTTACATGTGATAAACTTGGTAGATTTAACTTGTTCTTGCTATTGTGTGCCGGTACTTAACCTGAGTGGCTAAAGGGCGTACTTGCATGAGGCATTAGTAGACCCTGCGTAATATTCTTGTGGAGTGCCCAGAGCGGGTTACTCAAAGTGCTTGCTAGTGAAATGTCTTGCGTGCTTGTATTTCCCAGTGCTATCTTGCTATCTTGAACGATACTCTAGTGACCTTCTTACATGAAAGAACTTTACCATACAATCCCAATTGTTCTCTCTCCAGTACTACTGACTTTCTCGCTCTTTTGGCCATGTTACTTTCTAACATGACAATCTCTTATACTACATCATCTTCATCACATGATATCACGAATTGATTGGACATCTCTTGATTACTTTGCTAGTTATATTTTTCTTATAGACTTTTACTTGCATATTTTAGTTTATGGCATACAGCTTGAAACTGTTAAATTACTTATATTTGCCCATAACAATGTAAATCCTACTGGGCGAGTGTGCTTATACCTGCTCTCTTTAACATTTCAGGTAGTGAAGGAAAAGCTAAATAATGGGACTTGTACGCCGAGCGTGGAGTACACTTAGAGAGCCATTCCTATTTTTAGTTAGTCTATGAGAAAATGGTCATTATTGTAATTTTCTTCTTTCTTTGAGTGAGAGAGAGATAGGTTGGTCAGCAAGGAGTGTTTCATTTGACATTGGATGTTGTAATATTCATTTTGATAAATAAAAGAAGAGAATTTGATTATTCCATATTTCCATTATGGGCCCTATTTGTAATAGCTATTCGTCTATAGCTTCTGAATACTTGTTTGTTCGTCGTGTCTACCGATTCATTCCGCTGCTAAAATCGAGGTCGTGACAGTTGGTAAGTCCTCTTTAGACCATGGTTTGCTGGATCAGATCGAATCGGTCCGATTCGGCCAAATCAGATCGAATCAGAAGAAACTTGATTTGCCCGATTCCCATCAAATCCAACCGATTCCCATCCGATTCCCATGCAAATCGGATTCTGGCGAATTGTGGCAGATCAGGAAAAACTCGATTCGGCCCGATTCCCCGATGCGGCGAACCTTGCTTTAGACTGCACTACAGCTGCAAGACCTCTTAACTACTGTCCTTTCTTTCCTTGCTTGAATTTTGACAATTTTTTCTCCAGTAGAAGGTCCCTACAATTTGCAACATCATGATTTTCACGGCCACAATGACTACAAGGTTTCTCGGACATGTGTTTATCACGAGTAGACCCTCTACCACCACAACTTTACTTCTGTCAAGCACTAACAAGAGTGGAGAACTCCCCTACACCACTCATTAACGAAACACTAGAAGTATCAACCATTTCCTTCCCACGCCCCTTGTCATTTAGAACCTCGAAGTAGATCTATTCTAAGGATGGAAAGGGGTCAAGGCTCAAAATCTGTCCATAAAGATTCTCAAAGTCTTGGTTCAAACCAGCCCAGAATTGGAAAATCCAATTTCAAAGAACATATTGAAGATGCTTCTTTTGATCAGTTGAAGATTCCCATTCGTCAATGGCATAATAGTCAAGTTCTTCCTATTTCCTCTGTAAGGTAGAGAAATAATTGGTGACAGACATATTACCCTACTGAAGTGAATGGAGTTCTTGTGTAAGTTGATAAATCCAAACATCATCCTACTTTTGGTCGAACATGTCAGCAAGGAGCTTCCACATGTCCAATGTTGTTGTCTTGCGGATGATAAGGGGTTGTATTTCTGCCCCGACTGAGTTTAAAGAGCCATGACATCACCACACTATTCTCAAGACTCCAATGGTCATAATCGGAGTCATCTTCACTTGGTTTCTTGACTCATATGGTAATGTAACCACTATTTCCGCGGCCAGCAATGTAGATTTCTGCTGCCATAGACCAGACCATATAGTTGTATTCAGTTAACTTCACTGGCACAATCTGAAGCGACATGTTGTCGTCTCATCAATGCACTATGTGTGTCAGCTTGGATGTGGCTAATATGGCTTCAGACTTTCTCGGACTCTGACATGATACCTCTCAAGGGTGACTCCCCCTAAGGACAAAAGATATCCTCAGACTAGGATGACCAGCCTTGTAGCCAAGGCAAAAAAGGGCACAGGACAACACCCTTCTCTATGGCTAGAAGCACTCTCCTAATAACATAAAGCCCCACAGATCAAAAGAAGGAAGAACCAACGGAGATGCTCGGAATTCCAGCGCTGCCTCCTGAGTAGCCTTCCGCTGCCAAGCGAAACATCCCCACCCGTCTAGCAGTAGCAGGACAAGCCCAACTCCCTCTAGGGTTTAGGCGCAACTCGACTCTAATACCATAAAGATTTTCTTGATTCACATAGCTGGAGAAGAAGAGAAGGGGATACAGAAAAGACGGAGAAGGAGAAGAAGAGGAGAGGGAGAGAGAGTTGCGCAAGGTAGAGGTGTACGATCTGTTTCCTTGCACAGCCAGCACCCTCTCTATATTGTATTAGGTTAAAACACTAAGGAATAAGACAATATTGTCCCTGTTACAAGTAAAGAACAACCAGGGGTAAATAAGGAAGAAAACAAAAGATTTTAAATCAACCAGATCCACCATAATGGACTGGTAACGAACCAGCGCCCCCTCTTATCTTTTACACAACTCACATTGGATAATCCCAATAAGGGTCAGACTGATTCTAGTCAAACCTGGATCAGATACTACCAACCTTTCTCTATAAAAAAACTGGCCAAAAGATTGGGAAGGTGAGCCAGGATGGGATCAGCCAACCAAAACCCAACACAGATCTGCAGACCCATGAAGAGTTTTTGAACCTGTAGTTATCAAGGTAACAAGGTGACCAGGCATTCAAAAGAGCAGCAGTTAGGCACTTAGGTATCCACCTAAGTAATGCCTAGGGGCCGGGTTCGGAAACCCGCTACATGACTACAGCCATCCTCCCATCCCCAAGCTCCTCACACCCTGTTCTTCCACCCTTGCTTTGGCTGATGCTAACATCTGTGAGACTGCCATCCCCATTTCCATCCCTCCCAAATGGTAACTACCCACCAACAGCCATGCTGGCATCTAGAATGAGACTACCATTTATTCTAGGTGCCAAACATAGAATTTTAATTAAACATGCAGATCACCACAGTTCACCAATCCTAGGAATCATTGAGATTATGCACATATAAAACAGGCATGTCTTAGATCTTTAATTTTCGAGTTTTTATATGTAAAACTTTTAGTTGCTCAGTTCAACAAGAAAATAAGTTAATAAGTTGTGTGTGACAATAATGATGTTTGTCATTTGATGGACAGAAGTATTGTCATAATGCTCCTCAACAACTAATCTAACATCTCCGGCACTCTAGCAATTAAATTTCAGAGATTGGAGAACCTATAACAGTAACATCTGAATAGCATCCCCCTCCAGGGGGAAATTTGATATCAGAAAGAATAAACAGTTAGACGAACTAAGCAATAAAGAATGACACTGTACTATTCACCAATAGGTAAAGATAGTTCCAGGACTCTGATAAAATCATTACCTCAATATGCACAAAATCGGGTCCTTTATTCACCTCTTCCTTCTCTCTCTTCTTTTTGGTACAAAGATTACGAAAGGGACAGAGCTAAATTCCTCATTACAAATAGTGGAATAACCTTCAATAATCCCAAAAGGTGGCACTCCTTTGTTTATTCCACAAAGGAATGATGTAGGAGCAAGTCAGCCACCTCTTGGGTACTTGGTCCCAAAACATTTTTGGTGTTTAATATCTTTTGGCCGGTAATATAGTTTTATAAGGCCCGAGTAGCATGTAACTAAGGTATTAGAGTTTTTATATCTTTATTTTAAGTCTTTAGTATCATGTAGTCTATGGGCCTTAGGTGGATTAGCCCATTAAGAAGTCTACGGGTTACCCCCACCCATTATAAAAGGGTTTGTTTAGGGTTTCAAGAGGAAATGAAAATTTTGAGGTTGTTTTTGACTCCATGAGTTCTCTGAAAAAACTCCATCCCGCGAAGGGAACATTGCGCCCAAGAAGGGTGGGCAATAAGCCCAATGCCACAAATTGGCCCAGCCAAGGGGTGTGACGCCCCTGGCCGCCATCGCCGCTGCTACAAACCCTCCTTGCGACATGGCATGGAAAAAAGTTTCAGATCAGCCCAACACATGGAATGCAGAATCGCCAAGATCGGCCCTGGATCGGTCGATTTTGGATAGGATCGATAGGTTGCGATCTGATTATCTAGGAAAGTCCCCAAAAATCCAAGAATTTCATCCGGATCCGCCGGACTCGAGTTGAATCGACTTGGATCGATGGGATCGACTATGGATCATCTGGGAAAGTCCCCCAGAAATCCAAAGAATTCCGTCCGGATCCGCCGGACTCAAGTTGAATCAACTTGGATCCATAGTCGATTCCATCGATCTAGACATTTAAGATTCAAATTTAAAGAGGGTCCGCCGAATCGAGCCCTTATCAAACAAAATCGATTGATCCATGACCTATTTTGCCCGATAAGGGATCGATCCGGCCTGATACCTGGCGGATCCCCCTTAAAACACGGATGATCTAGAGATCGCTGTGTTTATTATAGACTGAGCCCCCCTCCTCCCTCTTTTCGCCCTTCCAAGAAAGACGCAAGGGGAAAGGAGGTCTCCCCTAGGTCCGCCACCGCCCGCCGGCCTCCTCCACTCCTCCTCGGCCTCTTTCTCTTCCTCTTCCTCTTCTTCTTCTTGTCTTCTTCTTCTTCTTCTTCTTCGAAGGCCCCTTTGGAGGGTTGTCTCTTCAAGAGAACTTAGAGAGAAGCTCTAAGAAGGCCAAGGGAGATCATCTTGAGTAGATCTGAAGAGATCTTATTCAAGCAAAAGAGAAGCTCTTCTTAGCAAGGTATAAATCTAAATTTTTGAAATAAAAAAGTAAAAAAAAAAATAGAAAAAGCATGCAAATATGTTTGATTTTGTTTCTATCTTAATATTCTTAGATTATAAAAAAAAATATTGGAGCTTTAAAAACCTAGGGTTTGTAAATAGACAAAACTCTCAAATTCATCATAATGAGGGTTTGAAATTTGGGACTTTTATTTGATTAGCACAATTGGAGATCAATTAATTGTTCTGATCACTTAATTGACCTAATTGTGTCTTTGTATAATAATGTTAGTGGTTCATTTCATGAAATTAGACAAATCCCCCAAATTTTACTCTAGTTAGGGTTTGAGATTTGGACTTTTGTTCTATTGGCACAATTGTAGATCAATTAAGTGTTCCAGAAACTTAATTAACCTAATTGTGTCTTACAAACCACTTGGCATCTGGTGTGATGCCCCAGGTTTTTCTGTTATGATTGCTTTGGTGTTTGTTGTTTCCTTGTAACTCTTATGAAGATTACAGTTAACGACATCATGTTGAATCATTAATTTGATTTTTAACCTCATCATACAATGCCTATTTTATTTTGTTATTGAGAATCTTACAACGCCCGTTTCAACTGGTTTCATTGTGGTTGTAGTATATGCATGATAATTTTATGGTAGATTTATGTTAATTAGGCCTTATTATATGGCCCTAGATTTTACATAGTTTATTTTACCTCTTATAAAAGAGTACAAAGTTATCACGGCATATTTTCTAAACATATAAGATTTTAATATTCCCTAAAATAGTTAAGAAAATTCTTAGATTGTATAGATATATTTTCGGGATATTTCTGATTTTTATGATCTTTTCTGAGGACTAGTTGCGGTTGGATTGACGGCAAGCTCGACTACTGCCAACTGTAGTTGATGATAGCATCGAGTGTCGCCAACACGTGTGTTGGCGACAGCCAAGGCCGCGTCAACAGCATGTTGACGACAGGCTCCTCCACCGTCTATTTCTAGCTCAGCAGACACTGAGCTTTTTGCGATTTCGGCTCTATTTTGGAAACTGTCGAGAAAAGAAATCTCTGAGGATGTTTTTGGGCCGTGTTATGACTCCAGACGGGGGTAAACCCATTAAAAGGGGTCCTTAGCCGTCCCTTTGGTCTTTTCTTCTTCTCCCAGCTTGTGAGACCGAGAGAGATTTTTGACATCTCCGAGATCGTGTGATTCTGGAGGTGGATTGATCGGCCTTCCACGAGGTTGTTGAGGTCGTGATTGACGAAGAGGAGGCATCTAGATCATGCTGCAAGAGTCGAAGGGGCGATCGAAGGCGAATCAAGCAAAGAGGAGGGACCATCTTCGGTGACCAAGGCGGGCGTCATCAGCTTAGATCTGAGTTTTGTATGAGATTATCGAGGTAAGTAACTTACAATCATATTTTCTATGTTTCAATTTTTTGGATTATTAGAAAAGATTTTGTAGTCAAATTTGGGATTTTGTGGGTTCCGGTAGGGTTCTGCCTACCTGTCACATTAACAACAGTCTTGAATGCCATCAAGACTGAACTTGACGGCAACCATTATTGCCATCAGACTGAACTCAACGGCAACATACGTTGCCACTAAGTTCTTCTGCTACTCTATTTCCCCTGTTTTTACTTCTGGATTTATATATGCATGTTCAGACTTCAGATGGATGTTCTGTGAGTTGTTTCGGTTAAGTGGGTTAACTTTTCATCATGCTGAAATTGGGTTACTTTCTATTATTACCATGATTTTAGATTAATTCCTGGAATATGTAAATAAGTATAGATTTGAGAAATAATTTTGTATGTGAATCATGTGTGTTAAAAATCTGGATTTCTTCATAGGAATACATGTTAGGTTATGTTCATAGTGTTTTGGATTTTTAGCCAGTAAATGACCCTTTTCTGTAATTTTCATGACTGAATAACTGAGATCAGTGGCACTATTTTAATCTTATAAATGGTTTCTGAAATCCAAAAATTGTGATATTTTGATCAGTGAGTTATGTCGTTACTGTGCAATCTCAGTAAAAATATTGGGTGTATTTGACAGTCGGTTGCAGTGTTGTCAATATTCTCTATTTATGCCAGTACTTATAATAAATGTGGAAATTAACGTGAATGTCAGAAAATCATAAAAAACTACAAATTTGATCCATGATAGTAAGGGCATATTCTGCCAAAAAATTGCAATTGTATGTCTTCTGTAATTATTTTTAAGCCTTTTAATCTTATTTAAGATGTGTTATGTTAAATGGAAAAGGAGATTTAAAATCTTCGAAATTACAGCATGCTTATATTCTGAAAATACTACTGTTGTGAATCTGATTAATATGTGTATGAATTTGAAGCAACAAGGTAGTGTTGCATATGCCTATATGAACATGGAGCAACTTGGTAATGTTGCATAAGGTAAATGTGATACGATATGTTTATGTACTTCTAGCCAAATGCGATACTGCTACCATAGAGGTCTACATGGAACCAGTACATAGAATTGCCCCTATAGAATGGTTCACCTATGTCTTTTGTTTGTCCCTAAGGCACTGGAAAAAATCCTGAAAGTTGACAAATACCACTGAAATGATGGGGAGAGCTTCCCGCGGTGCGCGTAGTAGTCAGGATCCAACACTATGACCTAGTGTGTTTTGTGAAATCTTCGATTTGACTATATGACCATATGACTTATGACGACTCTCTAGTAGTGGTTTGGACTGTGTCTTGGCATTATGTACCTTTGTTATGTCACTATTCTGTTAAATGAGATATGTAAAGATCAGTAATGCTATCATGCAATTGTTTTGCCAAATGAGTATTGAGAATGTTAGCCACTAATATACTCTTGAACAAGTGCCTTACATGTTTATTTGATTAAATATTTGTAACCATGCTATCATGTTTTAGATTTAAAACTATAGCATAGAGATAAATACCATGATGTTAGATTTTCGTATAAATAACATGTGTATCTACATGCTCGTTTAAGTAGTTCCATGTATTGTATAGTTAGCATTTATATGCATTTCTTTAAGTTAGTGAGCATGATCACATGTTAGTGGTTAATAGTTAATGAAATTTAGTTTATGATTATGATTAATGATCGAAAGAAATCACATGTTAGCATATATGAATTTAGGATTATGATATAAGGTATCATGAATGTGTTTGTAATAAACTAATAATAATAATACATGGCTTAGCATGTTTTTAAAACTAATGTATATGTAGATTGTGGAATGTTATTCTTAGTTGTTTGCTGGTCTGTTTAGACTCATGCTTGTTTTATTTTACCATTTCCATGTAGTTGTGGTGCTTTATTGCAAGTTTGATTAGGAGAGGGCAGATTCAAAGCCATACGCGAGGTTCAACATCTAGATTTGCTTTAATTGAGTATTCTTTTTATGAGAATGTAATAATTGGACTGGCTCAGGCATAGATAATATCCATTTTGTTATATTCTTGTCTCTACTTATACATTTGATTATGAGATGTGGATGTAAAAGTTGATGGTAATATTGCTTCCACTTTACTTTCAGTGTTGTTTTATATTCCACCCTGAGTTCGCTATCATTTGGGTTATTCCCACCGTGGCGCCTTGCTTCTAACCCGACGTGAGTTGGTGTAACTGTACCGAGTCATGAAGTTGGGGCATTACATTTGGTGTCCTGCTCCATCACAATCCGGAAAAAACTCAAAGTCAACAATATACACTAAGTGGGATTCAAATAGGAATGCATGATTTGGCAAATTCCCTCTTTGGTTATGCTATGAGACTATGCAGACCGATCAAGCTTATGGATATCAAAACCCACATCATGAGGAGCCATCTAGGTCTGGATAGCAAGATTATTAGTCTTCCATTAAATGTAAGTTACATTTAATATTTTATGCTTTTCTTGCGTTATTATAGTAGTAATAATACACAAAGTATTTAATTTCATGTTATATATACTATGAATGCATATATAATTGATTTTTAATACAAATGTTAGTTTTTCAACTTATCAGATTTTTCTGATTTTCCAGGTTTTTCTGATATTTTTCTGATTTTTTATGAATTTTTCTCAAATTTTACCAAAAAAAAATCTTTTTTTAGTTTGGTCGATCCTGGATCGGCCAGACTTCCCTTAGATCCGTCGGATCTCACGATCCGATCCCAATCCAGATCGGATCGGCCCTTAGCGATCCGATCCAATTTCAATCCTGTATTCCATTGCCCAACAAATCGGATCCGCCAATCAAGATTGACCTGACTAAAAAATTATTTTTATTTTTTAAAATTGGAAGGAAATCAGGAAAATTCTTTTAAAATGTAGAAAAATCAGGACAAATCATAAACAATCAGAAAATTGCAGGAATCTTAGTGAAATTGAAGATGTTCACACCTGCATTAAATAAATCATACATGTACTCATATTACGTTGGTGATTGGACAATAAATGTAGCATAAAGAGGAATGATATTCATAATAAACATCAAGATGAAACATCAAATAAACAAGTCTTCATGTTCAATTTTTGAAGTTTACCTGATAAAAAAAATCTAATATTGCCATCCAGGCCAGGATGATTCATCCATTTGAGTTTGATTGTTGATATCCTTGATCAATCTGCATAGCCTCATAGCCATAACCAAAGAGGGAATTTGCTAGATCATGCATTGCTCTTTGAATCCCTCTTGGTGTATAATGTTGACTTGAGCTCACGCCAAATTGGGATGAAACTTTGCACCAATTCCAATTAGATTGTATGGTGTCTATCCTCCTCCTGCTCCAAGAGGGGAACTACTAATATCTGAGTATGCTAAAGTGGGAGACTGAAATGGAGGAGTATATGTAAACCGTGAACTATAGTGTGGCTCCCAAGGTGGCCAATTATAGGTTGTCTGATGTTGTTGCCCTTCATATCCCTCTTGTCCTTCTCTACCTCCTTGATTTTATGTTTCTAGCATAGCTTGTAGTAAGCCCTATACCCAGAGAAAATTCTGGCACCATATATATTGTATCTCTATGACCAACTCTTGCCCTGTAGCCCAGCAATAGCCTCATCATCATCAATGGGGTCTGTGTGGAATCATCACTAAGAACTGGTCGTCGTGCATGTGGCGCCCACGCCTCAGACTCGAGTGCAAGTGTCTTATCATCATCATCCCTGACATTGTTAAAAAGTCGGCCAACTAGTCGACTAGTCAGCCCAACTAGTCGAGTCGAGTGGTCTAGTCGACTAGTCGGCCTCCAATTCTCTCTATTATTCATGTTTTCCTTTTTGGTAGTTTTCTTCGTGGAGAAGTCTTTATATACCCCTATGTTAGTTGCCACATATCAAGTTAGGAGTTTCATTTTTTTTTTTTTGACAACACTTTCCACCAATTGACACCATGCTATGTATCAGGGGAGACCGGTCATCTTCCATGTTTCCATCTACAATTAGGCTCTTCCATACTCCTATTCTCTCCCTAATCCTACGTAAAAGAGATATCTGAGGAGAGATATCGGGTTATTGGTTATGAACAACAATTTATCTATAATTTTCTCCTCGTCTACTTTTTATTTTTTATTCCCTCTCTATCTTCTGAGATAGTTCATATTAGTAAATCAGATTTTTTTTGTTCTTCATTGATGCTACAACTCCACCATTTGAGCTATAGTATGTGTTTAATTCAATCAAAATTCTTTGTGTAATGTTTATGTCTTTAGATATGACAAGCATATACCCTCAACACTAGCAATCAACAAAAGTCATGCATAAAAAATGAAGAACAAATCCTAAAAAATAACAGACTTGGACTTGAGGCGTCCACCTCGCCAATTAATCTGTCCGACTAGTCAATTGGGGTGTGTGTGGTGGTGTGTGTGTGGGTGTGGGGGGGGGGGGGGGGGGGGGGGGGGGGGGGACTTTTTTAAAATATTGATCATTGATGACCTGAGTTAAGACTCTCCTCTTCTGTCTGATATATATGTAAGTTTTTCTTTTCTTTGAAACTTTGTCTCCCTCATTTTGTGTGGCAGATCTTCTCAATGTAGGTTGACTTGTAGACAGTCTATATGTTCTGGCAAAGAAGTTGAGTGTCGTCGTCACTCTCCAGTAGTAGCTAGCTATGACAAGGGAGTTGGAACCTCTTTAACTCTGAACTCTGGATCTCGAGCCTCCACTCTATCTAATTCTCATTCTTCCCATAAGCGATCTCGAGGGTCAAACTCTGGAACATTCCTTTCTTCTCTTGTTTCCACCCATGCATTCAATGGGTGTTCCTTATCTAGCAACTCATCAGCATCAATGAGTCTAACGTTCTCTGCAACCTCTACTATAGATGTTGTCCATGGCCTACCATACAAGCTCATCAACCTCATCTCTATTTTCTTCTGTCTTCTTTAATGCACTTAACCTTCAAGCGCATGTTGTAGTAACAGTAAACCACCTTCCATAGCCTCGATGCATTGAATCTATTTCTCACTTTGTGTGGATAGTGAGAAAGTACTCTAATTCCTCTCACATTGGTTAGATGAAGTTGTTTAATTGATCACTCTAATGGCAATTCTTGTGGGTGGATTTGTTTGTCTAGTTTTATAATTCAGCATAATCCACCGGTTAGCTGTACAAAAAGAAACTATATTTATTCGATATCATTGGACTATATTGATAATTTAAGATCACCAATTTAGATACTAACCAAGACTCATTCTCCCACTACTTCTCACAGTTCATAATCTCTACAAATATCAAGTTGCATTCTAAGCATATCCATCTAACACAGAAAACAATTGACATCATTAGACCTCTTGCTTATCCCAAAAAATAGGGATTAACATTTAAAATGAGAATTGTACCTCCATCATAGCATCTATCTTATCGTCAATGCTTCTAGACAATCTACTGATAACACTTATTGTTTCTTCGAGCACTTCACCATCATTGTGAATTGAATCACTATATTGATGTTGGGGATTCAAGAAATATCATGCATAAAAGGTAATACATTCACCCACTGCATGTAAATCATGGTGGAGGGTGGACTCACATATCCTGTCAATAATTCTCTACCATTTCTGTCAATAATTATCTACCATTTTTGGAATGTCGTAGAATGCTTCTCCTCCAACTTTTCCTTTGTTTTATCTACTGCCTGGTATATAAGTAAGCCATGTCAGCATGGTTTGGAATATCTTGAGGGCTGGTGCTTTCAATCCTAGAGTTGTCTCTCCAATAGAATCCAACATGGTTTGGAAGTATGGGTTGGATGTTGTGTGTGTTGGAACTCCTATATGCAATAATCATTGCACTGTGTCTTCACTGCATGTTATACCTCTCCCCTACTCATACTCCACAACTCATCTTCCTCTCTAGCACTACGCCAACTCTGACAACATGTTTCTCTGAATTCTCTCTCCTCTTGTGGCAAACTCTCTTCCTCTTCATCCGCATCAAAATCAGAATCATCAAGGGGAATTGGCCTTTCCCTCATTAAGTTTGTATCCCTCCTTCACCCAATTGCTTGCCTCCTAGAAATCTCTTCATATAACTCTTCTTGATGTTGAATTCAGATCTCTTTTGTACTTCCCTTCTAGACACACATGCCCTCATCTCATCCACAAGGACCTGGGGCATGACTGGCATTTCTGAACATTTCCACCAATACCTGCACTGTGTTGCTTAGGGCGATAAACATCTCCATTCATATGTTTTCCACAGTGTTGACATTGCACTCTTCCCTACGTCATCAACTAAAAACCCAAGGCGCCACCCAATATTTACATGTGGTTGTGGTGCTCCTCACTCTTGAGCCTCCTCAGCCATAATCCTATTACAATGCAAAGCCAAGCATGTAAATCCATGATTACCTTCAATGTTGATTGCCTTTTACCATTTTTTGTTAATTAAAAGCCCTCAACTTTACAACATGACACAATTGGGTCAATTAAGTGATTGACAATTTGGCATACTTAATATTGACCCCTAATTACACTAATTGGACAAAAGTCCCAATTTTCAAACCTTAATTAGGATGAAATTTGAGAGCTTGTCCAATTTTTCGAAATTAACAACTCTCCTTTTTACATCATCACATTACTGGGTCAATTAAGTGATTAACCCACTTAACTGACCTTTAATTGCTCTAAATAGACAAAAGCCCTAATTTTCAAACCCTAATTAGGTAAAAAATTGAGAGTTTTGTCCAATTTTCATAAATTAAAACTCTCCTTTTTACAAATTGGACAAAAGTCTTAATTTTCAGACCCTAATTAGGGTAAAATTAGGTGTTTTGTCAAATTTCCACAAACCCTCAATAATATCCCCATTTTCTATGGCCCACACAACTCAAACACTCAATCCCGCATTCTTAAAGACATTTTGTAATTTCCAAAATGTAAAACCAATAAACCAACAAGAGGAGAGAGATGACAAGGTTTCAAACTTTAAAGAAGAAGAAGAAGAAGAGCAAGGCGACAGCGGCGGCGGCGATGGGGATTAGGGGAGGAAGAAATGAAGGTGGCTGCTGGCTGGTCGCAGGGTTGTAGGGGTGGGAGCTGTCAAGATTCAAGAGAAAATGGTCAGATCGGGCCAAAGAGGGTGCTTAAAGCACCCAAGTTCTGGCCTGTATCAGGCTAGATAAGGCCATATTGATTCTGGATTAGCTAGAATCGGTTGATCTAGTCTAATACCCAATCAAGCTAATTCCGGCAAGCAAACCTTAAACCCTAAATTTCAAAGCATAAATAGACTGGATCAGCCCCGAACTAGCGAATCCCATCTGATTCAGATCGATTTGGACCAATCCAGTCCGATTCAGACCGATCCAGTCAAATGTCTACCGATCTAGTGGGCTTCCCCTTAGTCCGATACGAAATCGGCTAATCTCAATCTGGATCGGTTAATTCTATGAACCATGTGACGAGGAGGCTGACGTCACGCCAACGACCCACCTCTAGTCCCCTAGCACTACTGTTGTTGTCCTCCCTGTGAAGGGTAGAACGATCGCCGCCGCCCAACCCTCCATCATCGATCGCACTGCCACAACATCCTCTCCCTGGGAAGGAGAGCCCCGCTCCACCTACGTCCCCACTACGGTGCCCTTCTTCTTTCCACAATCACCAGCCACTTTGTTGGTTCCTTCTCTATCTACTTGAGCTCTCCCTCCCTTTATTTCTCCTTCAACCACCTTGCTGGAGCCCTCCCCTCTTCCCCTCGCAACACACACATCATTGTCGTAGAAAGCCCGTTGCCATGCCATAACCTGTTAGTCTCTCCGCCCTACCACCCATGGAAGGCAAAATCGGTGGGATAGGCCTAGAATCGGCCGATCCAGGATTGGATCACAGCATGGGGATCCGACTGTGGGGGAAAGTCCCTGAATCGACAAGACTTCCAGGTGGATCGGCCGGACTCGAGTTGAATCAAGTTGGATCGACTGGATAGAGCAGGGATCGACCAATCCATGGCCAATCCTGTCGATTCAAACTTTTAAATTCAAATTTAAAGAGGGCCCGCGGGATCGAGCCCTTATCGGAAATAGTCGGTCGATCCAGGCCGATTCTCTTACTTATTTATCTGAATATCATTTAAGTAAATGTTAGTTTCATTTACTTTGATATTACATATAAATAAGGAAGTACCCCCCATTTGAATCTAATAAAAATATCAAAAAAATCATCTCTTACCAATAAAAAGTCAATTCTCCCATCCAAGAAGAAAATAACGATTTTGGTGATTCCATTAAAATAGCGACTTTCTAATCCCTCTTATTTTAGCCTATCTAAAAATTTCATAATTCAAATAAACCCAATAGAATATTAAACATCTAAATTCCAATAAAAAAAGTCAAACGTGCATATGAAATGGGTTTATCGGAGAACTCATATGCACGTTTGACTTTTTATCGGACTTTGGACTTTTAGTATTCTATTGAGTTTATTTGAATTATGAAATTTTTAGATAGGCTAAAATATGAGGGATTAGAAAGTCACTATTTTAATAGAATCATCAAAATCGTAGTTTTCTTCTTGGATGGGAGAGTTGACTTTTTATTGGTAAGAGAGATGATTTTTCTAATATTTATATTAGATTCAAATGGGGGGTACTTCCTTATTTACATATAATATCTTAAATAAATGAAACTATAAATTCTAGCATTTCAGGTAAACAGTACACAAAGTCTTTAATATTTTATGTTTTTCTTGTATTATTATAGTAGTAATAATACACAAAGTCTTATATTTCATATACTATGGATGCATGTATGATTGATTTTTAATGCATATGTTAGTTCTTTCAACTTACCAGTTTTTCTGATTTTTGCTGTTTTCTGATTTTTTATGAATTTTCCTCAAATTCCCCCCCCCCCCCCCATAAAAAAAACAAACTAACCGATCCAAGATCGGCCAGACTTCCCTTGGATCTGTGGGATCTTGCGATCCGATCCTGGATCAGATCGGATCGGCGCCTGGCGATCCCGATTCGATTTCGATCCTGCCTTCCATGCCGCCACTGTGGCGCTTCGTCTCCCTCCACCCATGCAAACCAAACTGCCATTACACCCACCATGTCCCAATACACTAGGGCCACCGTTGCACCACCTCTGCCACTGTGCTACTTTCGGCACCTACCTACAATGGGGAGGCCGGCATGTGCCAAGAGCTTCGCCAAGTACCCCTCTCCCTGCCCTCCACCACACGAGCCCCCCTTCCTCTCTTCCTACCATGCAACCTTTCTGCGAGGGGGAGCCTAGAGGCCCTAGCCCACTCGATAGATCAAACCGATCACCTCCTCTGCTACATCGCCACCTCACCGCTCGACTCCTTCCTCCTTTTTCCTCTCTGTCGCGCCATTGAAGCACGACAAAATCCGTGATCTCCCACCAAGACCAGGGTCAATCCTAGCTCACCCTATTGACCAAGTGGCTCATGTGGTTGGCCCAACTTTTGGGCCCAGCCTAGACTAGTGGGTAAACCCAACCACCTGCACTACTGGCCCAGCCCAAGCCCGTTTACCAACATCAACTCAGTAGGAAGTGATAGCCATCATGGCCTAGTTCCATAATAGGCCATAGTCAAGGCACACCGATGTGGTCAAGCACCATACTTCAATAGGCCACCTTGTCCCACATCAATTTTGGTATCAGAGTGAGAAATCAACTTGTTTTTACAAGTTGAGATGCTAAATAGTACGAGACGCTTCCACTCTCTACAAACAGTAGTGTGGCTGCCAAATGAAAGATATACTCGTTTAAAGATTGATCCACATCCGTCCGACAATTATGTCTCTAAAAATGTTGTGGATTTATTATCTTAAATAGGCGAGATCATTTTTGACCCTAATGGAGTTTTTATGGAACTCTACTTTGATTATAAGCATCCTATAAGCTCTAAAAATATATAAATTGTTTATTTTGATAGTGCTTGGGCTGAGATTTATCTGTCATAAAGACTCTTCATCATTGTCGGATCTGAGTGGTGGGATGATCATCATGCTGTCATGAAATATGAGATAACTTCTTGTGTTATTCAGTCATCTCACTAGCCAAGTGTATCCACAATTGTGCTTTTTCTCATAAGCACCCACCTTTAGAGCAGTCGACAACAGAGAGTACACCAACAAGAGCAATAATTTCTAGCTCAGATGACAATGC
This sequence comes from Colocasia esculenta, assembly GCA_014218235.1. NCBI lineage: Eukaryota > Viridiplantae > Streptophyta > Magnoliopsida > Alismatales > Araceae > Colocasia > Colocasia esculenta. The sequence goes on from CM024762.1 coordinate 122,974,181, forward strand.
ATGCACCCAACCTATAGTTACGAACACATGGGGTTCTGAATTATTCTTTGCATCTAGCTTTCATTTAATATCAGATGATGTGGTCAAGGCAGATTGTCGCGCTACTTCACTTTCGGACGTTCAGACCAACCACTTGTGTGTTCCAGACGACTTCGATCTGATGTGGGTGGATGATCAAGCTCACTTTTCTCGTTCTCCCTAGCATTAGACTTGCGCACCTTGTTGACATCACCAACATTACATGGATGTGCACACCCCTTAATCACCCCTTGGATGATTCGTCGTTTCAAAACTCGAGGTCAAGTTTTCTCGAACTTGGGGGTACGATGTAGGAGCATGTTAGGCCACCTCTAGGTACTTGGGCTCACATCATTTTTGGGTGTTTAATATCTTTTAGGTCAGAGTTCTATCTATAAGGCCCAGTAGCATGTACTTAGGGTATTAAGAGTCTTTTATATCTTTTATTTTGAGTCCTTTAATTATCATGTAGTCCATGGACCTTAGGTGGATTGGCCCATTAAGAAGTTAAGGGGTTACCCCTGCCCAGAGTGAGGGAGACATTCACGGGAAGGCTATCTTCTTCTGCAAGTGCCTTATAGGTGGCTATTAATGTTATAAATAGGATCTGCTTCACTTGAAAAACTTCTGCAACTAAAACTGCAAAGAGGGGAACTGGCATGGAACTCCAAAGAGAGGAAATCAAACTAGATGGATTGGTCAAACTTACTTACTTACTGAATATCTCTAGCTGTCCTACCGCTCCCCCAGAGGGAAGGGCTGTAGTGTTAAGCAAGTGCATCCAATTCAATTGTAGAAATAAGGTAAGCCCTGGGATTGGCCCAGTAGTTCTTAGTCTCAATCTCGCTTGTGTCAATCTTTGTACCAATAGTAGGATTCCCCTAGTACTTTCTCGTCCCAGTCCTACTTCTCCTTTCGAGCCAGTACCATTCTGGAATATTACCTGTCGCCACCTGTTTGAAAGTCAGCTCTATCTTTTACATCGAGTGGTACCTGCGTACGAGAGTGTTACAGCAGTTTGGGATTGATCAGCCGGTTCCTGATCTGCCACCTCAATCTTTCCATGCATCGCGGACGGGTGGAGCTGCTACATATAGCTTACTGGACACTTTAAGTACATTTCCCGCCCGTTCTGCTCCTTGAACAGACTGGCGCTGATATAAAGCTCCATGAGGCTTTCTATGTCCGGAGAGGCAACACGGACTCCAAAGATCCAAGCTCGGTCTCAAGAGTTGTATCTCCGTCCGAACCTGTACGTACTAGCATCATCGGAACAGGATTAATTAAGCCAAAAAGTCTAATGCAGTAGGTTCAACATAGAAAGTACTTTTAAGGGAAGGGCGAGGCCCCTAGAAATAGGGGAAGGGGGAGAGGGTCAGCAGGGCCCCTTTCGCTTTAGAAAGGAAGGAAAAAAAAAAGTAGAGTTAGGTTCTGTTCGTTTGTGTAAGCATCTCTTTCCTCGGGGGCTTCGATATGGGTGTCTGATCCCTAACATTCAAGCAGTGAACGGCCACGGTAGTCGGCAACCCGGTCATATGTTCGTAGGACCAATCCATTCAATCCCTAGCTACTCTCGAGCTCTACTACAAGCAAGAAAGACAAGCTTACCTCTCTTACTTGATCCGTTTAAGCTTGTTTTCTAGCCGTAATCACGGAAAAAAGAGTAGGAATACACTCCATTCCACTACACCAACTATGGATAAAGTGCCCTAGAACTGGAAGTGAAGAAATATAATACTATATGTTTTAGAGGAGGGGACGACAGGAAGGAACTACTGATCGAGGTAGAAAGTGACTCTCGCGCCCCCAAGCCTATAGCCTATAACAATGGAAGGCCGGTAACATGATGATTCTATTTCTAACCTTTTAACCTTTAAAAAGAGAATTCTACTGCTGCTTTGCCAGCTTACCACTTGCTTGCTTTCTTGACTAGTGCTTTCTCTTAGGCTGCAACGAAAGAACCTTCCACAGCGTTGGTTGAACTATCAGACTACAACAAGCTAGATCGCTGCTTACCTCTCTATGGACCGCTGAGGACATATGTTTCAGCGGATCTTCCGCATCTCGTTCCTACAAATGAGATCTCAATCAAAGATTATTTAGCTCCCAATGGACAATGGCGTCTCACTTCGCTGCAGCCAATTTTGCCGCTTGATATTATCTCTGCCGCAAGCGCCTCTGCTTTGGACAAAGCAAACACTAAAATAAAAAGCAGTTCTGTCTTGTACCCAATTACTTATTTGTTTCGTGGGGTAGGGATAAAGAAATAGCTCCTGCGCATTGAGTTATTGGTTTAGTTAATACGCGCATCGACTACCTCTCTTACTTGACTGATCACTCTATTGAACTCCGCTTTTCATGTATGCAATCTCGCGAGAATCTCGCGAGATTCTCGGTCTCGGCCCCTCCCCGAGAAACGAGATGGCCGAGATATGTCTTCAGGGTTCAGGGCCTTCAGGCAGGGTTGTCAGTTAGGATCCTCTTCAGGCAGGGTTGTCAGGACCCCTTATTTACCTGAATATCATTTAAGTAAATGTTATAATTTATTGTTTCATTTACTTAAGATATTACATGTAAATAAGGAAGTACCCCCATTTAAATCCAATAAAAATATCAAAAAAATCATATCTCTTACAAATAAAAAGTCAACTCTCCCATCAAGAAGAAAATCGTGATTTCGATGGTTCTAATCAAAATAGTGACTTTCTAATCTTTCATAATTTGTTATAATTTGGCATATCTAAAAATTTTATAATTCAAATAAACCTAATAGAATACTAAAAATCTAAAGTCCGGTAAAAAAAAGTCAAACGTGCATATGACTTCTCCAAGGGAGCCACTCTCCTACTGACAGCACTAGTCTGCTTGAGACCTCTCAGGATTTGGTCAAACCTAAGCTATCATCACCTAAACTCACGAGATTTTCACTTTCTAATTGAAAATAAACTAGAATCCTAAGGAGAGAAAAATCAAAATGCACATCTCGAAGTCCAATTCTCACACTCTGTTGTATGATATATGTGAACCTATGTCATCCATGGTTGAGGCTTGAGAATGTATGTAATTATCTATGTTCCTTAAGGAATTATCTATGTGAACCTATGTGATCCACACTTTATGTTATCCTGATCTCCCGGATCTTTCCGAGATCTCTCCGAGATCTCTTCTCTTTGACCCTCCCGAGACGAAGCCGAGATCCGATATGGCAAACCTTGAATCAGTTGCAAGTTGGCTTCAACCCCGGGGACCGGCCTCAGAATAGGCACCTTTGGGCGAGATTTACTTTGTTATCTTGGTTTTAACTTCGCATTTTAAGCGATCCGAGAGAGTCAATCAACTTTCTTCTTCTTATCTATGCAATTATGAAAGGGGTTGTTTAGGGTTTCAAGAGGAAATGAAAAGTTTGAAGTTGTTTTTTTAAGTTGTTTTGACTCTATGAGTTCTCTGAGAAGAGAAGCCCGACGCCACCGATCAGCCCAGCCAAGGGGTGTGACGCCCCTGGCCGCCATCGCCACCGCTGCATGCCCTCCCTGCGACAGAGAGGCTTCCGCCATGCCACCTCTGCTACCCTGGATTGTTGTCGCTCTCCTGGAGAAGGGGAGAACGATCCCCGCGGCCAGACCCTCCACCATCGATCACACTGTTGCTGCACCCTCTCCCTGGGAAGGGGACACCCGCTCCCCTTGCATCCCCACCGCTGCGCCCTTCTTCCTTCCACCGTCACCGCCACTTTGTTGGTTCCCTCTCCGTCTCCCCGAGCTCTCCCTCCCTCTGTTTCCCCTTCAGCCACCCTGCGGGAGCTCCCCCCCCCCCCCCAATCTTCCCCTCACAGTCGCATGCACCGCCATCATGGGAATCCTGTCGCCGCACCATCAACCCATGCCGCTTCGTCTCCCTCCACCCCTGCAAACCAGGCTGCCATTGGGCCCACCCTGTCCTGGCATGCTGCCGCCACACCACCTCCACCATGGTGCTGCATGTGGCACCTCCCTGTGACAGGGAGACCCACAGGCGCCAGGAGCTTCATCAAGCACCCCTCTCCACCAGCCTTCCACCGCGTGGGCCCTCCTTCGTCTCTTCCTACTGCACAGCCTTCCTGCGAGTCCAGCTGGTGGATTGCGCCGATCACCTCCTCTGCTGCACCGCCAACTCACGGCCTGAGTCCTTCCTCCATTTTTCTCTCTGTTGCGTGGCTGAAGCACCACAGAAGCCAAGGTCGCCCACCACCACCGTGGTCAACCCCAGCTCACCCCTGTTGACCGGATGGCTCCTATCCAATGCCCAGATCAACTAACGGGCAGGACCAACTTGAGCCCTTGACCAGGCCACACAACCCAGACTAGCAGACCAACCCAGCCACCTGCCCTGCTGGCCCAGCACAGGCCCATTTTCCTGCATCAACTCAGCAGGAAGTGACAACCAGCTCAGCCTAGTTCTGCAGTGGGCCATAGTCAACGCACACCCACGTGGTCAGCCGCCATACTTGCACAGGCCCACCTCATCCCACATCAGAATTAGATGCCAATTTCATGCTAAATAGTTTGAATTGATATGAAAAGTCACCTCAGGTTTTTGTCAACTGTTCTAAATCTTCTGATAACCAGCAAAAGTAGGCCTGTTAGTGTTAAGTACTTGCAAATACCATAAAATGTATAACCTCAGTTGTTCATAGAAAATTACAGTTTTACCATCTTACATGAACCCCTTCCCATAATAGAAGCACAAGTCTCCACTCGGTAAGTCGAAAAAACAAAGCAACAGACCTGGGCACATAGAAGAAGGGCATCTAGCAATGCCAAGAACACCGGGGAAAATACATCCTTCACATTTTTCTGATTGCTTTCTGTGTCTAAATCTAGTCCGAGAAGATAACTTGCCAGACTACACCTGCAGGAAAGTTTTTTGAGTCGTCAAATAATATTAAGATCGATGTTGTCTTCAGAGCCTTATCCCACGTAGTTGGGATCAGCTATTATGTAAAGACATTTCAGCTGAATGTTCGATTGCAGGGGATAGAAAAATGAGAGCAAATGATACTTTGAAAAGGATAATAAACTGAAAGATAGAGTAACAGCATCAGCACAAAGATACTCAACAAGAAAATGTAAATTTTCAAATGGAGGTGCAGCATCCAAAAAGTTCATATCATAGGGAACATCTCCAGTCTATATAACTGACAGGTTAATGAACATCGGCAAGCACTACAGTGTACAGAAATGAACAGAACTGCCAAGATTCACATAAGTGTCTGTTGTTAATTTCGATCCAACTAGGTGGTTAAAGTTGAAATGGTGAAGTTGGTGAACTTTCAGGAAGATGAATCTTAAAGCTGATAAAAATATATAAGAAAAATTATTGCGGCTCCAGTACAAGAGAGCCAACTGTCTTCAACATTGCCTATCTAACCTGTTGGACAGATGGAAGATGCCTCATATCATCTGAAATATCTACAACTATATTTCCCAAGTAAAGGGACATGGGCAAAATTTTGGTCCACAGTCTCCCAATCCTCCCCGCACAAGCAGCATTTTGCAATAAAGTCATCTAGGAAATCTGCTAAGCTGTTTCAAGTAGGAATCCCATTATCAGGATAGAGAGTCCTGCATCCATGAAGTATGCATCAGCAGATCAACTGTCAAACTCTAATCTTCCTTCCATTTCCAGCTCCACAAACCCATCCTTTGTGCAACTGACATCTGCTCCTCAACCTAAACTAAGTGCCTTTCTAGTCTTCTAGATACATCAAGCAGGTTTCTCATAAAAGGAATCCAACCATCCACTGTCAGCTTGACATCAAAGATTGCAGCCACTACTGCTGAGTGCTGAAGCATCTGTTGTGGGTATCTCAACTCCAAGGATCTATCTCTTAAGTCTTAACTACATAATTATGTAATAGCAAATTAGACGCATTGCCAACTTCTTAGATTGATCACAGGTTGTGTAGGAAGGACAAATTCATCCATATTCCCAGCTGAATATCCCATACTCTAGACCTTCTACAGTATTCAAGGCAAATCATCTCCACCCAGAGACCCCTATTTTCTATGCCTAGTTTCCATAACCATATAACAACAAGAGCCAAGTTGAATCCAATATTTCTCATGCCTGGACCTCGAATGTTTTTGCTTTTGCAAAGCCTTCACCCCACCCATACCCTCATGTAAAACAAGCCTGCATGGAATAGATTAGACTCCAGTATTTAAGTCACTATCTTTGGTACCTGGAAGAGAGGCAAACATAAGACATGGAAAACATTAGAGTTTTGGAAGGTCAATGAAGCTTATCTCCCATCGTCTCACTGGCTGACCTTGACCTCCATTATGCTGGGGTCATATCTAGTATTCAGAGTTTGCCTCTCCGAAGATCTCTTCCTTCTCTTCGGGATCGAACATTAATTGCAACAATTCGATAGATGGCTCATTGGGATAGATAAACAAAGCACCCCCCCCCAAAAAAAAAAAGAAACGTATTAAACTCCTGCAGACTCCTGCAAAATCTCCACAAATTGCTACAATGAATTGGCCCGATATCTAGAGGCAATACTAGCCCTAGGTGAGTAGGTGTCTCAGAGAAGGAAAATCACCTACCTCGCACCCCAGATCAACAGTTGCCACCTAATGGCACTTGCATGGAGAGCTTTAAATTTTACACTGATTTTAGGCTTTAATAGAAGAAGAACCTATCCTCTCCTCTCCTGATTCCACTGCCTTTTTTTACAAAATTGGTAGTGCAGACTGTGCTGTCTAACTGTTTTTTGTAAAAATTGCAGACACTTCAAAGACAGGTGCATAAATGGCCTATTTACACTTTTCTGAAGAAAGAGGTTACGGACTGCCCAGAAAACTTATTCAGAATTTAGTCAAATACCATTGATTAAGTTACTATACAGGAAATAATAAAACATCTAAATATAACATTGACAACTTGACATTACCAAAATTGTAGTGTTGAATCTGCAATGTCCCATTCTTCACTTGGGTAAGCAACACAACTGCAAATTCAGAAGCACCTCTGTTAAACAACATAGTGTTCAAAGTTAAACCAGGCTAAATGAGTAGACAAAGAAAGATAATAGCTCTCCAGTTACCAATGCACTAAAAAGAAGCAACATAATGAAGCACAAACATATTGTCGTGTCCATGAAGTTTTTGCAAACTGTTGAAAATAGTGATTTCTGTGGGGATGCAGTTGTGATTATATTGAAAGCCATATCCAGGTCATCTGAACTTGAACATCTGGGCCACATTTTGCCTTTATCCTTCTGCTGAATACAGTGAGGATAAAACAGACGTGATCAGTGATGCCCTTTTTGGGGAAGAAGGTAATGATGACAGGGAAATATAATTATGATGGATTGTCCTTTTAATGGATTGAGAATTGAACTGCCAGGAGATACAAGATCCCTTAAAGAGATGGCTCTCAAAACTCACTTTTATTTTTTGTTGGAGTACCATCATAGAATTGATCCACAGTTCGCCATCCACAAACAAAAAGAAACATATCTGGAAATGTTTCAGATGAAAGGAAGACGGATTATTCTGCGAATCACATCGGGCACACTCTCTCAGTGCCACGTGATGTAAATAGCCCCTTTGTCATCTTGGTCCTCTCCCCCGCCCTATGAAAAGCATGTAGATAGAGCCTAAGACTTGGCTATGCTAAACCCCCAACCAGGAGTAACTGAAGGTCCATGCCTCTTCCAGTGTCCCCCTTCACAAGTCCCTAACTCTGGCACTGGGAGGTAGGGAAACCAAAATCCAACACCTGAAAATTATTGCTGGAAAAGGAGGGGTGCTTGCTGCAACATTTCTTCTTTTCTCATTCTTTCTTTTTCTGAGTAAGAGCAATAATAGCCATCTCTCCTGTAGCGCCGTGGTTGTTCAGATCTGAGTTTAATGGTTTTGGTGTGGTGTTTGGGGCCAATGTGGGGCCATTGGGCCTTGGTTGTGGTCCTTGTGCGTTGTGTGTATTGTGGGCCGGAAATCCGGACCCAGACAACACACAGGTTCTCTGGTTGAGAACCCGATGGGGGTCTATGTCGCGTTCTTAATGCATCCTTGCCTACGTCGCTTTCTCCATGTCGATTGTTGTGGTCACTCGTTCGCTTGGGCGACACGTGGCGCATCTGGTTTCTGAACATGACGGTCTGGGACGTCATGTTCTTAACGCAACGGTGGCTACATCACGTTCTCGTTTTAGATCCTTTAAAGTCGGTTCGTTAGCCAAACAGAACTGGGAGCCCTGTCCGGCCGACGAGAGGGGTTTTGCTGCGGTTCGTTAGCCAAACAGATCTGTGACGTCTTCCTGGACACCCTCACTCGTTTGTTTGTTGAATAGCTCGTCCGACTGAGGGAAAGACGATAGTGAGGCAGCAACTTGTAGTGTGCGAGTATTGTTTTGTTCGGTAGCTTGTAGCGCGCTCGTGGTTGGGGGACAAACACCAGTAGACGTACTAGTCCCCAACTAGTTCCGTGTTGCCACAGCCTCACGCTACGGACCCCGGAACCCGTCGGCGTGTGTCAGGCGTGGGTCTACAGCGTGTGTTGTCGTAGAGTGATGTTGGTTGGTCTCCACAGTTCTTTAACTTACGCAATGTTGTAATAAAACTGCAGTTGGACCTTTCGTCCGTAGCTACGAGGTTAAGAGGTGTACTCTGTGTTGGTTTGTCCGAGTTGGATACTGACATCATGAACTAGTAGTTGTGACCCGCGTAGTAGCGTCGTTTCTTCCAACTCAACTTGTGGTTCTTATGGTTTACTCCAAGGTGAGTGTGGTACAGTTGGTTTGGCACCACTCGGTTTTACAGTCAAGGTTTGATGGATCGGCGATTCGGACCGAATCGGGTTCTCCCTGATTCGGTTCAATTCGCATAGAATCAGACCGAATCGGTCCGATTTGCATAGGATTGTTATATATATTATATTTATGTATGTATATATATATGTGTGTGTGTGTGTATTACCCATAAGGGAACACGGTTTCGTCTTCATACTTATTTACCTGAATATCATTTAAGTAAATGATTCATTTACTTAAGATATTACATGTAAATAAGAAAATACCCACCATTTGAATCCCATAAAAATATCAAATATATATATATATATTATATATATATCTCTCTACCAAAAAAAAGTCAACTCTCCCATCGAAGAAGAAAATCACAATTTCAGTGATTTTAGCGAAATGCTAACTTTCTCCGGACTTCGGATTTTGTGTTCCATATGGTTTATTTGAATTATCAAATTTTTAGATAGGTCAAATTATGAGAGATTAGAAAGTTAGCATTTCGCTAAAATTACCGAAATCGTGATTTTCTTCTTCGATGGGAGAGTTGACTTTTTTGGGTAAGAGATATGATTTTTTTGATATTTTTATTGGATTCAAATGGGGGGTACTTCCTTATTTACAAATAATATCTTAAGTAAATGAAACAATGTAAATAAGGTATGAGTTCCATGTCATACCATGTGAATCCCTCACCCCATTCTCATATCTAACATACATATGTTACATATATGCATGCATATATGTCTTACATATACATATATATGTAATATATATTCATTATATACATATATTATATATATTATATATATATATGTACATGCGAATCGGACCGAATCAAGCGAATCGCGAATCGAGTTTCCCCTGATCCGCTCCGATTCGCCTGAATCGGCCTGATCCGATTTGCCATGACAAACCATGTTTACAGTTGGTCTTGTCGTTTCTGTAATATTTTCTTAATGGCTTATTGTCGGACACGAAAGATTTAGGTCTTTTAAATTTTTTTCTCTTCCCGTTGGGAAGAAAGAGAGGGCGAACGGCCCAACGACGAAATATGTCGTGGCCAGTATCTTCCCTTACGGGATAGATACGTGACGTGCCATCGCTACATGTATACACACGTACATATATATTGCGGGTGTGTCAGTCTGTAAAAACAGATGATTTGAAATTTGATTAATGTGGGCATTTACTCATCCATTTATTGGACAATATTTATTCCGCATGATTTCATCAGACGATTGGGGTATCGTGTGTTGAACTGCTCCCTGTTGACTGCAGTCAACGTTTATTTACATCGAGCATAACTTGAATATCTTTGATACCATGTCGTTTCAGCCTCGCTTTCTTCATACATAACATGACAATACATTGACCCAAGAACAAAAGATATCATACGCCCCATATAGGGGATTTGTTTTTAATATTCCCCTTCAACTCAAATTTGGTTTGGAGAAGAGGGAGACAAACTTGACATTTATACCTTGCACTCTTTTTCTAGACACAAAGATAATTTCCCAACATTTTTAAGTATAATTGTAATTTTAAAAAAAGTTATATGGCAGAAATACTTCATGAGAATATTTTCTTTCTCATGATACATAATTTTTTCAAGACATGGATCACATGACATCTTGGGGTATATATATCACATCTCTACCCCAAGTTTACAATTTATAAATGAAGAGAGGACTTTCTTTAAAAAAAATGCCAAGGGTTAGAGCCTTATCATGGCACTGTCTTCTTCACCTAGAGCAGTGTGCTAGCAACAGGTCTTCACAGCTTGAGTGACTTGAAGGGGTCTTCTTTTGCTTGGGAGGGCCCACCAATGGCCAATGGATCAAACACTTAGCAATTTCTCCAAATGGGCCAATGACTTGGCCAAACCCACCAATCAGCTCTTCAACACTTGGCAAGCAACCAAGTGAGCCAATTGGACCCTTCAATGAGAGAATGAGCCAATCAGCCCTCCAACGAAAGAGTTGGCCAATCAAATCCCCCCCACTTGGCCTCTCCCTCCCCTTTTATAGAGTTTGGGTAAGGGGGCAAGAAGGGAACCGGAGGTGGGGGTACCTCTGGTTGGAAGGGGGCAACCGGAGCCCCCCACCTACGGTTGGAGAGTGGGAGGGGACCGGAGGTACCCCCCCCCCCTATGGTCTGGGGGGGGGGGGGGGCAACCGGAGTACCCCCCACCTCCAGTTAGAGGTTAGGGGAGGGGGCTACTGAAGGTTACCCCCCTCCAATCTGGGAGGGGGGGTAACCAAAGTACCCCCCACCTCCCACCTCCCACCTCCCACCTCCGGTTGAGGGGGGGGGGTTGGCCAGGGGGTGCCTCCGGTTAGGACAGATCGGAGGCACCCCCACCTCCGGTTGGGGTCCAACCGGAGGTGGGGGGGGGGGGGGGGGGGCATGGGCCCGCATGGAAGGCAAAATCGCCAGGATCCAACCGGAGGTGGGGGGGGGGGGCATGGAAGGCAAAATCGTCAGGATCGACCCATAATCGGTCGATCCTGGATCGGATCGGCGGCTATGGATCCGATTATGGGGGGAAAGTCCCTGAATCGGCAAACTTCCAGCTGGATCGACCAGAATCGAGTTGGATCGGCTGGATCAAGCAGGGATCGACCGATTCCAGACTGATCCAGGCCGATCCAGGTCGATTCTCTTACTTATTTACCTGAATATCATTTAAATAAATGTTAGTATTTGTAGTTTCATTTACTTAAGATATTACATGTAAATAAGGAAGTACCCCTCATTTGAATCTAATAAAAATATCAAAAAAATCATATCCCTTACCAATAAAAAGTCAACTCCCCCATTGAAGAAGAAAATCATGATTTTGGTGATTTTAGCGAAATACTAACTTTCTAATCTCTCGTAATTTAACTTATCTAAAAATTTGATAATTCAAATAAACCACATGGAACACTAAAAATTTAAAGTCCGGTAAAAAAAGTCAAACGTGCATGTGACTTCTCCAAGGGAGCCACTCTCCTACTGACAGCACTTAATCTGCTTGAGACCTCTCAGGATTTGGTCAAACTTAAGTTATCATCATCCAAACCTCTTAGAATTTGGTCAAATTAAGCTACCATCACCCAACTCATGACACTCATGAGTTTGGGTGATGATAGCTTATTTGACCAAATCCTAAGAGGTCTCAAGTAGACTTAGTGCTGTCAGTAGGAGAGCGGCTTTCTTGGAGAAGTCATATGCATGTTTGATCTTTTTTTTTGTTGGACTTTAGATTTTTAGTATTTTATTGGACTTATTTGAATTATAAAATTTTAAATATGTCAAATTATGAGAGATTAGAAAGTCGCTATTTTGATAAAATCACAAAAATTACGATTTTCTTCTTGGATGGGAGAGTTGACTTTTTATTAGTAAGAGATGTGATTTTTTAAATATTTGTATTGGATTCAAATGGGGGATATTTCCTTATTTACATGTAATATCTTAAATAAATGAAACTACAAATTTTAACATTTACTTAAATAGTATTCAGGTCAATAATACACTAAGTCTTTAATATTGTATACTTTTCTTGTATTATTATAGTAGTAATAATACAAAATCTTATGTTTCATATATTATGAATGCATGTATGATTGGTTTTTTATGCAAATATTAGTTCTTTCAATTTATCAGATTTTCCTTCATTTTTTCTGTTTTTTCCTGAATTTTCCTGAATTTTTTCCAAAAAAAAACCATTTTATAGACTGGATCGGCCAGACTTCCCTTAGATCCATGGGATCTTGCGATCTGATCCGATCCAGGATCGGATCGAGCCTGGTCGATCCCGATCCCGATTCCGATCCTGCCTTCTATGTGGGCCCCCTCCTCCTTCTATAAAAGGAGGAGGGGGGGGGCCTCATGCCAACCTCCATTCAAGGACCAAAAAGGGCATTTTTGTAATTTTTGGGCCTTACATGGTCTTTTGTGTAGTTTGGTGGATCTGGTGGACTTGATAGATTTGGGCAAGGTTCAAGAACAAGGGGATCGGGGCCGGATCAGCCAGCCAAAAACCGATCGGATCGACCGATCCTGGCTGAGCTCGAGGTGGCTGGATCGACCCCTTATAAAAATTGTAAAAAATATGAAAAAATAAGAAAAAAATAGAAAAACATAAGGATTGCATTTATTAACTGAAATGCATCAATATAAAGTGTATGATACGATCATATTAATGTATAAACACAATCAATATGTATATCAATACAAGTGTGAAGTGTATACTAATGTACAATATCTTATTTACTTGAACATCATTTAAGTAAATGTTAGTATTTGTAGTTTCATTTACTTAAGATATTACATGTAAATAAAAAGTATCCTCCATCTGAATCCAATAAAAATATCAAAAAAATCACATCTCTTACCAATAAAAAGTCAACTCTCATCCAAGAAGAAAATCTCCCTTAGAGGTCACATGCACGTTTGACTTTTTTCATCAGACTTTAAATTTTTTATGTTCTATTGGGTTTATTTGAATTTGAAATTTTTAGATAGGCTAAATTATGAGGGATTAGAAAGACACTATTTTGATGGAATCACCAAAATCGTGATTTTCTTCTTAGATGAGAGAGTTGACTTTTTATTGGTAAGAGATATGATTTTTTGATATTTTTATTAGATTCAGATGGGGGGTACTTTCTTATTTACATGTAATATTTACTTAAATGATGTTCAGGTAAATAAAGCCTAAAATCGGACTGGACTCAGCCTGGAATCGACCTGGACTCAGCCCCTGGCAAGGTTACCCTGGATCGGATCGGTCGGCCCAAAATCAATCCGAATCGATCGATCCAATCCCGATCTGGATGATTTTTGATACTCTAAATTTGGGGGAATTGTTTGGTTGGGATTTGGGGATTTAGGTGGATTTTAGGATTTTGTGGAATTGTTTGGTTGGGATTCGGGGGATTTGGGTGGATTTTGGATTTTGTGGAGTTAGGGATTTATATGGGGTAATCTCTAGATTTGTTCCAAGGGTATTTCTGGGATCTGGCTATTTATGGCTTTATCTAGATTTGGGGGTTTGTGGGTTTTGAGCTATTTGTGGGGCTTTTGAGCCTTTGGGTTTGTGTTATTTCTAGGGATTGAGGGTTTGTGAGTTTTGGCTTAGTGTGGGCCATTTCCCTTTGCCTCACATGGACGCGATTTAGTACCGTTTGTCCATGGAGAATAGACTTTTATAGTAAAAATAAATGTCCGCGTTATATTTCCACATATAGATATTTTTTACGGCCAACACTTATCTTTAGTGTTACTGGAGTTAGTAGTTCTTAATTAGTAATATGCTTTGGATTAATCTTGAGATTATGGTGTTACCTGTTAGTTGTGTTATGCTTATTATTAGTTAATTATTTAATTATGAATAGTATAAGGTTTATTAATGTTCATTGGAAAGCTTGTTTAGGTTCCAACTTTCGTTGTATTTCCTTTTAATTGTCGTATGTGAGTTGACCGATGGTTTGGTATTAGATAGTGTTTCGTTTTATTGCACATGGTTTATAAATGTTGTTGTTTTGAGAAGTTTCTCTGCTGAGTTTGTGACTTCATGAGGCTCACACCCTTACACCCCCTTTTTCAAGTGTTTAGCGAGTGTGATTTCGTAGAAGCGGATGTTGAACCCCAAAATTGGCCATTGGGGCCATTAAATAAATATGTATATATATATATATATCATGGCTTGCCGGATTGGATCGAATCGGTCCGATTTGGCTGAATCGGATCGAATCTGGAGAAACCCGATTCGCCCGATTCCCATCGAATCGGACTCATGCGAATCGGACCGATTCTGGCAAATCGAGGCGAATCAGGAAAAACCCGATTCGCCTCAATCATGGAAGGCAGGATCGGGATCAGGATCGACCAGGCTCGATCCGATCCTGGATCGGATCGGATCGCAAGATCCCATGGATCCAAGGGAAGTCTGGCCGATCCTGGATCGGCCAGTTTATAGAATGGTTTTTTTGGGGGGAAAATTCAGGAAAAAAACAGAAAAAACAGCAAAAATGAGGGAAAATCTAATAAATTGAAAGAACTAATATTTGCATAAAAAAGCAATCATACATGCATTCATAATATATGAAACATAAGATTTTGTGTATTATTACTACTATAATAATACAAGAAAAGTATAAAATATTAAAGACAGTGTATTATTGACTTGAATACCATTTAAGTAAATGTTAAAATTTGTAGTTTCATTTATTTAAGATATTACATGTAAATAAGGAAATAACCCTCATTTGAATCCAATAAAAATATCAAAAAAATCACATCTCTGACTAATAAAAAGTCAACTCTCCCATCCAAGAAGAAAATCACAATTTTTGTGATTTATCAAAGTAGCAACTTTCTAATATCTCATAATTTGACATATTTAAAATTTTATAATTCAAATAAGTCTAATAAAATACTAAAAATCTAAAGTCCAACAAAAAAAAAAAAATCAAACGTGCATATGACTTCTCCAAGAAGCCGCTCTCCTACTGACAGCACTAAGTCTACTTGAGATCTCTTAGGATTTGGTCAAACTAAGCTATCATCACCCAAACTCATGAGTGTCATGAGTTGGGTGATGGTAGCTCAATTTGACCAAATTCTAAAAGGTTTGGATGATGATAACTTAAGTTTGACCAAATCTTGAGAGGTCTCAAGCAGACTAAGTGTTGTCAGTAGGAGAGTGGCTCCATTGGAGAAGTCATATGCACATTTGACTTTTTTTACCGGACTTTGAATTTTAGTGTTCCATGTGGTTTATTTGAATTATCAAATTTTTAGATAAGTTAAATTACGAGAGATTAGAAAGTTAGCATTTCGCTAAAATCACCAAAATCACGATTTTCTTCTTCGATGGGAGAGTTGACTTTTTATTGGTAAGAGATATGATTTTTTTGATATTTTTATTAGATTCAAATGGGGGGTACTTTCTTATTTACATGTAATATCTTAAGTAAATGAAACTACAAATACTAACATTTACTTAAATGATATTCAGGTAAATAAGGGGATCCTGACAACCCTGCCTGAAGAGAATCCTGACGGTAGCCTGAGGGAATCGACCTGGATCAGTCTGGAATCGGTCGATCCTTGCTTGATCCAGTCGATCCAACTCGATTCTGGCCGATCCAGCTGGAAGTTTGCCGATTCAGGGACTTCCCCCCCATAATCGGATCCATAGCCCTCGATCCGATCCAGGATCGACCGATTCTGGGTCGATCCTGGCGATTTTGCCTTCCATGGCCTCAATTCCCCGATGCGGCGAACCTTGATATATATACATATATATATTAAAAAAAAAAAAAGAGGTGAGGGAAAAAACCTCTTTGAGTAGGGAAGCCCCTACCCGGAGAGGGGTCTCTCCGAATAGGGAGGCCCCTTACCCGGAGAGGGGTCTCTCCGGGTAGTCTACTCCCCCTCTCTGGGTAGATCTCTCTCCTCCTCCTCTCTCAAATGGGGTAAACCCCTATAAATACCCCTTTCGAGTAACAGAGAAAGAGGTCGGAGCTTTTGAAGAGAGATTCATCCTCCTACTACCCAATCGGCTGAAGACCCCCCCAAAGGCGTAAAGTGCTCGTGCGCGGCAAGCCTAGGTCGTCTCTGACTGTGAAACCCCCCTATATATTCCCCCATGTTGAGCGGGACTCCATAGGAGATGAAATCTAAATATTCATATTAATATCTCCATGTTAAGCAAGACTCTATGGAGATAAAAATATTATATGTTCATGTGTTCATGTGTTTAAATATTTTTCATGTTGAGCAAGACTCCATGGAGATAAAATATTTAAACACTCACGTGTTCATTTCTTCTCCTCATGTTGAGCTAGACTCCATGAGCATGATATGAACATATGTTCATATGTATGTACCTCCATAAGGAGACTCTACCCAAGCGGAGACTCTGCCCAAGATATGATCATATATGTTCACCTCCATGTCGGGTTAGACTCCATGGGGATAAAATATTTATATGTTCATATGTGCATACCTCCATAGGAAGACTCTGCCCAAGCGGAGATTCTGCCCGAGGCACGATCATATGTTCATATAATGTTCGTGTGCAAATCTCCATGTCGAGCTGGACTCCATGGAGATGAAAAGACTCTGCCTAAGCGGAGATTATGCCCAAGGCGCGATCATATGTTCATATAATGTTCACGTGCAAATCTCTATGTCAAATAGGACTCCATGGAGATGAAATGTTTATATGTTCATATGTGCGTACCTCCATAGGGAGACTGCCCAAGCAGAGATTCTGTCCGAGACACGACCATATGTGCATTATATATCATGTGTGCATCTCTATGCAGGGACTCTGCTCGAGGCACGTTCATATGTATTTATCCCATGTGGAGACCATACAAAGGTCATGGGGTAAATTTCAAGAACACTCAATTACTCAAGTACTTCAAATACTCAAAGCTCAAGCGAGCATGCTGTCAAGCTTTTCAAGCAGCTCTCATGAAAGACCCTTTAAAGAGGGAATTTATGCTCATGAAAAATTCCACAAGAGCCCCTGTTCAGTGGAAAAATTGTAGAAAAGTCCCTAAAAGGCAGAAAATATAGAAACAAGTGTAAACCCTTGATTAACTACCAGCAGAAATGCCCTTAAGCGTTAAGCCTAAATGTAATCAACCTCAAAAGTATGCAGCTTTAAGCAAGAAGCTTTACGATGTTCCATGCTGGATTCTGAATGGTAGAGAAGTGATTTTTGTTGTTTTAGGTTAAAAGGAATTTCTGTAATTTTGCATGACTTACATGTCCCAAGGATCTACAGAAATTTCAATCATTTTAATGTTTATGACGTCTTTTAAGAACTAGGTTGGGTGTCTTTGTAAATCCTGGGGCATGTTTTCAGGTTGTTTCGACTGTTTTGGACTACACAGGTATTTTCATCACTTTGTTCAAAGTTTAGGGTTCCAGAGGTAAACTTAGTTGTTCCACATGATCTTCCCTTTTTAGAAATTTTTAATGAATTTTCGAGTTCCAGGGATACTTTCATAATTTTGATCATAGGATTTGGAAGTCTTTCTTGGTGTTTAGATGATTTCCATTTTAGGAATTGTACTATTTTCATGATTTTTTTAAAGTTTTAGGGGATATTTTAGTAATTTCACTAAGTTGTGAACCTATGGAAGTTGTGAGTAATGGTTCAGTTGGAGGATTTAAATGTTTTGGGACATCGGACACATGAACCTTGGTTTGACTTATGTCTGCATTGCAATTTAGCCAAGACAAATCTAACTGCAAAAGATGGTAGACCTAACATCATGGTCAAAGAGGTTTATACTTGATAGTTATGTCTGCATTGCAATTTAGCCAAGACAAATCTAACTGCAAAAGATGGTAGACCTAACATCATGGTCAAAGAGGTTTATACTTGATAGGTTTGAGAAACACAGGATAGTTCCTGCACAGAAAAGAGTCTTGTGGACTCTTCTCTCTTTTTTCTTTGCCTATCTTTCCCTCTCCGTCACAGCTGATTTCTCTCTATAGGCTGTCCGCTGTGCATCTTACACAGGCTGTACAGGTATTCCATTCGCAGGCCTCTCTGCATCTACTCTTCGCCTTTTCCTTTTATCATCAGCATTTTCTTTTGTTTAACACTTGTGCAATGCTGATAAATCATGCATGTACCTAAATCTGTAACATGATCTGGTAATGTTATTCATATTGGATTTTTTTTCAGTTCATAATTAAGGAGTCATACCTAACATAGTATTAAAACAACTATTATACTTACTGTCATATTACATTATTTATTCAAATAGACAATCAGTGATCAGTTTCATGTAATACATTACTATCCTACATGAAACCCTGGTCTGAGTCGTCTGACTATGCCTTTCATGAATAATGACCCAATTCATTAAGTTTTCAGTTTTGACAACTATGTTCAACAACTGTCCAAAATGTTAACATGATTAATGATTATAGGCTTATTGGTTACCATTTGCATCCACTTTTTTACATCTCCATTGTCCATAGCACACTGAGCAGGTTATGTAAAATTCTTATAAATTCTCTTTAGTATCTTAATTAACAAATTACACAAGAAACGAAGGAGAAAGCTCAATAGTCCATAGCACATAGAGAAGGTTATGTAAAATTCTTATAAATTCTCTTTAGTACCTTAATTAAAAAATTACACAAGAAATGAAGGTGAAAGAAGGTGTGCATAATCAAATCCATGTATTTGAATAGAATTAAGATGCCACCTTAGAAGCGAATCAGCAAGCACAAGTGCCTCAGGGCTTGCATCTGCAATCAAAGCTGGTGCCTGCTACATAGAGTAAAACAAATGAACAATCCAGCAATAACGACTAATAGTTGAGTGAAAAAAAGGTTGCCTAAAAGGATTTCATCTGATCTAGAAATTTTGGTACGCACAGCTTGCCCAATTTCCACCATCAAGCACGCAAGACCACTAATTACTTTTTCATCTCTATTCTTAACAGCTGGAAGCAGAAGGACGTCTTTAAGATACTGTATTCTAAATAACAAAACTTGGGGTAAGCCCTGCAAGTGTGAGAAGAGCTAAAATCAGCCAAAATAAAAACACAATCAGGAAAAATGGCATGTAAAAACATAAACTAAATAGAGATGTATACTCTAGAAATGAATGCTTCATACAAAAATATATATTCTGCATCGCATTTTTTTCTTTCTTGCATTCATCTTGAGTTCTAGAGAAGAATAACATTTCCTCAACTTATATCCTCATTGTTAATTGTTTAACCATAAAATCCTTCCGCGAATCCGCATTAGGTTGTATGCATATGAATAGTGATTATACAAGGGGAACTTCAACTTGCACCATCCTCCTTTCATAAGTGTACAAAATGAGAACGTCAGTTATAGGTCCTCTATTGCCAGAAAGAGATTAACAGAGGCCAAAGGTTAGGTAGAAGTGCAAATAGATATCTATTATCTGAACAAAAAAGTTGATCCCAAGCACATGCATCAAAAAACATCATTCCATCAGACAGGCTCAGTTTATGGATGCAAGCCAGATCCTAGGAAAATTACAGCAAGGACTAATCCAGCATTGTAGATATGTTTTTGTGAGTCAGAAATTACAGAAGAAATAATTAATGAAAGAAAAAAATTAAGCATAAAAAAATCTCATACAGGTTGGCTCCGAATATTACCTCATAGCGACTTACAAGCTCAATCAGAACCTCAATGGCAACATCAAACAGTGATGGAACCTGTACTCACACATGGGAACACACAAGAAAGGATACAATTAGATTTTCTGAGGGCAAGAAAATCAGAAAAACAGAAAATAAGAAAAGCATACCTGTAAAGACTTGAATACAAAGTTCAGAAGTGGGTGAGTCGGTAGTGAAGAAGGAGGAATCTCCGAGAAACAACCAGCCCTCACCTGGGATAAACGTCAGATTGGTGTGATGTTCTTAAAAGTCCACTTGATTTGCTTTTGATGCAATTATGGGATAGTTTTTCATTTGTAATTAATTTGTTTTCAATTGGCATGCAGGAGATCGATAAGAATGTAGGTAAGCCACAAAATCATTGTGGAAAATCAATCAAGTTACACAAGGAATTAATTGGCAACATTACGTTAGATCTCAATGAGGTTTATTCAGTTCTATAGCTTCCATGAAATTAGAAAACACCTGGTAGACTCTAACCTGAATAGTAACACAGGATGAGTAACACGTCATGATTACTGAATCCAAGAGCTCTTGCCAAGACCTAAACTATCAATTCTGCAGGGCTGCAACACAACTTTTTTTTCAGCTCACAAATTTGAAGATCTATGTTACTCATGAAGAATGTTTGTTTAATGTAGTATAAGTGTACCATACTTGATGATTAAATGTAGCCAAGTGTATAATATCTGATGAGTTCATAGAGAAACCGGAGCAGAGATTAGAGCCAGTAACAGGTCCTGGGTGCGTGGATCATATGACTAGCTGTTGCTGGACCCATTCACCTAGATTAGGATTTATCCATTTGCAGCAAAGATGGCAGGTGGCCTTCAGCTAGAGATAATTAGTAATGAGAAAAAGCCAACGGCAACTCGCAGACTGTAATGGATGGGTTTCCTTCCAGAAGTAACAAGGATGAGCTGACACAAGAATGGAAATAGTGTCGAAGAAAAGGGTGAAAAAGGGAGAAATAGAGGATAAAATCATAGAAGCAGGCATTTTTTTCTCCCTTTTCTTTTTCCTGATTTACATCTAGTTGATCCAAACATAAAGAAAGCTGAGGGCTAAGGCTATGATAGAGTCATAGACATGACAAAGGAAAACAGATGGAAGTACCATGGGAGGTGAAATTAGATCAGAGTCCCAACTCTGAGCAACATGCTGAGGCCAACTGATTGGACAGCCATCCTTCCCCCATCTCCAGGTCCACCCATCCTCCCTATCTTGCAGACTCAAGGGAAGGAAACTAATTCATTGCTTCACAGCAAGGTAACAATGTTTGAGATGAAGCGGTCTAGGAAACCAAGTCACAAAGTGGGTGCCAATAATTCCTTCCTCAACTAGAGAGGGACAGAGAGGACGCCCCACAGCAAATGATATTACAAAGGTAATTGCCACTTCCTGAATACCACCTGCCCATCCTTTAAGTATCATACAGACAACATAATATTTAGAACATAATTTGCCATCTTTCAACCTCTATATCGCTTCCTTCCCTCCAGTCTCCAAGATTTTTTCTCATCTCCAATGAGGAAAGTTGATTTAGAGCCTCATCCTCCCTGTAATCGCTTTTCTCTTGAACTCCCAAGATGTCATTGCAACACGAGGTTGCAAACCTTACACGAGCTTGTCTAGTCATAAAATAATAATATGACCTATCTTTAAACCTAGATTTGGAAGCTTAACTGTTTATAATTATGCTAAAACTTTGAGAACTATCTCCATAAAGCTCCAATTTCATAATTACAATGAAAACATCATAGGATAAGGAAATTTCATTCCAACTGACTAGACGTCCAACTATAAACAAAAAGAAACAAGTTTGTTCAGAATATAAGACCCAAAAGAGCACTAATTGAGATCAAAAATGGAATCAACTATTTGGAACTAGCTAGACCAGGGTAACAAGATAATATGACACAGGCTAGTTTGCTGATGTTATATTTTGAGGAATAACACTTGTCCAAGGTGGAAAGTGGAAGATTATGTCTTCAACAAAGGTCCACAATTAAGCATTATAAGCTACTCAGAATGTCCGAAGTAAAAATGCACAACCATTCTTTGGCAAATTATGCAGAAAAACATGTACCATAGGATAAAAGATGAGATGCTTTGTGTTGCTTATAGAGTAAGTACAGCCTTGACAGAATCTACCTTGTTCAATGAAGTATAAAGGCAGAATTGCTATAATGGACTGAGGTGAATAATGATTGTTTCTTTTCAAGCACAAGAATACTCGAGATTTGCTTCTGCAAGAGCATAGAATTGCGACAAAATTTCACTTACCCAGCTCAGCAGACATCTCAACACTTTTCGATTTCTCTCATAAAGTTGAATGGCGTCATCTAGACTATGTTCGGACTGGTGCAACAGGAACTCTAAAACTTTGGGTGTATGAGAAAGAAGCTGCAAAACAGCAGCAAAGCTACTCTTCATCATTAAGGATGAGAGAGTAGTCAGGAATATCTTCCATGGAAACAGAAAGGAGCCACATTTACCTCCCGGGTAAACTGAGCCCTGCTATTGGGATCAATGCTCCGGTCTATATTCTGATCCTCAACTACCTCCTCTGGTAGAACCGTGAGCAACTCCAGCACTGCAATGTTTTCATTGTCCTGGCTTTGCAGTTTGTGCAGGCTTCCAAATAGTTGCTCGATTGGCTTCTTGTGCTCCACAGCCCGGAGCACAAGCCCTGACAGAGCCAGACATATCTGCGTCAAGAGCTGCACAAGAGAATAAAACAGCCGGCAAATAAGGAAACATCAAACAAGCGCGAGCAAATGGACACCACACTCCGGAAGGAGACATCCCAAAATCACAACGCCGGAAACCACTGCAGGGACGCGATGTCAGAGAATTACCTGAGGTGGGCCCATGCTAAATCTCTTTGCTGCAAGGAGGAGGGCATTGAGTAGAGCGTCCTTGGCTCCCAGCTGCAGGTAGTAGGCCTCGTTCTGGATCTGCCGGAGCAAACGACGCAATGAAGACCAGCAAACAATGACCCAAGACACATGGAATGGGTCTATTGTATAACATAACCACCGGAGACAAGCTATTACCTTACGGCGGAGGATCTGCGCAGCAAAGAACTCAACCTCGAACCCCAGCTGGAGCGAAAACGCCGAAGAAGCGGTAGCGGCGGCAGAGGCGGAAGACGAAGGAGAAAGCAATTCGGCCGGGGACGGCGGCGGCACGGGGGAGAGGGGCGGGAGCGGCGATAGGAGGAGGGAGGTGGCCACTTCCCAGGCGGCGTCGCTCTGTTGGAACTGGACGAGCCACTGGTTCGCCGCCACACGGTTGCAGGACTGAGCGTCGTGGTTGAGCACCCGCACCGCCTCAGCAACCTTGGCCCTATGCTGCTCCAGCTCTGCCGCCGCCGCCAGTGCCGCCGCATCCATTGTCCCCTCCTCACTCCCACCCGCCCCCCGTCAACAGCAAGTGCCAAACGAGAGGGGGAGGGTGGTGAGAGCGAGAGAGAGAGAGAGAGAGTGTCAAATTGGAGGAGACAGACAGAGAGGAGGGAGCGGAGAGGAGGAGGTGGCGGCGGCTGACAGCGAGGGCTGGTGAAAGCGACGGGTCTGCCCCCCCCCCCCCTTTCCTGATGCTGCTGGAGCCTGGCGCGGGGAGAGAGAAAGACAGAGAGAGAGGAAGGAACGAACTTAACCGCCCGCGGAGGTGGAGATGATGGTGGCGGTTCGAAATGTGGAGGAGGGGAGAGGGAGGCGAGGACGGATCGGACGGCTGGGGGAGGAGGGCAGGTGGTGGCGTGGAAGTGGGAGCGAGCGCTCTGAAGCGCAGGAAATTTTGGGTGAGAAGAGAGAGAGAGGCTACGATTGGTAGGATGTGGAGGTGTGGAGGGAGGTTTTATTGCGGATCGAGAGAGAGAGAACGGTGGAGAGATCATAAGATCAAAACTAATAAGCCATGGCCCAGAGCACCCATGATGTCGCCAATGAACAGAGAGGGGGAGCCTTTTGCTTCTTCTCTCATGATCTTATCAGGATGGACGGTGAGTGAGATGAGCGACTTTTTCTTTCTTGTCTGGGCCCCTCTAGTGGGATGGGTCGAGGGAGACCTCTCTTTTCTTTCGAGACCCCTTTCTTTTATTTTCTTTCTTTCTTCGGACCGTGGCATGTGCCGGTGCGTAAACCAAACCCAAATCAGAACCTACTCCTTTTCTTCCCTTGGGGGACCAACAACGCAAGTCCAACAAACAGGCCTGACGGAGGCGCGCGCGCGACCGGATGGAGGTATTACTATAGAAAAAATATTTATATAGTTAAATTCATATGAGCTAATAATAGTAATTATCTTCTAGTGAATTCTGCCTGTGTGTTGCACAAATTAAAGCGCTGAGTTATTTGCCACCAGACAAGTTAAAATTGCAGTAGTACTCCGGTCACCATCAGTGTGTTTAGCTTTCTTTAGTAATCTATTGTGTTAGAGTCCCACTAGTGTGCACCAAGTACTGTACATCCTACGAAGATGGGTCATGTCAAGGGATGGGGTATTATACCCATCCTTTGGTTTCCCAACCCTAAGGTCCTGTTAATAGCGGGGTCCTATCCCTATTATTTGTTTGGCATCGTTACTATTCACAGGATTAAGGGGGGGTAAGGGGAATGGGATTACCAACTTAACCCGGTTTAAAACCGGGGATACGCCATTCCATGGGGACCCCTGGAATGGCGTATCCCCAAAACCCCAACCCCAATTCTCCTCCCGAGGCGCTGTCCCATCGACTCCCACCCACGACCTTGCCCCTTCCTGCGTTCGTCTCGATGCTCCTCCCATTTGCACGCGACAGGGTTCCGCTCTTCGTCTTCCTCCCCGCAGCGACTGGTCTGGCGAACGACGGCGACGCGCGGATGATCCGGCGATCTCCTCATCACAGCGACTATTCCTCTTTGGCGTCGGAAATACATTGACGGCTGTGGTCGCTCTCGTGTACCACGGCGAG
The DNA here is from genome assembly GCA_014218235.1 of Colocasia esculenta. NCBI lineage: Eukaryota > Viridiplantae > Streptophyta > Magnoliopsida > Alismatales > Araceae > Colocasia > Colocasia esculenta. The sequence goes on from CM024762.1 coordinate 122,999,138, forward strand.
CGCCTCCTCCCACTCTTTACGAACGCACGATCAGCGGACGTTGTGAGCTCCTTCCCTCTTCCATCTGCTTCTTCCTTCCTCTCTTCAAAATGCTTACGAGGAATCGTCGTCGCCGGCTCCTTCCCTCTTCCATGTCCCCCTTACGTACTCTCTTGAACGACGGCGAGCACGGGTGGTCATCGTCAGCTCCTTCCCTCAAGCTACCTTCGCTCCTTCCCGGTCGTTGTGTTCCTATACTAGGGCACGCACAAGGTCTTTTTACTCTTCGTCTAAGTTCCCCTCTTTCATCGTCTTCTTCCTCTGTCTACAAAAAGCCTTCAACGGCTACATGCCGTCAAACGTTGTTTTAACGCCTTCCCCTTTACTTGGAGTGGTTTGCCCATTGTCCTCGACTCTTCGGCGCAGACAACACTGTGTACTTGAGGTTGTGAATGTATGGTTTCGTTATTGTTTGATGATATACCTACCATGATTGTGCATTTCTCTACGGTTTCATGTTTAAAATCTGCTACCCTCCTCTGTGTACAAAACACCTTCAACGGCTACATGCCACAGAAGGTTGTCGCTTACTCCTTCCCCTTCAGTTGGAGTGGTTTGGCCATTGTCTTGGGCACGGATTGTGCATTTTATCTCAGATTTTGAATGTATGCTTCCGGAAGAACAAGTATACCTACCATGTTTGTGCATGTCTATCTACAGTTTCATGTATAAATGTGCTACCCCCCTTTGTGTCATCTTTTGACGTCTTTCCTGATTTTCACTCTTGTTTGTTACATATTACATATTCCTTCTTTACTTTAATTATGGTGGGTCTTCCCTCACTTACTTTTTCCTCACAAAAGAATGGCCACACAAACAAAGGGACGGGTCCCTAATTGGAGAGAGGATGGTGATCAAGTCCTCGTCGACATCTTAGTTGACCACAAAGTCCAGCATGATGGGTTTGTAAATGGAACATTTACAAAAGAGGCTTGGAGGTTGGCACTGCGGCAGTTCAATGACAAAACACATTTGTCGTACACATTGTCGAACTTGAAAATAGGTTCAAGAATCTGAAAAAATGGTATGATATGTACGTTAATCTTAAGAGTAGGTCTGGTTGGGGTTGGGATGATGAAAGAAACATGCCAGTGCCACCTTCGGAAGATGCCTGGGATGAAATGATCGCGGTATGTGTATAGCATACATTAGTTTGGTCATATTAATTATGCCTACTCCATTGACATGTCAGAAATTCTTATTTTTCAGATTAATAAAGATTACAAGACTGTGAAAGGAAAGTCCTTTAATTTTATGGACCAAATGCATATTATTATTGCCACTTCAATGGCAAGGGGTGACCTAGGTGCAGGGGACCTTGGCAACTCTTACTTGGACCAACTTGATGAACCTAACATGGATGATGATGACCTTTTCTTACACATGAATGATAATGATGGTGACCCTAATCCTCCAGACAACCAGCAGCCCACTGTCACTGAAGACATCCCCCCACAAGCTACTGAGCATGCCCCCACCCCCAACAGCACACCACACAACACTGCTACTGTAACTCAGACATCAAATAGGAAGAAAAGACGTTTCTCTGATTCATGTAATGATTCACTTGAAAAGATTGCGAGATTAGGAGAGGAGAGGCTAGCCATTCAAAAAGAGGCCCTGGAGCTCCAGAAGAGTGTGGCTCCACCAGTTTCTTCTGCATTAGACCAATTAATGAAAGTGGATGGCATACCGGATCATCTGTTATACAAGGCCATAGATCTGATGAAGGGATTGGATGACCGATGCATCTTTCTTGGCCTTCCAGTACATCTTCGGCTTGGTTGGATTCTAAGCCGACTTGGTTACATGTGATGCCCACCATATCCTTTTGTACGGTTTGGTGTAATCAAAAGTTAGTTACTTCCTTAAATTTGTTGCACACACTTCATGCACATTTCGGTTTTATCATGTTGTAGTTTGCTCAGGTACCATGAATTTCATACATGTAATGTCAACTTACTTTCTTAATTTTGTTGCACACAGTTTTCTTCTTATTTCTGTGTAACCGTGTTGTCACCTGTGAAGTTCTTATGGATTAATGTGGTGTAATGTCAACTTAGTTGGTCCTTCATTTTGTGGCATACAGAACCAACAGAATCAGTTTTGTCATGTGCTCATCTGTGAATTACATATTCGTTTATATAATGTAATGTAAACTTACCTGGTCCTTCATGTTATGGCATACAGAACCTACCTATTTTTGTTCTCTCATGTGCTAATCTGTGAAGTACATATGCATTTATATCATTACATGTAAACTTAGTTGGTCCTTCATTTTTTGGCATACAGTACATGCTTCATTATATTTATATGACAGTGTCATGTGGGCTGTAAATTCTATTTAATACGGTAAGATTCTTGCCATATATGTCATTAATTATTGTGTCTTACAAGAAACTGCTTATTTCTCCTACCCGAAGGTGTGCTGACTCATTTCCGCTATCATATTAATTGGAATTCCCTTCAATGTCAGTTCTTACATTGAAGATGTACTCATTGTTCATTGTATTCATGTTTTATTAGTAGGTTTCCCTCGGTTTAATGGATCTTAATACTGGGACCTCTGGTCAAATTCTACAAATTATCATGGACGAGGAAGACTACTGGGAGGAGGTGGATGAGACATTAATCCTTTTGCATAGCACCCCCATATGTAGTCCAGCAACAGGTAGGCCAATGCATACTAATGAGGGTCAAGGTCATAGATGGGTTAAAGAGGTTATGTCTGGGCATGTAGGTAGATCATACTCATCTTTCTGCATCCATCCAATCATGTTTGTGAAATTGAGGGACAAACTAATTGAGAAGGGTGTCTTACAAGACACAAAAAATATGTCTTCCACCGAACAGTTGGCCATCTTCTTGTTAGAGGTCGGCCATGGGATTGGTAATAGGTTGTTGAGGGAATGGTTTCAACATTCTAGTGAGACCATCAGTAGGCATTTTAATAATGTCCTAATGGGAGTGCTAGCAATACGACGTGATTACATAAAGATGCCCACCGAAGATAGCCTTGTGCATCGGAAGATTTGTCATGATCCAAAGTTCTACCCTTTCTTCAAGGTGAAGGCATGATTCAAGTTTCAGTTATAACAGAATGCAGAAATATACCTGTGTGGGATCACATTTGTTTTGTGATGCGTAGAATGCTGTTGGTGCAATTGATGGGACTCATATCTCCGCTAAAGTTCCTTTGCTTGACCAACCTCGATACCGAAATCGAAAAGGTGAAACATCACAAAATGTGATGGGATGTGTAGATTTTGATATGATCTTCAGAAGTGTGGTGGTTGGATGGGAGGGCTCCGCAGCTGATATGCGCGTGTTGAGGTGGGCACTTGAAAGTGGAGGTTTCAAGGTACCAGAAGGTAATATCTGCAAACATAAATTGTTAATATATGAAATGCATGACTTATTTTTCTGAATCCAAAATACCACTTGGTTGGGTAGGTAAATATTTCTTGGTGGATACTGGTTATGCCAACACTCCCGAATTCCTAGCACCATATCGTGGCATCAGGTACCATCTCTCCGAGTACAACTCCACTAGGCGCACTCGACTTCGATATAGGAGTAAGAAAGACATATTCAACCACAGACATGCACAACTTCATAATGTTGTTGAACGTGCATTTGGAGTTCTCAAAGCACGTTTTACCATTTTGGTAAAACGTCGGAACTACCCAATTAAGACACAAGCGAGAATTGCTATGGCATGTTGTGTCCTCCATAATTTCATACGCATGGAAGGAGGTCTTGACTATATTTTTCGTCGAGGACAATGTGATGAAATGGTGGAAGGAGATGAGGATGTCCAAGAAGAGGACCACGTGCCTCGAAGTGAAGCTGCCCGGGGGGACAGATTCCGAAATGAATTGGCCACCCGCTTATGGATACAACACAATACTCGAGGGTATTTGCTGAACACAATCACTTGTAGCAATAGAGTTGGTTTTATGCATCGATACTTACATAGTGACATATCATGGGCATATTTGCAGGGCACATGCACACGAACAAAGTAGGGATTTACAAGACGATGCTACCACGAACAATAGTTCTGTATAAATTACTGTTTAATTACATTGCTACATGTTATTAGTTTCAGTTATGAGATGATTGTGTGTTTTGCGTGGTTTGCAACATTTTAATATGTCGTTGGCATGTAAGTTATTACTATGTTTATTTCATACTTATGGATGCTTACATTGTATATGGTGATGAGCATGTGATGTCATTTATGTGATAAACGAAATGCTCTACTTTTCACAGATTTAGAGCTGTTTGATACCTTAACTACTATGCAGATATGAGCATGTCATTTTTTGGCATGAATGTCATGCATATATGTTAACAGTGGTATGCACAGGTAATGTTGTCGCATTAGGGCGAACACATGTTTCATACACATTTATTTTGTGGCGGCAGGTCAGCCTTGGTTTGTATGTTATGGTAATGAGAAAGATACAATGGTATGGTCAGTTGTAGTGGTGGCAGTAGGCCAGGCTGTGGCTCATGTTGATAGGTGTCACATCTGCAGGTAAGAAGCGTTTGTTATGCTTTACATTATGTAGGAGTTGTCTGCCCACTTTTTGTTGTGGCATGAGGGCCAGGCTGCGGGTAATGGTTAAAAAAGTTGGTGATGCAGGTCAGCCTTGTTGGGTTGAATGCAAATTCATATCATTTCCCTCCTATTTTGATGATGACAAGAAGTGTTCTTAAAGCAATTTAATTGAAGCATGTCAAAAACATCATACCTGAAATTCATGTTCAAAAAGTATTTTGCAAATCACATTTATAATTTATAGTCATGATAAATCATTTAACTAATGATATATGTGTTTATTTTTCAGGTACAAACATTTTTATGCAAAAGATGTGTCGACACACCCATCAATGGTGTCGACACATCAACACAGATTCAAAGAGAAATTGTGTAAAAATGTCAAGAGTGTGTCGACACATGTCAAGAGTGTGTCGACACGAGTGGCAGTTTTCCAGAGATCAAGGGTACCCAGGTCGACACACTCCCAGGGCAGGTCGACACTAGACCCAGTTCCCAGAACAGCCAGTTTGAGGAATTGGGACAGCAGGTCGACACACTCAAGAGCAGGTCGACACGGGACCTTTCTCCCAGAACAGATTTTTCTATCTTTGGGACAGTGTGTCGACACAACCACCAGGGCAGGTCGACACACTACGGAAACTTTTCATCCTAAGAGCTGATGGCTGCCACGTGTCCTTCTAGGGCGATCAGAATCTTTCTTGGAAAGCGTGCCCTTGTACCCCAAAAGGGTATCTTTGGAATCCTAAGGGTATAAAAGGTCCTTTTTGGCCTGCCTTCGAAAAGAAACAACTGACCCAACTCTCTCAGTGCCTCCAAGAAGCTCCTGGCGGCCAGAAGAGCTCGTGTCTCCTTCCTCTGCTCTCCAATTGCTTCTAGAAGACCAATTCCCACCAATTCAAGGTGTGGGAATTGGAATTTGAGCCCTGAAGATTCCTCTGAAGCATTCCAAGGAGGCAGTCCTGTAGAAGACTTTGTTGGTGAAGAATTCGAGGAAGATCCAACTTCTCAAATTGCAGAGCATCGTTTTGGACTTCAAGCTTCACATGCTTCTTCCCAATTCAAGCCTCTACAAGGGAGTACACTGAAGAACGAAGACTTTCAATTCAACTTAATTTCTCTTCTGTTCTTCTGAGATATCTTTTGGGATTATGCAAGTACTTCTGCATAACTCTCTTTAGAGTTCTCAAACTTTGACTAGATCTATTGCTAGAGGATCTCAGTCTTAAGTTGGTGTCTAGCAGTCTTAGTGTGAGCCTTGTGCTCAGGTTGTTGTGAGCCGTTGTGCTCAGTGTTGAGTTGTCAAACTCAAGTGTGGTTGAGCAGTCTTGCTCAGTTGTTCTAGAGTAGTCTTGCTCTAGAAGTGGTGTGAGTTGTAAGCTCTTCAGTGTTGGAGTTGTCAGGCTCCAGTGGGTGTGTTACCCAGTTGTGTTAGTGAATCCTCACGGGTTGTGAGGGGTGGATGTAGGAATCACATGGGTGATTTCCGAACCACCTAAAAATCCTTGTGCATTTGTTTTCTGTGGTTTGACTGATTCATCCGCTAGATGCTTGCATAGGATTCGTTTTTAATTCACTTAATCAACTTGATTCACATCTAAGTTTTTCAACCCACTCCAATCTAATCAGATCAGTAGCTTTTCACTGATAACATTGCCTCTGATTCTAAATAGTTTTAAAATTATTTAAGCTTCCGCAAAAGTGGCTAAGATCTATTCATCCCCCCCTTCTAGATCTTTTCCACACATTTATTTCGATCCTTCAATTGGTATCAGAGCGGGTTTACATCGATCTGATTTGAACTGAGCAGCTTTTGTTTCTGAGTATTGAGTGTTTGTTTGTTTGTTTGTCTGTTTGTTTGTTTGCTTGCTTGCTTAACTACTTCTCTGTGCATTTACTTAAGTGTCATGGACTCAAAGGGTTTCATAGCTGAGGGCCATTCCATAAATAGGCCACCATTCTTTAATGGTTTGGACTATTCTTATTGGAAGAACAGAATGCAAGTATTCTTAAGGGCCCAGAACTATGAGATCTGGAAAGTAGTTGAGGCTGGTCCCTATGAAAACCAGGGTGAGGAAGAAACCTGGACGAGGGAACAAATAAGGAGAGCTACATTGAATTACAGTGCCATGAACATGATTCAATGTGCTGTCCATCCCAAGGAGTATTCGAGAATCTCTATGTGTAAATCTGCCAAAGAGATGTGGGATAAACTCGAACTACTCTATGAGGGAACATCTCAGGTCAAGGAGACCAAGGCAAATATTTTAGTTTCAGAATATGAACTTTTCATGATGAAATCTAATGAATCTATTTCTGAAATGTTTGCCAGATTCATGGTGATTGTCAATGGACTCAAGGCTTTGGGTAAGGAGTATACTGATGCAGACTTGGTAAGAAAAATTTTGCGTTCACTTTCTTCAATTTGGCATACCAAGGCCACTGTTATTGAAGATTCAAAAGATTTATCCAAAATGTCTTTGGATGAATTGATTGGATCTTTAATGACATATGAAATAAACTTAAGAAGAAATGAAGAACTTATCATTAAGACCAAGCCTATGGCACTCAAAGCCTCTTCAAGCAACAAAGATAAAAATCAGGATAAAACAAGTTCTGAAGAATCTGAGTCAAATGAGGATGAGATTGCCCTCATGACCAGACAATTCAGGAAATTCTTGAAATATAGGAAAGGGAAAATGACTGGGAAAAAGAAATTTCCCCAGGTAAGAAGAATATTTCCTCTTCCAATTTCAATAAGAATCATAAACCTGATGAGAATGTTATCTGTTACAGGTGCAACAAGCCAGGACACATGAAGGGAGAGTGTCCTGAGAACAAAAAGGAAAAGCACAAAAGATTCCAGAAATACAAGAAGCCCAAGGCCATGGTAGCCACTTGGTCTGATGAAGACACAAGTGAGGAAGAAGAAGAGAAGAAGTCCTCAAGCTCAGAGAGTGAGGAAGTTTGCTTCATGGCCAACAGCACAGATGGAAAGGTAAATACTTCCTTTGAAGATTATAGTGTTGAAGATTGGCAGGATGTGTATGCTGAATTGGTAGAAAGATACTCTGAAATGAGAAAAGAAAACAAACACATCAAAAAGAAAATTGAAAATCTTTACCATAACCAATCTCAAACAATAGAACCTGTGAACTGGAATCTGAAGTAACAGAATTGCTTGAAGAAAAAGAAAATTTACTGAACCTAATTGATGATTTAAAACTTGCCTCTCAGAAGGCCTCCCAAGACTTCAGAAATTTAAATGAAAAGCTGGAAATTGAAAAACAAGAAAAACAACAGAAAATTGAAGAAATTGAAATTCTTAAAAACCAGCTAAAGGAAAAGGAGGAGGTTATCCAAACCTTCACAAAAGGCCAAGATAACCTAGAGGCATTGCTAGGATCCAACATGACAACCACATCTCATGGATTGGGATTCAACAAAAAGAAATCAACAAAAGATAAATCTGGTGAGAAAAAGGGAAAAGCACCATTAATCAAATTTGTTAAAGGTCCCAATCTGGAAAACACTGAAATCCAACAAACAGCAAACAAAACCCCAAACAAAAACCCAAACAAAACTCAAAACAAATCAAAAATCCAAAAACAAAAGAAGACTGTCAGGTCGACACAGTCCCCTGACAGGTCGACCTGTTCAACACCAAAAACCATAATCAACTCAACTAAAAATTCAAATAAAAATCTGAGAAATAAGAAAAAGGGAAAAGAAATAATCCATGAAAAACCTTGGACCTCCAAGACAGCTCCTCAAGAAAATTGGACTAATCCTTGGAACCAATGGTATGAAAATCCCTGTTGGTATTATCCTCAATACCCTTATCCAAATTTCTGGATGTACCAACACAATCCATGGATTCCACCTCCTTCTATGAACTCAAATTTTCAAATGAAAAACTCCCCTCCTACCAAAAACAAAGATCTTGGTGCTTTCATTCCTAAAAGAAAGAACAAACAGAAAAATGCTGAAAACACCAAAGTAACAAAACAAAAATCTAAAACAAATCAAATTTGGGTGAGAAAGGATTTGATGTCTTTGCTAAATCATTCTGATGGTCCCAACTCTGTTTGGGTACCAAAATCTTCTCTCCACTGATCTTGTTGCAGGGAAGTCGTGCACCCAACACAAATGTATGGTTTCTTGACAGTGGGTGTTCACGACATATGACTGGAGATAGAGCCAAATTCTCATTCCTGCTTGAAAAGGAGGGAGGGTCAGTCACCTTTGGAGGTAAAAATAAAGGAAAGATCATTGGATCTGGTAAGGTTGGTCAAACTTCTTTAAACTCAGTAGATAATGTTTTGTTAGTTGATGGACTTGACTATAATTTGCTCAGTATTAGCCAACTATGTGACAAAGGTCACAAAGTTGTGTTTGAATCTGATTTTTGCAAAATAATTGATTCATCAACTGACAAGATTAAATTCTGTGGAAAAAGAGAAAACAATGTTTACATGATCAACCTTAATAAAAACTTTTCTGAAAATCTTTGTTTTGTTGCAAATAAAGATGAAATTGCATGGACTTGGCACAAAAGACTTGGCCATGCAAGCTTCAGAACAATGGATAAGTTGTTAAGATTGAATCTGGTTAAAGGTCTTCCTGAATCACTCTCTAAAGTTGAAAATCAAATTTGTGGGATCTGTGCTAAAGGAAAACAAACTAGGAAATCCTTTAAAGTCTTCAATGAAGTACTCACATCTAAGCCACTAGAACTTCTTCACATGGACCTCTTTGGGCCAACAAGAGTTCTAAGCTTGAGTGGCAAAAGATATGGATTTGTAATCATTGATGACTTTACTAGATTTACCTGGGTTATTTTTCTATCTCACAAAAGTGATGCATGCCTTGAATTCAGGAACTTTTGTACCACTGTCTTAACCACTTATCCATATAAAATCAAAAATATCTTAACTGATCATGGGGGTGAATTTGAGAACACATCCTTTTCTGATTTTTGTGCTGAATTTCAGATATTCCACAAGTTTTCTTCACCAAGAACTCCAGAACAAAATGGAGTTGTGGAAAGAAAGAACAGAACTCTTGTGGAAATGGCTAGAACCATGCTTCTTGAGAGTAACTTGCCCAAATCCTTCTGGGCTGAAGCTGTGAACACAGCAAACCACATACTCAATAGAGCATTGGTCAGACCAAAAATCAAGAAAACCCCCTATGAATTATTGAAAAACAAAAAGCCAACTGTTTCCTATTTTAAAGTCTTTGGGTGCAAATGCTATGTACACAATAATAACAAAGAAAACCTTGACAAGTTTGATGCTAAGAGTCAGGAAGCTATCTTCCTTGGCTATTCTGAAGTGTCAAGGGCCTTCAAAGTGTACATAATGAAAACCAAATCTGTTGAAGAATCTCCACATGTATTTTTGATGAAAATTCCTTTTCCACTAATGATTCTAAATCTTGCAGGGAAAAACAAGACAATGAAGACAATGAAGAGGATGACCTCATTGTGGATTCTTCACCAACCGTTGAGGAGATTAATAACATTGAAGAAAACCTGAACAACAACTCACCATCTCCAAATGGTTCAGGTAATCTTGTTCCAGAAGTGGGCACTTCTCAACAGGTAATTTCTGAACCTCGTTTTCTAAGAGATCACCCATTAGACAGTGTGTTGGCAATCTAAATGATAGAGTTAGGACCAGATCATCCTTTTTGCAAAACATTGAAGAAGACTCACTAGCTCTAATTTCCCAAATTGAACCCAAGTCAATTGATGAAGCCTTATCCAGTTCTGATTGGATTATGCTATGCATGATGAACTTCATCAATTTGAAAGAAATCAAGTGTGGGAATTAGTGCCTAGACCTAGTGACCAAACAGTGATTGGCACTAGATGGGTTTTCAGAAATAAATTGAATGAAGCTGGTCAAGTTATAAGAAACAAAGCTAGGCTAGTTGCAAAGGGGTATAACCAAGAATTTGGAATTGACTTTGAAGAATCTTATGCCCCTGTAGCTAGACTAGAAGCTGTGAGAATTTTCCTTGCTTTTGCATCCTCCATGAAATTCAAAGTCTTTCAAATGGATGTTAAAAGTGCATTTCTAAATGGATATATAAAGGAAAATGTGTTTGTTGAACAACCTCCTGGATTTGATAATGAAAAATATCCTAACCATGTTTTCAAGCTTAATAAGGCACTCTATGGTCTTAAACAAGCTCCAAGAGCTTGGTATGATCGTTTGAGTTCCTTTTTACTTGAAAAAGGATATTCTAGAGGTAATGTTGATCAAACATTGTTCACAAAAACAGTAAAAAATCAAATAATTGTGGTCCAAATTTATGTTGATGACATAATTTTTGGCTCCACCAATAAAGGCCTTTGCACTGAATTTTCAAATCAAATGCAGAATGAATTTGAAATGAGCTTAATGGGAGATTTAACATTCTTTTTGGGATTGCAGGTTAACCAAACGAATGAAGGAATCTTCATCAGTCAAACCAAATATGTCAAGGAGCTACTGAAAAGGTTTGACTATCAGAACCTTAAACATTCAAGCACACCCATTGCAATAAATGCTAAGCTAGAAGAAGACCCATCTGGTAAGTCAGTAGATCCAAAAACCTACAGAGGTATGATTGGCTCTCTGCTCTACCTTACTACTTCTAGACCTGACATTCAGTTTTGTGTGTGCTTATGTGCTAGATTCCAATCAAATCCTAAAGAAAGTCATATGCTTGCTGTGAAAAGAATTTTTAAATATCTTGTTGGAACATGTGACTTAGGAATTTGGTATCCTGCTGGTTGCAAGTTAGAATTGTTTGCCTATTGTGATGCTGATTATGCTGGGTGTAAGTTAGATAGAAAAAGCACAAGTGGCTTGTGTGTATTTCTAGGTGGGTGCCTTATTTCTTGGGCTTCTAAGAAGCAACATTCAGTTGCTCTGTCAACAGCAGAGGCTGAGTATGTTGCTGCAGGTAGATGTGGAACTCAGATTCTCTGGGTGAAACATCAACTTCTTGATTACAACCAAGATTTAGGGTGTGTACCCATCCTATGTGATAACACAAGTGCAATCAACCTTTCTAAAAACCCCATTCAGCACTCCAGAACAAAACACATTGAAATTAGGCATCATTTCTTGAGAGATGAGGTTGCAAAGAAATCTTTTGAACTCCATTTTATTGAAACTGAAAAACAAATTGCAGACATATTCACAAAACCCCTTCCTGAAAATAGATTCTCATCTTTAAGGAGAGAACTTGGTCTTTGTAAATGTCCACCTTCTTGATCTCTCTTAAGGTTTGGGTTGAGTGCTATGCATTACCTAAGGGGGAGTTCTTTGCATTTCATATTTCCTTGCTTCCTCAAGATACATTGTTCATATCTCTCTCATTTTCAATTCTATTTCCCTTTTTACAATAAATTCTCCACTTCTGATTGTGTTGAAACTTCTTGGTATATCAAATAGTGATTTGGAGAAGGACAAGTTATGCTTGTCTGGATACTTTCACTATGCGTGAGAACATATCTCCGCCAAGTACTAAGAAGTTAATATGCAATAATTGAGGGGGAGCTTTTATTGTTCAAAAAGAAATTCTTTTCTGATTTCAAAACTTGCACAGTTTTAACTTCCACTTCTTTTTGCTAATGAATTCTTCAACTCTTATTGTATTGAAATCTCTTGGTATATCAAATGGTGACTTGGAGAAGGACAAGTTATGCTTGTCTGGACACTTTCACTATGCGAGAGTATGTGTCTCCGCCAAGTACCAAGAAATGGATATACAGTTGTTGAGGGGGAGTCTTTGTTGTCCAAGAAGAAAATTTCCTTCTGATTTCAAAACTGCATATCTTTATTATGATGACAAATGGTTGAAATCATCATCTCAGGGGGAGCTAGAAAATTCACAAGTCACCTTTTTGCAAATTTCAAAACCCTTCTTGCATTTCATCAATTCCTTGCATGATGTCCTCATTCTAAAGTCTAGAGTCTCAAAATGAACCTTGAGTGATCTATTATATTTTTACTAATCAACTTTCCACTATGTCTCTCAATCCACAGAAATTCAGATCTCTTCCTAAACTAAATAACAATTTGTGTATTGAACTTAAAACATTTCCTTGTTTGCAACTGATGACTGGATGTATTTGAATTCTATCTCACAAACTCTCCAAAATCTTATAAAATCCAACAGAGCAATGGCATTTGTGCTGAGAAACTGCACACCTTCACAATGAATGAAGTGCTATGTATGTCATGAGGCATTATTGCTAACTCTGTTCAAAGGGGATCCAAATTGAAAATAACCTCAAAATTCAAGCAATTATGTGCTATGCTTTTTGATGATGACTGAGTAACTGGAAATATTGGCGTCTAAAAAACGTATATTTTCATGTCAAAAGGTCATCATTTACCCCTTTGAGACTTGACAATGACTAAATCTTGAGTATCCAGGGACTATGGTGTGTAAAAAGCACTAGTACTTGAGTGAAAGAGATTTACATCATTTGATAGTTTGTTAAAAGAACAAAAATATGAAAATTATTGGAGATTTGTTTAGAAAGAATCATCTTCCTCCTTCATCAAGTTGTTCTTTAAGTTTGTGTTTTACTTTCAACACAACTGTGTTTAGTCTAGATGATATCTTTAATTCTTGAAAATTGAGAAACATGGTAGATTTTGGTTGATTGTTAGATACATTATATCCCTCAATTTATCATTTTGTTGATTCAAGTCTTGGAATGCTAATATCCTGTTGGAAATTGTGTGAAATACTTGAACTGTAATGAATTTTTGCAAAATACAACAAATGAATTTTTAGGCCTCTTAAAAATCCTTGAAATGATAATTCCTCTCATTATTTATCATTATAAAGATGTCCCCAAATTTCTCAAAAATTTCCTCTCAAAAATTCAAATTTCTCTCAAAGGCTGTGTCGACACAATCCTCTCTCGTGTCGACACACAACCCCAGTCAGGTCGACACACCCTTCCTCATGTGTCGACACTGCCTTCTTGCCAGAACCTTTTCAAACCTTTCGGGTTCACCTTAAACCCTTGTTGTTCCTGCGGGGCAGTGTACCACTGCATCCCTTTTTGGGCATCAGGTCGACCCGACGGCCAAACTCTCACCTTTCCGGCAAGAAATTTTCACCATCTCTCTCTAATCTTCAATCACCTCTCCAATCTTCCATCTCCTCTCTGAAATTCCACTCCTTCCTTGCACCATGGTCCGCAAGTTGGGTCCCCGCCGTGGCGCAAGGTCTCAGGCTTCTTCAAGGCAGGTTCCGGCACAGGTTCCAGTTGAACAGATGGAAAGAAGAACCAAGCGAAGAAATGATCCTGCAGAGCTTCCAGGATCCTCTTCTGCACCTCTCAGAGCTTCAAAGAGAGGTAGGACCTCCAATACTGGCAGAGGTAGACAAGTTTCAAACCCTAGATCAGATATTTCGGGCGATTCCTCTGACCATCCTGAGGAATCATCTTCATCTTCCTCTACTGAGTCTCAAGAGGATATACCCTCAGAATCCGTCAGTGCTGCCAAACTGATTTTGAAGCCTAGAATTCTTGACCTTTCTGACACCCAATTAGCAGACTCTCTCCCTGAAATTCAAACCTATTTCTCCTTTCAATCTTGGATACCTTTTATTTCTGAATTTCAAGTCTGCTATCCAAGGTTAGTTAGAGAGTTCTACAAAAACCTCACCTGCACAGAAGAAGGTTTTAAATCCAAAGTCAAGGGGATAGAGATAGACATGCCAACTGAAGTAGCAGCCTCCATTTTCAAAGTGCCAGATGAGGGGGCTGACTACCATGAATTTGAATTTGACTTACATGAAGCCTACTCAATCTTGACAGGCCATCCTGCAGATCCATCAGATCCCAAACAAACCTATGTGACAAGGTTTAATGCCAACTCATTTCCACCTGTATTAAGGGTAATTCACCACATCTTGACAACCATAGTTACCCCTCAAGGTGGTGGGAGGGATAGATTGACAGATATCCAGAGATTCATACTCTATTGCATGGTCAAAGATATCAAGGTCAACCTTCATGTGATTCTTTATCAAATCATTTCTGAAACTACAAGAGCAGACCTCAAGAGATCTCTACCTTATGGAGCACATCTGACCTCAGTGTTCAAGCACTTTGGTGTGCCATTGGAAAATGAAAAATCCCAATCCATTCCCAAGTCAAACATCTACACTTTCAAGAATATCCAAAGTTTATGGGATTTAGATTGGAGGGAAATCAAATTAGAAGAGGACCAGCTGTGGTTGAGGCTCCTCCAGTTCAAGAGGAACAGCCTCAGGCTCAAGGGGATCAGCCCCAAGTTCAAGAGGAACAGCCTCAGGCTCAAGGGGATCAGCCCCAAGTTCAAGAGGAACAGCCTCAGGCTCAAGGGGATCAGCCCCAAGTACAAGAGGAAC
This sequence comes from Colocasia esculenta, assembly GCA_014218235.1. Classification (NCBI taxonomy): domain Eukaryota; kingdom Viridiplantae; phylum Streptophyta; class Magnoliopsida; order Alismatales; family Araceae; genus Colocasia; species Colocasia esculenta. The sequence goes on from CM024762.1 coordinate 123,014,160, forward strand.
AGCCTCCAGCTGAAGGGGACCAGCCCCTAAGTCAAGAGGATCAGCCTCTATGCATGAGGATCAGCCTCAAGTTCCTAATGAAGATGCCAGTCCCTCTCATGCTCCTCTCTCACCTCAGCTTCCTCATCCTTCTCCACAACCCTCATTCCAACCATCCACATCTTCTGGTGGGCCTCCTGTTCCACCAGAATTGATATCATTCCTCAATGACAAATTTGAATCCTTCAACTCCTCACTTCAATCCATGTCCACATCTTTTGAGCTACGGATTCAAAGACTGGAAAACACAGTTTCTGCCAAATTTATTGAACAGAAGGCAGCTTCAGATTATGCAGCTCAAAGGTTCAATAGGTTGATTGGCACATTGGCAGATGCCTCTCTACAGCTAAAAGAGCATCAAGACAAGTTGGAGATAGTTATGAAGGGAATATTGGCAAATTCCCAAGCAGATGTCTTCAACACCAACCAAACATTGCATGAGATTTCCAGCACCAGATTGTCATTTGCTCATTTTGTGGATGATTTGGAAAGTATGAGGAATTTCAATGAGCACATAGACAAGCAGCTTACAGCATTGACCAAGGAATTCAAGATAATGCAAAGACCTGGTTGGTCAGCTGGCTCATCAAGTTCTCAACCTGTTTCAGATGAACTGAAAAGAACTCAGAGCACCTTGATAGAGCATTCTGATAAAATGGAGCATTATCTTCACACTCGGCTGACAACTATCCATGAACAGATAAAGTCAAGCATGAAGTCAATGGATAAAAGATTGTCAGATATTGAGATGCTTCTAGCTCCAATTCCTCCTCCTCCTCCATCTTCTACCTAATGTACATCTTTTTTTGATAATGTCAAAGGGGGAGAAGAATGAATGAAATGTAATGATCTTTTGAATGAAATGAATGAAATGAAATGGTTGTTTGGCTTCAATACAAATTTTTGTCTTTGTGTGTGAATACTTGTTCAATTGTTGACTTGTGTGCACAAAACTTCTAATTTCAAGTAACATTGTATCTCACAAAAATATCATCAATTGTTACTGAACAATATCAAAAGGACATTGACAAGTATGAACAAAAAGGAAAACAAAAACTCAAACAATTAAAATTGCTTAAAAAATCACACTTCATCAAAACCACATTCAAATATGGATTTAATGTTGCCATCATCAAAAAGGGGGAGATTGTTGGGTTGAATGCAAATTCATATCATTTCCCTCCTATTTTGATGATGACAAGAAGTGTTCTTAAAGCAATTTAATTGAAGCATGTCAAAAACATCATACCTGAAATTCATGTTCAAAAAGTATTTTGCAAATCACATTTATATTTATAGTCATGATAAATCATTTAACTAATGATATATGTGTTTATTTTTCAGGTACAAACATTTTTATGCAAAAGATGTGTCGACACACCCATCAATGGTGTCGACACATCAACACAGATTCAAAGAGAAATTGTGTAAAAATGTCAAGAGTGTGTCGACACATGTCAAGAGTGTGTCGACACGAGTGGCAGTTTTCCAGAGATCAAGGGTACCCAGGTCGACACACTCCCAGGGCAGGTCGACACTAGACCCAGTTCCCAGAACAGCCAGTTTGAGGAATTGGGACAGCAGGTCGACACACTCAAGAGCAGGTCGACACGGGACCTTTCTCCCAGAACAGATTTTTCTATCTTTGGGACAGTGTGTCGACACAACCACCAGGGCAGGTCGACACACTACGGAAACTTTTCATCCTAAGAGCTGATGGCTGCCACGTGTCCTTCTAGGGCGATCAGAATCTTTCTTGGAAAGCGTGCCCTTGTACCCCAAAAGGGTATCTTTGGAATCCTAAGGGTATAAAAGGTCCTTTTTGGCCTGCCTTCGAAAGAAACAACTGACCCAACTCTCTCAGTGCCTCCAAGAAGCTCCTGGCGGCCAGAAGAGCTCGTGTCTCCTTCCTCTGCTCTCCAATTGCTTCTAGAAGACCAATTCCCACCAATTCAAGGTGTGGGAATTGGAATTTGAGCCCTGAAGATTCCTCTGAAGCATTCCAAGGAGGCAGTTCCTGTAGAAGACTTTGTTGGTGAAGAATTCGAGGAAGATCCAACTTCTCAAATTGCAGAGCATCGTTTTGGACTTCAAGCTTCACATGCTTCTTCCCAATTCAAGCCTCTACAAGGGAGTACACTGAAGAACGAAGACTTTCAATTCAACTTAATTTCTCTTCTGTTCTTCTGAGATATCTTTTGGGATTATGCAAGTACTTCTGCATAACTCTCTTTAGAGTTCTCAAACTTTGACTAGATCTATTGCTAGAGGATCTCAGTCTTAAGTTGGTGTCTAGCAGTCTTAGTGTGAGCCTTGTGCTCAGGTTGTTGTGAGCCGTTGTGCTCAGTGTTGAGTTGTCAAACTCAAGTGTGGTTGAGCAGTCTTGCTCAGTTGTTCTAGAGTAGTCTTGCTCTAGAAGTGGTGTGAGTTGTAAGCTCTTCAGTGTTGGAGTTGTCAGGCTCCAGTGGGTGTGTTACCCAGTTGTGTTAGTGAATCCTCACGGGTTGTGAGGGGTGGATGTAGGAATCACATGGGTGATTTCCGAACCACCTAAAAATCCTTGTGCATTTGTTTTCTGTGGTTTGACTGATTCATCCGCTAGATGCTTGCATAGGATTCGTTTTTAATTCACTTAATCAACTTGATTCACATCTAAGTTTTTCAACCCACTCCAATCTAATCAGATCAGTAGCTTTTCACTGATAACATTGCCTCTGATTCTAAATAGTTTTAAAAATTATTTAAGCTTCCGCAAAAGTGGCTAAGATCTATTCATCCCCCCCTTCTAGATCTTTTCCACACATTTATTTCGATCCTTCAAGCCTTGGGTTTCAAAGTACTTTCTTCCTGATACAATGCGACAGTTGTGTTGGATATTATTTCTGTACATGTTTGATAAACTGATGGTAGCTGATACTGTGTTGACATGTTATAGCTGTTTGTGATTACATTTTAGTTATTGCTATGTTTAACTCTCTATGCAGGTTGATGGTCATATGGGCAATGATGATGGGAAGGAGCAAATATGAGAAGAATGTTTAATTAGGAGGTATGACACAAGTAACCCCAACCATGGTGTTACTCTCTACCATATGTAGGATGGCCAACATGTTATGGCAACCACTATGGTAATTGAATAATATTCGTTGGTTGGTTAGGATGCTTGTGCCTTACTTCCAGGCATTTCTTTTATGTTATACATCATACCCAACTGAGCCCATTTCTTCAATATACAACATTGCACATGTTAATTAAGGTCTCCACCTTGTACCTTGTGATGTTATCTAGGAAATCTTCATCTATGGCAACACCACTGGAAGTTGTGGATACAAGCGAGAAAGGTATTGTTTGTGAGTGTGGAGCAGGATGGTGCATTACTTGTGTCTCACATAGTAGTGCAAATCCACAACGTCTGTACTACTGTTGTCCACTGTTGGTGAGTTCATTCTTCATCCAATTAAGTACTACTCGGTTGCTGCCATACATAAGTTATGACTGGTTTCAGGTAAAATCTGGGAATCCTTGTAAATTTTGTATGTGGGTTGATGAGGTGTTACAATGTCCTTGTGGGAAGGGACGCTGTCGGAAGCGCACTTCCAAGACTTCCAAGTCTTATGGTAGGAGTTTTTACGTTTGTCCTCAATCTACGGTAAGTATTTCATATGCGTTAAATTTTTTATATATCTATATTTTTTAATACAGTTTGAACACTGAATAATTGATGTACTTGGTAGGCTGATGATCATGGGTTAGGATGTGGCTTCTTTCAATGGGTATCGGACAAAAGTAGGGGTCCTGAAGTTCGCGGAGAAGAAAGCGGCAAGCACCCCGTCCAAGAGATTCAGAGTTTGCTTGAGAAAGAGATGTTTGCAGCCGACAGTAAGAAGGAATTGTGCGAACGTTTGTTAGATTCATTCAAAAACTTAAAGATGTAATGAAGGGACATGTCATGTCTGTACATCTATAAGTTTGTAGTTGTAGTACTTTTGTTCTTGACAGAACTATGTGTGACAGTTGAGCTTTGTGTGACAGTTGAGTCAGTTTTCAGTTTCCACTATTGTATTATGTCGAACATGATGTTTTGTGTTATATATGCAATGAGAAGAACAAGTGGTGTTGCAGTAGCATTTCTATGGCCTACTCGGCTACTCTTTCATTGGTGGCACTACTTGGTAGGTCTTAGTTTCAGTTATATTTCCTTTGGTTAGAATTATGAGCATGAAATCTTAATTTGAAACTTGTCTTTGTACTTCACCAATTTGGGCAATGTATTTTCTTACAACATTTTTGTATATATCTGCACCTTTCAGTTTTTTGTGCTCAAATGGACAATCTTGTATGATGTGATGTGTTGCTCTAAAATGTGTACATCAAATTTCAAACTCAATTTTGAAATGCAAAAGTCAGTACTTCTATCATCTATGTATACCAAATTTGAAAGATTTTTTGAACATGCATCAAAATAGTTCTTCGTTGTGTAAGATAAAGGTATACCATATACATATATCACTACAGTTATGTAAAGAAATTACGTATTTTATGTAAGATAAAGGTATACCCATATACATATATCGTTACAGTTATCTACAAAAAAATATGTACAAACATATGTACGAGTGTTATTAAATTTGAAGTTCGAATTAAAATATTTGAATATTTATAATGTGCAACGTAAGTCATAACATTCATAAAGAAAGTAAGTCAAAACATTCATAAAGAAAGAATGGCAATATCTGTTTTCAAATATTGTCCAACTCCACAAAACATTTCTTAACTCCTCATTATGTATATATGAAATTTAGTTTTTGTTTGATTTATGTGCTCAAGGTCTTTCAAATAATTCATACTTAAAATTAATAATTAATTATGACCATGTACATAAATTGAGTTTTTTATATTTGTTTAATTTGTTTCGTAGTAGGGGATTCATAAATTTACTAAATCCACAAACTTTCATTTTATTTTTCACCGTATACATAAATATTTATGCTGATGTTTGATTAATCCATCGCAACAGTTTGAACATAAAAATGAAGTCCACATCGTTATTATTCAATTTCTATCATATACATGCATACTAATTCATGTTAGTTTAATGCGCCCTAGATCCTCCAAAATTTTCCAACTTGACAAATTGTAACTTGAACATATCATTATGTAGATAAAAATAATATTTTATATTCTTTAATCCACGTAAGAAGCGTTTATTACGTTTATTGAAAAACTATTCTCATTCTTCACTTCACCGTTACCAAACATAGAATGGTGGTGGGGGATAGTGAGGGTAATATGGTCCCAAAAAAATGGTTTATTCCCGTTGACATCCATGTTTTAACCAAACCGAGAACACAATCAAAAATCGATTTAAGTCGATATATACCAAACGATATAAGAATAGAGAATAAGTATAACTTATTCCAGAACGAGTTACACTTATTCCGCCCCACATTTAACCCGATACCAAACATCACCTAAGGGTTGGTGGCACTCCCTAATAGGGTGTACAATACTTGGTGCACCAAGTATTTTTCATTGTGTTATACTTGGTCATCAACATTTCACACTAGACACATGATTTCAACAAGGACGACGGGTCAACCTCCCATATTACCCCGTGTGGAGATAGTTCTCGCTGCTCGACTATGGGTCAAGTGAGATATCCACCAAGAATAGGAAGAGAACCATGGCCAGTGCGGACAATAGCCTGTAAAATAGAATGGAGTCAGAGGGACGCGGTTGCTGGACCGGAGAGAACCCTCTGATGTCTAAGTAAGAGATGACTGTGGAGAATGGCTAGAACGAAAGGGCTCTCTGTGTGTGTGCTCGTGCGTGGGCGATTGTGAGGGCTAGATTGCATGTACCTCTGTATGAAGGTACCAGTCTCTTTATATAGGTGTGGGGCCTAATGGAAGTTGGAATGTCCCTAATGATTGGTATCTCTATGGAATGTCCATTGAATTTCCAAGAGGGATGATAACCTCGAAAAGCATCTCTTCGGTTCTTGTGAGGTGCCTGCCCAATACGTATGGGAAGGCGTGCCACAACATCATTACAAACTGTTGGAATCCCAAGGGTTGAGGGCATTGATCGCCAGTTGGCAGAACTGAACAGGTGCCTTTGGGGGCTACTCAGTAGGACTTGGGGTCATTTACCGAGTAACTGATGCTCGGTGGCCTTGCCCTGCTCGGTGATAGCCAGAGATAGATGAAGGGCAAAACCTTCAGTGTTCAGGACATACTGAGTTGAGGTGCTCAAAAGCCCTCCAAGCGTCCGGAGGCACGTGGCTAAATAGCCATCGTTTTCCTTCTTTGTTGGGTCATGATGGGCTCGTGGGCGTAGAAGCTAGATAATGGCCTCCACACCCCGCGAACTCCAGTTGTGGGCAGGGGTATGTATAATTTGAAGCACAATTCAAACCAAATCTAGTTTGGAGTAGTTTGGTTCTTTTGTTTGGTTTTCAAGCCCCCTCCATGAGACTCTAAATTTGTCTATAGTGCAGCAAAGTGAAAATAGAAGGTTTGTTTACATATATACCTCCACTTACATGATTAATTGTGTGACATTTTTTTACATTTATTGTTGAGTTGTGTATTTTGATGATGACATATTGTACACAATCTGATGATGTCATATTGCACATATGTGGGAGATTGTTGTGTTGTGTATTTGGATGATGACATATTATACACAACTTGAAAACGACATGTTGTACACATCTTATATTGTACATATAATGATCATGACAACATTCACAATGTTTTGACGATAAATTATAAGTGCCTTCATGTTGAATATCTCTTAAATAATCATTGCAATTCATAGATACACTGGCCACATTGAAAACTTAAACGAACATCGGATGTTCATATTTGGTCTTGAACAGTGGAAACTATGACTTCGAATGTCATGTTTTGGTCACAGTCAATCGAAGCATAGACAGTCGGATGTTCACATTTACACTTTGTTGCCCAGATAGCAAGCCCAGAGGGGGGTGAATAGATTGCTAAATGCTCTTTTGAAATTAAAACATGTCAATAAGAACACTTAACAGAAAAACACTAAGATCGATAGTTAGTGTTAGTGAGAGTAAAGACAAACAAGCAAACACACAACACGGGAGACTTTTATCCTAGTTCGGACCTCATATCCTAAAGAGTCCTACATCTAGTCCCCAAGCAACAACTTGGGATTTCACTAACCAAAGGTACTGTCCCCCTTAGGGACACTTACACATCCACCAGCAGCCCGCCTTCTCTTCTAACCCCGAAGGGGTACAAACCAACACCTGATGCAACAGGTCTTCCTTCTTCAATAAAGAGAATAACAGCCACATGTTTCTTACAGGTCTTCTCTTCACAATAGAAGAGGAACACACACAGAGAATGTGAGTAAAATGTGAATTGCCCCTAGACCAAGCTTATAAGAGATTGCTTGATCTGAGGCTGAGTCTGAGAGACAAAGATTTCCAACACGAAAATCTCTCAGAACTACACTAGCTTTCTAAAGACTAAGCAAATGAAACACAGAGAGTTGAGAGCAAAAAGGTTGGTGTGCTGAAAGGAATGAGCTCTTCTTGCTGATACTCGTAAGTGCTTGATTGGATTCTATGTGTGTTGCTCAGTGTATATCACTTGTGTATCTTCATGGAGTCATCAATCTTCTTTTTATATTCTACAAATTATTTTGACTGTTGAACTAGCCATTCAGATGCCCGTTATCTCACAGCTTCTGTAACGAAGCGCATTTTTTGGATCCTCGTGGATCGTCGTTTAGTGGTAGTTTGGATCTATGTTTACTGGCTTTTGTGTGGTGCTCATGACCAATGTGGGGTCATTGAGCCTCGGTCGTGGTTTTCGAGCGTTGTGCAGGGCTTAGTGGGCTGGCAGGTTAGGCCCATAGCACTTGTTGGCTCACTGGTTGTGAACGCGACGGGGGTGTGCGTCATGTTCTGAACGCGACGGCCCTGATGGTCGCGTTCTTGTTGTCGCAGTTTGGGTCGACGTCTACATTGTTGGGTTGAGTGTGAATTTAATACATTTCCCCTTATAATTTTGATGATGATAAGTTGTGATTTTATTGCATAATGATGGAACATGTTAAATACATCACACATGTAATAACAATGCTCAAAAGGCATGTTTCCAAACACATTATATCACATATATTCATAATAATACATTGGACTAATGATTTATGTGTTTATTTCTCAGGGACATGTACTTCTTGCAATGGTAGTGTCGACACACCCACTGCTGGTGTCGACACTGGGTATCAAACCCTAAGGCAAAGTCATGAAGACAAGGTCAAGTGTGTCGACACAGTCCCAAGTGGTGTCGACACTAGACCCAGCTCCCAGAGAACTCAGTTGACAGACTGGGACAGTGTGTCGACACAGCCAGTGAGTGTGTCGACACTAGAGCCTGTTTCCAGAACTTCCTTTTGTGGAATTGGGACAGTGTGTCGACACACCCAATGACTGTGTCGACACACTCCGACTGATTTTTCATCTTAAGTTACACCTGGACACGTGGCCTTCTAGGGATCACTTGGATTGGCCTTGGATCATGTGCCCACGTACTCCAAGGGTTCTTTTGGCCATGTTGGGGTATAAATACCTATCTAATCGGCCCCCAAAAGCAGAACTCTTGAAGAGCCTTCCAGAAAAGCCTTTTTGGTGGCAAGACAGAGGTCTCTCCCGTTCCTGCTCTCCATGGTGCTGCTGTGACCCATCTCCATCCTTGCAAAGCACAAGAAGGTGAAGATTGATCTCTGAAGAAGAGGTGAGATCACTTTCCAAGGGAGCGGATCAAGTAGAAGCAGCAATTGAGGAGAATTCAAGGAAGATCCAGAGGCATCTGTTGCAGAGCATCGCCCAGTGACTTCAAGCTTCAAAGATTTCCTCAATTCAGCCTTCTACAAGGGAGTTCTTCTGAAAAACAAGAATTACATATTATTCCTCAATTCTCCATTTGTTCTTCTGAGTCATTCTTGAGATTGTGCATAGAATTGTTGCACCAGTCTCTTTGAATGAACTCTTTATAGATCAGATCATTGCTAGAGGATCTGGATCTTGTTGTTTTTGATCTAGCCAGTTGTTTGTGAGCCTTTGTGCTCAGTTGTGTTGAGTGGTACACTCAGTGTGTGGTTGAGCCTGTGTGCTCAGGTTTCTAGAGTGGTCGTGCTCTAGAGGTTGTGTGTGAGTTGTTGAACTCAGTGTGTTGAAGTTGTCAAGCTCCAGTGTGTGGTGTACTCAAGTTGAGTAGTGGAGCCTCACTGTGTGAGGGGTGGATGTAGGAATCACTAGTGTGATTTCTGAACCACCTAAAAATCTTCTGTGCAGTGGTTTGATCTGTGATTTGATTTCACTTTGCGCTAGATGTATGCATAGGATTTTCGCTTACACTACTGATTGACTTGATCACACACTCTAATTACTCAAATCACACAATCACACATCAGATATGTGAATTGCATTTCTAATTTGTCTCTGATTTAAAGCATCTTTTAAAATTGGCTAAGCTTCCGCAGTTTTTGGCCTAGATCTATTCAACCCCCCCTTCTAGATCTGGTCCATCCTATTTTCGATCCTACAATTGGTATCAGAGCGGGTTCATATCTGATCTGAGTGTTTCTGTTTGTTCTGTGTGTTTCACTTGCTTGTTTGTTAAGTGTTTCTTTCACTATACTTCAGTTTGATCAATGGATTCTCGAGGTTTTTTGTGAAGGCCATTCCATCAATAGGCCACCCTTCTTCAATGGGACTGACTATTCCTATTGGAAGAATCGCATGCAAGTCTTCCTTAGAGCCCAGAACTATGAGATTTGGAGGGTAGTTGAGGTAGGTCCTTATGAGAACCAGGGAGAAGAGGAAACCTGGACAAGGGAACAAATTAGGAGGGCCACCCTAAACTACAGTGCCATGAACATGGTTCAATGTGCAGTCCACCCAAAAGAGTACTCAAGAATCTCCATGTGCAAATCTGCTAAGGAGATGTGGGATAAGCTTGAGTTACTTTATGAGGGAACATCCCAAGTTAAAGAAACCAAAGCAAATATTCTTGTTTCTGAATATGAATTATTCATGATGAAATCTGATGAATCAATTTCTGAAATGTTTGCTAGGTTCATGATTATTGTAAATGGACTGAAGGCTCTAGGTAAGGACTACACTGATGCTGATTTGGTAAGAAAAATCTTGCGCTCTCTCTCATCTATTTGACACACTAAGGCCACAGTTATTGAAGATTCTAAAGATTTATCCAAAATCTCTTTAGATGAACTCATAGGATCCTTAATGACTTATGAAATAAACTTGAAAAGAAATGAAGAGCACATAATCAAGACCAAACCAGTGGCACTTAAAGCTTCATCAAGTAACAAGGATAAAAAACAAGAGAAAACAAGTTTTGATGAGTCTGAGTCCAATGAGGATGAGCTTGCCCTCATGACTAGACAATTCATAAAATTTCTAAAATCTAGAAAAGGAAAATTCACTGGAAAAAAGAAATTCTCATATGGGAAAAGAAATACTTCCTTTTCAAATGCCAATTCAAATAGAAATAAAAAAAACTGATGAAGTTGTTATTTGTTACAGGTGCAACAAACCAGGACACATGAAAGGAGAATGTCCTGAGAACAAGAAGGAAAAATACAAGAAGATCAACAAATTCAAGAAGCCTAAAGCAATGGTTGCCACTTGGTCAGATGAAGATCCAAGTGAGAATGAAAAGAGAAGTCCTCAAGTTCTGAAAGTGAGGAAATTTGTTTATGGCAAACAGTTCTGATGGAAAGGTAGGTACATCCTTTGAAGATATATACAATTGATGATTGGCAAGATGCTTATGCTGAACTAGTTGAGAACTATTCTGAAACAAGAAAAGAAAACAAGCATCTAAAGAAGAAAATAGAAAACATCTTGCATAATCAATCCACAAACAAAAGAATTTCTGAATTGGAAAATGAAGTAGCTGAGCTCAATGAAGAAAAGGAAAGTCTTCTAAATCAAATTGATGAGCTCAAGCTTGCATCTCAAAAAGCCAACAATGACTTTAAAAAACTATCTGAAAAACTGGAGTTGCAACAAAAAAAAAACAACAAAGTGTTGATGAAATCAAAACTTTAGAAATCCAGCTGAAAGAAAAAGAATAAGTCATTGAAACCTTCACCAAAGGAAAAAACAATTTGGATGCCTTGTTAGGTGCAAGAATGAAATATGTATCACATGGACTAGGATTTACCAAACAAAAATTCAAGAAAGACAAATCTGGTGAAATGAGGGAAAAAACACCCTTAATAAATTTTGTCAAAAGTCCTAGCCCTAAAAACAACAAAAACAAGCAAGTGTCAAGCAACACAACAAAAACTTTGAAAAACCAGAACAAAAAAAAACCAAACAGGTCAACACACTCACCTGACAGGTCGACACCAGTCAACAAAAAGATGAAATATGTGACTGTTGAGTCAACACCAGTCAAAGACAGGTCGACCTGCTCAACCTCAAAAACCACCAACCAGTCAACCAAAAAATCAAATAAAAACTTAAAAAATAAGAAAAACACAAAAGAAAACATTCATGATAAACCTTGGACTTTCAAGACAACACATCAAGCTGATTGGATTAATTCTTGGAACCAATGGTATCACAATCCTTTTTGGTACCACTCTCAATTTTTTTATCCAAACCTTTTTATGTACCAACAAAATCCTTAGTTTGGACCTCCACAAATGAACAATCATGTCCAAATGCATAACTCCCATCCTAATGAGAAAAAGAACACTGGTGTTTTTATTCCAAAGGGAAAGGATAAATTGAAAAAGGCAAAAAACACAACTGAAACAAAACAAAAGCAAAAAAACAAATTAGATTTGGATTAGAAAAGATTTGTTGTCAATGTTCAAACAATCTGATGGTCCCAACAATGTTTGGGTACCAAAATCTTCTCTTCACTGATTGATTTTGCAGGAAGGTCGTGCACCCAACTCAAATGTGTGGTTTCTTGATAGTGGGTGTTCACGACACATGACAGGAGATAAAGCAAAATTTTCATTCCTGATCGAAAAGGAGGGAGGTTCTGTGACATTTGGAGGTAAAAATAAAGGAAAAATCATTGGATCTGGAAAGGTTGGTCAATCTTCCTCAATTGAAAATATTTTATTAGTTGATGGTCTGAATTATAATTATTTGAGCATTAGCCAACTATGTGACAAAGGTCACAAAGTTGTGTTTGAATCAGATTTTTGCAGAATTATTGACTCTTCAACTGATGAAATAAAATTCTTTGGAAAAAGAGAAAACAATGTTTACATGATCAACCTTGATAAAAACTTTTCTGAAAATATTTGTCTTGTTGCAAATAAAAATGAAATTGCATGGACTTGGCACAAAAGACTTGGTCATGCAAGTTTCAGAACAATAAATAAACTGTTAAGGCTAAACTTGGTCAAAGGTCTTCCTGAATCTTTTTCAAATGTAGAGAATCAACTTTGTGGGATTTGTGCCCAAGAAAAACAAACCATAAAATCTTTTAAAACATTCAATGATGTACTCACATCTAAACCACTAGAATTATTTCATATGGACCTCTTTGGCCCAACAAGAATTCTAAGTCTTAGTGGCAAAAGATATGGTTTTGTCATTATTGATGATTTTACTAGATTTACATGGGTTATCTTTTTATCCCACAAAAGTGATGCTTGCCTTGAATTCAGGAATTTCTGTACCACTGCCTTAACTAGTTTTCCTCATAAAATTAAAAAAAATTGACTGATCATGGGGTGAATTTAAAAACAAATCTTTTTTTATTTATGTGCTGAACTTTACATATTTCACAAGTTTTCTTCACCAAGAACTCCAGAACAAAATGGGGTTGTGGAAAGAAAGAATAGAACACTTGTGGAAATGGCAAGATTCATGCTCTTGGAAAGCAAATTGCCCAAATCCTTCTGGGCTGAAGCTGTAAATAAAGCAAATCATATTCTCAATAGAGCATTGGTCAGACCAAAAATCAGAAGAACCCCTTATGAATTGTTGAAAAATAAAAAGCCAACATTGTCTTATTTCAAAGTCTTTGGGTGTAAATGTTTCGTGCATAACAACAATAAAGAAAATCTTGATAAATTCGATGCTAAAAGTCATGAAGCCATTTTTATTGGCTACTCTGAAATTTCAAGAGCTTTTAGAGTCTACTCTCTCAAAAACAAAACTGTTGAAGAATCTCCACATGTAGTTTTTGATGAAAATTCCTTTTCAACTCACTATTCTAAATCTTGCCGGGACTGTCCAGATAATGAAGAGGATGACTTCATTGTTGATTCTTCACCAACTGTTGAGGAGAATGAAGACTTTGGTGAAAATTTGAACAATCACTCACCTACTCCAAGTGGATCAGGTAATGTTGTTCCAAATTTAAATGCACCTCAACAGGTAATTCCTGAACACATATTTTTAGAGATCACCCAATAGAAAATGTTGTTGGCAATGTGCATGATAGGGTTAGAACAAGATCATCATTCTTGAATGCCATTCATGAAGACCCACTAGCACTAATTTCCCAAATTGAACCCAAATCAATTGATGAAGCTCTAATGAGTTCAGACTGGATAATTGCAATGCATGATGAACTTCATCAATTTGAAAGAAATCAAGTGTGGGAATTAGTACCTAGACCTAGTGACCAATCAGTCATTGGCACTAGATGGGTATTTAGAAATAAATTGAATGAAAATGATCAAGTAATAAGGAATAAAGCTAGACTAGTTGCCAAGGGGTACAATCAAGAATTTGGAATTGATTTTGAAGAGTCATATGCCCCTGTAGCTAGACTAGAAGCTGTAAGAATATTTCTTGCTTTTGCATCCTCATTGAAGTTTAAAGTTTACCAAATGGATGTCAAAAGTGCATTTTTGAATGGATACATAAAAGAAAATATTTTTGTTGAACAACCTCCAGGCTTTGAAAATGAAAAACATCTTGATCATGTTTTTAAGCTTCATAAGGCTCTTTATGGTCTTAAGCAAGCTCCAAGAGCTTGGTATGACCGTTTGAGCTCTTTTCTGCTTGAAAAAGGATACTCCAGAGGTAATGTTGATCAAACTTTGTTCACAAAAATTGTAAATAAACAAATAATTGCAGTCCAAATTTATGTTGATGACATAATTTTTGGATCCACAAATAAAAGCTTGTGCACTGAATTTACAAATCAAATGAAAACTGAATTTGAAATGAGCTTGATGGGAGACTTACAATTTTTCTTGGGATTACAGGTTAACCAAACCAGTGAGGGAATCTTCATAAGCCAAACCAAGTATGTCAAGGAACTTCTGAAAAGGTTTGACTTCCAGAACCTCAAGCACTCAAGCACACCCATTGCACTTAATGTGAAACTAGAAGAAGATTCATTTGGTAAGTCAGTAGACCCAAAGACATACAGAGGTATGATTGGTTCTCTACTCTATCTCACCACTTTTAGACCTGATATACAATTCAGTGTATGCTTGTGTGCTAGATTTCAAGCAAATCCTAAAGAAAGTCACATGTTAGCTGTTAAAAGAATCTTTAAATATCTTGTTGGAACATGTGATCTTGGTATTTGGTATCCTGCTGGTTGTAAATTAGATTTGATTGCCTATTGTGATGTTGATTATGCTGGGTGTAAACTTGATAGAAAAAGCACAAGTGACTTGTGTTTGTACTTAGGTGGATGCCTAATCTCTTGGGCTTCCAAAAAAGCAACACTCAGTTGCTCTATCAACTGCAGAGGCTGAGTATGTTGCAGCTGGTCAATGTGGCACTCAAATTCTTTGGGTGAAACATCAGCTTCTTGATTATAACCAAGAGTTAGGTTGTGTTCCCATTCTTTGTGATAACACAAGTGCCATAAATCTGTCTAAAAACCCAATTCAGCATTCTAGAACAAAACACATTGAAATTAGGCATCATTTCTTGAGAGATGAGGTAGCAAAGAAATCTTTTGAACTCCTCTTTATTGAAACTGAAAAACAAATTGCTGACATCTTCACTAAACCTCTTCCTGACAATAGATTTTCATCCTTGAGGAGAGAGCTTGGTGTATGCAAATGTCCATCTTCTTGATATCTCTCATTGGGTTGAGTGTTTAGGCATGTTATGAGGGGGAGTCACTGTTCCATCATTCTTCTTTGCTTCCTTGATTCATGTTGTTTACATCTCTCACAAATCAACTTCCATTTTTTTTGTCAATAAATTCTTCAACTCACATTGTGTTGAAATTCTTGGTATATCAAATGGTGATTTGAAGAAGGACAAGTTCTGCTTGTCTGGACACTTTCACTATGCGTGAGTATGTGTCTCCGCCAAGTATCAAGAATTAAATATGCAATTGTTGAGGGGGAGCTTTTGTTCTTCACAAAGAAACATTTCAGTTTTCCCAATTCTTGCATATCTTTATCCTGATGAAGAATTTTTGGAATCATCATTTCAGGGGGAGCTAATGAATTCACTACTCATTCTTTTACAAAATTCAAGATTCCTCTTGAGTTATATCAACTTCCACTCATGATGTGCTCATTAAGTTTGTCTAGAACCTCAAAATGACTTTTTGATTGATCTACTATATTTTTACAGTCAACTTTCAACTATACTCTTCAACACTACATAAATTTAAATTTCTTTCAAAGACTGAAGGATAATGTGTGCTTTGAATTTAAACACCTCTTTTGCAACTGATGTGGGATATAATTGATCTCAATTTTATAAAATTCTCCTTACATTTATTACTCAACAGAGCAATGGCACAAATGCTGAGAAACTACAAACCTTCACAATGAATGAAGTGCCATGTATGTCATGAGGTATTTATTGCTATCTCTATTCAAAGGGGTTCAACAAATCAAAAATAAAAACAAAAGAAGCTCTATACATTTTGATGATGACTGAGTAACTGGAAATATTGACATCTGATAAACGTATATTTTCATGTCAAAAGGTTGTCATTTGCCCCTTGAAACTGGATAATGAGCAAATCTTTAGTAACTAGGGACTATGATGTGTAAAAAGCATTAGTTCTTGAGTGAACAAGATTTACTACATTTGATAGTTTGATTAAAAAAAAAATTGTGTCCAAGGAGAATTGCTTAAAATAAACATTGTTGTCTTCCATCAGTTTGCTTAAAGTTGTTTAACTTCATCACAATTGATTTCAATCTAAAAGACATTTTTATTTCTTTGGATTTGGAGAATATGGTAGTTTGTCATTGGCTGTTGGATGTCCTATATCACTCAAACTATCATTTTAATGGCTCAAGTCACTTAATGACTATATCCTGTAGGTTGTTGTGTAAAACTTGAAGTATTGTTGGATTTTTGTAAAAATATGACAAATGAATTATTTGGCCTCTTAAAAATCCTTGTCCAGTTGATTCCATCCATATTTCATCATTTTAAAGATTTCCCATAATTTACAAATTTTCCTCATGCTCTTATCTTCAATATTTCTTCAGGCCAGGTCGACACAGTCTTCCTTATGTGTCGACACGTTCTAAGCCCAGGTCGACACAGTTCCACTCTTGTGTTGACACAGTGGTGGTTCCAGGCGGGTCTTTCTCATGGGCGCCGGTTTAGAGATACCTGTACCCGTGGGTTATCTTACCCAAAGCCCCTTTTCTTCCCCAGGTCGACCCATAGCCGCCATTTGCTCTTGCAAACGGCAAAAAATTCTTCCTTGCTTCCCTCTTCCCGTCATCTCTGTCTCCATCCTCCTCCCATCATCTCCGCCATCTCTGTCTCCATCTCTTACTTCCATCTCTTGCCTGGACGATGCCTCCTAAGCACACCCCTCGTCGAGGCACCAGGGCTAGGGCAACTGCCAGGGCGGCTGCTATTGAAGCGCCTCCCACTGAGCGAAGAAGCAAACGCCGCCATGACCCTGCAGAGTAGCCATGTGCTTCTTCTCCATCTCCTACTCCATCCAAACGAGGTAGGATGCCCTCCTCCAGCCGTCGATCATCTCAGAGGCAGTCTAGTCATCCTCGGAGGAAGATCTTGTCCACTTCTCCAGAACCCTCTGAAGAATCCTCCTCCACCTCCTCTGGATCCTCTCAACCTTCTGAGGCTACTCCATCCAACCTAGCTAGTGAGGGAAAATCTATTCTCAAGCCCAGAGCAGTTGACCTCAATGATGTTGCCTTGGCTAGCGCATTTCCTGAAGTATCTGAATTCTTCAATTTTCAAGGATGGTTGCCTTTCATTTCTACATTCCGAACATTTTATCCTAGACTTGTCAAAGGTTGGAAGAATTGCTGCACACAAGACTTTCTACAATGCAAACCCAGTTGAGATCCAACCTTGCTGCAATGGAGTCAAGATTGAAGACCATAGAGTCCCTCCTTCTTCCTATTCCTCCTCCACCTCCATCCTCTTGATGGATCTTATCTTTTGATGATGTCAAAGGGGGAGAAGGAATATCTTTATAATGAATATCTTCGTTGAATGAGAAGGAATACCTTTTATGAATGTCAATGAATGATTGTCTATGAATGAATGAATGCTTGTAAATATCAAACTTTGTATAGTTTTTGGCCATTTATGAAAATTCATGGTTATTAGTAACATTGTGTCTCTTGAGTGTGAAAATTGTCAAATGTTGCTAAATTGTGCTCAATGGCCTTTGATGAATGTGAATGAAAATGTTGAAACATGTGTTCATTGTCATTCAGTGTGTATGTGATTGAATGTTGTGTGAATGAATGACTTAAAATCACATTTCCTTAAAATTCAAACTTTCATGTTGACTTAATGTTGCCATCATCAAAAAGGGGGATATTGTTGGGTTGAGTGTGAATTTAATACATTTCCCCTTATAATTTTGATGATGACAAGTTGTGATTTTATTGCATAATGATGGAACATGTTAAATACATCACACATGTAATAACAATGCTCAAAAGGCATGTTTCCAAACACATTATATCACATATATTCATAATAATACATTGGACTAATGATTTATGTGTTTATTTCTCAGGGACATGTACTTCTTGCAATGGTAGTGTCGACACACCCACTGCTGGTGTCGACACTGGGTATCAAACCCTAAGGCAAAGTCATGAAGACAAGGTCAAGTGTGTCGACACAGTCCCAAGTGGTGTCGACACTAGACCCAGCTCCCAGAGAACTCAGTTGACAGACTGGGACAGTGTGTCGACACAGCCAGTGAGTGTGTCGACACTAGAGCCTGTTTCCAGAACTTCCTTTTGTGGAATTGGGACAGTGTGTCGACACACCCAATGACTGTGTCGACACACTCCGACTGATTTTTCATCTTAAGTTACACCTGGACACGTGGCCTTCTAGGGATCACTTGGATTGGCCTTGGATCATGTGCCCACATACTCCAAGGGTTCTTTTGGCCATGTTGGGGTATAAATACCTATCTAATCGGCCCCCAAAAGCAGAACTCTTGAAGAGCCTTCCAGAAAAGCCTTTTTGGCGGCAAGACAAAGGTCTCTTCCATTCCTGCTCTCCATGGTGCTGCTGTGACCCATCTCCATCCTTGCAAAGCACAAGAAGGTGAAGATTGATCTCTGAAGAAGAGGTGAGATCACTTTCCAAGGGAGCGAATCAAGTAGAAGCAAGCAATTGAGGAGAATTCAAGGAAGATCCATAGGCATCTATTGCAGAGCATCGCCCAGTGACTTCAAGCTTCAAAGATTTCCTCAATTCAGCCTTCTACAAGGGAGTTCTTCTGAAGAACAAGAATTACATACTATTCCTTAATTCTCCATTTGTTCTTCTGAGTCATTCTTGAGATTGTGCATAGAATTGTTGCACCAGTCTCTTTGAATGAACTCTTTATAGATCAGATCATTGCTAGAGGATCTGGATCTTGTTGTTTTTAATCTAGCCGGTTGTTTGTGAGCCTTTGTGCTCAGTTGTGTTGAGTGGTACACTCAGTGTGTGGTTGAGCCTGTGTGCTCAGGTTTCTAGAGTGGTCGTGCTCTAGAGGTTGTGTGTGAGTTGTTGAACTCAGTGTGTTGGAGTTGTCAAGCTCCAGTGTGTGGTGTACTCAAGTTGAGTAGTGGAGCCTCACTGTGTGAGGGGTGGATGTAGGAATCACTGGTGTGATTTTCGAACCACCTAAAAATCTTCTATGTAGTGGTTTGATCTGTGATTTGATTTCACTTTGCGCTAGATGTATGCATAGGATTTTCGCTTACACTACTGATTGACTTGATCACACACTCTAATTACTCAAATCACACAATCACACATCAGATCTGTGAATTGCATTTCTAATTTGTCTCTGATTTAAAGCATCTTTTAAAATTGGCTAAGCTTCCGCAGTTTTTGGCCTAGATCTATTCAACCCCCCCTTCTAGATCTGGTCCATCCTATTTTCGTTCCTACATGCATGCGCGCCGCGTGTTGCGCGCGGGGCAGGGCTTGCTGACGTCAGGAGTGGGAAGGCGATAGCCTCTTACGTTGCGATCAGGTCGTGACGCAGAGCTACGTCGCATTCCCAACCGCTGTGCATTTTTAAGAAAGTTTGGCTGAACAGAGCTTTCACAAGCTCTGCTCGACCGGGGAAGGAGTTGCTACAGTTTCTTCGGGCGATTCGGCATTCTGGCGTGGTTTTCGACGCGCTCTCAACACGAGGACGTTGCATGGAGTGGGGGAGGCGCCGTGCCATGGCCGGTTTGCGTGTTCTTCACGAAGATAGCGAGATTCCACCATGTTTGATTGCGTGGATTGCATATAGTGCATGTTCGATTAGTTTAATGCTTTAAGAACAATAGATAGCATACTAGGGTATTCATTAAAGCATGAAAAATAGAAATTAAAGGTGGTTGTGTGGTTTGGGGGAGATCCGGCGAAGGGTTCCCAGATTAGGGTTTCGCCTGTGAAGGCGACAGACCCTGTTGTCGCTACCAGGTCGCGACAGGCCGACCCGTCGCGTTAAGGGTCTTGATCGCGACATGTCGGGGCGTCGCGATTAGAAGGCGACACTGTCCCTTGTCGCGATCACAGCCGAGTGAGCTTGTGGTGTTTGTTTTAACAGTACGATTAGCTGATTAACATTTAAATATTGTGCATGGCAATGCTAGTGGTGCATTGGCACTTGTAGCGCTTGTGAAGCGTGTTGTTTGCGTGTTGTTTATATAGCAAGGGTGGTGCTCACGAAGTGAGCATGCTTTTACGTGGTTGGCATGTTGTGCACACACTTAGTGTGTAATACACGTGGTGTTTACATGGTTTAAGTGTCATGCATGTGTGTGCTTGGCTAGTGGCTCGACATTATGATTATTGTAATATAACTTGTAAAGTTACTTTGAGGTGATTGGGTAGTGAAGGTCATGTGTGGACCTAGCCCTAGTCTATTGTTGTCTTTTAAAGAATATTATAATGATTTATGTGCTAAGTAGTGTGTGTTGCCATAGAGGTCACGGATTGACCAATGACAGGCAAGGTTGTGTTGCGCTGTTGTGATCCAAGTGTGTACTAGTGTGAGATGGTTTGGAGGTCACATGGTGACCAGTGATGAGCCAATTATGTTTAGTGTATTATGATATAAGTTTCACCGAGGTGTTAAGTGATTGACATGATTTGTGTGTTAGCCGAGTGTGGTGGTCCGGTGCCTATTCCGGAATGCCTCTTCAGTTGGGTGCCCCAGGTTCCTAAGAGAGCCAGGCACGTGTGTGTGCTTGGGGCTTGTCCCGGTACAGTGGTACCGTCGAGGTCTTGTCGTCTTCCTGGACACCCTCGCTCTCGGGGAGAGTTGTCGTCTGGCTGAGGGAAAGATGGCAGAGGGCATCGACTTGTGAGAGTTTGTTGTTTGGTCGCTTGTAGCGGGCTCGTAGTTGGGGGGTTACGAACACCAGTAGACGTACTAGGCCCCGGCTAGTCCTAGTTTCCAGTGCCTCAGTCTAGAGGGCTCGGTCAGAGTCTCTAAAGGTGCTAGGCATGGGCCTGCGGCAGTATGGTCCACAGGTGTCGTGGTTTGGTTGGTCTCCATAGTTCTTTGGCTTTACTTGTGGTTGTGGAGTGGCAGTTAGACCTTACGTCCGTGGCTACGAGACTAAGAGGTTGTTCTTATGCTGTGTTGTCTGAGTTGGATATTGGCGTCATGAACCAGTAGTCTGTCCCGTGTGGTGGCATCGTTCTTTCCAACTCGTGCTTTGCCACTAGCTGTGGCTCGTGTGTGTGTGACTCGCTGGTTGAGGTTTTACTCGTTAAGGTGTGCCCTGGTGTTGGCACAGTTGAGGCTGTGGTTTGTCTTTCCATGGTGTGCCGGGTTGTGGCACAAGTTTACTAGTGGTTTCCGTGGTGGTACCTCGTGGTAGTAGGTACCTATACCCAGTGTGGGTAGTGGTTTGTGGTGGTACATTATGTACCAGCCTTTTTAGGTGGTGTGGTGGAGTTGTGCTCCATGGAGGTCGTGCGGTGAGACCTTCCACTTGTTGTGTTTTACCCTTCCTTGGGTAAGTTTCCGCATAAGGTTTTATTGCATTATGGATTGGCATCGTGGTAGCCAGTCCTGTTACTTAAGTGTGACATTCGATATATCGAGATTTTGGGGTATAAAGGACTAGCTCTTGGTTAGCAGTCCTGTTACCCATATGTTTAAGGTTCACCAGTGAAGCTTGTAGCCTAGGCAGTGGTTGCCTGTGTGGCTTACAACTTAGGTGACTAGTTTTTGAGGTGGTGTGCCCGTGAGGCTTGTAGCCTAGGCTTTACAGTTGTGGAGTGGACTAGTAGTGTTAGTCATGTTGTTCTTTCTCTTTTATGGGATTTATATAAGCTGATGTAGTTATGTTTAGTATTTGTTAATTATGCTTTATGGTGAGCATAATATGGTTTGGCTATCGGTGTTGCCAGTGAGACCTGTTGGAGTTGAGGTCCTCCTGTGTTGTGTGTGATTGTGGTGGTCCCCTGCTGAGCCTGTGACTTATTGAGGCTCACTCCCCTACATTTCTTTTCAGGGTTTACCATTGGTACGGCTTGCGAAGACGTTGTGACAGACTTGTACCACCAGCAGTAGTGTTAGTTGAGTTGTCTAAGCTTGTGCTCCCTCGGGGTATCCCCCAGGTAGTTGTACTCTTTTTAATTTGGACATGTAATAATGTAATGTGACAATTATAAATTATTATATGCAGATATGAGCACATGTTCTTTCTTGTGTCTTATACTGTGTAGTTGTCTTTTATATTCTTACTAGACACATGTGCGAACTATCCCTTATGAGACTTCGGTCCGTTCGCGGGAGGCGGATCTGGATATGGAGCCTTATTGGGCATAGATATCCAGGGCCCTCATAGTTGGTATCCGAGCATGGTTCAGTTAGAATATGAAAAGGCATTAAGGTTACAATGTCCCAAGACATGGTTTAATGTCCACTGCTGGTAGTAAGTCTATGGTTTTATGTGATTTTCAGTGTGGTTTTTACGTGAGTTTTTGGTATGCGAGTTGTGTGTCATTGTTTGTTAAAATGGCAACTGTTAGAAATGGCAGAGGAATGTGTATAGTTGTAAGGAAGATGGCAGTTGTTGGTAGTTATAAAGGAATGGTATGGTTAGTGGTATGGTTACAATAGTGTGCCAGTTTGTAGTTGAAATATAATTGTTTAAAGGTTCTTAGTATAGAAAATTGAAGGGAATAGTGAATTTAGTTATGAAATCTAGTGAGAATGTTCTAATGAGGATCAGAGTTGGCAAAGATAGGTATAAAGTAGTGATGTGATGGAATAGCAGAGGAAACAGTGTTATGATGAGAAATAGAGCTATGTGATCAGGACTGTTAAATGGGTGAATTGTGGCTGAGAACTGTAGCAAAAATAGTCATCGTGTTTGAGATTTATGTTAATAAAGTGTTAAGGAACAGTTTGGATAATAACATGATTAGTGGCATGTCAGGTTTAAAATGATTGAGTGAGGTAGTTTATGTTGCCCAGCTAGCAAGCCCAAAGGGGGGGGTGAATAGGATCTTAAAAAAAAATCCGTCAACAAGACCTGTTCACACAATCATTCACATAAAACACGCTTTGAAGATTGTTAGTGTTAGTGATTTGAGAAACAGTAAGCACAAGACAAAACAAACACACAACACTAGATTTTATCCTGGTTCGGACCTCCTATCCACAGGAGTCCTACGTCCAGTCCCTGAGCAACAACTCAGAATTCCACTACCAAGGGTAATGTCCCCCTTATGGACCCTTACACCCAGCAGCAGCTGGTCTTCCTTCAACCCGAAGGGAATTACAACCCCCTGGATACCACACCAGGTCCTCCTTCAACACGAAGGGAATTACAACCCCCTAGATACCACACCAGGTCCTCCTTCAACACAAAGGGAAAAATACACCCTGGTTCCCACCAGGTCTTCCTTCTCACAGGAAGGGAACACACACATGAAAAAAAAGTGTTCAGGGAGATTAGCCCCTAGATCAAGCTTATATGCAGGACTTGATCTGAAGCTGAGACTGAGAAGAAGAAGATCTCTAAGGAATGAACTCCTCTCAGTACAAAAGCTCTCTCACAAATTTCTACACTACACTTAGAGAGCAAGATCTAGACAGATTTGAATGAGGTTTCGCTCTTCAGAGAAACTTGCAGAAGACTTGAGAGAATTTTCTTGTGAACTATATGTATCTGTATATCTCTTCCTTCTACTTCATTCTTGTTTATACATACCTTCCATTTGAAATTCGAACGTTGAAGTACCCGTTGTCTCTAAGCATTTGTTTACGTTAGACTGCTTGATACTTGGAAGCTTCCAGTCAACAGTCTTTTATCCATTTGTGCACGCAGAGAGATAGGATCTTCTGTAATGTCCTTCAGCATCTATATGGTCCAACGTTGTATGATGGAATGCTGTCAGAGACCTGCACATATTTACAAGCTTAAACAGTAGACAGCTAAGCTGTCTCTTATTATCAGTCAACGTTAGGGCAAATGTTCATAGAAATAGTAATGCCAATTTGCTGTTCTAAAAGATGTTTACAGTGTAAGCACGTTAATGGAAGATATTGTCTGCATGCATATAGAGATACGTTCAGAGTAATAAATGCACAGATGTTAGAAAGATGTGCGAGAGACCTTTGACTATTCAACGCAGTCAAAAGTGAGTTAAATATCAAGTCTTTATATTTGTGGCTTATGAAATCGTTGAGTATTAATAAGTAAATCGTTATGATTCTATAAGAAAATCGTTATGAGCAAGTCGTTATAACCAAATCGTTATAGACCAAGTAGTTGTTCTTACTAAAGAAATCGATGTGATTACTAAAGAAATCGTTGCAGAGAGCAAATCATTACGAATTGTTGCTCAGTTGACGAGCCCAGAGGGGGGGGGGGTGAATGAGTCCTTTTCAAAATTATATTTGATTAGTACCTGGACTTAAAAACATTCATACAAAGATGTTCTTCGATGAAGATTAGAGAAGGTTAGTATAAAAGACAAACACACAATAAGCAAACACACAACACAAGGAATTATCCTGGTTCAGACCTCCTCTCCTTAGGAGTCCTATGTCCAGTCCCTGAGCAACAACTCAGGATTCCACTAACTAGGGTACAGTCCCCTATGGACAATACACCACCCAGCTCAGCTGGTCTTCCTTCACACGAAGGGAACTACAACACCCTGGATCCCTCACCAGGTCTTCCTTCACAACAAAAGGGAACACAACACCCTGGCTCCCCACCAGGTCTTCCTTCACAACAGAAGGGAACTTCAACACAAAAGGAATAAGGAGGAATTCAAGCCCCTAGATCAAGCTTTAGCAAGTCAAGATCTGAAGCTACTAGCACTGAGAGCAAATAATCTAAACAAGGCACTCTCTCAGAACTACACTGGCTCTCTTAGGATTTCTATTACAGCACAGAGAGCAAAGAGCTAAAGACACATAACGATGGTAAGTCTCTCTCTTCTGTATATTTCTTCTGGAGCTGCTATCTTGAATTTATATCTCCAATTTGAAATGTAGTCGTTGAAGTAACCGTTGTCTCTCAGTTTTAGTAGACGTTAGATTGCTTGATACTTGGAAGCTTCTAGTCAACAATCTTTTATTCATTTGAGCACGCAAAGAGATAGAGTCTTCTGGCGTCTATATGGTCCAACGTTGTATGACAAAATGTCTTTAGGGCCCTGCATACATTAAATGCTAGAACAGCAGACAGCTAGACTGTCTCTTGATGTCAGAAGATGTTGATGTGAATATTCACCAAAATAGCAATGCCAAATAGCTTGTTCTAAAAGATGTTGACAGAATATGCACGATAATGAAAAGATATCATCTGCATGTATGCAGAGATGCGTTCTGTCTTCATTAAATGCACAACAGTCAGATAGATATGTGAAGACTTTGACTATTCAACGCTTTCAGAAATAAGATAAATATCAAGTCGATATAAAACATAAAGTCGATGCCTGTATGACTTATGAAATCGTTATGATCAAGTGTTTACTGAAGAAATCGTTATGAGCACTTAACAAGTCGTTATAAAAAGCAAATCGTTGTATTCATTAAAGGAATCGTTATGAATACTGAACAAATCGTTATAGAAAGCAAGTCGTTATGAGCTCTAAAGAAATCGTTGAGCGAAGCAAATCGTTATGAGCTCTAAAGAAATCGTTGCGCGAAGCAAATCATTATGAGCTCTAAAGAAATCGTTGTGCGAAGCAAATCGTTATGAGCTCTAAGAAATCGTTGCGCGAAGCAAATCGTTACGATGAGCGAATCATTATGATGACTTAAGGAATCGTTGCGATGAGCAAATCGTTATGATGAGCAAATCGTTATGATGACTTAAGGAATCGTTGTGATGAGCAAATCGTTACGATGAGCAAGTCGTTATGATGACTTAAGGAATCGTTGCGATGAGCAAATCGTTATGATGACTTAAGGAATCGTTGCGATGAGAAAATCGTTATGATGAGCGAATCGTTATGATGACTTAAGGAATCGTTGCGATGAGAAAATCGTTATGATGAGCGAATCGTTACGATGACTTAAGGAATCGTTGCGATGAGCAAATCGTTATGATGACTTAAGAAATCGTTATGATATCAAATCGTTATAGCTCTATAAAAATCGATATACATGAAGGAAATCGTTGTGACTTTCAACAGAAGTCGATGTGGACTTAGAGAAATATAATCTTGAAATAGTTAACGCTTCAGAAATATGATACTTACCAATATTGGCTTGATTGACCTTGAAGTATTTCCTGTACTTAAGACTTATGGAATATATGTTAGAGAACTTTGATAGGGTTTTGTTAATCACCAAAATAAATATATAATTAATTAAAATTATATGGAGATAGACTGATCATCAATCTCCCCCTTTTTGGTGATGACAAAACTTATTAGGAAGCATGAATTTGCGGAATGTAATGTTTCAGACATGCTAAGTATGTTTCTCCCCCTTTTTGTCATTAAGCAAAAAGATAAACTTCGACAAAGAAGAAGAGAAAAGATGGAAGGGCACTCAACCAAATGTATTTGATTAGTTTTGAGGAAGTACAGGTAAATAATAAGCAGGAGACAACAGGGAGGCAAAACGCCTGATGACAGGGAGTGTCTGGCATTCTTGCTCTTCAAAAAAAGCTTGAAAGGCCCCAAACTCAATTTGATAGGAGGGTCCCATGGTGGGAGCCATCCTTTTGATATGAAGCTGCCTTTGTTCTGAAATGAAATCCCCATATTTAGCATTGCCAAGGGCTATCTTGTAGGATAAGAATGACCCAAAACTGGCAAAACAAAGAAAGGCATCAATCTTGAGGGGATAGTCAATCTGAAGCGATCTAAGCTCTTTCTTTAAAGCAAAGAAAACCTTGTATCTTTCGACCCAGGTCAGATAGGAATCCTGGATGAGGTGAAGAGAGTTGGCATCCAAAAATTCACCGGGAGACAAGGGAGGTTGATTTGAGCTGGCCTGAGAAGCATTAAGATCGCCTAGCTGCTGAGCAGACAAGGGATAGAGCTTCGTCCAGTCTGCAGGAGACAACCTGTCACATTCAGAGAGAATGGGGGCCAGGACATCTGCCTTGATATGCCCCTGAAGATATTGCTTGAAGACAAATCTCGGGAAAGATAGATCATGACCATCTTGCACAAATAACCTGGCCATGACCCTTGCAGCTCGCTCAAAGATAAGTGTCCCCACAGAAGAATCCATAATCAGGGCATGGAAGGGAGTCCGAAGGAGCTGTGCTTGAACTGAGAGCCCTGATGGCTTCACGGAACTGACCCAGTTGAGATTCAGGGAGGCGATTTACATAGAAGTAGTTACTGTACATCTGATACTACCTGATAAACTTAATTTCTTTATGAATGAAGGGTCCAAATAGATTTTTGTGACGGATCTGGAACCATTCAGAAAGAGGAAGAGGAGCTTCCCTAGGTGGATATCTGGCAGCTTGAACTCGACGGAATTGACTGTACAAATCTCTGTTGCTTCGAGCCCATTGCTCTTCAGGTTTGGCTTCAGTCATGGAGAAAACTTTTGACTGTTGAGCCTTAGAGAGATGGATGTAAGGAAAGATGGTGGCAAGATGATCATAAAGATTTTGGAAGGGATGGCCAAAAATGTGGGCAAAAACTACTTTTTGAAGATATTCTTCATAGATAAGTTTCTGCTTATTGGAGATAGAAAGGGAAAACCAAAGGGAGGATAACAAAGTTCAGAGGAGATAGGATGAGTGGAGGTGAGTCTCCTCTTTTTAGAGACATGACTAGAAGAGCCTATCCTGTGAGTGTGGGTGCCAACAGCCAGGACTGAATGAAGTATTGCTACCTCAAATTCATCATTGATATCCTGGATTTCAACCTGAGTGAGTTGGGTACCCTCAGGATTGATGGTAATAAAGGAAGGAGGTGTAGGTGGATTGAAGATAGAGGCGGGAGTTATGGTAGGGAGAGCAGAGGGTCCTGAGGAGGAAGGACCAGAAGAAGAGGGCCCAGCTGAAGAGGATGGTGGTGGAATCTAGGGAGAAGATAGTGGAGAAGGAACAATGGTGGAAGAAACAGGAGATGAAGCAAGCTGAGAGGGAAATGGTTGAGGAGAGGATACAGATCTTGGACGGGGTCATTTAAAGGAGGTTGGAGTTGGAGGTGCAGTGGAGGAAGATGGTGGAGAAGGAGCGGCTGGAGTGGGAAGAGTAGAAGAGGCAGGGGGCTCAGGAGCTACAGCCTGGTCTGTTCTTTCAGCTACTGGTTCCACTGGATTAAGAATCTCCTTTTCCGGCCCAGACCCCTGATAGATATCAAAATCTTCAATAGGCAAATTCTCAGAAGGCTGAACTGCAATGCTTGGCCCTGATGGCCCTGCTGGAGCATCAACTGAAGGCCCTGATGGCAGCTCCACAAGATCAACATCAATTGGCCCGGATGGCCCTGCAAAACCTTCACTTTGCCCTAAAGGCTCACACTCTTGAGGAGTAGGATCTTTGGGTCCTACAGTCTTCAAAATTTCAGACATCATCACCTTCATAGAGCGCAATTCCTTATTGAACCATTTCATGGCATTATTGATTTGAGAAATGTCATTTGACATAGATTCATGGCGCACAGTGACAGAACTCACAGCTGACTGCACTGATGTCAAGACTTCACCTTGATCATCCAATCTCTTCAAGATAGGCTTCAAGAGCACCTTCTTTAGAATTTTCTTCTGCCTTCTGTGAGCAATTTTCTTGCTTAGGCTTCTCTTTCCCACTTGCTCCTCGACCTCTATTGGAACTTCAATATGCCCTTCATTTACAGGAGCATCTTCAGAATGTGCCCCTTGAGATGCTGCTTCCTTCTCAATCTCTTGCTCCCCCTGAATAGGAGCCTCCTCCACAATTCTTCCTTGCTCCTCCTGAATAGAAGCATCTAACAATACAGAATCTTCAATGTGGCCAGATGCCACAATCTGTTCAACCAAACTCCCACCAGTGTTTTGAATCATTGGGGAGGAGTGAATGGAATCTAATACTTGACGGAGTACATATGCCACAGAGGAGGTGGGAAGTGGATCCTCTGAACTTCTGACAGAATCTGCCACTGCTACATTTGCTTGAGCTACCGGAGTTTCCATTGCAACTTCTCTATTGGCAGCTACTTCCAGTGAAGCTCTAGGCACTGCGGCCTCTTCTGCTGCTGGTTCTACAACTGCTGATGGACCCTCTGATGCTACTGCTTCTGCTGGGGCTTCCCCTAGGATGGGTTCACCCTCAGCCACTGAGGTCTTGGTCCATACTCCGTTGACCACAGAAAAACCACTTTTCCTTAGATTTCGGGACCTAATTGCTTGGCCCATCTTTTCTACAACGGCGCCAGAAACATCTACTCCAAAGTGCTGAAAGACTTTGGTGAGCAAATGAGCATAAGGCAGGGACACATTTAACTTACTCTTGGTATCCCATTTTTGATCACGGGCAAACTTCATCCTTTCCATCATCACTTCGGCCATGTTGATTTCTTGGTTCTGAACGGCCCAAAACATCATATCCGAGTCTGCCTTGGTGCAAGTCGAGAAAGTAGCACTTCTAGGAACAAGTATTTGATAGACTACGAAGTGCAGAAGGCGATTGAAGGCATTCAACTGATTGATATCCAATTTGCCATCTTTCAGTCTAAATTCTGAACCAACAATACCTAGACCCTTTGCCTGGGTGTCCACAGAGTGGATTCCACTATGACCAGACGTGCTCACATCAAATAGGGTCTTCAAAACTTCATGGTCAATCTTGATTTGGGTTCCGTTGACAGATGAAATCAGGGACCCGTCTACCTCTATTCTCAAACATACATAAAATGCCTTCACGAGGTCCGGATAGCTTACCTCAGAGAAGGTGGTGATTCCCATGCACTTCATCCTTCTCATAGAGACCACTACACTGATCATACCATTCTTCTCAAGATCCGCAACATCTACCGCCTTATTTCCACAAAGCTTGGTCTTCACGAAAGTAAACCTTTCCTGTTGCTCGACCGATAGAAACTCAGCGTTGTAACCACCCAAACTGCCGGAGATAATGGACGATGCCATGGACTTTGGGTGAGGAAGATTTTCTGGAAGGTTGAGATGGAAAGAGGAGAGAAAAGCCCTCAAGAAATTCTTCGCGGGAAGAAGAGAGGAGCTTTAAATTAGCAGAAAGTCGATGTCGGAGTCGTTAGGGCATCGGCTCAGGCAACCAGACGAAAGAGGGAAAAAGTGTAAGGTAGGAGATGAATCGTTTTCACATCGATTTTGGAGTTAAATAAATGCTTTACCGAAAAATGAAGCGCCAAAAGGTGGCAGAAAATGACAAACAGGTTTGACCAACTCAACAGACTTTAGAAAGAGAGCGGCCAGGAGAGATAAATTAACTTCCTTTTGCTTAAAGCCATTAGAGAGAAAGTTTACTTAAATTCTGAAAATTTATTTATCAGTTTTGAACAGAAATCTTTTCACAAATTACACATGCCCAATTCCCTTCTGAGAGATGTGAACTTCTCTTCGGGTAAGGCTTTTGTGAAAATATCTGCTAACTGACCATTTGTATCAATAAATGATATGTCTAAATTACCATTAGCTACATGATCTCGAATGAAGTGATATCTAACCTCAATGTGCTTGGTCCTTGAATGCTGTACTGGATTTTTGATGAGATTTATAGCACTTGTGTTGTCACATAATAGTGGGATAGACTTGATGTGCACTCCATAGTCCTCAAGCTGTTGCTTTATCCATAGGAGTTGTGTACAGCAACTTCCAGCAGCCACGTACTCAGCTTCAGCTGTTGAGAGTGCAACTGAATTCTGCTTCTTGGAGGACCAGGATATCAGACACCCTGCAAGGAATTGACAACAACCACTGGTGCTTTTTCCATCTAATTTGCATCCAGCATAGTCAGCATCAGAATATCCTATCAAATTAATTTCACATGACTTTAGATATTACAGACCTAAATCATGAGTTCTAGCTAAGTATCTGAAAATTCTTTTGACATTGATTAAATGAGATTCTCTAAGATCTGCTTGATATCTAGCACACATACATACACTAAATAAAATATCAGGTCTGCTAGCAGTTAGATAAAGTAATGAACCTATCGTACCTCTGTAGTTCTTTTGATCTACTTTCTTACCATTCTTGTCACTGTCCATCCTTGTTGATGTGCTCATAGGTGTTGACAGTGGCTTGGCATTGTCGAATCCAAATTTTTTCAGAAGCTCCTTGGTGTATTTTGCTTGACATATGTGGGTCCCATCTTTTCCTTGCTTGATTTGTAGTCCAAGGAAATAATTGAGCTCCCCCATCATGCTCATCTCAAACTCTCCCTGCATCAACTTTTCAAAATACTTGCAAAGGGATTCATCAGTAGATCCAAAGATAATGTCATCTACATAAATCTGTACAAGTAATATGCTTTTAACTTTCAATTTTACAAATAGAGTGCTATCTACCTGTCCTCTAGTGAAACCATGGTTTAATAAAAAAAGCTAAGCCTTTCATACCAGGCTCTTGGTGCTTGCTTTAAACCATATAATACCTTATGAAGTTTAAAAACATGATTTGGAAATTCTGTATCATCAAAACCTGGAGGCTGTTCAACATACACTTCCTCCTTAATAAAACCATTTAAAAAAGTAGATTTAACATCCATTTGAAATAATTTTAAATCCAAAGCAGATGCATATGCTAATAAAATTCTAATAGCCTCAAGTCTAACTACAGGTGCATAAGTTTCATCGAAATCTATGCCTTCCTCTTGGGAGTAGCCTTGAGCTACCAGCCTGGCCTTGTTTCTTAAGATCATACCAGCCTCATCCAATTTGTTTCTGAACACCCACTTGGTACCAATAACTGGATGGTCTGATGGTCTGGGAACAAGTGACCATACTTGGTTTCTCTTGAACTGGTTAAGTTCATCTTGCATGGCTATAATCCAGGATTCATCAGTAAGAGCTTCA
Organism: Colocasia esculenta; assembly: GCA_014218235.1. NCBI lineage: Eukaryota > Viridiplantae > Streptophyta > Magnoliopsida > Alismatales > Araceae > Colocasia > Colocasia esculenta. The sequence goes on from CM024762.1 coordinate 123,046,114, forward strand.
TTGACTGTCTTAGGCTCTATTTGAGAGACAAATGCTAGATAATCATAAGGTATTACATTACCTCTTTTTCTTACCCCTACAGATGGATCACCAATAATGTTCTCAGGTGGGTGATCTTTCTTGTATCTCCACTCCTTTGGAAGATTTCATGTGTAATATCTTGTTGTTGCAAGTCTTCCAGAGGTGGATCATCCTTGTCTTCAATTGAGGTATCCTTTAGTTTCTTAGACAGTTCGTCTGCATCATCATTGTCACTATCTTCTTCCTTCCTTAAGGAAGGGTTAGTCTCATCAAAAATAATATGCACAGACTGTTCAATCAATAAGGTGCGTTTGTTAAATACTCTATAACCTTTGGGTTTAGAAGCATACCCCATGAAGATGCCTTCATCTGATTTGGCATCCAACTTACCAATGTCCCTTTTCCATTATTGTGAATGAAGCAAGGACATCCAAATGTCCTAAAGTGGCTGATCTTTGGCTTCTTTCCTTTAAACAGTTCGTATGCAGTCTTCTTTAGGATTGGCCTGATCATTACTTTGTTGATAATATAGCTTGCTGTGTTCACTGCTTCAGCCCAAAAATATCTTGGTAAATCATATTCTGACAACATTATTCTTGCCATGTCTAATAAAGTTCTATTCTTCCTCTCAGCAACTCCATTTTGCTGTGGTGTCCTTGGTGCTGAGAAATTGTGTTCAATCCCTTCATTTTCACAGAACTTTGCAAATTTCTCATTCTGAAATTCACCTCCATGATCTGATCGGATACTAACAATACTGAATTTCTTATCTTTCTGAACCTTCTTGCTAAAACTGATAAAGCTTTCAAATGTATCATCTTTATGTTCTAGGAATGACACCCATGTAAATTTGGAGTAGTCATCGACAATAACAAAACCAAAATTCTTTCCTCCAAGACTGGTGGTCCTCATTGGTCCAAACAAATCCATATGAAGGAGTTCCAAAGGCTTTGAGGTGGTTACCACAGTCTTCGACTTGAAGGAGCTCTTAGAGTGCTTTCCTTTGGCACAAGGTCTACAAACACCTTCCATCTTAGTGCTGACTTTTGGCAGACCTTCCACAAGATTTTTCTTTAACAACTTTCTCATACCATCTATGCTGCAATGTCCCAATCTTCTGTGCCACAGTTCAGTTGATTGATCTTTATTTGCTGATAAACAAACATTTTGGTCTTTGAGTTCTTCAAGATAGAGCACATATAAGTTATTTTCCCTATTTACCTCGAAAATTACTGCTCCATCCTTTAATATGCTGCACTTTGACTCTTGAAACTGAATCTGATGGCCTCTGTCACAAAGCTGGCTGATGCTAATAAGATTATGTTTTAGCCCTTTGACAAACAATACATCTTCAATAATTGTCTTTCCTTTATTGTTCACAGAACCACTGCCTATCACTGTTCCTTTTCCGTTATCTCCATATGTAACAGTTCCTTCTTCATTTTGAAGATGAGAGAATAGCTTTCGATTACCTGACATGTGCCTTGAGCACCCACTGTCCATATACCATTTGGATGCTCGAGAGTTACCCTGAAATGAAAACATTAAGTTTTAGGTACCCAAGTTCTTTTGGGTCCTGATTGGTTAGTATCACTGGTTTCCCTTTTTATTATCCATTTCTTATGTTTAGTTGGACATGTAGTTATGATATGTCCTAATTTGTTACAGTGACTACAGCAGAACATTTGGTTACTTTTTCTATATATTTGAAATCTGCCTTGTATGCAATGTCTTGTTCAGGTACAAATTTTGGTGTTGGATATATTTAGGATAAACTATAGTTTCTTCATTATCTGGGGGTGTATATCCAATCCATTTTTCTTCTTACCTGATCTTCTAGCACCTTTTCATATGAGGGAGTTTTTACCATTTGTAAACTTTTCCAATGTGCTAGATAACTTTTTTCTCTTCTATTAATGAGTTTATCTCTATTTTTAGTTCATCCGAGCTTGCTTGTTTTTCAAATTTAATTATTTGTTCATTCTTATCCTTTAGATCTTCACAAAATAAATCATTTCTTCTTTTAAGTTCAGTTAACTATTTTTCTAGCTCTTCATTTTCTGATTTTAGATCTGAATTTGTGTTTTCTAAACAGGCATTATTTTTCTTACTTACTTTTAATAGTTTGGTTACTTCTCTATATTTACTGTATAGTTCATTGAATGCTTCCTCTAAATTATCCGAATCAAAATTATTGCATGAATCAAAGGAGGAGTCAGATGTTACCTTATCATCTGTATTTGCCATGAACGCCAGGTTTACTTCTTCTTTATCACTGCTTGAGCTTGACTCACTATCTGAGTCGCTGCTATTTTCCCAAGCAGCTGCCATTGCCTTTTTCTTGTACTTCTTGAATCGTCTGAAGTTGTCCTTTTTCTTGTGTCCATATTTCTTGAGCTTTGGACATTCTGCCTTGATATGTTCAGGTTTCTTGCACTCATAGCATATTGGTTCTCCTTTCTTCAGATCCTTTCCTTCTGACTTCTTAAACTCTTTGTTTTTCTTAAAGAATCTTCTGCCAGATTGAAATTTCTTTTTCTTGGCTAAAATTCGCTGCAGTCTTCTTTATAGCATTGCTTCTTTGTTTTCACTGTCCTTAATACTTTCATTTTCATCTGAGCTTGCTTTTGATGAGTCTTCTTCAGCTTTTAAAGCATTGAAATGCTTCTTTCTACTTGAGGACTCTCCTAGCCTTTCATATTGATCTCATGGGCCATAAGGGACCCAATGAGCTTTTCCAAAGACATCCTTTTCAGATCATTAGCTTCCTCAATAGCTGTGACCTTTGGGGTCCATGAGGATGGTAAGGATCTAAGAATTTTCCTCACCATGTCTCCAATCTCATAGGTTTTTCCCAGTCTAGCCAATCCATTTGTAATATCTGTAAATCGATTGAACATTTGAGTTATGGACTCACCTGATTGCATCTGAAATCTTTCATATTGTGTAACAAGAATATCAATTCTTGTCTCCTTCACCTTGTCTGTGCCTTCATAGGTAATTCTAAGCTTTTCCCACATCTCCATTGCGGATTTGCAGGCTGAAACTCTGTTGAATTCCTTTTTGCTTAGTGCACAACACAGAATACTCTTAGCCTTACAATTCAAGGAGATCTTTTTTCTGTCTTCATCTGTATATTGAGCTTTCTCATTTGTGACCAGGAGGTCGCCTTCTTCTACTATTGACCATATCTGATAGTCGTGACCTTGGAGAAAGTACTCCATTCTGGTCTTCTAATAAGCATAATCTTCACCATCAAAGAGAGGGGGTCGGTTGACAGACTGACCTTCAATGTTACCTTGGGCTGCCATAGATCTTTACTCTTCAGATCATTGGATCTTTCTTCTTTGTCGAAGAGACTCGCTCTGATACCACTTGTTGCCTAGGTGACGAGCCCAAAGGGGGGGGGGTGAATGGGTCCTTTTCAAAATTATATTTGATTAGTACCTGGACTTAAAAACATTCATACAAAGATGTTCTTCGATGAAGATTAGAGAAGGTTAGTATAAAAGACAAACACACAATAAGCAAACACACAACACAAGGAATTATCCTGGTTCAGACCTCCTCTCCTTAGGAGTCCTATGTCTAGTCCCTGAGCAACAACTCAAGATTCCACTAACTAGGGTACAATCCCCCTATGGATAATACACCACCCAGCTTAGCTGGTCTTCCTTCACACGAAGGGAACTACAACACCCTGGATCCCTCACCAGGTCTTCCTTCACAACAGAAGGGAACACAACACCCTGGCTCCCCACCAGGTCTTCCTTCACAACAGAAGGTAACTTCAACACGAAAGGAATAAGGAGGAATTCAAGCCCCTAGATCAAGCTTAGCAAGTCAAGATCTGAAGCTACTAGCACTGAGAGCAAATAATCTAAACAAGGCACTCTCTCAGAACTACACTGGCTCTCTTAGGATTTCTATTACAGCACAGAGAGCAAAGAGCTAAAGACACACTAGAATTGAATTCTTGGCTCTTGGATTCTTTCAGAAGATCTGCAAAGCTTGTGTTCTACGATGGTAAGTCTCTCTCTTCTGTATATTTCTTCTGGAGCTGCTCTTGAATTTATATCTCCAATTTGAAATGTAGTCATCGAAGTAACCGTTGTCTCTCAGTTTGATAGACGTTATACTGCTTGATACTTGGAAGCTTTTAGTCAACAATCTTTTATTCATTTGAGCACACAAAGAGATAGAGTCTTCTGGCGTCTATATGGTCCAACGTTGTATGACAAAATGTCTTTAGGGCCTGCATACATTAAATGCTAGAACAGCATGATGACTTAAGAAATTGTTATGATATCAAATCGTTATAGCTCTATAAAAATCGATATACATGGAGGAAATCGTTGTGACTTTCAACAGAAGTCGATGTGGACTTAGAGAAATATAATCATGAAATAGTTAACGCTTCAGAAATATGATACTTACCAATATTGGCTTGATTGACCTTGGAGTATTTCATGTACTTAAGACTTATGGAATATATGTTAGTGAACTTTGATAGGGTTTTGTTAATCACCAAAATAAATATATAATTAATTAAAATTATATGGAGACAGACTGATCATCACGAATCACTAAAGAAATCGTTACGAGAACAAATCGTTACGATGACTAAAGAAATCATTACGAAAGCAAATTGTTACGATGACTAAAGAAATCATTACTAGAACAAATCGTTACGATGACTAAAGAAATCGTTACGAGAGCAAATCGTTATGATGACTAAAGAAATCGTTACGACAAGTAAATCGTTACGATGACTAAAGAAATCGTTATGACCTATAATGGAAATCGATGTGTACTTAGAGAAATTTTATGTGTACTGAACTCTAAATACTTCAGGGTGAGATACTTACAGAATTTGCTTGACTTTTCTTGATTCATTTCCTATGCTCAAGACTTGTAGAAAATATGTTAGATTAAATTTTATATAGTTTTGTTAATCACCAAAATAGATATGTAATTTATTTGAATTACATGGGGATAAACTGATCATCAATCTCCCCCTTTTTGGTGATGACAAAACATAGCATTGAAGTCAAGATATTCTGAAATAAAAATGCTAGAATAAAAATGCTAGAGATATTTCGAAATCATAAGAGATGTATTTCAGAAGTGCTATATTTCTCCCCCTTTTTGTCATTTAAGCAAAAAGATAAGGTATTAAGACAAAGAAAGAGAGAAAAGACAAATGAGATACCACACAAAAAATTGGATTATGCTTGTTGGGGTACAAAGCAGGAGACAAAAGAGAGGCATAATGAGAGAGAGTTTCCCAGGCCTGCTCTTCCTGCTTTTCAAAAAACTGTCTAAAACCCTCAGGTTCAATAGAGTAGGAAGGTCCCATGAGGGGAGCCATCCTTCAAAGATGATGGACTAGCTGCTCATCAAGAAGCTGAGCATACTGATCTGAATCAAGAGAGATCTTAAGGAAGGAGACTTTCCCAAAGCTGACATATACAAGAAACTGATCCATGGAGACTGGATAGAAATTCTGCTTGTGCTTCAATTCCATCCGCATAGCTACATAGACCTTGTACCTTTCAATCCAGGTTTGATAGGGATCATGAACAAGATGAATGGAGTTCATGTCCAGAAATTGAGCAGCTGAAATCTGAGATTGACCTTCCTTGGCTAGAGATTCATTTACATGAGAGAGCTACTGTGCGGAAAGGGGATAGAGCTTGGTCCAATCTGCAGGAGATAATCGTTCACATTCTGACAGAGCAGAAGCAAGAACATCTGCAGTGACATGGCCTTGGTGATACTCTCTGAACAGAAACCTGTTGAAAGCAACTAGGTAGCCTTTCTGCACTTTGATTCTGCCCAAGACTCTGGCAAAACACTCAAAAATAATTGAGCCTACAGATGAATCCATTATTAGAGAGTGAAGAGGGGGAAGAAAGACAGAGTCAGGCAGCTGGAGGGTTGTAAAATCTACTTGGACGGCTTCAGTGTGAGCTCCACCTAGTCCAAGTGCTCTAATGGCCTCTATGAACTGACCCAACTGAATCTCTGGCAAACGATGAAGATATCGATAATCATTGAACATTTGGAAGTACCTGATCATCTTGATCTCCTTTTGAATGAAAGGGGCCCACCTGTCCTTATGGTGGATCAGGAACCATTTGGATAAAATCAGAGAATGGTCCCTTGGAGGGAACCTGGCAGATCTGGCAAGAAGAAATTTATTGTAGAGAACTTTATTGGACCGAGCCCACTGCTCTTCAGTTTGGGATTCGGCTGCAGAGAAGATCTTTGATTTGAGGAATTTGGAAAGAAAGGTGTAAGGCAAAATGGTGTTTAGATGGTCGGTGAGATGTAGATGAGGAAGATTAAAAATTGAGGCAAAACAACTTTTTGGAGGAATTCCCTATAGAGAGGTTTATTTTTGGTGACCTCTGTTAGAGAAAACCATAAAGGAGGATAATAGGGATCTGAGGATTTAGAGAAAGTGGTGGTTGTTTTGCATTTCTTAGGAATAGGACTAGAGGAGTCTGTCCTATGAATATGTTCTCCAACCTTTAGAATAGATCGGAGAATGGCTTCTTCAAACTCATCTTTGATGGCCCTAAGATCGGGACCATCAATCTGAGTATCCTCCGGAATGATAGTAATGAAAGAGGGAGGAGCAGAAGGATGAAGAAGAGAATGGGAGGTGGAAGAAGGTATGGCAGTTGGTCCAGAAGAGGAAGGACCAGAGGAGGAGGAGGCTCTAGCTGAGGAGGAGGATAGAGGAATGTGTGTGGAAGAGACAGGAGATGTAGAGGATGGTGAAAGAAATGGGGCTGGAGGTTGTTTGAAAGGTTGAGGAGCTGGAGGTGCTGTGGAGGATGAGGGTGGAGAAGGAGGGGTTGGTGTCTGAATAGGAGAAGGAGCTGGAGGCTCTGGAGCAATAGCTTCTTCTTCTGCTTGGATCTGCACAAACTCAGGCTCCAAGGGCCCTGGTGGCCCGGACACCTTCTCAGCTGGCCCTGTTGGCCCAGACACTTCCTCAACTGGCCCTGATGGCCCAGACATCTTCTCAGCTGGCCCTGATGGCCTAGGGACCTCTCTTCAGTTCCCTCAGAAGATTGAGCTGCAGGAGGTGGAGGAGCAGGAGGTGCTTGAGCTCTTACCTCCTTCAAAATATCGGAAAGCATAGATTTCATGCTTCCCATTTCTTTGTTAAGCCACCTAATTGCATTCTTTACTTGAGATAGTTCTTTTGCTGCTGAGGCCTGACTCATGAAAATTGAGTTAACATCAGATTGCACTGAGCATAGTATCTCACCTTGAGCATCTAACCTTGATATAACAGGCTTCAAATTAATGACAAATCTTTGCCTCATCTACCTCTGAAAAGGAGTGTCTGCAAGGAGAGGAATATCGGAAGCACCTGCCTTTTCTTTCTCCCTTGCCTTGTCCATGGGAGCCTGCTGATCATCATGATCATCAGAGTCTGAGGAGCTAGCAGTTTCTCCATCTCTGAACTGATTTTCTGGGGGATTTTCAGTTCTCTCCCCCTGAGTTTCACTAGACTTAGCACCCATAACTTCTTCTGCAGTAGGGGCATCCTCCATGGGTGAATCATCCTGAGCTGCTGCTGCTACTACTTCTTCCTGGACAGGGACTTTGTCCAATGGAATATCAGTGTGGCCTGATGCCACAACATTTTCTTCCTGAACATTCTCTGTAACAGACAACTCCCCCAATAGGAGAATCTTCCATGATAACTTCATCAATGTGGCCTGCTGCCACGGATTCTGATACTTGATTACCATTAATAATGGCTCCCCCTGAGGAGTGGAGTCCAGTACATCCCTAAGTACAGAGTCTACTTAGGAAGAGGGAAGAGGAACATCTGAAACTTGCCCAACGGGCTCAATGTCCTCTGGAGGGATATCCTCAATCCTTCTACTGAATTCTTCTACTGCTGCTGGTGCCTCTACTGCTGCTGCTACTGCTGATTCTTCTTGAATTACAGGCATTTCTCCAGCTGCTACTTCCACTTTCTGGACCTCTTGGGCTTTACCAATAATGGCTTCACCCTCAGCTACAATAGTCTTTGTCCAGACTCCATTCACAACTGAGAAACCACTTTTCCTTAAATTTCTGGACCGAATTGCCTGGTCTATTTTCTCAGACACATCTCCTACTACACTGATGCCAAATTGCTGAAAAATCTTGGTCAGGAGATGGGCATAAGGCAGTGAGATATTCAGCTTACTTTTGGTGTTCCACACCTGTGCACTAGCAAACTTCATCCGTTCCAAAATTAGTTCTACCTTGTTTGATACCCTGATTCTGGATAGCCCAGAACATCAGGTCGGAGTCCGCCTTGGTGCAAGTGGAGATTGTGGCGCTCCTTGGGACAACCATTTGACACACAATGAAATGCAGTAGGCGATTAAATGCACTTAACTGGTTGATATCCAACTTGTCATCTTTCAACCTAAATTCGGGACCAACAATCCCTAACCCTTTCTCCTGGATATCCACAGAATGAACTCCACTGTGTCCAGAGGTAGACACATCAAAGAGTGATGCCAACAGCTCCCTTGAGACTCTAATCTGGGTTTCCTTGACCATGGAAATCAAGGTCCCATCTTCCTCTATCCTTAGACAAACATAAAACGCCTTTACAAGATCGGGATAACTCACCTCAGATAGGGTAGCAATCTTGTCCATTTCAATTTTTCCAAAGCTTCGACTATGCTTCCCATGCCATTATTTTCCAAATCTGCTATATCAACAGTCTTGTGTCTGCAAAGCTTTATCTTTACAGATGCAAATCTTGCCTGCTGTTCTGTAGAAAGGAACGCAGCTCCGTAGCCCCCAACGCTGTCGGAAACACCAGAAGAGGCCATGGAATCGAGTAGGGAAAGATTCTGGAGGACTGGAAGGATGATTGAACCAGAAGCCCTCAAGAAATTTTTGTCGCGAGATGGTTGGAAGCTTGAAATCTGGGGAAGTCGATGCCGGAGTCGATAGGGTATCGCCTCAGACAGGTGGACGAGAGAGAGAATGATAGGAGATGAATCGTTCCCACACGGATTTCGGGATTTATGAAAAGAAATAATGACTTTTTTTTTCTTTTCAAAACGGAGGCGCCTTTATGGCAAAAGAAAATGACAAAAGACCAGTTCGATAGGAATAAGGACTTATAAAATAGCAAACCGACAGGAATATTTACGCAGGAGGGATAATTGAAATATTTGCTTAAATTCAAGGAGGACAAATAATTTGAGCTCTGAAATTTAATATCTCAGTTTTAATAGATATTTCTGTTACAATTTACACATGCCTAATTCCCTTATGAGAGAAGTAAACCTCTCTTCGGGTAAGGCTTTTGTAAAGATATCTGCCGACTGATTGTTTGTATCAATAAATGAAATTTCTATATTGTCATTAGCTACATGATTACGAATGAAATGGTATCTAACCTCAATATGTTTGGTCCTTGAATGCTGTACTGGATTTTTGGTGAGGTTTATTGCACTGGTGTTGTCACACAATAATAGAATTGTCTTGATATGTAGTCCATAGTCCTCAAGTTGTTGCTTGATCCACAGGAGTTGTGTACAACAACTTCCAGCAGCCACATACTCAGCTTCAGCTGTAGATAGTGCTACTGAATTCTACTTCTTGGAGGACCATGATATCAAACATCCTACAAGGAATTGACAACAACCACTGGTGCTTTTTCTATCTATTTTGCATCTAGCGTAGTTAGCATTTGAGTATCCTACTAAATTAATTTCACATGATTTTAGATACCATATTCCTAAGTCATGAGTTCTAGACAAATATCTAAAGATTCTTTTAACTGAAATTAGATGAGATTCTCTAGGATCTACTTGATATCTAGCACACATGCATACACTGAATAAAATATCAGGTCTACTGACAGTTAAGTAAAGTAATGAGCCTATCATACCTCTGTAGATCTTTTGATCTACTTTATTACCTTCCTTGTCACTGTCCAACCTTGTTGATGTGCTCATAGGTGTTGACAGTGGCTTGGCGTTATCAAATCCAAATTTCTTCAAGAGCTCTTTGGTGTATTTGGCTTGACAGATGTGGGTGCCATCCTTTCCTTGCTTGATTTGCAATCCAAGGAAATAGTTTAACTCCCCCATCATGCTCATCTCGAACTCTCCCTGCATAAGCTTCTCAAAGTACTTGCAAAGAGATTCATCAGTAGAGCAAAAAATTATGTCATCTACATAAATTTGTACAAGTAATATATGTTTGACCTTAGATTTGATAAATAGTGTACTATCTACTTGACCTCTAGTAAAACTGTGGTTTAATAGAAAAGAGCTAAGCCTTTCATACCAGGCCCTAGGTGCTTGTTTTAAGCCATATAATGCTTTGTGTAATTTAAAAACATGATTTGGAAATTCTGTGTCATCAAAACCTGGAGGTTGTTCTACATAAACTTCCTCTTTAATAAAACCATTTAGAAATGTAGACTTGACATCCATTTGAAATAATTTCAAGTCTAATGCAGATGCATATGCAAGCAAAATTCTGATAGCCTCAAGTCTAGCTACAGGTGCATAGGTTTCATCGAAATCTATGCCTTCCTCTTGGGAATAGCCTTGAGCTACCAATCTGGCCTTGTTTCTTAAGATCACACCAGCCTCATCCAATTTGTTTCTGAACACCCATTTGGTGCCAATTACTGGATGATCTGATGGTCTAGGAACAAGTGACCATACATGGTTTCTTTTGAACTGATTCAGTTCATCTTGCATGGCTATAATCCAGGATTCATTAGTGAGAGCTTCATTAACTGTCCTAGGCTCTATTTATGAAACGAATGCTAGGTAATCACAAGGGATTACATTACCTCTTATTCTTACCCCTACAGATGGATCATCGATGATGTTTTCAGGTGGGTGATCTTTCTTGTATCTCCATTCCTTTGGAAGATTTTCATGTGCAATGTCTTTTTGTTGTAGATCTTCCAGAGGTGGATCTTCCTTGTCCTCAATTGATGTGTCCTTTAGCTTTTTGGATAGTTCATCTGCATCATCAACATCTCTATCTTCTTCCTTTCTCAAGGAAGGGTTAGTTTCATAAAAAATAACGTGCACAGATTGCTCAATTAACAGTGTACGCTTATTAAATACCCTATAACCTTTAGGTTTAGACGCATACCCCATGAAGATGCCTTCATCTGATTTGACATATAACTTACCAATATCTCTTTTACCATTGTTGTGGATGAAACATGGACATCCAAATGTCCTGAAGTGACTGATCTTCGGCTTCTTTCCCTTGTACAATTCATAGGCTGTTTTCTTTAAGATTGGCCTGATCATCACCCTGTTGATAATGTAACTTGCTGTGTTTACTGCTTCAGCCCAAAAGTATCTTGGTAGATCATATTCTGATAGCATAGTTCTTGCAATGTCCAATAAAGTTCTGTTGTTTCTCTCAGCAACTTCATTCTGCTGTGGTGTCCTTGGTGCTGAGAAGTTGTGTTCAATTCCTTGGTCATCACAGAACTTGAAAATTTTTTCATTTTGGAATTCTCCTCCATGATCTGACCGGATTTCAACAATGCAGTACTTTTTATCTTTCTGTATCTTCCTGCTGAAGCTTACAAAGCTATCAAACGTGTCATCCTTGTGCTCCAAGAATGAGACCCATGTGAATCTGGAATAGTCATCCACTATAACAAATCCAAAATTCTTTCCTCCAAGACTTGCGGTCCTCATTGGCCCAAATAAATCCATATGAAGGAGTTCTAAGGGTTTTGAGGTGGTCACAACTGTCTTTGACTTGAAAGAGCTTTTAGCATGCTTTCCTTTCGCACATGGTCTGCAGACACCATCCAATCTTGTGTTGATTTTAGGTAAACCTTCCACTAGGCTTCTTTTGATCAGCTTTTTATGCCATCCAAACTACAGTGGCCCAATCTTCTATGCCACAATTCAGTCGATTGTTCTTTGTTTATTGCTAAACAGATATCTTGACCTTTTAAGTCTTCAAGATAGAGTACGTACAAATTCTTTTCTCTGTTGGCTTCGAAAATCACTTCTCCATCCTTCAAGATACTACACTTGGATTCTTGGAATTTGATCTGATGACCTTTGTCACACAGCTGGCTTATGCTGATAAGATTATGCTTTAGACCTTTTACGCATAAGACATCTTCTATCACTGTCTTTCTCTTGCTGCTAACTGACCCACTACTAATACAGTTCCCTTTCCGTTGTCTCCATAGGTAACAGTGCCTTCCTCAGCTATGAGATGAGAGAACAACTGACATGAGCACCCGCTTCTAGACCATTTTGATGCTTGAAGGCTTTCCTGAAATAGAGACACTAAGTTTTAGGTACCCAAATTCTTTTGGGTCCTTGTTGGTTAGTATCAATAATTTCCCTTTTTATTACCCACATTTGTGTCTAGTTGGACATGTTACTTTTATGTGACCTAACTTATACAGTGACTGCAGCAAGACATTTTAGTTACTTTTCAATGTATTTAAAGTTAGCTTTGTATCCTATGTCTTGTTCAGGTACAAACTTTTGAGTTGGATACGTTTTGGGGTAGAATTTTGTTCCTTCATTTTCTGAAGGAGTATAGCCTAGTCCATATTTCTTCTTTCCTGACCGTCTAGCACCCTTTAATATTAACCAGTTTTACCATTAGTAAATTTTTCTAGTGTATTAGATAATTTTCATTTTCTTCTATTAGTGTTTTGATTTCCTTTTTCAATTCTTCTGAACTTTCTTGTTTTTCTAATTTTATTATTTGTTTGTTTTTCTCTTTCAGATCTTCGCATAACAGTCACTTCTTCTTTTAAGTTCATTAATCTATTTTTTCTAGTTGTCATTTCTGATTTTAAATCTGAGTTAGTGTTTTCTAGGCATGCAGTATTTTTCTTACTAGCTTTCAGTAATTTAGATACTTCTTTATATTTACTATATAGTTCGTTAAATGCTTCTTCTAAATCATCTGAGTCTGAATCATTACAGGAATCAAAGGATGAGTCAGAAGTTACCTTTTCTTCTATATTGGCCATGAAAGTCAAGTTCACTTCTTCTTCCTCACTGCTTGAGCTTGACTCACTGTCAGAGTCGCTGCTGTTGCTCCATGTTGCTGCCATTGCTTTCTTCTTGTATCTCCTGAATTTTCTAGAACCATCCTTCCTTTTGAATTCAGGTTTCTTGAGCTTCGGACATTCAGCTTTGATGTGTCCGGGCTTCTTACATTCATAGCAAAGGGGCTCAGTTTTCTTTGAGTCCTTGACTTTAGGCCTTTTGAAGTCTTTCCCTTTCTTGAAGTGTCTTCTCCCAGACTGATACTTTTTCTTTCTAGCCAAAATGCGTTGTAACTTTCTTGATAGCAAGGCTTCTTCATCTTCACTATCTTCACTGTGTTCACTATTTTCTGAAAGTTCTTCTGATGAGTCTCTTTCAGCTTTGAGAGCTTTGAATGTTTTCTTCTGCTCGAAGATTCTCCAGTCTTTCCATGTTTATCCCTGGGCCATGAGGGACCCAATGAGCTTTTCCAACGACATTCTCTTTCAGGTCGTTTGCTTCTTCTATCGCGGTTACTTGGGAGTCCATGAAGATGGAAGAGACCTTAAATTTTTCTTACCATATCTCCCATTTCATAATTTTTCCTAGTCCAGCTAATCCGTTTGTGATATCTGTAAATCTACTGAACATCTGAGTTATTGATTCACCTGGCTGCATCTGAAACTTCTCGTACTGTGTCACGAGAATATCTATTCTTGTTTCCTTTACTTATCTGTGCCTTCATAAGTGATTCTTAACTTTTCCCACATCTCCATTGCGGATTTGCAGGCAGATACACGGTTGAATTCCTTTTACTGAGGGCGCAACATAAAATGCTCTTGGCTTTACAGTTGAGAGATATTTTCTTTCTATCATCATCAGTCCACTGATTTTTTCATTGGTGACTAAGAGATTCCTTCTTCGACTATTGACCAAATTGATAGAAGACTTGTAGAAAATATTCCATTTTGTTTTCCAATAAGATAATCTTCTCCATCGAACAGCGGTGGTCGATTGACAGACTGACCTTCGGAGTGACCTTGGGCTGCCATTGATCTTTCTCTTCAGATCGTTGGATCTTCTTCTTTGTCGAAGAGACTCGCTCTGATACACTTGTTGCCCAGCTAGCAAGCCAGAGGGGGGGGGGGTGAATGGGATCTTAAAAAAAAAAATCCGTCAACAAGACCTGTTCACACAATCTCACATAAAAACACGCTTTGAAGATTGTTAGTGTTAGTGATTTGAGAAACAGTAAGCACAAGACAAACAAACACACAACACCAGATTTATCCTCGTTCGGACCTCCTATCCACAGGAGTCCTACGTCCAGTTCCTGAGCAACAACTCATGATTCCACTACCAAGGGTACTATCCCTTATGGACCCTTACACCCGCAGCAGCTAGTCTTCCTTCAACCAGAAGGAATTACAACCCCCTGGATACCACACCAGGTCCTCCTTCAACACGAAGGGAATTACAACCCTCTGGATACCACACCAGGTCCTCCTTCAACACAAAGGAAAAAACACATCCTGTTCCCACCAGGTCTTCCTTCTCACATGAAGGGAACACACACACGAAAAAAAAGTGTTCAGGGAGATTAGCCCCTAGATCAAGCTTATATGCAGGACTTGATCTGAAGCTGAGACTGAGAAGAAGAAGATCTCCAAGGAATGAACTCCTCTCAGTACAGAAGCTCTCTCACAAATTTCTACACTACACTTAGAGAGCAAGAGCTAGACAGATTTGAATGAGGTTTCGCTCTTCAGAGAAACTTGCAGAAGACTTGAGAGAATTTTCTTGTGAACTGTATGTATCTGTATATCTTTTCCTTCTGCTTCATTCTTGTTTATATACCTTCCATTTGAAATTCGAACGTTGAAGTGCATGTTGTCTCTAAGCATTGTTTACGTTAGATTGCTTGATACTTGGAAGCTTCAGTCAACAGTCTTTTATCCATTTGTGCACGCAGAGAGATAGGATCTTCTGTAATGTCCTTCAGCGTCTATATGTCCAACGTTTGATGGAATGCTGTCAGAGACCTGCACATATTTACAAGCTTAAACAGTAGACAACTAAGCTGTCTCTTGTTGTCAGTCAACGTTAGGGCAAATGTTCATAGAAATAGTAATGCCAATTTGCTGTTCTAAAAGATGTTTATAGTGTAAGCATGTTAATGGAAGATATTGTCTGCATGCATACAAAGATACGTTCAGAGTAATAAATGCACAGATGTTAGAAAGACGTGTGAGAGAGCTTGGACTATTCAACACAGTCAAAAGTGAGTCAAATATCAAGTCGTTATATTTGTGGCTTATGAAATCGTTGAGTATTAATAAGTAAATCGTTATGATTCTATAAGCAAATTGTTATGAGCAAGTCATTATAACCAAATCGTTATAAACCAAGTAGTTGTTCTTACTAAAAAAATCGATGTGATTACTAAAGAAATCGTTGCAGAGAGAAAATCATTACGAATCACTAAAGAAATCGTTATGAGAACAAATCGTTACGATGACTAAAGAAATCGTTACGAGAGCAAATCGTTACGATGACTAAAGAAATCGTTACGAGAACAAATCGTTACGATGACTAAAGAAATCGTTACGAGAGCAAATCGTTACGATGACTAAAGAAATCGTTACGAGAACAAATCG
This sequence comes from Colocasia esculenta, assembly GCA_014218235.1. Classification (NCBI taxonomy): domain Eukaryota; kingdom Viridiplantae; phylum Streptophyta; class Magnoliopsida; order Alismatales; family Araceae; genus Colocasia; species Colocasia esculenta. The sequence goes on from CM024762.1 coordinate 123,061,823, forward strand.
TTACGATGACTAAAGAAATCATTGTGACCTATAATGGAAATCAATGTGTACTTAGAGAAATTTTGTGTACTGAACTCTAAATACTTCAGGGTGAGATACTTACAGAATTTTCTTGACTTTTCTTGATTTATTTCCTGTGCTCAAGACTTGTAGAAAATATGTTAGATTAAACTTTGTATAGTTTTGTTAATCACCAAAATAGATATGTAATTTATTTGAATTACATGGGGATAAACTGATCATCAGTTTAGCTTGAGATGAGATGCTGGTAAGCAGAGGAACCGTGATTAAGATGGTCATTAAGTGTGGTTTGTGATTAAAAATAGTTGCAGTAAAGAGTTAAGGTAGTGCTGTTATGAATAATGGGGATAATAGAAAATCTGATATAGAGACCCATGTAAGTGTGTGTAGAGATGACTAGTTAGTAAAAGAAAGAGTAAAAGAAGAACAACGTGAAGCTAGACTTTTCTGAGAATTTCATAAGAGAGAAATGTTCGGTTAGTAAGAGGTAGTGGGTGAAGATTTCATAGAAAGACTTGTACAAGGTTACAGTGTTAAAGATAAGAGCAGTGATGTCAACATTTGTGTGTAGTTTGTAGGAATGGAGGGGTGAAGTTTGTGTCACAAACAGATTGAAGTTAAGGCTGAGTAATTGGAGTAAATTGGAGCTATGCAAGTCAGAATAGAAAAGGTTAAGTCCATTGAGAAGCAATGGGGAACAACAAGGTAAATTGTGAATGAATATTTATGAATGAGTTGTAGCAGAGAAATTATTTATGATTGGCAGTAATCGGCAATGTGGAATAAAGGAATCGGGTAGAATAAATCAGTGTGTTTAAAGATAAAGTTTAGTATTAATGATCAGATGAGGAAAAAAAGAATATAACAGATTATAGAACAGTGATAGTTAAATGATTCCGAAAATGTGCGGTAAGACTTTGTGTAATGGTATGCGGTAAGGTGAACCAGATGAATAAATGAAGTCTATTACAAGAAATATTTTTAGAATTTGAAGTCAAAGTAATAGTAAATTAGGTAAAGAATAGCGGGTGAATTAAAGTGTGGCAGAATAGAACAAATAGAGTAAGGAAAAGTATGAATAATTTAGCAATAAGAAATCTTGAATTAGGTGTCATATAAATGAGAAAGACTTCGATATAGATGAAGGCATATATTAAAGTACGTGCAGTATTAAGTTAATTGGATAAGTTTTGTTTTCTGATAGGAAAAGAACAGTGTCACAACAGTGAGAATAAAAATTGTGAAAAGTTGCAAGTCTGGTTTGCTGAGGTAGTTAGTGAATGTTATTGTATAAAGGATAAAGTATGTCAGTAATAATATGACAAGAATTGGAATTCAATATGTTACAAGTATAATTGAAGATGAAATATAAGCACAATTAATTAAGAGGCAGTGTGATTATTCAATAAGTGAAATGTAAAGTTAGCTGGAAAGTATGATTTAAAGCAAGATAAGTTACCAGTGGAGTAATGGAATCCAAAATTTATGAAATGTTTTGCGAAATGCTCGATGTGATCAGAGTAGCGCACCGGAAGCGTGGAAGGTTGATATTCACAGGTTATCTGAGGTTTAAATAATTAAAAGAAAGTTTAAGGTTTGTGCGCAGTTGAGTAGAAAAGTAGAGGTTTTTAGCCAGATATGGACTAAAGCAGTTGGTGCAGAATAGTTAAAAGAGGCAGGAAATTTAAAGATGATAATCCAAATTTCCCGAAAAATAAGCAGTTGAGAATGTGAAGGCAGATAAAGTAAAGTAATGGCTAGTAATAATAAGCAGATAATGAAATAGCATCGAGGAATCCAAAAATTTAAGCAGGAATTAATACAGTAGAATATCTAAAGATATTAGCATAAAGTAAAAGGATTTGAGCAAGAAAAATGACCCTGCAAGAAATGTTGCAAACACATCCAGGAAAATGTGGAAGTAGGTTGAGTCCAAGGAGATAAAGCGCCAACCGCAAGATAGAATTACTTATAGTCGAAAGGTAAAAAATGGCAAATTGAATCCAGAAAATAAAGTGGTTGTGGAATAAATTAAAAGAAAAGAAAGGCAGACCAAGCAAGAAAATGAACAGATGGATTAGTCAGTACATATGATTTAAAAGGAGGATGCAGAGGAAGCGTATCCTACTTGTTATGTATATGGCTTTGTTTCTTTTTAGGTGATAGTTCGGTTTATTGTGATTCGTTTTGAATGTCGAGGACGACATTCCTTTTTAGGTGATAGTAATGTAACGAAGCGCATTTTTGGATGCTCATGGATCGTCATTTAGTGGTCGTTCGAATCTGTGTTTACTGGCTTTGGTGTGGTGCTCATGACCAATGTGGGGTCATTGAGCCCCGGTCGTGGTTTCTAAGCATTGTGCGGGGCTTAGTGGGCTGGCAAGTTAAGCCCATAGCACCCGTTGGTTCACTAGTTGTGAACGCGACGGGGGGTGTAGTCGGGAACGCGCGGCCCTGATGGTCGCGTTCAGTTTGGGTCACATGCGCGATTGCTGACATTGGGAGTCGATGGCGCGACGCAGAGCTACGCCACGTTCCCAACCACTGTGCGTTTTAAGAAAGTTGGTCGAACAGAGCTTTCACAAGCTCTGCTCGACCAGGTAAGAAGTTGCTGCAGTTTCTTCGGGCGATTCGGTGTTCCGGCATGGTTTTCGACGTGGTCTCGACGCGAGGACGTCGCATGGAGCGGCGGAGACGTCGTGCCGTGGCCGGTTTGCGTGTTCTTCACGAAGGTAGGGAGATTCCACCATGTTTGATTGCGTGGATTGCATGTAGTGCATGTTCGATTGGTTTAATGCTTTAAGAACAATAGATAGCATGCTAGGGTATTCATTAAAGCATGAAAAATGGAAATTAAAGGTGGTTTGTGTGGTTTGTGGGGGAGATCTGGCGAAGGGTTCCCGGATTAGAGTTTCGCCTGTGAAGACGACAAACCCTGCTGTTGCGACTAGGTCGCGACAAGTCGACCCGTCGCGTTAAGGGTCTTCATCGCGACATGTCGGGGCGTCGCGATCAAAAGGCGACACTATCCCCTGTCGCGATCACAGCCGAGTGAGCTTGTGGTGTTTGTTTTAACAGTACGATTAGCTGATTAACGTTTAAATATTGTGCATGGCAATGCTAGTGGTGCATTGGCACTTGTAGCGCTTGTGAAGCGTGTTGTTTGCGTGTTGTTTGCGTGTTGTTATATGGCAAGGGTGGTGCTCACGAAGTGAGCATGCTTTTACGTGGTTGGCGTGTTTGTGCACACATTAGTGTGTAATACACGTGGTGTTTACATGGTTTGAAGTGTCATGCATGTGTGTGCATGGCTAGTGGCTCGACGTTATGATTATTGTAATATACTTGTAAAGTTACTTTGAGGTGATTGGGCAGTGAAGGTCATGTGTGGACCTAGCCCTGGTCTATTGTTGTCTTTTAAAGAATATTATAATGATTTATGTGCTAAGTGGTGTGTTGCCATAGAGGTCACGGAGTGACCAATGACAGGCAAGGTTGTGTTGCGCTGTTGTGATCCAAGTGTGTACTAGTGTGAGATGGTTTGGAGGTCACATGGTGACCGGTGATGAGCCAATTATGTTTAGTGTATTATGATATAAGTTTCACCGAGGTGTTAAGTGATTGACATGGTTTTGTGTGTTAGCCGAGTGTGGTGGTCGGCGCTATTCCAGAATGCCTCTTCAGTTGGGTGCCCCAAGTTCCTAGGAGAGCTAGGCACGTGTGTGTGCTTGGGGCTTGTCCCGGTACAGTGGTACCGTTGAGGTCTTGTCGTCTTTCGGGACACCCTCGTTCTCGGGGAGAGTTGTCGTCCGGCTAAGGGAAAGACGGCAGAGGGCAGCGACTTGTGAGAGTTTGTTGTTTGGTCGCTTGTAGCACGCTCGTAGCTGGGGGGTTGTGGACACCAGTAGACGTACTGGGCCCCGGCTAGTCCTAGTTTCCAGTGCCTCACTTTAGAGGGCTCAGACCAAAGTCTCTAAAGGTGCCAGGCATGGGTCTGCAGCAGTGTGGTCCACAGGTGTGGTGGTTTGGTTGGTCTCCACAGTTCTTTGGCTTTACTTGTGGTTGTGGAGCGGCAGTTGGACCTTACGTCCGTGGCTGCGAGACTAAGAGGTAGTTCTTGTGCTGTGTTGTCCGAGTTAGATACTGGCGTCATGAACCAGTAGTCTGTCCCGTGTGGTGGCATCATTCTTTCCGACTCGTGCTTTGTCACTGGCTGTGGCTCGTGTGTGTGTGACTCGCTGGTTGAGGTTTTAGTCGTTAAGGTGTGCCCTGGTGTTGCCACAGTTGAGGCTGTGGTTTGTCGCGTGGTGTGCCGGGTTGTGGCACAAGTTTACTAGTGGTTTTCGTGGTGGTACCTCGTGGTAGTAGATACCTGTACCCAGTGTGGGTAGTGGTTTGTGGTGGTACATTATGTACCAGTCTTTTTAGGTGGTGTGGTGGAGCTGTGCTCCGTGGAGGTCATGCGGTGAGACCTTCCACTTGTTGTGTTTTACCCTTCCTTGGGTAAGCTTCCGAATAAGGTTTTATTGTGTGATGGATTGCATCATGGTAGCCAGTCCTGTTACTTAAGTGTGACATTTGATATATCGAGATTTTGGGGTATAAAGGACTAGCTCTTGATTAGCAGTCCTATTACCCATGTGTTTAAGGTTCGCCAGTGAAGCTTGTAGCCTAGGCAGTGGTTGCCTGTGTGGCTTACATCTTAGGCGACTAGTTTTTGAGATGGTGTGCCTATGAGGCTTGTGGCCTAGGCTTTACAGTTGTGGAGTGGACTAGTGGTGTTGTGCTAGTCATGTTGTTCTTTCTCTTTTCTCAAATTTATATAAGCTGATGTAGTTATGTTTAGTATTTGTTAATTATGCTTTGTGGTGAACATGATATGGTTTGGTTATTGGTGTTGCCAGTGAGACCTGTTGGGGTTGAGGTTCTCCTGTGTTGTGTGTGATTGTGGGTGGTCCCCTGCTGAGCCTGTGACTTGTTGAGGCTCACTCCCCTACAGTTCTTTTCAGGGTTTACCATTGGTACAGCTTGCGAAGACGTTGTAACAGACTTGTACCACCAGTAGTAGTGTTAGTTGAGTTGTGTAAGCTTGTACTCCCTCGGGGTATGCCCCAGGTAGTTGTACTCTTTTTAATTTGGACATGTAATAATATAATGGGACAATTGTAAATTGTTATATGCAGATATGAGCACATGTTCTTTCTTGTGTCTTATATTGTGTAGTTGTCTTTTATATTCTTACTGAACACGTGTGCGAGCTATCCCTTGCGAGACTTCGGTCCGTTCGCGGGAGGTGGATTTGGATATGGAGCCTTATTGGGCATAGATATCCAGGGCCGTCACAGTTTCATGCTCGTTAGAGAGACTTGTCGTAGGCATGTGGAGATGAGCCTGCAGCTATAAGCACTTGGATTGGTCCTTGCATCCTTAGGAAAGATTTTCTAAATCTTTTATCCTTTCGACAGGTTGACAGATCCATCTTTGACGTGCTTTACTATAAAAACTCCGCATGTATTAAACACAGATACCTAGACAACTCTTTTTTGTCTACGTTGTCAGTCAACCCTAGTAGCGTGCTGTATAATGATATGCTTAAACTAGAAAGGATATCATGACATCACACAAATCAAGATTTTATAAGATACATCAAGTAAGCAAGAGGATTTCGTGTGGGATCATCAAGATCTTAGTATGTGTGGGAAGACTAGAACTCCACAAAGTTTCGAAAATATGTTTGAATAGAATGGTTATTATCAGGCTTTATCTGAGAAGATAATAATGAAATGCATGATAATTCATTCAAACCATAATCGTTGTGAAGAGTGTTGTTGTATACTTGAAATCGATTTCATAATTATAATCCATATATAAATGAAATTCTATGTTGATAATGAAATCGTTGTCCAAGCAAATCATTGTTTGAGCAAATCGTTCTTTGACTAAGGCTAATCGATGTTCTAGTAAGAGCAAATCGTTGTTTGCTATGAAATCGTTGTTTCGATCAAATCGATGTGTTGAAGTGGTAGAGAATCGTTATAGCGATTAAATCGTTGTTTAACTTACCAAATCGTTACAACGATCAAATCGTTGTTTTAACTTATCAAATCGTTACAGCGATCAAATCGTTGTTTAACTTATCGAATCGTTATAGCGACCAAATCGTTGTTTCACTTATCGAATCGTTATAGCGACCAAATCGTTGTTTAACTTACCGAATCGTTACAGTGATCGAATCGTTGTTTTAACTTATCGAATCGTTGCAACGATCAAATCGTTGTTTAACTTATCGAATCATTACAGCGATCAAATCGTTGTAGCGATGGAAATCATTGTTTTACTTATCAAATCATTGTAGCGATGGAAATCGTTGTTTTACTTATCAAATCGTTGTAGCGATGGAAATCATTGTTTTACTTATAAAATCATTATACTATAGAGGAAATCGATGTGTACTTAGAAGAAATACATGCTCTGAACTTTAAATGACAATGTGTGAGAATAACTTACAGATTTTGCTTGAATTATTCCCTATAGATGAACTTCAGAAAAACTTGTTAGAAAATATTTGTTAAGGTTTTGTTAATAACAAAAAATTACATATAATAATTAAAATTATATGGGGCTGGACTGATCATCAATCTCCCCCTTTTTAGTGATGACAAAATATAACATTAACTTATAAAATGCTGAAATAACTTTAAATAAATTTGTTGGAGGAGACTAAATAAATTTGATAAGAATGTATTTCAGAATAATGTATTTTCTCCCCCGTTTTGTCATTAAGCAAAAAGAAAAGTAAGAACTCAAGAAAAGAAGAGAGGAAAGATAAATGGGAGCCAGCAAAACCACTTTATTTGATTACTGAGGGGGTATAGTGATGTAGAAGACAGGTGACAAGAGAGAGGCATGGCGAGTGATGATCGGCCAAGCCTTGCGTTCCTGTTCTTCAAAATAGATTTGGAATGCACCCCAAGCTATAGTATAGGAAGGCCCCATAACAGGAACCATTCTCTGGATGTGGAGCTGCCTCTGAGCTTCTAGGAAATTGACATACTCATCCTTTCCAAGAGACATCTTGTAAGAACTGGTGGTTCCAAAGCTGGCATGCTACAAAAACTGATCAATGGAAATTGTAAGGCCCTCGAATTTCATTGCATTATTGTATTCCGTATAGATACTTCATGGTTGTGTATGTATGTATGTGAATATCTACGTAAGTACTAGTTAGTATACCATTGCATGCATGTGTATAAATTAGATGTAAATAATGTACGAATGGTATGATGGTAGTATGTACGTGATAGTATACATAATGCATGTATATATGTATAGGTTATGCATGGTTTCCTGCATATTTTTGAGTTCTGGCCGAAGACCAGCTTGGCGTCAATATCAATGGACGTTTGTGTTGTGTAGGCGTCAACCCTATGGACGCCAACACTAAATCCAGCGTCCAGCGATGTGGACGTTAATATCACTGGCTTGCATGCGTTGCAGAGCCGGAAATCCCGGGAACAAGCTACCCCAACCATTGGGGAGCTGTCCTCAACGGTCAAAAGCTTTCTTGTCAAACCTGCGTGAAAGGAGAGCTTCCTCTCCTATATACAAAGCCCTTTTTGCAACCCTCAACCCTCTCTTGGCTCTCTTTGCAAGAGGAGAAGAAGGAGAAGAAAAGAAACCCTAGAAAATCTGTGAGAAAACCCCACCTTTGCAAGCTTAAATCCGACCTTCTGAAGCTGTTCCTGGCCATCTACCACGACAAGGAGCTAGCTGAAGTGAAGGAGGAGACTTCCCCGACCTCATCTTGGAGTCATCTTCGTCCTAGAACCCAGCGTGAAGACTTCTCGGGAGCTTCTTGGGACTACCCAAGGAGAGCTTCACCAAGCTCAAGATCCGTCTGGAGTATTTTCTAGAGGCAAGTACCCTACCCATAACGTTCATGTAGGTGTCAAGGAAGGTTTTATCATTTTTATACATTTTCCCTCGTGTCCTAGATCCCCCAATTCACCTTATCTTTGGAGCTCGGGTCTGTATTTTGCACAGACCTGAACTTGACGGCAACATCAGCTGCCGTCAAGATCCTCCTTAACGTCCTGCGATTGTGCCGTTAACCTTCATTAAATGGCCATCTCTTGCCGTTAAGTTCTACAGGACAGAATAGTGAACTGTTCTACCCTTCTATATGATTAATTTCGATGTGTTTTGCGATGAGGATATAGGGTAAACCTATTATGCTATCTAATATGAATGTGTGAATGTGTGATAAGGCCTTGTAATTTCTGTGATTTGGCATAAATGGTTTATTTATGGAGAATGTATGCATGATGAGACTTAGACCATGTTCGTTACCGTTAATGAAATTCATGTGGAATTGGATGCCCTAAATTTTGCTAAACCAAGAATGGGTGAATCAATCCATGCTCTAATTTTTTTGGAATATCTCCATGCTCATCTGATTTATTGAGTTTTCTGAAATGAAATTAGAAAACCATGCGTAGGGTTGTAGAATCTTCAGTAAATTGTGTGTTGTGAAATAAATCCCTGGGAAATTTTGTGGTGTTGCATATATTGGGTTCAGGGTTATGACCTGTTAAACTGAAATTTTCATGTTACGCACCATGGTGGATTGAATCACGAATGATATGAAAATTGATGTTTGATTTTCTATAATTGCATCATGAGTCAGAAAAATCCAGAATTTTGCATGTGAGGTCAGGAACCCGAAATCAGCATGTGGTTAAATTTTCAGGTTGTTTGGACAACTATATAGTGAAATATGAATTTTCCTTGCGAAAATGTGAACAATGCATGTTAATGTGGAAATAATTCGACATGTGTGCGTGATCTGATTTATGCAAATTATTGAACATGTGATCCCTGTTAATTGTAAAATCATGTTAGGAAAATAGAGCCCTTGTGTGAATGAGAAAATGAATGAGAGGTAAGTGGCATGTGTAAAGATATGCGTTAAAATCGGTAAATGTGTAAATCGTGCCAAGTGTGACACTGCTTCCATAGAGGGCAGTGGAACCGTATCAAGGAAAAGTCCCCCTGAGAAGGTTCAATGTGTTGTGATCCTAAGGGCATTAGGATGAAATCTTGGAGGTGGACAAGTACCACTGGTTAGGGTGGAGACTTGTTCTCCCGGTCTGTGCAGTCCAAGAGTCGCCGCTATGTTGCCTAGGTGGCGTCTATGTGTATGTGATGTGATGTGTCCTTCTCTGGTGGTTTGGACTATGTGTCATGGCACTAAATATGAATTTGAAAATGTGTATGTGTTCATATATAAGAATTGTGGATGTGAACAATGTGTAAATGTGCATGTGTAAAGTGTAAATTATGTGAATGAGAAATTGTGTAAATATGTGAAACCAAAACGTGAGGGTTGTGAATTTGTAATCCATGTTGTAGTAACCTGAAATCATGATAAAACAACAAACTAAATGTACTTATGATCATGCTTTACATGTGCAAATTGCCTAGAATCCATGTTAGAAACGATTCTTAGTGGTGTGTAAGTAATCCCATGCTTGTTTGCCCTCATGTTGTGACTTAAATTGATTAAGTAGCTCCCATGTGTTGGGTTATGCTTTCTAGTCCATGTAAAACCAGAAAGCTTAAAGAAGAAGAAATGGTCATGAGCATGTATAGGAATGTATAGAAATTCATGCTAAGTATGTTCTTTTCACGTAGGCATTGAAATCATGCTAAACTTGCTTTCATGTTTTAGTTTAATTGAAAATGGACCTTTCATGTGTTGGAGTGATTAGAGAACAAGTGATAGGAGATTTTGATTTAGAAAATCTGAAAGCAAGAATCATGTGTTTAATTAGTAGAACCACCATGATAGGTTGTTAAATTCAATGACAAACATGCTACATGATTGTGTCTTGTAAATGTGTATGTAAAACCTGCTATGACATGTACATGTATGGTATGTGTAGAGTTATTTACTGAGTCTTTTAGACTCATTACTTGCTTTGGCGTATAGGCATAGTTGGTGACGACACACTTACGGAGGAGGCAGTGGAGACCGACTCCGAGCGTGGAGATTAGATCGTTGGTGTACTTTGCGATATTTTGATTTCATAGTATGTAATTGCAACATTGTACTAGCATTATCATGGAAAAAAATGTTTAAAGTGTGGACAATTATGTATTTGATTTTCAACAATTTAATTATGTGGACTTTTAGTTCTTTCAATGCTAATGCAATCATGTATGTTAAATATGGATGATGAATGAAATGAAGATAGTAGTTCTTTTGCTTCCGCTACTCTGTTCTTATATTCACGTGTGTCTCAGCTGAATGTTATTGTTGGGTAAATGTCCCACTGTGGCAACGTTCACTATACCGACGTGGGTTGGTATAACTGTACCGATATAATGAGGGTCGCCGTAGAAATTGAGTAGAAGATCTGCTGCTGAAGGTCCTTCTTCAAAGGTACATAAACTTTGTATCTTTCATCCCAAATGGCAAAAGGATCTTGAGCCAAATGGATAGAATTGAGATCCAAAAATTCATCAGCAGACAGAAGGGGGTCTGAATTGAACAAAGAGGAGTTCAAGGCTTCCAATTGAAGAGTAGTCTAATGATAATGCTTCTCCCAATCAGATGGAGAGAGCCTTTCACATTCAGATAGAAGAGGAGCTAGAACTTCAGACTTGATGTTTCCTCTGTGATATTCATGGAATATGAATATGTGGAAGGCAAGAGGAGCACCTTGATAGACTGTGATTCTGGCTATGACTCTAGCAAATCTTTCAAAGATAAGAGTTACAACAGCAGAGTCCATGAGCAAGGAATGAAGCTTGGGGAGAAAGACCACTTTTGGTAGCTTGAGGGTAGCAAAATCTACCTGAAAGGAGGTATTAACAGGGTTTTCAGTTCTCAATTGTGTGATGGCTCCCCTGAACTGACCCATCTGAACTTCTGGCAATTTGTTGACAAATCTGTAGTCTTGGAACATCTGGAAGTGCCGGACCAATTTGATTTCCCTTTGGATGATAGGGCCCCAAGACTTTTTGTGGTGGATGACAAACCACTCTGACAGAGTAAGAGGATGGTCTAAAGGGGGAAATCTTTCAGATCTTGCAAGAAGAAACTGCCTGTAGAGAGACTGATGGCCCCTAGCCCACTAGTCTTCAGTCTTAGACTTAGCAAGGTAAAAGATTTTGGACTGATCTGATTTTGATATGTGGGAGAGAGGAAGAACAATATGGAGGTGGTCAGTGAGGTTAAGGTGAGGGAGGCCAAAAATAGTAGCAAATGTACATTTTTGAAAAAATTCACAGTATAGAGATCTTCTCCTATTTTCAATAGAAAGAGAGAACCAAAGAGGGGGAAAACGAGGTTCAGAGGAGAGAGCAAGGTCCTTTGAGACTTTCCTCTTTTCAGGAGCAGGACTAGAAGAGCCTGTCCTATGGATATGGGTGCCAACGGCCAGGACTGAGCGAAGAATTGCTTCTTCAAACTCATCTTTAATGTCCTGAATGACCTCACCCTAAATGCGAGCTCCCTCTGGAATGATGGTTATGAATGATGGAGGAGTGGGTGGATGAAGAGAATAGAAAGAAGTAGGAGGAGGTGGTGCAGATGGTCTAGCAGTTAAGGGACCAGAGGAGGAGGGTCCAGCTAAAGAAGATGATGCTGGAGGTTCCTCAAAGATGGGAGGAGGAGGAATAGTAGAAGAAGAGATAGGTGAAGAAGAAGAGGTAACATGAAATGGTGTAGGTGAGGAGATGTGTTTTAGAAGAGGTTGTTTGAAGGTTGCAGGGGCTGGAGGGGCAGTGGATGAGGAGGGTGGAGAAGAAGGAGCTGAAGTCTTAAGAGGAGAAGAAACAGAAGGCTCTGGGGGCACAACAACAGCTTCTACTGGATCTTCAATGCTGACTTGCTCTGCTTCGGATTCCACTGGCCTTGCCGGCCCAGACTCCTCAACTGATGGCCCTGGTGGCCCTGATGTTTCCTGTGCAGGCTCAAACTAACTGGATTCCTCATTGGGCCCTGATGGCCTGGCGGCTTCTTCAGAAGGCCCTGGTGGCTGGACTTCCTCTTCATTTATTAGACCTGATGGCCCTGAACTACCCTCTGGCATGGGTTGAGTGGGAGAAGAAGGGGCAGGAGTTGACAATTGCGCCCTCACAAGATCTGAAAGTTCTAAAATTGATTGCTTCAGGCAACCCAACTCACTTCTCATTCCCTGGAGCACAGCTTTCACTACTGCAATGTCCTTGGCTCCAGTGCTCTGACTAATAAAAATGGAAGAAATGTCAGACTGTACAGAGCATAAGATCTCTCATTGTGCATTTAATCTTTCAATTACAGGCTTCATGTTCACTTTAAGCTTCTTCTTCTTGTGGGATCTACGGTGTGCCTTTCTGGTCAGCAATGGAATCTTTGTGGCCACACCCTTGCCTTTACTGCTTGAGCCGATAGTGGGCTCCATGATAATATCCTCAGGACCATCAGAGGTGCTTTCCACAAGACCTTCTTGGAATGGATCAGCAGGGACACTAGCTGAGGGCTCCCCCTAAATTTCTGCTTCCTTTTGACTTTCAGGCTCCCCCTGAACATCTGCTTCCTTTTCAATCACATGCTCCCCCTGAGCTGGAGCATCCTCCATCTGAACATCTTCTATGTGGCCTGGTGCCACATCTTCTGAACTGGCTATTGCTACACTGGCTTCGTTCATAGTACTTTCTTCTGTGTGGCCTGGTGCCACATCTTCCGAAACAACTACTCCCTGGCTAACTTCCCTAGTGGCATCTTTAGTAGGAATAATTGAGGTGATTTCTTCATGAATTTCTTCCTGCTCCCCCTGAATATTTGCAACAGTTTCTAACATTTCTTCAATGACAGATGCAATGACTATCGAGGGGGTCTCTACTCCAGATGGTTGCCCAACGGGCTCAATATGTTCAGGAGTAATTTCTTCTATTCTTCTAGCACTTGCCACTGGTTCTTCAGTTCTGACTTCTTCTTCCTCTTCTTGGACCACTTAAATTTCTGGGACTACAAGAGTTTCACCAATAATAGCCTCTCCTTCCGCCATGGAGGTCTTGGTCCAAACACTCCCTACTAGTGAGAAGCAACTTTTCTTTAAGTTTTTGGATCAAATAGGTTGGCCCATCTTCTCCATCACTTCTCCCTTTAAATCAATGTTATAGTGCTTTAATATCCTGGTCAACAAATGAGCATAAGGTAGGGAAACATTTAGCTTGTTCTTCGTGTCCCATATCATTTCTTCTACAAATCTCATTCTTTCAATGATCACTTGAGCCATATTAATGTCTTAATTCTGAATTGCCCAAAACATCATATCAGAATTGGCTTTAGGGCAAGTTGAGAATGTGGCGCTTCTTGGTACTAGAATTTGGCAGACTATGAAATGAAGAATCCTATTGAATGCATTCAACTAGTTGATATCAATTTTACCATTTTTCAGCTTGTACTATGTTTCGATTATGCCTAACCCTTTTGCATGAATGTCTACACTGTCTACCCTACTGCGACCAATTGTGGATACACCAAATAGACTCTCCAGAAGATCATAAGTGATATGGATAGGTGTACCTTTTACTGAGGAGGTAAGGGACCTGTCTTCTTCTACCTTCAGGCAAGTATAGAATGCCTTGGCCAAGTCCGGGTAGCTAGCTTTAGACACTATGAGTATTCTAGTCCATTTCATCCTTTCTATGGCTTCCACGATACTATGCATCCCATTTTTCTCCAAATCTGCAATATCTACTGCCTTGTTGCCACACAACTTGGTCTTGACTGCTGCAAACCTTTCCTGCTGCTCCACTGTGAGGAAGACGACGCTGTATCCACCAACGGTTCTGGAACTCCCAGAAGCCACCATGGAAATGAACAAGAAAGGTTTTTGGAGGATTGTGGGAAGGAATGGAACAGAAGCCCTCAAGAAATTTTGCGGGAACAGAGAGTTCTTTTCGAAGTCACATAGAGAGGAGACTGGAATCGATAGAGTTTTTATCGCTTCAGGCAAGTCGATGGAGAAGAGAGAGAGTGATGAAATCGATAAGGCATGGATTTCGTATTTAACGACAGGACATAAAGGAGCAATAAATGCAGATAACGACAAAAGAGGAAATGATAGTGTATACAATAAAGAATTCATTTGAAATGCCATAACACTTTATGACATACGCAATTTCAGGATTTGCTTAATTTTTAGCGGGAAGAGCGAAAATTATTCTGAAATTTATTATTTCTGTTTCATGCAGACTTATCTTTTACAAATTATACATACCTAATTCCCTTCTAAGAGACATAGATCTCTGTTCAGGTAAGGCCTTTGTAAAGATATCTCCTAACTGATTTAACGTATCTATAAAAGAAATATTTATATTACCATTAGCTACATGATCTTTAATGAAATGATATCTAACCTCTATAAGTTTCGTTCTGGAGTGCTGAACTGGATTTTTGGTGAGATTTATCACACTAGTGTTGTCGCACAGCAATGGGATGATCTTGATGTGCAGTCCATAGTCTTCAAGCTGCTGTTTTATCCATAGGAGTTGAGTGCAACAGCTCCCAGCAGCTACGTACTCAACTTCAGCTGTTGATAGTGCTACTGAATTTTGCTTCTTTGAAGACCATGAAATCAAGCATCCTGTGAGAAATTGACAACTACCACTGGTGTTTTTTCTATCTACCTTGCATCCAGCATAGTCAGCATCAGAATATCCAACTAGACTAGTTTCACATGATTTGGATACCACAAGCCTAGATCATGAGTTTTAGCTAAATATCTAAAAATTCTTTTAACAGATATTAAGTGGGATTCCTTAGGATCAGCTTGATATCTTGCACACATGCGTACACAAAATAAAATATCAGGTCTACTAGCTGTCAAATAAAGTAATGATACTATCATACCTCTGTAAAGTTTTTGATCAACTTTCTTACCTTCCTTATCACTGTCTAACCTGGTGGATGTACTCATTGGAGTGGACAGTGGTTTAGCATTGTCGAATCCAAACTTCTTCAGCAATTCTTTGGTGTATTTTGCTTGACAGATATGTGTACCTTCTTTACCTTGCTTGATTTGTAGGCCAAGAAAGTAGTCGAGCTCTCCCATCATGCTCATTTTGAATTCTCCCTGCATGAGCTTCTCAAAATACTTGCACAAGGATTCGTCAGTAGATCCAAATATGATATTGTGGTGGTGTTTTCCCTGTTTGGGCCTGAGCCAAATGGGCCTCCAGTGGAGAAGATGGGAATAAGATCGCCGGCGCGGACGGAAGCCTGCAAGACCAGAACGAGATAAGGGGGACCCAGTTTCCCAACCGAGTGTAATCACGGGGTTGTGCACCCCTCGAGACACGTTTTAAAATTAATTAAGGGGCATGGAAACATGGATGTGATCACCACCTAGATAGTTGCCTCTAATGAGAATTAAAAGGAGGGTGGAGGGGTAACTATTCTAGGAAAAGGAAAGAGAACTAGGCACTGACCTTTGTCGCGACAGGGTTACCCACCGCGATGGAGCTGATGTCGTGACACCCTACCAGGGCGCGTTAAGCCTGTCGCGACCCCCGTGCCTGCTGCGTTCTCTGTAGTGAGGGAGAAAGTTGGTTGGACCTTCTTCCTGTGCTTCGGCTGGCCAGAGAACAAGAGCCGCTCGTTGATGTTTGCTTGTATGCCTGCCAAAACAAGAAAAACAACAAAGAATACCATGTTAGAACAAACTTAAACGTAGCATCTACTCAAAAATGAAAAGGAAAGGTGAATCATGGAGAGAACGGACCTGGGGGTGGTTTTTTAAACCCCTAGGGTGGTAGGAAAACATAGGAAGGAATAGGAAATGCGTCCTATCTAGAAGGAAATAGCAACATGCATGAAAAGTGAAATGAAGGAGAGGGAAGGAAAGAGCCCCGTATGGGGCGACTCCATGGCATTGTGTGCGTCCTTTGCTCGTACTGAAGCCTCAGAAGGAAATGGAAGCCGCCCTCCTCACGTACCAAGCTCCATGGATGATTAAACGGGCAAGGCTTGATGTGGAGGATATGAGAAACTGGGAGGTGAAGAGAGGGCCACGAGCTAACTCCAAGGTTTGACAGGATTTTGGCAGCACTTCATGGCAAATTCGGGCTCTCCTCTCCTCTGAAGGAGAGGCCTTGCTTATATAGGATAGGAGAGAGAAAATCCCATTTTCAAGTGATAATCACCAAAATGAGAGGATAAATCTGAAGAAAATTTGCATGGGAGAGTCCTAGCCAGGCCCTAAGGTGTCCCACAACCTCACACTACGCTCAGGTGGGTTAGGAAGTTGCATGGGATGAGGATAAGGCCAATAGAGGATAAAGAGGAGGTGGTTGCGGAGGCCGGTGCACGCGGCTGTTGTCGCGACGGATCATAGGGGCATGACAGGGATGAACACGACGACCAGGAGGGGCGCGACTCTGAAGCCACGTGCATAGATATGCATGGGCTGTCACGACGACAAAGGGGAGCGCAACAAGGCTAACGCGGCGCCCCGACCCATCGCGTTAAGGAATATTGAATATTATCAATAATGGGCCAATCATATGGGAGAATAATGGGTATTTAAGGCACATGGACTCTTTCAAAAAGGATAATGGACATGATTTAGTAAAATTGGGCTTTTAATGGGCTCAAAACAAGGCTAATGGTGGGCTCAAGGTGAATGACCAACTTGGGGCTCAATAAGATAACAAGAAATACGGTTCAACTTGTAGGCCAAAATCGGGTGTCTACAGATTTGTCCCTCCTTGGCTTCCACTTTACAGGGGAGTGAAGCGGAAGTGTAGCGAAGGTGTCATGAAATAACGGCGAAGCGGAGATGACGTGGAGTGAACTGAAAAGTGGGAGTCAAGGTAAAGAGACACCTGATCTAATCAACAAGCAATTGGAATCCTTTGGAAAGCCCTGAGTTAGCTGCTCGAGCAGAATGCAAGGAAGACACGAGTCTGGATGAGAAGGAAAGAAGAAAAGGACGATCCACCCCTCGATTGAGAGGTACCCTAACCGATTGGCCTGCAGGTTTCATTTTGGAGGGACATGTGCGTGCCAGGCAGGTAACTCATGACTCTGTCCTGGGAGAGGTTCGCAACCAAAATGGATCAAAAGGAACAAGGATGAAAATTGCATAGGAAATCCAGACAGGGAAATTCTTGACAGACTGGCAAGAACAACTCGCTCGGAGGTAGACCTTCCGATTCGGAGTGGAATAAAATCTCTCGTTTTGATCACGAGGAATGGTTGGGCACTCAACAAGGGCTCATCATTAGCCAGGAATGAGTCGTGATAGCTCAAAATCCTATATGATGCATGCTGGGCTAAAGGAAAAGAAATCATTAAATCAAATGCAAAGAAAGGGAGAAAATAGAAAATATATCAAGGATAATATTGCTAAGTTGAATAAGAATGGGTCAAGAGACTACCTGCAACCGCAGTGTAGGCCTGAATCCATCGTTCCCAAACTTATCTAACTTAACGGCCTATCCAGCAATTAACAACACGTACCTAATCATCACCGTTTTTGTTGAAGGGGAACTCAGATCCCAGAGTGCGTTGAGAACCAGCCGGTCCTTGAAGTGATATAATAGGTATGATACCATATAGTAATGCAAAGGAGTAAGGGTAGAGATACTTACCTGACTTACCTGTGACGTTCCATTTTTTGTAGTTTTCTGATTTTCTATGATTTTCAGATGAATAAATCAAAACAACAAATATATACATATGCAATAAATAACATAAACAAAATATGCACAGACACAAAAAAAGCACTCAATTAGTATCATACACATAAACACAACGTCCCTGATTAATGGACTGGGGACTGGATTAGGTCAGTGCATGTCGCGACCATGTAGGCGGTCGCCTTAAGGTAGCGGCGTGGTGGCAAGCCACGACAAGGTCGCGTCGTATACCAACGCCGCGACATGAAGGCGGCGCACATGGGCATCGCGATTCTACCTGAGGATTCAAAACATAGAAACCCTTCTCCTTCCTCTTTTGTGTGTTCAAATGTGCAAAACCTCTTTTTCTCTCTGGCGATCACCCCCCCTTCTCCGACTCCCTCTCTCTTGCTCTCTCACTCTCTCTCACTCACTTCCCCCACTCTCCCTCTTTGCTCACTCTCTTCTCTTCCTCTCTCCCTCTCTTTGGTGGCGATGGAAGGAGGTGGTAGCGGCGACGGTGGAAAGGGGAAGCGGCCGGCGGCGAGGAGGAGTTCCCGGTGACGGAAGGGAGCGCCTCCGGCGGTGGAGGAGGTGCTGGAGGTCGAGATGGAAGAGGAGGAAGCGCCACCCATGGACATTGAAGTGGCGGCCATGGCGCGAGAGCAAGTGATAAAGAAGGTGAGTTCTTTGGCCTTAAAACCCTTGATTTGATGGTTGTGCATGAGTGAGGAAGCCCACAGAGGGTTCAGTGTAGGGCGATGCGCCCAGAAAAATGACCCCCAGACAGAGTATACTCCGGTCGGTCATCGCCTGAGAACGCGGCGGCCCGCCCTGTCGCGACACCAGTAGTCGTGATGGGGTCGGGGGTCGCGATTATGACGCGTCGACTAAACCATCGCGACATAATTGCGGTCTTCGGTGGTGTCACGACCATGTCGCAGCGCATCGGGGCGTCGCAACCCACTAGGCCGTCACGACCTCAGCTGAGAAACCTAAACAGAATTTGATTAATCTAATGCACTGACTAATTTGCTTGTAGGGCGAGATGAGGGCCCGAGTTTCTTGGCTCTTGGTTTTGGCGGTCTACCTAGCCCTCCCAGGATTCCAAGAGAGTGGTTGGATGATATGGGATTCGAGGAGATCTTGAGGATGGAGAGGATGAGGGCGGACGCCCCTCTTACCTAGGCCCTGCGCAGCAGGTGGGATGCAGAGGTGAGTGCCTTCGTGTTCCCATGGGGACATATGATCCCCAGTCTGGAGGACGTCAGTAGGATCACAGGTCTGAGGGTACATGGACGTCCGGTGAGTGTGTTCACCTACCCATGTTACCAGGGATTGGCTCATAGACTGCTGGGCTTGATTGTAGGACAGAGGTCTTCCCTACTTTCTAGGGTTGAGCTACAGGAGAGCCTAAGGCTATTCCAGACTGGGAGGGAGGTGGCTGAGATGACAGATGAGCAACTGCAGCTGCTGACGAGGGGGTGCAGGGAGGTGCTAGCTAATGAGCCAGGAGCCTAGGCAGACCTGGACCTGCGTCACTTCCTCATCTTCTTTCTTGGAAGACTCTTGTTTGCTACGAGGGGCGACCCGGTTCACTGCCGGTTCCTGCCACTTCTAGAGGACCTGGGTCAGGTGGGGAGCTATGCGTGGGGAGCAGCGTTCCTGGCACACCAATTCGACAGTATGGGCTCCTCCGACAGGCAGACGTCCATCACTGGCTTCTACCCCTTCCTTTAGCTACACTTCTTCTTCCTCTTTTATTTAAACTGCCTTTGATATTATAATCAATATTTGACTGAGGCTTCATGTTCTTGCAGGTCTGGACCTATCTCCACCTTCCTAGCTTGAGGAGGGGGATCTTGGAGTGACCGGGCATCGTGCCCCTTGCTAGGCGCTGGGTGCCGCGTCGTGACAAGCACCCGCTGGAGGATCAACTGGCGTCCATCCAGGACGCAATTGACATCTACCCTCAGCTGGATGTAAGTGTTCTAACCCCTCTCTAAAATTAACTTGATTTGAATTGATGGCTTGAATACTGATCAGATGTGCTTTGATGTGCAGGTGGTGTGGTAGCCATATCTCGAGGAGGTGGATAAGGGACAACCTTGGTTGGAGCCGACTCGCCCCTACTTCGGTCGGACGGTGTGGGTGCATGCTCTCAACCTTGTGCTACCTCTCCACCTGCATTTGACTCAGAGGTCCCTCGGCCTTCGTCAGAGTGCAGTGGAGTTCCCTAGCCAAGGCCGGACCCCTAGGCCTGGCCGGAGCTTTCGGGGACTCCACGACACCACTAACTGGCACGTGAGGGCCCGCGAGCAGATTGATGACTGGGAGCACCGAGGAAGATGGGTCATGTCCGACGCTGTGTTCGACGACGCTTACCTGCAGGCATTCACCTTGAAATATAGGACGAGGGTCTATAGGGGTGCGAGACGACAGGTAAATCTCTAAACTCAGACTCCATGAATTGTTCTTTATTGAATTGAGCTGACAGATCTGGATGAATTACAGGTAGACGTGACTGGGGAGATCGCCTCACTCCAGGCCTTGTTGCATTCGGCAGTACAGGACTGAGAGGTAGCCAGGAGAGAGGTGGAGCAGCTGGTAAGTACTTACTCAGACTTCAGTAACTTACCAATTTCTTTTAGCTTATTGAGGAATTGACAAGTGTTGCATATGCAGCGTGCTGAGCTAATAAGCATGAGGAGGGCACAGGCCGGTGCATCCTCTTCTAGAGCAGCAGCGAAGAGCTCCCAGTTAGATCTCGCAGATCAGCTGGCGAGTGCGGTGAGGAGAGCCGAGGAGGTGGAGACCGAGTTGGCAGAGAGGGTAAGCTTGACAGTGATTTGAATTGAATTTGACTTATGCTTGGCACTGACTTGATTTTCCACAGGTGACAGAGCTGAGGACCGCCACTGACCGGGCGGCCCACTTGCAGGAGGAGGTTGACACAGCAGTAGGGTCAGTTGCCCATTGGCGCCTCCAGGCAGAGACGTCGACAGCGAAGGTGGGCCAGCTGCGTGCACAAGCGAAGGAGATGACCAGTGAGCTGGCGAGGCTACACACGCAGGGGCCAGCAACAGATCAGGCAGAGCTGACCCGACTGCGCACCGAGCTGGTCATGCAGCAATCCCTTGTCCCGGGAGCTTCAGGGCATAGTGACAACATAGGTCAGATTCGGAGCAGGACCGGAGTGAGTGGAGTGAGTGGTACTTCGGTCAGGCAGTTTTTGGCCAGTTCCTCCAGTCAGCAGAGGAACAAGGAGGAGGAGAGGCGCTTAGCTGGAGAGACTAGCGCTAGGAGTGTTAGGGGTGGTGGTGAGATGCTACCCCCGCCCGAGAGACACGAGGGATCCTGGGAGAGTGGCGGTGGATAGTGAGGAGCATGTGAGCCACCTCCTCCTTATCTTTGTACACGATGCTCTTGTTAGTGGATCTTTTATGTTTTGTGCCAATGTTTGTGATTTTTGGAATGAATTGTAATTGACACGAGTGTGATATGAGATCCGAAAGAGAAAGAGAAAGGAAGTTGAGTACATTGTTGTGCTGCTCAATTTTTTTTTAAATTTTTTTTAAATTTTTGTTGTTTTGTTGTTTTTGTTTTTGTTTTTGAATTTTGAATAATACCTAAAGCCAACTCTACACATGAAATGGAAGGTACTTACACTTGCTACTACAACACTAAAGTAAGATCAAACTACTGGCAAGGGGTCCCCATTCATTCCCCTTTCATTAAAGACCACCAAAAGATTGGATGTGCATTAGGGAGGTGGCATCCTGTAGTTGGTTGCCCCTAACTTGCAGTGCCGTTATAAAGGCCATATCTGGGAGACGTTTGAGCCTTATAGGAAGAAAGGGAAGAAAGTCTGAGGATAAGTCTCGTGCAAGTTTTAAAGGACAAGTTAGGCTTAGCTTCCTTCCACGACACACCTCTTAAAGATTCAATCTGTTGAGGAGGGACTTTTTTTTGGTCACTTTATTGTGCCTGTTTCTTGTTTGGGGCATGCGTACGACTGGACTCAAGGGCGTCCCGCGGGGAACTGTACTGCCACTCTTTGCCATGCCTCTATTCCTCAATTTTCTTTCATTTGTTCTTCATCTCTCTTTTTATTTTGCAGGCTTGATTGACCATCCCTATTTGAAATTTCCTCTCAGCAAGGTGTGCTTAGGTCAGTCGCCTCGCCCAAATAGCCTTTTTTGCCTTTACACTTCGACCGAGTAAAGAGAACAGCTTTTGCACCGCCTAGGTATGGCCTAAGTAGCATCGATGTTTGCTAGAGGAGCCGACTAAGGTTGCCATGTGAGTGTGTGATGATCCTTGCTTAAGGTGACCTTTAATGACATGAATGAACGTCGGTCCCCTAGCGCGGAGCAATCTCTAGCTTGAGTGCTGTAGAAGCAAAATAAACCTAAGACTGACTCGACCACTCTAGTTGTGAACTGAGATGACTCTCTTTGATGGGTTGAAATAAATATTTACATGTACAATGCGACCCCTATATTGAAAGAACGACCTTGCATTAGTCTTTGAACTTTGACTTTGGTTGATTTTAATTAGCTTATTTGCAGGAAATCATGGAAAATAGGGGTGGCAAGAATTGGAGTCAGCTCAAGACAAGATCAAGAGGGAGACAAGACTTTACAAGAATATGAGGGATAAGAATCCTCTAACAAAAGGAATTACAAAGAAGGAAAATAATGTTAGTGAGGACTGAAACCTCGGGAACAGTGAGAGAAAGGGTCAGGACCCCGAGTAGGTAGTGAAGGAGGAATCGGGTCAAACCTGAGATCAAGAGGGGTTAGAAGAAGGAACTATAGAATGGAGGGTGAAGGATCTGGAGGATCAGAAGGTGAAGTGGAAGGAAGGGAATCGGGACCAAGATCAGATGTCCCTGGAGAATATGGACCCGATCTACAGTTAGATGGCTCGGGTGGAAAAGGAAGAGGGGAATCTTGAGCACTGGAAAGATGGTCAAGTGACCCAGGTGGATATGGAAAGAAACCTTGAGAATCTAGAGGGTGATTGGGTGGCTCAGGAGGAGGAGAAGAAAAGATACCCTAAGTACCCAGAGGATGATCGGGTGGCTCAGGAGGAAGAGGAAGAGGGGAACCCTGAGTACCCAGAAGGGGATTGGGAGGCTCAGGTGGAGGGAAGAAAAAATACCCTGAGTACCCAGAGGATGATAGGGTGGCTCAGGTGGAGGAGATAAGCGAGGGTCCAAAGACCCTAGGTGAGTAGAAGGAGAAGGATATGGCACCAACCCAGGATTGAGAGATCGGGTACCTCCTCTAGGAACAAGATTGGCTAGAATGCATAGAGGGAATAGCTCAAGATCAGATGGTGCCAAGGTATTGGAGCGAATATTCTGGAGCTTCGATCTCGAGTTTAGCCTCCTCTACTTCTTGGAGGACGTCTTCTTGTGGTGCCGTGGCTTCTTTGCTCTTGCAGACAGATATGACTACTTCATCTTGACATGCCTTCTCAAATAACGAGACCAAGCGGCAGATGGTCTTGCTCTCTTTGCAACCACATGTCTCTCTCATCAATTGTCATGACTGCCCTGAGTGCCTTTGTCCTTTGGTTATCATTCGCATGCCCAACCTCCATAACTCCCATGGAGGAATGCCATAAATAGGTTCTTTCGCTGAGAGATTTTCCCAATTTTGCCCCCAGTCTGAATGGATGAAGGTATGAAAGGCCTCCGAAATGATCTTTGACATTTTGGGCGGCTTGGCCTCTTGCCCCTTAAGTGAAAACTGATTCATGACAGATTTGGTAGCAGCGTGAGACAACACTACACTTATAGAGAACCCCTTGCTTTGATTGGGCATATGCAATATAACTGAGCGAGGAGTGATGAGGGCATCAATCTTATCATCTCCAATAAGCAATGTAATGGCTACCATCCTCACTTTGGATCCGACTGGCACCAATGCTTGGGAACTCCTCTTGGTGATCATCTCTTGAGGGGACAAAGGCTCATCTTCCCCAAACGTGCCTGAGATAAGGACATAGATCGGCATGCGGCTGATATAGCTGTAGGACTCAGAATGCATGATGGGGACCGTGCTACCTTTGCTCGGACTATCTTGCTCATGGGAAGTAGATTCAAAGCATGCCCCCGGTGGTTCACACCCGCTCCGTTGGGTGGTGATGGTGATGGGATGCGTGAGTGTTATGGAGAGTTTATTGGATGCGGAGGGTTTAACATAGGGTGATTGGATGGTGGCAAGGATAGGCTCGTGCGGAGAGAGCTCTTCTTCCAACTCAGAGGCTGAGGCCTTGGGAGTAGGAAACTCTTGCTCCCGCTCAAAGATGAGTGGAGCTTGCTCGAGCCTTTGTGTGGTGGTAATGGCTTGCTCAGGTGCAAGTGGTAGTGGGGTGGAGATGATGGCGAGGGGTAAAGATGGAGGGTTTGTAGGAGTCGAGGGATTAGTGGTTAGCGACATTGGTGGAGATGACTGACAGTGCACCGACGCAATGGGTCGAGCTAACAGCTTGTCTTCAGGGTGCGGTGTGGTGGTGCTAGCCTAAGCAAAGGTTGGTAGAGGGGGTTGTTGAGATGGTGACGGAGCAGGTAGTGCACTTGAAGGGTAAGTAAAGAAATGCCTCTGCCTCTGAATGGGTGTAGGCTGTCTTGGCTGTGACTGCAACTGATCTGCCTGAGGCTGCTCGGGTGGCTGTTCCACTGCTTGTGATGGAGAGGGCCGTTGTCCCTGGTCTTGTGCTTGACAATGTAGGATGAGCCTGTGCATTTCAGCTCAATCTATCTTGTGCTCCAGATTATAGATCACATCTCGAATTCGTAGCAGTTCGTGACTATATGCCTCAGATGGCAGTGATATAGACAGTATTTTGATTGGTCCACTGTCATGTTCCTAGCTTGGCTTTCCTGTAGGGAGTTGTAATGCATTAATGGACATCAGGGCTGTGAAGACATCAGAGAGGGACTCAGGCAACAGATGATAAAGGGCTCGCTTTGGGCCAAGTGGATGTTGGGATGGATGGGTAGTGGATGGAAGGGTGCTGCGGCATGGGCGAGGGGGTTGTTCTTATGGAAGAAGTGCGAGTTGGCTTGGTGGGAGTGGTGAGGATGCGTAATGGTCAGCGGAATGGGTAGGAGTGGTATGGTGGATAACATCAACTTGGGCCTGGGTTTGGACTCCCTCATAAGTGGGCCCTTGATATGTGTAACTGGGTAGTTGGGCCTCAAACAAGGATGGCATGGGAGAGTCACTAAGTTGGGTTTTAACAAAACGAGCACGACTGTATAATTGTTGCATGGATGTGATGTTGTTCATAGCCAAAATGTGGCGGTACATAGGCGTTGCATTAGCAATAATGAGCTTGATTTTCTCCTCTTCTGGATGTGCATTTGGACACGGGCAGACATCTGACGCCACCTGTCAGCATAGGTCGCGAACTCTTCATCGGGCTTCATCTGCTCAGCCACCAGATTGGCCATTGAATAGTTGAGCCCGGCCCAGTCTTGATATTGTTGCATGAATCTGACCTTGACGACTTCAAATTTCTCAACTTCATTAGAAGGCAAGGAATAAAACCACTCTAGAGCGGGCCCATCCAACGACCGCCTAAAAGGTAAGCCAATAAGCGGCGATCATGTTGGTAGGACACCGAGTCATAGAGGAACTCCTTTAGATGGATGTAAGGGTCTTCCACTCCACTATATTTGCGATAGATAGGAAGCTGAGAAAGTGGAGGGATTCGAAGACCATGGAAATCAGATAGTGTATTATTGAAGGAGGGTTTGTGATTTAATTTCCTCCGAAGGTGGCTAAGTTCTTGTTTCAAGGACTGGAACTTGGATTGGAAGTCCTGAGTCGAGGTGAATTGTGGGTAGCGAGGGCCAGCTTGGGAATGAGAGCGGGGTTGAGAGCCAAGGTCCGAACCAGATTGAATATAATGGACCGGTCGTGATGATGTGGGCTGAACAAAAGGATGGCCTGATCCAGAAGTGACAATGTGAGTGGATCTAGAACAAGTAGGATAATGTGGGCCTGTTGGGCCTACCCTAGAAAAAGATTATGGAGCAAAAGAGGACAACAATTCTCGGGTCTGGTCAGGGCCCATTTCTAGCAGGAGGTGCTCCAATTCAGCGACCTCATTAGAAGAGGATGGTGACGGAACAAATCAGGAACGTGCGCTCTCGTCGGCCCAATGGGCTCTGGACTGAGCTGAATTCGGAATAGACTCATGAGACAAGGGGTCTACATGAGAAGGAGGGGTTGGAGGATAGGTGAAATGGAAAGGAGCCATGAGAGGATGAGAAATGGAAGGATTAAAAGGATACACTAAAATACAAAAGGGTACAAAACAGTTACAAACACACAAGAAGGGGAGGAGAGTTATAGATTCTCAAGCGAACACCCAAGTTAACATGATATGCGTCAGGGTTTTAGGGTTATCACTTACTCTTTTAATTGATTGATTTAATTGAATTACACTTGGCTAAAGAGGGACCCTAATAGGTGTGTACTCAAGTACTCCAGGATGACTAAGGGAACACACAACTCACGTGTAGGATGGCTGAACTAGGAGTACAACGGGTACAACCAGCCTGGAGAACCGCAACGTGCGTACGGCCACAGGGACTTACGGAGGCCCTCGGTAGGCGGCCCTAGTCAGCCCACGAGTGCTCACAGGTGAGAGGACCCACTCAACCGAGGAGGAAAACCTACTCAGCACAGATCAGAAGTGTATGCATGGGCCTAGGTGCACCAAGGTGCAAGCAATTTCTAACCTATGCTAACACAGAGTGACTAATAGGCCTCGGCTGAGGTCGCGGCGGCCAGATATGCCGTGACCCTATCGCGACTGGCATTCTAGCCGCGACAACAGCAGAATGCTGAGACCTCTAGTCACACACAAACAAAGAGCACACAGACTATCGTAAGATGCAGAGCAACCATAGAACAACCCAAATAACATAGCAAGACTCATTGATCACACAGAAACTGACACATGGATCAAAAGCAATAACAAATAATGTGTACCTGATGACGCGACTTCCAAGCACGACGCGAAAAGGTCGCGGCCTCTAGTCCCACCACGACAGAACCCGAATGCAAATAGGAAAAGTAAAAGGAAAAACCCGAACCCTAGCAAGATTCTAACAACCAAAAACATGAATATACATAGCAGAACAGCATGGAGAAGACATGCATGAACCCCTAGAATTGAAATAGGGTGATCAAAAGAGGAGAGACGTACCTCATGTCGCATCCGGATGTATGGACGCGACCTAATCACGGCGACGCGATACGTCGTGTTCCTGACAGAGAACAGAAACACAAAACAACATAAAAACATACCTAACAGGGTTCTAGGTGTAATGACGAGAGAACCCGACCCTCGGCCCATGCCGAGGACCCATTTTCGCGGTCGCCGCCCATGAATCCGGAGACCCGGAAGGGCTATAATATGCATCTAACATGATATGTAACGGAAATAAATGTCAACTGCTAAACTAGAAGCGTACAGGCGGAAATAGAAAGAGAGCGAGACCGCTGTGTACCGCTCTAAGTACAGTCCCAACGCACGCACTCTAGTACAAGTAAAAGGCAGGGGAAGAACAAGTCCCTTAGGGGCATACCCCGAGGGTGACGTACACTGAAAAAGGGGAGTCACTGCTAGCTACGAGGACCACGCCTACCGCCTCGTCTCCTCCGCCTGGCGCGCGCCCTGACACTGTTGAGAAGTCTCACATGGAAAAGGAGGGATGAGCTTCACAACAGAAGCTCAGTAGGGACTACCAATCACCTACTAGCTCTAGACAGGCAGAAGAATATATATAAAATAAATGACAACAGTTTATATCTTCTACCTACAAACGGAAGTGCAGAAGCGAAGCTACAACTAGCACGGTACGGAAAGTACACATGGTCGGAAACTCCGTATGACTGCTCGTCGTGACCACCACACGGCTAGTAAATATAGACAAGGGAACTTCACCTGGACAAGGAACACTAGCTACGGAAAACACTACCACTAGTCAAAGGTCAAGTGCGCCCACCGACGTCTTACCCTCGACCCAGGTCCTAGCCCCCACGTCTCGTCAGAGCGAGGTAGGAACCCAAAGCACACAACAGTAACCGCCGTAGTCTGGCCGGACTACGGTCCCACGCCTGACCTTTCCAAATGGTTCCGGGGCTGCAAGGAGCAAGGCAGTGAGAAGAAGGACTGGATGGCCTGCGCCGGGTAGAACTCCTAACTGTCCTCGACGTCCCAGACCACCCACGAGAGGTCTGCAAGTGACTCACACGCCACTGTCCTAACGACCGTTTTCCCCTAAGCTCTAGAGTCCGCTTGGTGGCTGCCAACTCGAGCACACTCGTAGCCCGGAGTACTCCCTCGACAGGCTCCCGAGGATGGGGGTCCCAGGCAACGGTAACAACCTCTCACACGGGACAAGCCCTTAAGTGCCGAGCACCGGGAGAAAGACTAGTGTAGACCGCACTAGGGAACTAGCACAGGTGCCACGAGTACAGTAAAAGAAGCGAAAATGGCAAAGATCGAAATCTGTCTCACGGCTGAGGTCGCGACGTATTGGGCCGTCGCGACCTGGTCGCGACGCCTACCCTGTCGCGATCCCGTCACGACGGCCCTAGACGTCGCGACTAGGTTGCAGCACCCAAGAGCACACCGCGATCCTGTCGCGGTCGGCCAGGCCACCGCGACAAGATCACGGCCTCTGAAGGGGTCGCGTTCTCAGCAAGGGGAGCTCCGGAACCCTTCTTCCAGAAATCATCCCCAAAACACGAAATGGGCAAACCACAGGGGGAGGGGAGAATGCTCAACATGCAAGAAAGCCATTAAATCACCCAAACCACCCTTAAAGCCCCACAGACATGGGTTTATACGAATCTACACTCAAGGAAAACCTCACTCAACCTCGAGCATGGAGTTCTCACACTCCCAAGCCCCAAACCACAGAGGAAACACGATCTAGAGGGGAAAGGGAGCATGCTTAGGGCGAGAGGATCAAGGGTCCCTACCTCCACATGAAGAGCGAACCCGCTAGGGCCTTCTTGTAGGAATGAATGCCTCCTCCTTGCTCCCAATGGCATGAACACGTCCCCTGCACGAGCGGGACGACACCACCTCAGCACGGACGCCTCAAGCACCACGATCCGCCAAGAAACCGCAAGAGAAACTCGAGAGGGAAAGGAGAGGGGGAAAAGAGAGCTGAGAGGGCGAGAGGGGGAGAATGGGCGCACCTTCGGTTTTTAAGCCGTCGATCTCCAGAACGCGACGGGCCGACCCGGCGCGACAACTAGGGTGTCGCAACGCTCCTCGGCGTCACGACCATGTCGCGACGGTCACCCCCGGCGCGACCCCAAAAAGGCGGTCAAACCTTGGAGATCGAAAAAGTAGTCGCGATGACCAGATAGGCCGCGTCAACGCTGCACGTGTCTGACACCGAACAAAGTCATTCTGACAAAAAGGACTCCGGTCACGTCTGTCAGAAAAGTAGTCGCGACCCTGTCAGACGCCGCAACAAGGACGCGACGGCAACCCCCGTCGCGAGAAGAACGCGGCGGCTGAGTGCGGCGCGACCCAACGCTGTTGCGGCAGACCGCTCTGGCGCGACCAAGTCGCGGCCAGGGCGCCTGGTGCGACCCTGAGGACGGGGCCAAAGGGCCCAAGGGGGCCGGGTCTTACATCCCACCCACCTTAAGACATTTCGTCCTCGAAATAAAAACAACTCGGTCTTAAACTGGAAATCAGTACAAGGAGAAGTAACATACCAATCAATCAAACAAATAAGGAAACTGCTCCAGCATCTCATCCTCGTGCTCCCAGGTGGCCTTGCCACCAACGCGGTTCTGCCAAACGACCTTCACCAGCGGAATCTACTTCTGACGCAACTGCTGAACTCTGCAGTCGACAACTCTGACCGGGTACTCTGGCACTGAGAAGTCTGGCGCTACCTCCAACTGTGGGTAGTACAACATGTGCGAAGGATCTGCGACGTACTCCCTGAGCTGCGAAACGTGGAAAACACTGTGCACACCTGCCAGCTCTGCCGGAAGACTCAACCTGTACGCCACCTCGCCGACCCTCTCTAAGATAGGGAAAGGCCCAATATAGCTGGGACTGAGCTTCCCCTTCTTGTCGAACCTCATGACACCCTTGGTCGGCGAGACTCACAAGAAAACAAGGTCACCAACACCGAACTATAACGGTCTCCTGCGGCTGTCTGCATAACTCTTCTGCCGACTCTGCGCTATCTATAGCCTCTGCCTGACCAGTCTGACTGTATCTGCACACTGCTGCACTAACTCTAGTCCCAAAAGCTGCCTCTCTCCAACCTCGAACCAGTGAAGAGGTGTCCTGCACGGGCGACCATACAAGGCCTCGTATGGCGCCATTCCGATGCTCGAGTGATAACTGTTGTTATACGCGTACTCTACCATCGGAAGGTGCGACTCCCAAGTGCCGCTCCAGTCTAAATAGCACGCTATCAGCATGTCCTCCAGTGTCTGAATAGTCCGCTTTGACTATCCGTCTGTCTGAGGGTGGTACACTATGCTTAACCTCAACTCTATACCCAGTGCTCTCTGAAGACTGCGCCAAAAACCTGACGTGAACCTCGGATCTCTGTCGGAGACGACTGAAACTGGGATCCCGTGCAATGAAACAACTCTGTGCACATACATCCTAGCTAACCTGTCCACTGACCATGACATCTTGATCGGAAGAAAATGCGCTGCCTTGGTCAAACGATCCACAATCACCCAAATACCATCGTGCCTCTGCGGGGTGCGGGGCAAACCAACCACAAAGTCCATGGTGATGTTGTCCCATTTCCACTCGGGAATGGGCAACGGCTGCAGCTCACCACCAGGACGCTGATGCTCGGTCTTCACCTGCTGACAGGTAAGGCACCGAGCAACAAACTCTGCCACGCCCCTCTTCATTTCTGGCCACCAAAAAAACCTCCTCAAGCAATGGTACATCTTGGTGGAGCCAGGATGAACAATATATCTCGATCTGTGAGCCTCTGACAACACTGTCTGACGCGCCTCCTCAGGAACGTACAAGCGGCCTCTGAATCTGACCTCGCTGTCCTCGACAAGTTCCACATCTGGCATATGCAAAACGTCTGCCAACTGAGGGTCTGCCTGCATTGCCTGTGACCCACCTGCCTAACCTGACGGCCGAACTGACAAACTGCTCGCCACCAGCACGGTCTCTGGTCTTCGACAGAATGAACACTCCCTGGGACAGCTCCTCGAACAACCTCCACTCTCGGACCATCAGCGAACTCAAGCGCACGCGCCTACTCAAGGCATCGACTACGACGTTAGCCCTTCCTGGGTGATAGGAGAGGGTAAGGTCATAGTCCTTCAAATACTCCATCCACCTGCACTGCCTCAAGTTCAGATTTCTCTGGGTGAAAATATACTGCAAACTCTGGTGATCGGTGAAGATCTGAAAGGCCTCGCCATACAGGTAGTGCCTCCACAACTTGAGAGCGAACACCACTGCTGCTAGCTCCAAGTCATGGGTGGGGTAGTTCTCCTCATGCTTCTTGAGCTACCGAGAAGCATAGGCAACGACCCCACCGTGCTGCATCAGCACGACACCCAAACCTGACCTCGATGCATCGGTGTAAACCACGAAACCACCGCTGCCCAAAGGCAAGACCAACACTGGCGCTGAAGTCAACCTCGTCTTCAGCTCTCGAAAACTCTGCTCATAGTCCTCTGACCAAACAAACCTGACATCTTGCCTAGTCAACCTGGTCAACGACGCTGCTATCTTGGCAAAATCCTGAATAAACCTCGGGTAATAACCAGCCACCAGAAAACTACGGACCTCTGACACCGATGTGGGCTGCTCCCACGACAACACAGCCTCCACCTTGGCAGGATCCACTGCCACACCAGAACCCGAGATCACGTGCCCGAGGAAGTGCACCTCCCTCAGCCAAAATTTGCACTTGTCAAACTTGGCATAAAGGCGGTGACTCTGCAGGGTCTCCAGCACGATCCTCAGGTCTCTTCAGAAGCCAAGTAGACCAAGATATCATCCACAAAAACAACCACAAAGCGATCTAGGTACTCACTGAACACCCTATGCATCAGATCCATGAATGCTGCGGGTGCGTTCGTTAGCCCAAACGGCATGACGACGAACTCAAAGTGACCGTACCTGGAACAGAAAGCCGTCAAACCAACATCTG
Organism: Colocasia esculenta; assembly: GCA_014218235.1. Lineage (NCBI taxonomy): Eukaryota > Viridiplantae > Streptophyta > Magnoliopsida > Alismatales > Araceae > Colocasia > Colocasia esculenta. The sequence goes on from CM024762.1 coordinate 123,093,729, forward strand.
ACTCTCTGATCCGCATCTGATAGTAACCGGATCTCATGTCAATCTTCGAGAAAACTTGGGCCGACTGCAACTGATCAAACAAATCATCGATCCTCGGCAACGGGTACCTGTTCTTCACAGTAACCTGGTTCAACTGCCGATAATCGATGCACAACCGAAGACTACCATCTTTCTTTCGCAGAAACAAAACAGGCGCTCCCCACGGTGAACGACTCGGGCGAATGAAGCCCAGCTCAAGAAGCTCCTACAACTGGCGCTTCAACTCACGCAGCTCCACCGGGGCCATCCGGTAAGGTGCCTTGGATAATGACATCTTATCGGGCAAAAGCTCAATGGAGAACTCTGCTTCCCGCTCAGGCGGCAAACCAAGTAGATGCTCTGGGAAGACGTCGGAGAACTCAGAAACAACTGGCACGTCAGAAATTGAATATCCGCTAGGTTCCAAAGAACAAACCGAAGCAAGGTACGCCACACAGCCATCGCGGATCAAACAGCGAGCTCTACACAAAGAAATAAATGGCCAACGGGTAGACCGGATACCTCGGAAGCAGAGGACGGGCTCTCCAGGTATCTTAAACTGAACGGTCTTCCGCTGACAATCAACCACGGCTGAGTGATCCTCCAACCAGTCCATGCCCAGGATGACGTCAAAGTTGCAAAGCTGCAGTGCGTACAACTTGGCCGGCAACTGGTGCCCCTCAACCTTGACTGCCACACTCACCAGGTAACCAAAGGAACGCATATAGTCACCAGACGGGAGATCAACCATCACGTCACACTGCCTCTCAGGAGCGTGACAAGCAAGGGACTGATAGAATTCCTCGGAAGCAAAACACAAAGAAGAACCGGGGTTGACCAAAACATGAGCAGCTTTGCCAAGGATAGGTAGAGTACCTATAACAAGGTTTGATGCCTCTGCCTGCTCCCGGGTGAGCGCCATCACGCGACCACGACCACGTCCACGCTGTGGCGCTTGCTGGGGCTGCTGCTACTGTGGCAGTTGCTGGGGGTACTGCTGCTGCTGCTGGTACGGCTGGTACTACTGCGGCTGTGGAAACTGCTGAGCCTGCTACTAGTACTGCCCCCGCTACTGCTGACGCGGTGCCTGCTGCTGAGGAGGGTACTAGTACTGAGGCGGCTGCTGAGCGTACTGAACTGGTTGCTGCTACTGTGGGGCTTGCCCCATGGGGCAATCCCTCCTGAAGTGGCCCGGTAAGCCACAGGTGTAACAAACTGCCTCCTGACTACCCTGCTCAGCTCCCTGGACAACTGACTGCTCTGCAAACCTGGACTGGCACTTCTGCTGCCGGCTCCGACTGCCCCCGCGAGTAGACAACTTCCTAAACTGCGAGCGAATCCCGGCGCTGGCGGAACTGCCCGAGCCGGAGGAAGAGGAAGTCGCGCTACCGTGGCTACCCGCTAGACGCTGGTAAGGCGAGGACCTGGAAGAGGCTCCTCCCAACTGCTGCTACTGCTGAGGCTGCCAGGTCTCTCTGTCCAAGGCGGTGGCCTTCGCCACGGCCTCTCCCAAGGTGGTACACATGTGTGCCGTCACACCCCACCTCAGGTCTGGTCTCAGTCCTGCTATGAACCTCTCTGCACACACCTGATCGCTGCCTGTGACATGAGGCACATGCCTCAACAACCGGACAAACCTCTGGTGGTACTGCGAAACTGTGAGGTCGCCCTGAACCAACGTGTGGAACTGGTCCTGTCTCTCACGTCGAGCGTAGTCGGGGAAGTACTCGCCATGGAAGACCTCCGAAAACCACTGCCAAGAGATGTGATCCAACCTCTACCCCTGGAAGTGCGTCTGCCTCTGAACTCTCCACCACTCATGGGCTGCTCCCTTGAGCTGGTACACTGCCAGTCAAACCTGGTCCTCCTCAGCGCACTCCATGGTCTCGAAGATGCGCTCTAACTCATGGGTCCAGCACTCTGCCTTGTCTGGATCATACTCACCGTGGAACATCGGTGGCCGAAGGCGCAGGAACCTCTCGAGGAGAGTGGTCTGTCCTCCGTAACTGCCGTCCTCTGCCGCCCGGCCCGGGTACTCCCAGTGCCCGACCGCTGCTGACGCTCTGGCTGCTCCACCTCTTTCTCTACCTGCTGCTCCGGCACCACTGGAGGAGGTACCAGGAAACTGAACACCTGCTGCTGCCTGCCTAGGATGGTACGCTCCCTGGTACAAGTTCCTAAAGAACTGCTTGGCCATGGGAAACCAGTCTGCATACTGCTGCGGCTGAGGCTGGTACTCCTGCTGCTGCTGCCCACCTGCCGCTGCTGCTGCCGCTGCCGGTGCAGCCTGAGGCTGTGCCACTGACTCATCTGCAGACAACTCATCCTGGACCTGCCCCTGCGCGGGCATAGCAGACTCATCTGCTACTCAACCAACTGTCTAGCCTGATTGCGCCTACGCGGAGCCATGTCCTACACGACACACAACCAACAAAGGTTAACAATACCACTCGGGTGGCTAGTAGTGTACTTGTACTACCGTTGGGACTTTCTGTTGCAGTTTAAATCCATTACAAGTCCTATCAGACTCTCGCTCTGATACCACTGTAACGACCTGAGAACCCGACCCTCGGCCCACGCTGAGGACCCGATTTTTTCGGTCGCCGCCCACGGATCCGGAGACCCGGAAAGGCTATAATATGCATCTAACAGGATATGTAACGGAAATAAACGTCAACTGCTAAACTAGAAGCATACAGGAGGAAACAGAAAAGAGAGCAAGACCACTGTGTTGCTCTAAGTACAGTCCCAACGCACGCACACTAGTACAAGTAAAAGGCAGGGGAAGAACAAGTCCCTTAGGGGCATACCCCGAGGGTGACGTACACTGAAACAGGGGAGCCACTGCTAGCTATGGGGACCACGCCTACCGCCCCGTCTTCTCCGCCCGACGCGCGCCCTGCCACCGTTGAGAAGTCTTGTTGGGTTTTCGTTCTAAATGTTTATAATAACATGTTTTTGATGATGAACAATCTTAATTGAGGTTTGATACATGACAAATCTGTCACCTGTCGACAGACTCCAAGGTGCCTGTCGATAGATGTGAACAGACAGAAAACACCAAGTTCAGGAAACAACCATCTGTCGACAGATGCCCAGTCGGCTGTCGACAGATGCACTCAGGAAACTGTCAACCGAAATCCCAGACTTCTGTGTCTTTGCAAAACTGTTGCTATCTGTCGACAGATGATCAAGGCCTGTCAACAGACGAAGAGAATCTTCAGATACGGGAACTTTCCAAGTTACCAAAGATGGTGTTTCCAACTCCCACGTCTCTCCATATGAAAACACCACTATATAAGCACTTTTTGAAGCATATCTCGTACAGAAGCAGCCACCACCAAAACCCTAAAGCAAGTCCAAGAACAAGAGTGTTGTTGCTGCTCTGCTTCAACCTGCTGCTCAGAGATAGAAAGATCCATTGATCCAGCAGTACTGAAGATAGAACGTCGTGGATTCAAGCTTCTCCATCGATCTGAAGCCATCAAGACGAAGTTTGAACTCCATCCAGATGTTCCCCAGAAGAGTTCTGAACCAGGATTCATCCCTTCCACTCAGAACTCTTCCTACTTTCTTTCTTCTATCATATGTGTGTGTGTGGGTGTGTTTCAAGCAGTCCTTGTGCTTGATTCACGTGTGTGTGTTGTTCTGATCGTGGGTGCACATCAGAGAACACGTGTGTGTGAGTTGTAGTCACCGAACTAGCTCATAAGCAGTTTGCTCTGCGTGTGTGTGTGGACCGTGGACGTAGGATACACAAGTTGTGTACTCCGAACCACGTAAATCTTTGTGTCTTATGGTTTGAATGGTTCTACGTTAGATGGTTGATAGGCACGTTGTCTCTACACACGTTAGATAGACCGCTCTTTCATCTACACATCACCAACGCACATCTAAGTCTTACTTTGATTCTATTGGAAATTCAGAAAGTCTGTGTTGTGATTAAAAGGGTTGTATTAAATTTTAATAGACAGTAATCTATTCAACCCCCTTTCTAGATTACCATATAGGGAATTCCGCAACCTTTCAATTGGTATCAGAGTCGAGTTTCTCCAATTTACTGTCTTACTTGTTTGATCTTACGATCAGGAGATTCACGGTCTAATGGAATCTAACAAGGGGTACATGGCCGAGGGACACTCAGTGACCAGGCCACCCTTCTTTGATGGCACTGACTATCCATATTGGAAAAATCGTATGCAGGTTTTTGAGAGCACAAAACTACGAATTGGAAAATAGTCAGCAAAGGAGCATACTCCCTACCTCAGGACGAAGATACTTGGACCAAGGACCAGATAGCAAAGGGGACACTCAATTGGAGCGCCCTCAACATGATGCAGTGCGGTCCACCCCAAGGAATACTCAAGAGTCTCCACGTGCACCTCAGCAAAAGAGATGTGGGACAAACTTGAGTTGATCTACGAAGGTACGTCTCAGGTAAGGGAATCCAAGGTAAGCATGTTGGTTTCAGAATATGAAATGTTTAAAATGAATAATGATGAAACCATCTCTGACATGTTTGCAAGATTCATGCTTATCATAAATGGTCTAAAGGGTCTTAAGAAAGAAAACTCAGAAAGTGATTTGGTGAGGAAGATACTTCGGTCTCTTCCATCCTCATGGAACACCAAAGCCACTGTCATTGATGATTCTAAAGATCTCTCTATAATGAAAGTGGATGAGTTGATTGGTTCTCTAATGACCTATGAACTCAATGTTAAAAGAAAGGAAACTGAAGAGAACCCAAGAAAGTCTATTGCCTTAAAAGCATCCAAGAAAAATTCTTCAGGTTCAAAAGGGATGCTCAACAGGAAAGCAATGAGTCTGAAACCTCTAGTGATAGTGAGAATGATGAGATGGACATGCTCACTAGACAGTTCAAAAAACTTCTGAAATTTAAAAGGAGAGGTTCAGGTAACTCTAAAACTTTCCAAAAGAAAGATTTCTCAAATAGATTTGATTCCACTAACAAAAAATCTGATGTTGTTTGTTATGAGTGCAAGAAGCAAGGGCACATGAGAGGAGAGTGCTCTGAGCTCAAAAAAAACTGAAGAAAGATAAATTCACCTTCAAGAAAGCCAAGGCAATGATGGCCACTTGGAGTGATGAAGACGAAGATGAAAACAGTCAAGCTACCTCGGGAGATGATGATGTTCAGTGTCTCATGGCACGAAGTGATGACTTCAACGAGGTAACCTCTTCCTTTGAAACTTATTCTGTCAATGAATGGGAAGAAGCTTACACTGTCTTATTTGAAAAATTATGTGAATTTAAGTTTGAAAATAAAGCACTCAAGAAGAAAATCAATTCCCTTGTTCATGAAACTAACAATAATGAACAGATTCAATCCTTGAATAAGGAAATTGAAATGATGAAAATTGATGAACAAACACACAGTGAGGAAATGGATAGCATGAAACTTAAACTCCAAGAAGTTCAAAAGGAAAAAGATGATCTAATGAACTCCCTTGAGTCTCTTCAAAGTGAGCATGAAAAGCTAAGGAAAAATTAGAAGAGCTGAAAAAGAGATAAAAGGAAAATCTGAAGCCCTTACTACCATGGTAAAGGGAAAACAGAATCTAGATGCAATTTTAGGATCCAATGTTTTTGTTGCAAGGCATGGGATAGGGTATCAACCAGTAAAACAAAAAGAAATTGGCAAAAATCTGTTAACCTCTTTCATTGATCCTAGCCCATGTTCAAGCAAACAAAACCCTTCAAAGAACAAGAAAAATCAAACCAAGGGTAAGAAACAGGAACCTAAAGTCACTAATTTGTTGCAAGTCAAAGTAAAGAATTTGCCACAGGCCCCAAACAGGGCTGTCGACAGGACAAACTTCAAGCTCCCAAAGCTAGACTAACAAGGCAACAAAAAGGAAAAATGCCTATGCATGCTCCAAAGAACATCAAGCCCACTGTTGTCAATAAACCATCATCATGCAAAATCTGTAAAAAGATTGGGCACAATGAAAAACAATGCTGGAACAATCCAAATAAACAAAAACTCAAACAAGTTTGGATTCCGAAGCATTTACTGTTTGGCATGAATGATACATTGGCACCCAAAGTAATTTGGGTACCAAAACCTCTTGTCTAATTTACATGTGCAGGAATGCCTAGCAGCCCACAATCAAAACAAATGGTACTTGGATAGCGGCTGCTCGAGGCACATGACGGGCGACAAAGGCAAATTCTGTTTGCTCATGGAAAAAGATGGAGGTCAAGTCATTTTCGGAGGCAACAATAAAGGCCAGATTATCGGCTCAGGTAAGGTTGGTAAGTATGCCTCTAACTCTATAGACAATGTATTGCTTGTTGATGGCCTTCATCATAATTTGCTTAGCATAAGTCAATTGTGTGATAAGGGTCATAAAATTGTCTTTGAATCTAACTCATGTCAAATTCTTGATAAGGAAACGGGAAGTCTGAAATTTTCTGGAAAAAGAATAAACAACATCTATATGGTTGATTTAGATGATCCAAAAAATGATAATTTGTGTCTTGTAGCAAACAAACAGGATGAGCTTACATTGTGGCATCGTAGGCTTGGTCATGCAAGTTATAATGTGTTGCACAAGATCATGAGGCTCAAATTGGTAAGTGGACTTCCTGAAATTCCTTTTAACAAGAATGAAAATTTCTGTGATGCATGTGCACAGGGAAAACAAACCCGGAAATCCTTCAAATCAAAAGCACCGGTGAGTACTTCTAAATCCTATGAACTGTTGCACATGGACCTATTTGGACCTACGAGAACATTGAGTCTTAATGGCAAACGATATGGTTTTGTCATTGTAGATGATTTTTCTAGGTTCACTTGGGTGAAATTTCTGGCTCACAAGAATGAAGCAATGAAAGTATTTGAAGAATTTTTCAATAAGATTGAGCATGGAAATGTCAAAAAAATATGCTCCATCCGCACTGATCATGGGGGAGAGTTTGACAACAACTCCTTTTCTGAATTCTGCAGGAACCAAGGGATAGAACACTTGTTCTCCTCCCCAAGAACTCCAGAGCAAAATGGGGTTGTGGAGAGAAAGAACAGAACTTTGGTGGAGATGGCTCGCACCCTTCTGGTTGAAAGTCAACTTGCAAGGACGTTTTGGGCAGAAGCGGTGAACACATCCTGCTACATACTCAATAGAGCCATGGTAAGACCTGTCATAAAGAAAACCCCCTACGAACTACTGAAAGGTAAGAAACCCAGTATTGGGTATTTCAGAGTTTTTGGCTCAAAAGTATTCATACATAACAATGATAAAATTGATTTGGATAAGTTTGAAGCCAAAAGTGATCAAGGTATTCTTCTTGGATATTCAGAACACTCTAGAGCTTATAGGGTGTTTAATTTTAAAACTCGCAAAGTGGAAGAAACTCCACATGTTGTTTTTGATGAATCTCAAACCAAGCCTAACATTTCTAATGACTACAGGTTTGAAGATGAAAGTGAAGGAACAACACTTGGGGAACTATACAGAAAAGCAAAAGAAAGCTCTAAAGTTGTTTCTAAAACCAAAAGTGGATTTCTTCGTAGGTATGATGATGAGGATGATGGAATACTAATCAAAGAACAAGGAGAAGTACCTGAACAAGAACCACAACAAGAAGAACATGATATTGAATCTCCTCAAGCACTTCCTCCTCCAGAACAACCTCCTCAAATGCAAGATCCACCTGGGCCTTCAACAGTCACTAATGTGAGGTACTCTAAAGATCACCCCCTTGAGAATGTGATAGGAGATATAAATGATTCGATTCAAACTAGATCTAAGGTTAATCAAATAGTTGAACAGGACCATTTAGCTTTTGTCTCTCAAGTGGAACCAAAAAATGTTGAAGGAGCCTTAAAAGAAAATTCATGGATTGATGCTATGCATGAGGAGCTTGAGCAATTTCAGAGAAATAAAGTCTGGAGTTTAGTTCCTAAAACCCCTGAAATGTCTGTCATAGGTACAAGATGGGTCTTTAGAAACAAACTAAATGAAGAAGGGAAAGTGGTGAGAAATAAGGCTAGACTGGTTGCAAAGGGATATAATCAGGAATTTGGTGTGGACTTTGAAGAATCCTTTGCACCTGTAGCTAGGCTAGAAGCAGTTAGAATCTTGTTAGCATATGCATGCTCAAACAAGTTTAAATTGTTTCAAATGGATGTTAAAACTGCCTTCTTGAATGGCTACATCAAAGAGGAAGTCTATGTCTCTCAACCACCTGGCTTTGAGGATCATGATAAACCTAACCATGTGTTTAAATTGCACAAAGCTCTTTATGGCTTGAAACAGGCACCCCGAGCTTGGTACGACAGGCTAAGCACATTTCTGGTAAGCAAAAACTACTCACGAGGTAAAGTAGACCAAACTCTCTTCACTAAGAAAGTTCGCAATCATATTATTGTTGTTCAAGTTTATGTTGACGACATCATATTTGGATCTACTAACCCTTCACTGTGTGAGGAATTTTCCAAACACATGCACAGTGAATTTGAGATGAGTCTAATGGGGGAGCTTCAATTCTTTCTTGGTTTGCAGGTTAAGCAATTGGAGGATGGCGTCTTCATAAACCAAGAAAAATATGTCAAAGAGCTACTGAAAAGGTTTAAGTTTGAACAAACTAAGTCTGCCTCAACACCCATGAGCACAAGTATAAAACTGGAAAATGATGAGAAAGATAAACCGGTAGATGCCAAACAATTGCGAGGTATGATTGGCTCACTCCTCTATCTTACTGCAAGTAGACCGGACATTCAATTCAGCGTTTGCCTTTGTGCTAGATACCAATCTAGTCCAAAGGAAAGCCATTTAATTGCAGTTAAGAGAATATTAAGATATCTCTCAGGTACGTATGACTTGGGTCTTTGGTATCCAGTAGTTAGTAGCTTTGACTTGATTTCATATTCTGATGCTGACTATGTTGGATGTAAAATTGACAGGAAAAGCACTAGTGGCTATTGCCAAATTCTTGGTGGTTGAATGGTTACGTGGGCATCCAAGAAGCAACACTCGGTTGCACTCTGCACTGCAGAGTCAGAATATGTTGCTACATAGAGTTGTGCGGCACAAGTGTTGTGGATAAAAAGTCAATTGTGTGACTATAACATCGACATTGGATGCACACCTATCCTATGTGACAACACTAGTGCAATCAATCTATCAAGGAATCTCATTCAACACTCTAGGACAAAACACATAGAAATTCGTCATCATTTCTTGAGAGATGAGGTAGCCAACAAAACCTTAGAGATTAGCTTCATACCCACTGAAAAACAATTGGCTGACATCTTTACCAAACCTCTAGCTGAAGATAGATTCACCTCACTGAGAAGAGAATTGGGCTTGTGGAAACTGCAATGAAACTCATCCATATACTAAGCATATGTCCCTTGTGTGCACCAACTATGAGGTATATCAAATGGTGATTTGTGGAAGAACAAGTCATACTTGTTTGGAAACTTTCATTATGCGTGAGAAAGATTCTCCGCCACGTATCCATAGTTATGTTGCATGACAGGGTCATGTACTTTCTATAAGGAATTAGTTTCTTTACATTTTTGCCCATTCTCTATTCTTCTTGAAAGATTGAATATCTTCATGGTCTGTTTTCCTACATACTCGGGTGTGTTTATTTAATTGGTCAAGTTGTGCAAGTGTGTCTTGATTTCCTTAATTGTTTGTGTACACATGAGCACACACTATGGGGGAGCTAGTTCAGGTTAGATGGTTGTCATTGTGAAGGAAATCACTCATCCTTTGTGTACCTTCAATTCCCTCACATGCAATGGTCATTTCATTCTTCATTCTAACCTTAAACTGGCTTTGCACAGGCATCTGTCGACAGTCCTCATTCACTCTGTCGACAGCTCAGGCCCCACAGAACACAGATTCTGCACTCTGTGTGCATCTGTCGACAGATGACAATCCATCTGTCGACAGGTATGCACAGGTTCTGTTCTGACCGACTGGTCAATCTTCTGTCTGTGCACATCTGTCGACAGACGAAATTTCATCTGTCGATAGACCACCACAGTCTCTGACATCCCTGACCGGGTAACACTCTGTCTGTGTGTAGCTGTCGACAGGTTTTTTCTAGCTGTCGACAGACATCCTCTATCAAGGAAATTCATGCTTGTTTCATAACACACTTCTTGAGCAGGTTCATGTCTTTCAACTAAGGTGTTTATTGGGTGATTATGCATGTTTGACTCCATCATATTCACATGATGTTAATGTTATTCCCTAAACTATCATGATTTTAACATACTACTCATGAATGAGTCTAGGTTATATCATTCTGAAAACATTGAACTATCTTAGAGGATAAACACCTAACTCTCTTGAATAATCTCCTTGTAGGCAAACACTATTCTCCTGTAACTTGAAAAGTCTTATGGTCATTGAACTTTATGTCTAATATTGACTGCTAATCATATACATTCTTTGATCTGGAGTGTTAATCTAAAATGGAGAAAAGCTACCTATTTCTGAAAAACAACAAAATTAGACAAAAGTCAATCTACAATTGGGATAAAGGTAGAGCAATGATGTGTCTTGCTGAGTAACCGGGGAGATGGGCATCCCAAATGTCTGCCCTCGCGTCAAAAAGCTATCTCATCATCTCTATACAACAGTATGATGGATACTTCCACTGAGTAACTGGGGGGTACAGACACTTGTCATGTCTATCCTCACGTCAAAAGGTGTGAAGTTCTCTTAATTACCACTTCTCCCATTGCATTCATTCATTGCAAACAATGAAACACTGAAATAGAGTGAAGCCTCCACTATGTCTCACATCACAGGGTCATTGGTGTTTATGGTTATCAAGAAATTTAGACGTTCATTTCAATCATCATACACTAGGGACAGTGTTGTTCTACAATGTTCTTAATCAAACAAGGGTCATGGTGTTTTTTCTCAATGTCCGTAAGATGTTCTCTTAATGCTTTAACTTGAAACTCCTTGAGTATTATGTTTAAACCATTTAGGTAAATGGGATGGCTTTCATATCTGTGCATATGATAGGTTCCAATGTGTGTTCACCTATTTTACACCTTAAATATACATCGTGAATACACTGCTCAAAAGTTCCTCTTCAAAATCTAAACAAACAACAGTCTGGCGCATTTTCTGAAGGCGCCTGTCGACAGCCCCCAGGGCGTCTGTCGACAGCCGGCGCCAGCCCGACTTTGGGAAGTCCAACGGGCACGCCGTTTGGGGCTGATTTGGTGGGACCCTTGCCCTTTAAACTTCCTTCCCATCTCTTCAAAAGGCAACCCCGGTTCTTTCTCCTCCTCCACCACCAAATCACTCTCCTTTCCTCCCCAACCAACCTCCCTCCCTTCTCTGGACGAGAAACACTACCCCCTTCCTCTCTTGCTCTTTCTCTTCTGTTCTCCTATCTACATCCATCTTCCCCTTCATACACCTTGTTCTTGTCGTCTTCATGGCCTCCAGGGTTAAGAAGATGATGTCTCGTCGTCATCCCACCTCCTCTCATGCTGGTGAAGACTCCCGGGCTCCTGATGAGCGCCGGACGAAGCGACGGGATGATCGTCTCCCCGAGCTCGTCATCCCGCCCCGCCTGAAACTCACAAGGGTGAAGGGCACTTTTACAAAGTTCATCCCACCTAGGTATGTGGATTTCCCTTCTCTGGCCGACCTCTTCCCGAACCTCCAACCCCTGTTCGACATCCAGGACTGGACGGTTCTTCTATATGCTCATACGGCCTACTCTCCCGCTGCCGTCATTGAGTTTTTCAACAATCTCAGCCTCTCCGACAAGGGCTCCGACAAGGGGGACTTCTACACCTCTGTAAAGGGCACTACCTTCAAACTCACCGCCAATCTATTTAGCACTGCCCTTCAAATTCCCAACATTGGGGCTGACATTCTGGCACATCACCCAGATGCTTCTATCTACTATCCTCTCATCACCCTCCAACCCTATGATATCACAAAGAAGATTGCTAAACTCAATGCCAATTCATTCCCTCCTCTGAACCGCCTGATCCATCATATTTTCCCCACCCTCATTGCACCTAAGCACGACAGTCGTGAACTAGTCACTGATGTTCACAAATCACTGTTCACCTTCTTCCTAAACTGTGAACCCATAAACTTACTTGCCTTGATGCTTGGCCTCATCATGCAATGCTACTATAATCCCAGGAGATCCATGCCATTTGCTTGCCCACTCACTTCTCTCATGCAGTTCATTGGCATCCCTATTCCTGACAGTGAGTGTGTCTCGCTTAACTCTCGCAATAGCTTCGATCTCACTGCTACACATCGCATGGGGTATAAGATGGTTGATGGAGTGGTCACCAGGGAACTAAAGGGTAAGGCACCAGCTGATGCCATGGATGAAGACACTGAAGGAGATGAAGCTCCTGGTGATGAAGACGAGGCTGATGAAGACTCCCAGTCTGCACCTCTTGATGTGCCGGGAGATGTTCATAGTGATGCTGCTGCTGAGCCCTCGCTACGTGATCTGATTGCTCAGCTCCAGCTTCAGATGACAACTGGATTCAACACGCTCAATGCACGTATGGACACGATGGATACGAGCATTGCAGCACTTGACACTCGCCTGGATAACATCTCTACTGAGCTTCATGACAACCGTCGGGCTCCTGCACCGCCTGCCGATGATGCTGCTTAGTTAGTTTATGTCTCTAGGAGTGGGTCAAGTCCTGTTATCTTATTTCCGTCTGAGTCTTGTCTTGTCTTGTGTCCTGTTGCTTTTATTCGATGTTCATGTCATTTCCTTCCCTCTCATGTCTCTTCAGTTAGCACTCTTTGTCCTGTGTATGCTTCATATCATATTCATGAATTCACAGTTCTCTGCTGTCTACATGTGTGACTGTTGTGCCTACTTTTCGATGTTGTCAAAAGGGGGAGAGCCTCAATTGTGCACTAATTGAATATTTTTGTCATCATCAAAAAGGGGGAGAATGTTGGGTTTTCATTCTAAATATTTATAATAACATGTTTTTGATGATGAACAATCTTAATTGAGGTTTGATACATGACAAATAACTTGATGCAATATTTGGCCTTTCATGTATTCATAATATCTAACTATACATGTTTTATCATGTAGGTATGAATGCATACAGCCAAGCTATCTCAAAACAAGAGAAACATATCACAAAAGCACTGAAATCTGTCACCTGTCGACAGACTCCAAGGTGCCTGTCGACAGATGTGAACAGACAGAAAACACCAAGTTCAGGAAACAGCCATCTGTCGACAGATGCCCAGTCGGCTATCGACAGATGCACTCAGGAAACTGTCAACCGAAATCCCAGACTTCTGTGTCTTTGCAAAACTGTTGCTATCTGTCGACAGATGATCAAGGCTTGTCGACAGACGAAGAGAATCTTCAGATACGGGAACTTTCCAAGTTACCAAAGATGGTGTTTCTAACTCCCACGTCTCTCCATATGAAAACACCACTATATAAGCAACTTTTTGAAGCAAATCTCGTACAGAAGTAGCCACCACCAAAACCCTAAAGCAAGTCTAAGAACAAGAGGTGTTGTTGTTGCTCTGCTTCAACCTGCTGCTCAGAGATAGAAAGATCCATTGATCCAGCAGTATTGAAGATAGAACGTCATCGATTCAAGCTTCTCCATCGATCTGAAGCCATCAAGACGAAGTTTGAACTCCATCCAGACATTCCCCATAAGAGTTCTCAATCAGGATTCATCCCTTCCACTCAGAACTCTTCCTACTTTCTTTCTTCTATCATATGTGTGTGTGTGGGTGTGTTTCAAGCAGTCCTTGTGCTTGATTCACGTGTGTGTGTTGTTCTGATCGTGGGTGCACATCAGAGAACACGTGTGTGTGAGTTGTAGTCACCGAACTAGCTCATAAGCAGTTTGCTATGCGTGTGTGTGTGTGGACCGTGGACGTAGGATACACAAGTTGTGTACTCCGAACCACGTAAATCTTCGTGTCTTGTGGTTTGAACATTTCTATGTTAGATGGTTGATAGGCACGTTGTCTCTACACACGTTAGATAGACCGCTCTTTCATCTACACATCACCAACACACATCTAAGTCTTACTTTGATTCTATTGGAAATTCAGAAAGTCTGTGTTGTGATTAAAAGGGTTGTATTAAATTTTGATAGACAGTAATCTATTCAACCACCTTTCTAGATTACCATATAGGGAATTCCACAACCTTTAAAGTCTCACCTGGAAAAAGGAGGGATGAGCTTCACAACAGAAGCTCAGTAGGGACTACCAATCACCTACTGGCTCTAGACAGGTAGAAGAATATATATAAATAAATGACAACAGTTTATATCTTCTACCTACAAACGGAAGTGCAGAGGCGAAGCTACAACTAGCACGGTACAGAAAGTACACACAGTCGGAAACTCCGTACGACTGCTCGTCGTGACCACCACATGGCTTGTAAACACAGACAGAGGGAACTCTGCCTGGACAAGGAACACTAGCTACAGAAAACACTACCACTAGTCAAAGGTCAAGTCCGCCCACCGGCGTCTTACCCTCGACCCAGGTCCTAGCCCCCACCTCTCGTCAGAGCGAGGTAGGAACCCAAAGCACACAACAGTAACCGCCGTAGTCTGGCCGGACTACGGTCCCACTCCTAACCTCTCTAAACGGTTCCGGGGCCGCAAGGAGCGAGGCAGTGAGAAGAAGGACTGGCTGGCCTGCGCCGGGTAGAACTCCTAACTGTCCTCGGTGTCCCAGACCACCCACGAGAGGTCTGCAAGTGACTCACACGCCACTGTCCTAACCACCATTTTCCCCAAAGCTCCAGAGTCCGCCTAGTGGCTGCCAACTCGAGCACACTCGTAGCCCGGAGTACTCCCTCGACAGGCTCCCGAGGATGGGGGGTCCTAGGCAATGGTAACAACCTCTCACACAGGACAAGCCCTCAAGTGCCAAGCACCGGGCGAAAGACTAGTGTAGACCGCACTAGGGAACTAGCACAAGTGCCACATGTACAGTAAAAGAAGCGGAAATGGCAAAGATCGGAATCTATCTCACGGCTGAGGTCGCGACGTATTGGGCCGTCGCGACCTGGTCGCGACGCCCTACCCTATCGCGATCCCGTCGCGGCAGCCCTAGCTGTCGCGACCAGGTCGCGGCACCAAAGAGCACCGCGATCCTGTCGCGGTCGGCCAGGCCACCGTGACAAGATCGCGGCCTCTGAAGGGGTCGCGTTCTCAGCAGGGGGAGCTCCGGAACCCTTCTTCCGGAAATCGTCCCCAAAACACGAAATGGGCAAACCACAGGGGGAGGGGAGAATGCTCAACATGCAAGAAAGCCATTAAAGCGTCCAAACCACCCTTAAATCCCCACAGACATGGGTTTATATGAATCTACACTCAAGGAAAACCTCACTCAACCTTGAACATGGAGTTCTCACACTCCCACGCCCCAAACCACAGAGGAAACACGATCTAGAGGGGAAAGGGAGCATGCTTAGGGCGAGAGGATCAAGGGTCCCTACCTCCACATGAAGAGCGAACCCACTAGGGCCTTCTCGTAGGAATGAACGCCTCCTCCTTGCTCCCAATGGCACGAACACGTTCCCTGCACGAGCGGGACGACACCACCTCAGCACGGACGTCTCAAGCACCATGATCCGCCAAGAAACCGCAAGAGAAACTCGAGAGGGAAAGGAGAGGGGGAAAAGATAGCTGAGAGGGAGAGAGGGGGAGAATGGGCGCGCCTTCGGTTTTTAAGCCGACGGCCCCCAGAACGCGATGAGCTGACCCGATGCGACAACTAGCGTGTCGCGATGCTCCTTAGCATCGCGACCATGTCGCGACGGTCACCCCCGGCGCGACCCCAAAAAGGCGGTCAAACCTTGGAGACCGGAAAAGCAGTCGCGATGACCAGACAGGCCGCGTCAACGCTGCACGCGTCTAACACCAGACAAAGCCGTTCTGACAGAAAGGACACCGGTCACGTCTGTCAGAAAAGCAGTCGCGACCCTGTCAGTCGTCGCAACAAGGACGCGACGGCAACCCCTGTTGCGACAAGAATGCGGCGGCCGGGTGCGGCGCGACCCAACGCTGTCGCGGCAGACCACTTTGGCGCGAACAAGTCGCGGCCAGGGTGCCTGGCGCGACCCTGAGGACGGGGCCAAAGGGCCCAAGGGGGCTGGGTCTTACACTAGGAAAGCATTTAAACAACTCAACATGGCAAGCAAACAAGCTAAACTCACGAGGCTAGAACTGAAGGTCCCACCGTGATCGCCAAAAGGTGTAATCACGGGGTTGTGTACCCCTCAAGACACGTTTTAAAATTAATTAAGGGGCATGGAAACATGGATGTGATCGCCACCTAGATAGTTGCGTCTAATGAGAATTAAAAGAGGGGGGAGGGGGGGGGGGCTAACTATTCTAGGAAAAGGAAGGAGAACTAGGCACTGACCTTTGTCGCGACGGGGTTAAACGCGATGGAGCTGATGTCGCGACGCCCTACCAGGGCGCGTTAAGCCTGTCGCGACCCCCGTGTCTGCCGCGTTCTCTGTAGTGCGGGAGAAAGTTGGTTGGACCTTCCTCCTGTCCTCCGGCCGGCCAGAGAACAAGAGTCGCTCGTTGATGTTTGCTTGTATGCCTGCCAAAACAAGGAAAACAACAAAGAACACCCTGTTAGAACAAACATAAACGTAGCATCTACTCAAAAATGAAAAGGAAAGGTGAAGCATGGAGGGAACGGACCTGGGGGTGGTTTTTTAAACCCCTAGGGTGGTAGGAAAACATAGGAAGGAATAGGAAATGCGTCCTATCTAGAAGGAAATAGCAACATGCATGAAAAGTGAAATGAAGGAGATGGAAGGAAAGAGCCCCGTATGGGGCGACTCCCTGGCATTGTGTGTGTTCTTAGCTCGTGCTGAAGCCTCAGAAGGAAATGGAAGCCGCCCTCCTTACACACCAAGCTCTATGGATGATCAAACGGGCAAGGCTTGATGTGGAGGATATGAGAAATTGGGAGGTGAAGAGAGGGCCACGAGCTAACTCCAAGGTCTGACGGGATTTCGGCAGCACTTCGTGGCAAATTCGGGCTCTCCTCTCCTTTGAAGGAGAGACCTTGCTTATATAGGATAGGAGAGAGAAAAATCCCATTTTCAAGTGATAATCACCAAAATGAGAGGATAAATCTGAAGAAAATTCGCATGGGAGAGTCCTAGCTAGGCCCTAAGGTGTCCCACAACCTCACACCATGCTCGGGTGGGTTAGGAAGTTGCATGGGATGAGGATAAGGCCAATAGAGGATAAAGAGGAGGTGGTTGCGGAGGCTAGTGCACGCGGCTATTGTCGCGACGGGTTGTAGGGGCGCGACTCTGAAGCCACGTGCATAGATATGCATGGGCTGTAGCGACGGCCAAGGGGGGGGGGGGGGGGGGCGACAAGGCTAACGCGGTGCCCCGACCCGTTGCGTTAAGGAATATTGAATATTATCAATAATGGGCCAATCATATGGGAGAATAATGGATATTTAAGGCACATGGACTCTTTCAAAAATGATAATGGACGAGATTTAGTGAAATTGGGCTTTTAATGGGCTCAAAGCAAGGCTAATGGTGGGCTCAAGGTGAATGACCAACTTGGGGTTCAATAAGATAACAAGAAATATGGTTCAACTTGTAGGCCAAAATCGGGTGTCTACACCGGGGAGAACCCTCCGATGCCTAAGTCAGTACTGGACTAGAAAGGCTTGAAGGAAAGGGGGTTCTCGTGTGTGAATTGCACGAGGGTGAGTGTGAATGTTCAAGATTGCATACCTCTGCATGTAGGTTACCTGAGCCTTTTTATGGGCGAAGGTCATGAGGAAGTGGGACGGAACGCCCCTTATCGGCACCGGAAAAGACGCGCCCGTTGGCGCCCTTGGCGGGGAGTTATGCATTGAGACGCCCGTTGAGGGGGCCTACAGTTAACGCATTACTAGATCGTGGGGCGCGTGCTGCGCGGCCATTATAATCGTCGTAAGAAGGCGAAGGGTTGCTTGAGTTTTCCTGGTCGGGCGGTACCAAACAGATAGCCTACTCGATGGGCTGTACCTACTGTTCGGTAGCTAGGCCCACTGTTCGGTGCCTGGTGCCTAGGTGCAGCTCATGCCAGCGAGACCATGGCACGCTCCGAGCGGGGCTTGTTTGGTAGGGGGCGCCTAGACCGAACAGGTTGGAGGGTGTCCGGAGACCACCCCTGGGATCCTAAAGATGCTCAGGGTCAACAGGTTGCTTCTGAGAACATGTGGCACCTCGCCTAAGGGCCACGCCCATCTACAGGATTATGATGGGTCTTGTGGGCTTAGGTGGCTGGAAATAGCCACCACACTTGCCCCCCACTCTCTCAGGCGTACTCGGTGTCCGGAGTGCCTTGAGAGAGGATGTCTGCCCGGTTGTCTCCTCGCATTAAATGCGATGCTGACCTCGGCGTCACGAACGGTCCCTTTGGGTGACACTGCTTGGAGTTCTTCTCGGGGTTGGAGAAAACCATCATCACGAAGATGATGTGTCACTTGGGGAGCACGCGACGTAGGGTTTGAATCGAACCGCCACTTTTCACCTTTGGTTTTCGTGCCCCTCCTTCCTTATAAGGAAGAGGTGGGACGAAGGCGAGACTCATGCCTTTGACATTTTGAAAGTTTTCCTCTTCTGTTCTCTTCGTTTCCTTCTTCCTCATGCTCTCCAATCGCCTACTCCTTCCTTGCTACACCTGTAACTTCCGAAGATGTCGCAGAAAGGGAAGGTCGTAGCTACCGTCGGAGCGAGCAGGACGACGCCGGAGGCACCCTAGGAGACGAGGTACCGATTCTTCGAAGGTTTCCATGAGTGGTACCGGATTGGAGAGGAATATGATATCGTCCTTACGAAGGAGGAGGATACATATTTCGTGCAGAGGCCTGGATGCATAATGATTTCTCAGGACCTGCTGGAGGCTGGATTCCAATTACCCCTGTCGGTAGTGGCCAAGGACCTACTCAACGCATGGGGGATCGCCCCTATCCAGTTGACGCCAAACTCCTGGCGTACGATCTGTGTCTTCTGCATCTCTTGTAAGGTGTGGAAGATCGAGCCAACGACGGACCTCCTCCGGAGCCAGTTCAGTCTGGCGGCATCACCGATGACCGGCTACAACATATTCTACACCAAGCATAGGCCAAGCAGGATGCGGGTCGACTTCTCCCCCAAGTATTCCAACAACAAAGGGTGGACGCACCGGGTGCTCTTCATCGCCCGCAATGAGGGAGCGCCAGAATGGGGGTTCCCTACTCGGGTCAGGGATCCGCGCGTCAAGGACGCCTATCCCATGCTGGTTCGAGAGGTGGCGAAGCTCGCAGACTGCTTCAGCAACATTTTCGTGGATAAGGCGGAGGAGTACCTAACAGAGGCCCAGCCCATCCAACATGGGCTCAGCCGAGCATGGAGTAAGTGAGATCCCTTTCTCTGGAAAAATATTTTTTAGGAGACATCTTCCTTACCTCTTCTCCTTGCATAGGTGCTGAGGAGCTGGCTGCCGGCATGGACGGGGAGGATATGGCCCTCTACACCGAACAGATCATCGTCACATCGTACGTGGCAATCACGGGCGACGATCCTCCCCCTGCTGCCGCACTGAGCCGACCTGCCGATAGGCAGGTAGCCAAGAAGAAGCCCCTAAAGATAAGTCTTCGGGGGGAAACCGGCCCGAAGAAGGCGAAGAGGGCCGTACGGCCAACCTCCGAGGAGGAGGTTGGGCAGGAAGAGGAGGAAGAGACCCCACAGCTTCTTGTGCGAAAGAAGCGAAGGTTGGTGAAGGCGTCCGAGAAGACGAGGTCGAGCATCGTCATTGAGATGCAACCCCTGACCACTGAAGGGGTTGGCGCTGAGCTGGGTTTGGTCGTGGTGAGTGACCAATCTGACGAAGGTTCCACAGGGGGCGAGTGAGGCAATGCACGCCCCAAGGCTCCGTCGCGAGCCGAACTGTGGCAGTGGTCGGAGCATCCAATACCGTGGGGGACGATCTGATCGTGGAGGAAGACGAAGACGTAATCGCCCAGGGGTCTAACTCCGGCGGGGCCGACAAGGCGGCACCTGCGACGGGGATGCCCGAAGAGGGGGCGCGCGCGGTGGAAGTCTCCCAGAGGATGATGGCCCCCACTTCCCCACACGCAGTAGCCGCAGAGGTTCCCATGTTGACGGCCACTGCGGAAGTCCCTGAGGCCGAGCAGGCGGTCAGGACCGAGAGGGAGAGACTTCAGGGGTCTCCAGCTCTGATAGAAGGTGCAGAGGTGACAGCCGGTGCGGGCGCCATTGAGGCGGTCCGAAGAGAGGGGCCTCCCACCGGGCAGACCGGCACTGCCAAAGAGGAGCACGCCTGCTCGAAAGGAGATCGCCTCCCCTTGTTGCGATCGCTGAAAGTGAAGGCTCTACTGGCGCGTTCGGTGTCAGCTCTGGAGGCAGCCTTGGAGCACTTTCAGGGAAGGACGCCTAGGGATCTCCCCCCCACAACCCACCGCGTCATAGTTAGAAGTGCTGGCGCGGTGTCAGGGGTTAAGCCCGGAGGATACTCCCGAGCCTTCGGGGGAGGTTTACCAAGCGAAGTGCCACGCCGAGGAAGATGACGAGGAGGACGTCGATGTGGAGGCGCTGACAGAGAACATTTCGAAGTCGCTGGAGGTGCTGAAGCGGCTTGCCGAGTGCGGGTAGGATCACAAGCATATGTGGGAGGCTGAATTTGCCTTCTGCAAAGAGCTCGAGGCCCAGCACAAGGCGCGAGAAACCGAGCTGAAAGAGGAGGCGAAGAGCCTCCAAGAGATGCTCCACACCTCTGAGCTCAACCTAGCCGTCGCTCGGGCAGAGAAGGAGGCACTTGCCAATGTTCTGCCTGAGGCCAAGGCCCGTGGTGTTACCGAATATAAGGCGGGGCCAAGCTTCAAGGAAGACTTGTAGCAATACAACGCGCTTTGTTATAAGATGGGACTTGGCGTTGGAGAAGACCGGGGGTGACGGTTGGCCACGCTGGAGTATGCTCACGAGGCTTTTGAGGCTGCACTCCAAGAGTGTCGAAGACGGACCCAGGATCCACGCCTGGATGGGGTCGTTTCGAGCACTTCCAGTCAGGGCAGACGACCTTCGGCAGTGGTGGCACAGGTCCCTCCGAGCGAGCTCCATAACTGTATCTTCTTTTCTCTTCTTTTTTTTTGTAGTTCAGCCTCAACGAGCTTTTTATATGAAGAATTTAAATATATCCTACTTTAGATGGCTTCACTTTTTCTATCTCCATTCCTTTACGCTTGTTCTGCTCGAATCGGAATTCGTCGGTTGTTGCAAAGGGTTCAGAGTTACCGCGCAGGTCGCTTGGAACTGGGAGAAAATTCCGACCAAGGGTTTATGTGAAACGCCTTTTTACTTGGAGGTATCACGCTATCCTTTTAAGATGAAAAGCTAGGAATAAGGATGTCTTGGATACCTTGTCAAGCCGACCGAAAGAACATGAAGGAGAGAAGTAGGATGCCAAGCAGAAGGCTTTTATAAGTAATAAGCCTTTAAGTTAGATACATGCCAGGTTCTTGGTATGGCTTCGCCACTAGGGGTAGTTAGCTTATAGGAGCCTTTTCCGAGAACCTGGATGACCTGATAAGGTCCTTCCCATTTAGGGGCAAGTTTGCCGACTGCTCTTCGGGGATCTGATGCCGAGCAGCGGCGCACAACTAGATCACCTTCGAAGAAGTTCCGTTCCGGGACTCGGGCATTGTAGTACTGCGCGAGTCGCAGTTTGTAGGAGACCAGTCTAATGCTGGCATCACTTTGGCATTCACCGAGCATATCGAGGTTCTCCCGCAGTGCGCAGTTGTTGGCGGCCTCGTCGAAGTAAGTTGTCCGAATAGTAGGGAGAGCTACTTCCAATGGTACTACAGCCTCTGAGCCGTAGGCCAAGTGAAAAGGGGTCTCACAAATGGCTACTCGTGATGTTGTTCGGTGGCACCATAGCACGTTGGGGAGCTCATCGATCCATGAACCTCCTGCAGCCTTAACCCTTGTGCGAATCTCGTGTAGTAAAGTTCGGTTGGCGTTCTCGACCAGACCGTTTGCCTGGGGGTGTGCAATTGAGGTGAAGTGGTTGTAGATGCCGAGCTCGGAGCATTTTTGCTTGAAGTACGTGCTGTCGAACTGCTTCCCATTGTCTGAGGTGATTACCTTTGGAACACCGAACCGGCAGAGGATGTTCTTCCAGACGAACTTCCACGCGGCTTGGTCAGTGATAGCATGACTTGTAGATAATTTTGCAAATCCATGTTCCATGATTTGGATTAGTTGAATGTCTTGGTTGCAGTCTATTCATGAAGAATTGTGGGGCATGTATGTATGTTTTGAAATTTTGGTAATTCATGCATGCTTGCGAAATTGCTAATAAGTTCGGTAGAATAAAATGAAAGCATGCAAGAATGATTTGTAGTATTCAATCCATAGATGTATGAATTAGGGAAATTTTGGTGTTCTCAGTTCATGCATATGTGAATAGCTTATGTTTAAACAGCAAGTGGCTAATTTGCAAAATGTGTTAGACCCATGTTAACTTAAGTTGTTAATAGCATGCTAATTAGGCGTTTTATTTTCTGTAAATCCTATTTAGCTCAGAAAAATCTGAAAAATTGAGGGTATGACCTTGAACCCGAAAACAGAATGTGGTTAAATTTTCAGGTCATTTGGATCAGTAAATAAAAAGTTATGTGTTTTCTTGTGAAATGTGATAATTCGTGTATATGATCGTAGTGTGATTAGATTTTGTTTAAACCCAGCATGATTAGTGTGTTTACTATGTGTTAAACCTTGAAACTCTGTAGTACCATGTTAGGAAAACAGAAGTGTTCATGTGAGTAAGAAAGTGAGTGAGATGAAGTGTTATGTGCAAAACCATGTGTAAAACGGTAAATATGTAAATGTGTAACTGTGCCAATGTGACACTGCTTCCGTAGAGGGCAGTGGAGCTGTATCAGGGAAAAGTCCCCCTGAGAAAGTTCATTGTGTTAAGTGACCCTAAGGGCATTAGGGGGAAATCCTGGAGGTGGACAAGTACCACTGGTTAGGGTGGAGACTTGTTCTCCCGGTCTGCGCAGTCCAAGAGTCGCCATTGGAATGCCTAGATGGCGTCTATGTGTAATGTGATGTGTATATGTCCTTCTTTGGTGGTTTGGACTATGTGTCATGGCACCTAAAAATGTGTAAAGTGTAATGTGAAATGTGTAAAGTGTAACCATGTGAAAAGAGGAAACTAGTGTAAAGAAAAATGTGAAATTCTAGATGTGTAAATGCGTTATTGAAACCCATGTGAGACTAAATCTGAAACCATGTGAATTCAGAAATTGCATGTTATTATTCTTATGTTTATGTGTGCAAAAATGTTTAGAGTCCATGTTAGGGACAACTAATGAATATGTGTGCAAATAGCATGATAGATTGTTCATATGATATGTTTTAAGCAACATTGTAGCCCTCATGTGTAGATTTATAGCTATTGAATCATGTGAAATCAGCAACCTAAAGCATGTGAAAAGGTTATGTATGTACTTAAGAACATGTGGAATCCATGCTAGTTGTGTTTCCCGTCCATGTATGTAAAAGTTCATGTTGATAGCTCTCATGTTTGATTCTTTAAAGATTAAAGTTTCATGAGTAAATTGAATATAGACCATGTGATAGGTGAAGTTTATTTTAGAAATCTGAAAGCATGGGTTATGTATAAAAGTGTAGAATGTTCATGATATGTTGAAAATTTGAAATGACTAGCATGCTATGTGTTGCTAATTGTAATGTGCATGTAGAGACCACTAGGACTTCTAAGTGTACATCATGAGTAGTGTTGCTTGCTGAGTCCTTGGACTCACTCCTTGCTTCGGCGTACAGGTATAGTTGGTGACACGACACCGCTTGCGGAGACGGTGGAGACGGACTCCGAGCGCGGAGACTAGCTAGTTGTTGGAGCTTCTTTGTGATTTGTGTACTTCATAGTATGTATTTGGAACATTGTGTTAGAATTATCATGAAAGGAATGTATTATGTGGACATTTTGTAATTCTATTTCAGCAATTTAAATTATGTGAACTCTTAATTCCTTATTGTTAATTGTGAAAATTCATGTATGGTTAATGTGGATGATGAATGAATGGAGATAGTTCTCTTTTACTTCCGCTACTCTGTTGTATATTCGCGTGTATCTCAGCTGTTTGTATCGTTTGGGTAAATGTCCCACTGTGGCAGCACTTGTTATACCGACGTGGGTTGGTATAACCGTACCGGTATAATGAGGGCCGTCACAGAGATTGGTATCAGAGCGACCGTTGAGATTGCACATGAATATACCTAAGTCATCATCCCCATTGCATGCTAAGTATGTCCACATGTGTAGAAAACACTAATAAGAAGTGAAAGTTAGATAAGAAAATGGTTAGAGAATTTAGTAACCTAGCTCTAATTAGTGGCTGAAATTTATTACAGCCATGGCTTCCCGTGGACGACGTGGAGGTGTGCCAGCTCGCGACGACGAGCAGAGGCGTGAGGAGCGGGCGGAGCAGCAGGCCCCGGCCCCACAGGGTCCTGTGCTTCCCCCACCACCGCCAGTGGACTATGGAGTATTTATGCAAGGTCTGGTGCAAGCCATGCAGACGCAGGCCCACACCCAGGCAGCACTCCAGGCCCAGTTGGAGGCCCAGGTAGAATAATAAAACAACTTAGTGGTTTGCTATTTGATTTGCATGATATTGTGTTTATTGTATATTGTTATTGTTTAATGTAGCAGGCTCAGGCCCCAGCTCAGGACCATGGTGGACCTTCCATCATGGAGCGATTCAAGAGGATGACCCCACCCTCTTTTAAGGGGGAGAGTGATCCGCTAATGGCAGAAAGCTGGATGAGGGAGACGGAGAAAATCTTCCGAGCTATCAGGTGTCCTGATGAGGACAAGGTGACCTTAGCCACCTACATGCTACAGGTATGTTTTGGTTTATGCTTGTATGTTGTTTGTCAAGTTAGAAATTGTTAGTTAGTGCTTATGGAGGTGTATTGCAGGAGAGAGCTGATGTATGGTGGTCCTCCCTACTGCGTACGCGCTTCGAGGACGGAGCAGTAGATGTGGCATGGGATGCGTTCGTGAGGCTCTTCCGAGCCAAGTTCGTCCCAGAGCACATCCAGGACAAGATGGAGCAAGAATTCCTTTCTCTGACGCAAGGATCGATGACCGTCCTGGAATACGAGGCAAGGTTTTCTGAACTTTCTAAATATGCACCGCATATAGTAGAGGATGAGCGCAGGAAGACCAAGAAGTTCGTGATGGGTCTCAAACCATCACTGAGGACGAGACTCGTGGCGTTCGAACACCGCACGCTAGACGAGGCCCTCAGCGCAGCCTGCAGACAGGAGGGAGAAATGGAGCAGTATCTGGAGGAGAAGAAGGCTTCGCAGAAGAGGCCGGCAGCGACTTTCCAGCGGCAGGATAAGAAGAAAATGGTGTACCAGACACCGCAGAAACAAATGACAGTCAGCAACTCTCAGGTACCTTCTGTACGTTCCCCCGGTGCGAAGAGAGAGTGTCCCCATTGTGGGAAGACCCATGGAGGTTCCGAGTGCTGGTTAGTAGCGGGTAGATGCTTAAAGTGTGGAAGCAGCGACCACAAGATCAAGGATTGCCCAAGACTTCAGCAGGGAGCTCAGCGTGGAGCGCCAGTACCAGCAGTAGCGGCAGCCGCGCCAGCTACAGGACGACCAGGAAGGCCTCGAGCCCCAGCTCGAGTGTTTGCGTTAGCTCGTGAGGACGCCGAGCAGGCGGAGCATGTCACCGAAGGTACAGTTTTACTTTTCGGTGTGCACGCTCGGGTTTTGTTTGATACGGGTGCTACTCACTCGTTCATTTCCGAGCGGTTCGCTAGGCAGTTAGCCCTAGAGTCAGGCATAGAGTCTGAGGAGTTAGAGGTCCCTTGTCTGTGCACACCCCTGCGGGTACGGTATCGACTAGGAAGTGCATTCCGTCGTTACCTGTGTGCATTGAGGATAGATTCCTAGATGGGTGTTTCTTCTTGCTAAAGATGAAGGATTATGATTGTATCCTTGGTCTGGATTGGCTAGAGGAGCACTATGCGTTAGTGGATTGTCGTAGGAAGAAGATTGTTTTCCGCATTCCTGGTGAGGATGAGTTCTCTCATCCCTTGCCAAAGAACTTAGCGGGAAAGTTAGTTATCTCTGCCATGAAGGCGATGCGCATGGTGAACAAGGGTTGTGACGCATTTCTTGCCAGCGTTATGCTAGTACCCGATGCTAGTTCGTCACTGACTCTTGCCGAGATCGATGTGGTGCAGGACTTTCCAGATGTCTTTCCCGATGACTTGTCTGGATTGCCACCGGATAGGGAGATAGAGTTCACTATAGAGTTGCTTCCAGGCACCTCTCCTATCTCGAAGGCCCCATATCGGATGGCCCCTGCAGAATTAGCCGAGTTGAGGAAGCAATTGCAAGAATTGCTCGATAAGGGATTCATTCGCCCTAGCGTTTCCCCTTGGGGCGCACCTGTATTATTCGTCAAGATAAAAGACGGGTCACTTCGGTTGTGCATTGATTATAGGAAGCTAAACCAGGTGACTGTGAAGAACAGGTATCCCTTACCTCGGATTGATGATCTGTTTGGCCAGTTGCGAGAGGCATCAGTCTTTTCCAAGATTGACTTGCGATCTGGTTATCATCAGTTGAGGATTAGGAGTGAGGATGTGTCCAAGACGGCATTTAGAACCCGTTATGGACATTATGAGTTTTTGGTCCTTCCTTTCGGATTGACCAACGCCCCTGCAGCGTTCATGGATCTCATGAACCGGGTGTTTAGTCCGTATCTAGATAGCTTTGTTGTTGTGTTTATTGATGACGTGTTGGTCTATTCTCCGGATGAGGCCACACATCGTCAGCATTTGAGGTTAGTCTTAGAGGTTCTCCGTGAGCACAAGCTGTATGCGAAGTTCAGCAAGTGCGAGTTCTGGTTGCGCGACGGTTCATTTTCTCGGGCATGTTATCTCCGGCGCTGGTGTTGCAGTTGATCCAGCAAAAGTCCAGGCAGTTATGGATTGGGAGATTCCCAGGACCCCTTCGGAGATTCGTAGTTTTATTGGGTTAGCTGGTTATTATCGGCGATTCATTGAGGGTTTCTCATCCATCGCCGCCCCTTTGACAAAGCTGACCCGGAAAGGTGAGAAGTTCGTATGGTCTGAGGCATGTGAGCGTAGCTTTCAGCTATTGAAGGCTAAGCTTACTTCTGCTCCGATATTGGTATTGCCCAGTGGTCTAGAAGGCTTTGCCATTTATACGGATGCATCTCAGATTGGTTTAGGCTGTGTGCTCATGCAGCAAGAGAGGGTAGTAGCTTATGCTTCTCGTCAGTTGAAGGAGCATGAGAGGAACTATCCAACTCATGATTTAGAGCTCGCAGCAGTGGTTCATGCACTAAAGATCTGGAGGCACTATCTTTATGGTGTCAGATTTGAGGTGTTTACCGACCACAAGAGCTTGAAGTATCTTTTCTCCCAAAAGGAATTAAACCTGAGGCAGAGGAGATGGATTGAGTTCTTGAAGGACTATGACTTCGACCTTCAGTATCATCCTGGAAAGGCGAACGTCGTAGCGGATGCTCTTAGTAGAAAGAGGTCTTCGCTCCAGCAGGATTGGAAGATGTTGGAGGATGCAGCGTGCTCTATGACCGAGTTAGAGCCATCGTTGTGTCAGGCTTTTGTAGCTCAGCTATCCCTTAGATCCTCAGTCTTGGATGAGGTGATTGAGCAGCAGAAAGCCGATCCTAGATTGTTAGAGTTAGTGGGTAAGGCGGGCATTGCTCGTGATGAGGACGGTGTGATTAGATTTCAGCACCGTGTTTGTGTCCCCGATGTGGTAGATGTCCGTGAGCATGTGTTAGCGGAGGCTCATAGATCGCGATTCTCTATTCATCCGGGTAACACTAAGATGTATCAAGACCTGAAGAGATCATTTTGGTGGTCCGGCATGAAGAAGGATGTTGCGGATTATGTGTCTAGATGTCTAGTATGTCAGCAGGTGAAAGCCGAGCGGCAGCGACCATCCGGCCTTATGCAGAGGATGGATATCCCCGTATGGAAGTGGGAAGCTGTCACTATGGATTTCGTATCGGGTTTGCCTCGATCTAGAAGGGGCAATGACTCGATTTGGGTAGTTGTAGATAGATTCTCGAAGACTGCTCATTTCTTGCCTATGAAGAAGAAGCAGTCAGTAGAGAGTTTAGCTAGATTGTATGTTAGCGGTATCATTAGATTGCATGGTGTGCCGAAGTCGATCATTTCGGATCGAGATCCGAGATTTACTTCGAGATTGTGGAAGGGTCTTCAGGATGCGTTAGGTTCGGAGCTTAAGCTCAGTTCGGCGTTTCATCCCCAGACCGATGGACAGTCCGAGAGGACTATCCAGACGCTCGAGGATATGTTGAGAGCGTGTGTTCTGGATTGGAAGGATGATTGGGAGCGTCATTTACCTCTTGTGGAGTTCGCATACAACAACAGCTTTCATGCTAGTATTGGTATGGCTCCATTCGAGGCGTTGTATGGTAGGCCCTGCAGATCTCCTTTATGTTGGGAGGAGACTGGTGATAGGCAGTTGATCGGACCGGAGTTAGTTCAGGAAACTTCGGATAAGATTCAGCTTATCAGGAAAAGGCTTGTTGCGGCACAGGATAGGCAGAAGAGTTATGCCGACAACAGGAGAAAGGATTTGGAGTTCGAGGTTGGCGATCATGTCTTCTTGAAGATATCGCCTACTCGTGGAGTTGTCAGATTTGGCAGGCATAGCAAGCTAAGCCCTAGGTTCATTGGCCCATATGAGATTCTCAGACGTTTGGGCAACGTGGCGTACGAGCTAGCATTACCCCCAGCTTTGGCTAGCGTTCACCCTGTATTCCACGTATCTATGCTCAGGAAGTATGTCCGAGATCTGTCTCATGTGATTAGTCATGAACCAGTGGAGATCCTGCCAGATCTTTCGTATGTCGAGCAACCAGTAGCCATTCTTGACCGGAAGGTTCAGCATCTCCGGAACAAGAGTATCGCGTCGGTGAAAGTTCTATGGCGGAACTTCTCATGTGAGGAGGCTACGTGGGAGCTTGAGGATGCGATGAAGAAGAAGTATCCCCTTTTGTTTGAGTAGTGTCGTTCTAACTTCGAGGACGAAGTTTCTTTAAGGGGGAGAGGGTGTAAGGCCCTCTAATTTCCGTCGCATTATTTGCATGTATGTGTGTATGCTTGTAATTGTGTATGTATGTACATATTTACGTACGAATTAAATTAGTATAATTACGTGTACATGTGTTTCTATTAAACGTAAATAATGTATATATTGCATGATGATAGTGTGGATATAATACCATATACATATTGCATGTATATATGCTTGGTATGCATGGTTTTCTGCATAATTAGGGTTCTGGCCGAAGGCCACCTTGGCGTCAAGCCCAGGCCGTTGAGCTGGTGTCAGCGTCCAGACATGGACGCCAACACTAACTCCGGCGTCCAGCGATATGGATGCCAACTTCTCTGACCTGCATGCGTTGCAGAGCCAGAAAATTCGGGAGCAAGGCATGGCCTCCATTGGGGGATGTCCCCCAACGGCTCTCAGGTTGTCAAATCGGTATGGTGAGTGGGTGAGGGGCTCTCCTTAACCCTGAACCCGAATTGGACTCTCCCACTCTTTCCCTTCACCCTTGCAAGAGGAGAGAAGTGAGAAAGAAAAACCCTAGAGAAGCCTGTGAGAAAACCCAATTTAGAACCCTCAAACCAAGGGTTTATGTGAAACACCTTTTACTTGGAGGTATCACGCTATCCTTTTAAGATGAAAAGCTAGGAATAAGGATGTCTTGGATACCTTGTCAAGCCGACCGAAGAACAGGAAGGAGAGAAGTAGGATGCCAAGCAGAAGGCTTTTATAAGTTAGTTATACATGCCAGGTTCTTGGTATGGCTTCGCCACTAGGGTAGTTAGCTTATAGGAGCCTTTTCCGAGAACCTGGATGACCTGATAAGGTCCTTCCCATTTAGGGGCAAGTTTGCCGACTGCTCTTCGGGGATCCGATGCCGAGCAGCGGCGCACAACTAGATCACCTTCGAAGAAGTTCCGTTCCGGGACTCGGGCATTGTAGTACTGCGCGAGTCGCAGTTTGTAGGAGACCAGTCTAATGCTGGCATCACTTTGGCATTCACCGAGCATATCGAGGTTCTCCCGCAGTGCGCAGTTGTTGGCGGCCTCGTCGAAGTAAGTTGTCCGAATAGTAGGGAGAGCTACTTCCAATGGTACTACAACCTCTGAGCCGTAGGCCAAGTGAAAAGGAGTCTCACAAATGGCTACTCGTGATGTTGTTCGGTGGCACCATAGCACGTTGGGGAGCTCATCGATCCATGAACCTCCTGCAGCCTTAACCCTTGTGCGAATCTCGTGTAGTAAAGTTCGGTTGGCGTTCTCGACCAGACCATTTGCCTGGGGGTGTGCAACTGAGGTGAAGTGGTTGTAGATGCCGAGCTCGGAGCATTTCTGCTTGAAGTACGTGCTATCGAACTGCTTCCCATTGTCTGAGGTGATTACCTTTGGAACACCGAACCGGCAGAGGATGTTCTTCCAGACGAACTTCCACGCGGCTTGGTCAGTGATAGCATGACTTGTAGATAATTTTGCAAATCCATGTTCCATGATTTGGATTAGTTGAATGTCTTGGTTGCAGTCTATTCATGAAGAATTGTGGGGCATGTATGTATGTTTTGAAATTTTGGTAATTCATGCATGCTTGCGAAATTGCTAATAAGTTCGGTAGAATAAAATGAAAGCATGCAAGAATGATTTGTAGTATTCAATCCATAGATGTATGAATTAGGGAAATTTTAGTGTTCTCAGTTCATGCATATGTGAATAGCTTATGTTTAAACAGCAAGTGGCTAATTTGCAAAATGTGTTAGACACATGTTAACTTAAGTTGTTAATAGCATGCTAATTAGGTGTTTTATTTCTGTAAATCCTATTTAGCTCAGAAAAATCTGAAAAATTAGGGTATGACCTTGAACCCGAAAACAGCATGTGGTTAAATTTTCAGGTCATTTGGATCAGTAAATAAAAAGTTATGTGTTTCTTGTGAAATGTGATAATTCGTGTATATGATCGTAGTGTGATTAGATTTTGTTTAAACCCAGCATGATTAGTGTGTTTACTATGTGTTAAACCTTGAAACTCTGTAGTACCATGTTAGGAAAACGGAAGTGTTCATGTGAGTAAGAAAGTGAGTGAGATGAAGTGTTATGTGCAAACCATGTGTAAAACGGTAAATATGTAAATGTGTAACTGTGCCAATGTGACACTGCTTCCGTAGAGGGCAGTGGAGCTGTATCAGGGAAAAGTCCCCCTGAGAAAGTTCATTGTGTTAAGTGACCCTAAGGGATTAGGGGGAATCCTGGAGGTGGACAAGTACCACTGGTTAGGGTGGAGACTTGTTCTCCCGGTCTGCGCAGTCCAAGAGTCGCCATTGGAATGCCTAGATGGCGTCTATGTGTAATGTGATGTGTATATGTCCTTCTTTGGTGGTTTGGACTATGTGTCACGGCACCTAAAAATGTGTAAAGTGTAATGTGAAATGTGTATGTCACCATGTGTAAATGTGTAAGTGACAATATGAATGTGTATGTGAAAAGTGTAACCATGTGAAAAGAGGAAACTAGTGTAAAGAAAGATGTGAAATTCTAGATGTGTAAATGTGTTATTGGAACCCATGTGAGACTAAATCTGAAACCATGTGAATTCAGAAATTGCATGTTATTATTCTTATGTTTGTGTGCAAAAATGTTTAGAGTCCATGTTAGGGACAACTAATGAATATGTGTGCAAATAGCATGATAGATTGTTCATATGATATGTTTTAAGCAACATTGTAGCCCTCATGTGTAGATTTATAGCTATTGAATCATGTGAAATCAGCAACCTAAAGCATGTGAAAAGGTTATGTATGTACTTAAGAACATGTGGAATCCATGCTAGTTGTGTTTCCCGTCCATGTATGTAAAAGTTCATGTTGATAGCTCTCATGTTTGATTCTTTAAAGATTAAAGTTTCATGAGTAAATTGAATAGAGACCATGTGATAGGTGAAGTTTATTTTAGAAATCTGAAAGCATGAGTTATGTATAAAAGTGTAGAATGTTCATGATAGGTTGAAAAATTGAAATGACTAGCATGCTATGTGTTGCTAATTGTAATGTGCATGTAGAGACCACTAGGACTTCTAAGTGTACATCATGAGTAGTGTTGCTTGCTGAGTCCTTGGACTCACTCCTTGCTTCGGCGTACAGGTATAGTTGGTGACACGACCCCGCTTGAGGAGACGGTGGAGACGGACTCCGAGCGCGGAGACTAGCTAGTTGTTGGAGCTTCTTTGTGATTTGTGTACTTCATAGTATGTATTTAGAACATTGTGTTAGAATTATCATGAAAGGAATGTATTATGTGGACATTTTGTAATTCTATTTCAGCAATTTAAATTATGTGAACTCTTATTCCTTATTGTTAATTGCGAAAATTCATGTATGGTTAATGTGGATGATGAATGAATGGAGATAGTTCTCTTTTACTTCCGCTACTCTGTTGTATATTCCCGTGTATCTCAGCTTTTTGTATCGTTTGGGTAAATGTCCCACTGTGGCAGCACTTGTTATACCGACGTGGGTTGGTATAACCGTACCGGTATAATGAGGGCCGTCACAGCCTAGCCATTCGAATTTCGGACATCAATGCTTCATACTCAGCCACGTTATTGGAGGCGGAGAAACTGAATCTAAGGGCGTATTGGAACTCTAAACCCTCCGGAGAGGTGAGAACCAAGCCTCCCCCACTCCCTGTGACACAAGAGGATCCATCCACGTAGAGCTCCCATGGGGGCTCGTCGGCTACTGGAGGGTCCTGCTCGGTCGGAAGGGTGCACTCTGCCACGAAATCCGCCAACGCTTGTGCCTTGATGGCCGTCCTTGGATGGTAGCTAATATCAAACTCGCCTAGCTTAACGGCCCATTTGATGAGCCTGCCGGAAGCCTCTGGCCGCTGAAGGATGAGCTTCAACGGCTAGTCGGTAAGGACCGTAAATGAGTGGGCCTGGAAGTAAGGCCTAAACTTCCGTGCGGCTGTTACTAGTGCCAGGGTGAGTTTCTCTACTCAGGGGTACCTTCTTTCAGCTTCTTGAAGGACCCTACTGATGTAGTAGATCGGATGCTGTGCCGCCGCCTCTTATCTGATCAACACTGTGCTGATGGAGTGTTCGGTAATCGAAAGATACACGAACAAGGGTTCCCCAAGCACAGGTTTCGAGAGAACAGGTGGGGCTGCCAGATATGCCTTCAGCTCGGTGAAGGCAGCTTCGCAGTCCTTGGTCCACCGTACATGCCCCCCTTGCTGTGAGGAGCCTTTGGGGCCTCGCAGCAACTTGAAGAAGTTGAAGCTCCTCTCCGCTGCTTGGGACATGAACTGGCTAAGTGCGGCTAGACGTCCAGTGAGACGTTGGACGTCGCGCAACGTCTTGGGACTGCCCATCTCAAGTATGGCTTGGATTTTCTGAGGGTTGGCCTCTATTCCTCTGTTTGAGATGAGGAAGCCGAGGAACTTACCCGAGCGAACTCCAAACGCACACTTGGC
Organism: Colocasia esculenta; assembly: GCA_014218235.1. Taxonomy (NCBI): domain Eukaryota; kingdom Viridiplantae; phylum Streptophyta; class Magnoliopsida; order Alismatales; family Araceae; genus Colocasia; species Colocasia esculenta. The sequence goes on from CM024762.1 coordinate 123,127,426, forward strand.
TGGGTTGAGCTTCATGTTATACCTTCGTAGAGTTGCAAAGGTATCTTCGAGGTTGGAGGTGTGGTCAGTGCTCGGGAGCGTCTTGACCAGCATGTCATCGACGTAGACCTCCATGTTTCTCCCAATCTGCGGCTCGAACATCTTGTTGACTAGTCACTGGTACGTTGCGCCAGCATTCTTCAGACCAAAGGGCATCTTGGTGAAACAGTACAAGCCCAGGTCAGTGACGAACGTGGTGGCATCCTGGTCTAGAGGATGCATGCTGATATGGTGATAACTAGAATACGCATCCAAAAAACTGAGAAGCTCGTGACCGGATGTGGCGTCCACCAGCTGGTCGATGCGCGGCAGAGGGAAGTTGTCCTTGGGTGTGGCTTTATTGAGATCTTTGTAGTCCATGCACACGTGCCATTTGCCGTTGGCTTTGCGCACGAGGACCACATTGGAGATCCACCTTGGGTATTGGGCTTCCCAGAGGAGCCCAATAGCTCGGCTTTTGACAACATGATTCTAGATCACAGTATGTCGTTCGCGATTGATGGGTCATCGCCTTTGCTAGACAGGTGAAACCTTTGGGTCCAGATGAAGGTGATGCACCATCACCTCTGGAGGAATTCCGGGTAGTTTGTCATCCGACCATGCAAACACGTCCAAGTTGGCTAATAAGAAAGCCTTATAGCATTGCTGCTCGGCTTTCGAAAGTAATGTGCCAATATAAAGAACATGTTCGGGGTCGTCGTCTATCTGAACTGGAAGCAAGTCTTTGGCAGGCGTTCCTTGGCTGGTAGAAGGCTGATCAGCTGGCGGGGGCACAGGTGCCGGTGCTGCGAGAGGTTGCTTGTCCCTTAAGGAGAGGACATAGCACCGTCAAGACTTGCGCTGACTTCCGAGCACTTCGCCGATCCCACACGGAGTAGGAAACTTCATCTTCTGGTGGAGAGACGAGGGTACGGCCTTGATTCGACCAATCAGCCCCCTGCCGAGGATGGCGTTGTATCCGAGCATACTTTGAATGACCAAGAAATCCACCATCTTGGTTATGCTTTTCAGGGCCGTCCCAAGGGTAATTGGGAGGTGCGCTCGTCCCATGGGTTCAACTGAAACCCCCGAGAAGCCGAACAGATGCGACTCTACAGGGGCAAGCTGGTCGGTTTTCAATCCCATCATTAAGAAGCAATCGTAAGCCAACACATCTGGGGCGCTTCCATTATCCACCAAAATCCGACGCACGGTACAGTGATTGATGGTGGCCGAAACGACCAGCGCATCAGTGTGTGAAGTGGAGACTTCTACAAGATCTTCGTCCGAGAAGGTTAAGGCCTCCTCGGACCGTGCGCGTGCGGGATTAGGGGGATAAGGACCTGGGCGAGACATTGAAACCCAATCCACTGTGTGCGCCCGCCGAGCGTAATCGTGTCGGCTTTGACTGCTTTCTCCGCCCACACCGAAGCCTCCCGCGATCACGTTGATTTCTTGCCCATTGGGCTCGTTGTTGATCGGCTGCTCGGGAGTCCGCTCTCGGCATCTGGGGCGGTCCTCGTTGCGGCGCACGATCCGTCCAAGGTATCCGCACTTGATGAGGGACTCAATCTCGTCCTTAAGCTGGCGGCACTCGGAGGTGTCATGGCTGTGGTCGGGATGAAAGCGACAGTACTTGTCCTGATTGCGGCTGCGGGGGTCAGAGCACATCCTCGGTGCCCACCGAATGTACGGCTCGTCCCGGATTTTAGCCAGGATCTGTTTGGGGGCCACAGTTAGGGGAGTGTAGTCGGTGAAGGAGCGTGGTCGGTGCGGTGAATCCCCATTGCGTCGGCCCTTCTTCCGATCTCGGTCGGAACCGTTATCAGAAGGCCTCTTCTTCTCCGATTGTTCTCCATGCTCTGCTCGGCCGGCTGCTAGGTTCTCCTCGCACGCAGTGTGACTATGGGCGGTGGAGAGTAGCTCGGCAAGGGTTGAGGGTTGTTGTACCCCCAACATCCTCTAGAGGAAGCCATCACGAGTGCCCTGGATAAGGGCACTGGTGGCCAAGGGGATGTCGAGGCGGGGGATGCGAAGCGCTTCGGTATGGAACCTTTTAACGTAGTCCCAAAGCGCTTCACTTTTGTTCTGCCGAACAGACAGAAGAGACGCCGCTGTGCGTGGTTGAGACCTTCCACCGAGGAAGTTGTCCCGAAAGGACTTCTTCAACTGATGGAAGGAAGAGATGGAGCTTGCTGGGAGGGCTTCGAACCATGCCCTCCCTGTCTCCTTTAGGGTGGCCGGAAAGGCCCGGCATTTGGCCGCTTCTGATGCTCTGTGGAACACCATATGCGACTTAAGGACATGAATGTGATCTGCAGGATCAATGGTGCCATCGTAGGGCGCAATGGTGGACAGAGGTAGCTTCGAGGTGACCTGGGCTTCCAGGATCTCCACGGTGAATGGGGAACGAAAGTCCAGATCTTCATCCAACAGAGCCTTGCCCTTTGCCCGCTGGACCATCACATCCACGCGACCCTCAAGGTCGACGACGCGATGGAGGCGTCTGGCCAACTCCTGGTTAGAGTGGACAGATTTCTCTCGCCAGGACCTGTGTGAGTTGGCTCCGACAACAGAGCGCGGGGAAGGTGGGACCACCACGGAATGGCGGGGTGAATTATCTTGCCGCTCTGGTGTTCGACGGACCGAAGGTGCCCTGCATGATTGGCGGGGCGATTCTGCATGCTGCTCCCGTGGCGCCAGAGGGGCGCGAGACCGTCGGTGAGACGACTCCGCCTGCTGCTCTGGCGGTGGGGGAATCACCAGGGCTGATTTTCTGGCTAACTGGGCCTGGAGGCCCTGGCAGATAGGGGTGTACATGGTTCGGTTCGGTTCGGTTTTCTCCATTTTTGGAGAAAACCGAACTAAACCGTTTCATTCAGTGAACCGAACTGGTTCGGTTCGGTTCAAACCGAATTCCCATTTTTCTGACGTTTTTTAATATTTTTTTTAGCGTTTTCTGGCATTTTTTAACAAAACATGGCAAAATAGGTGTTTTGACCACCACGCGCGTGGAGGGCGCGCGACGCCGCCCTCCACTGCGCTACCAGTTTTTTTTTGTTAAATTTTATTATTTATATAATATATACTCTATATTCGGTTCATTTCGGTTTCCAAGTTTGAAACCAAACTGAACCATTTGGCCCATGAAACCGAACCGAACCGGTCGGTTCGGTTCGTTTTACGGTTTGGACCGTATTATGAACAGCCCTACTGGCAGATCCATGCTAGGTTCTGCATCTGCCCTCGAAATTCTGCCACTTCTTGAGCGGTTGCAGGCATGGTGGTGGCAAGAACACCGCCGACTGCACCGGCGGGGGCGACGACGACGTCGACAGGGGGGACTTTCTCACGGGAGTCCCTGTGCGACTGCCGAGACCTCGTCGTCCGGCTTCCGATGTTCTGGTACGAGGAACGTCCGCGAGCCATGTCTGAAGTCGTTTCCCACAAACGGCGCCAAACTGTGGTGGTGTTTTCCCCAGTTTGGGCCTGAGCCAAACGGGCCTCCACTAGAGAAGATGGGAATGCGATTGCTGGCGCGGACGGAAGCCTGCAAGACCAGAACGAGATCAGGAGGACCCAGTTTCCCAACCGGGGAGAACCCTCCGATGCCTAAGTCAGTACTAGACTAGAAAGGCTTGAAGGAAAGGGGGTTCTCGTATGTGAATTGCTCGAGGGTGAGTGTGAATGTTCAAGATTGCGTACCTCTGCATGGAGGTTACCTGAGCCTTTTTATGGGCGAAGGTCATGAAGAAGTGGGACGGAATGCCCCTTACTGACGCCGGAAAGGATGCGCCCATTGGCGCCCTTGGCGGGGAGTTATGCGTTGAGACGCCCGTTGAGGGAGCCTGTAGTTAACGCATTCGTTATAACCGCCATAAGAAGGTGAATGGTTGCTCGGGTTTTCCTAGTCGAGCGGTACCAAATAGATAGCCTGCTCGGTGGGCTGTACCTGCTGTTCCATAGCTAGGCCGCTGTTCGGTGCATGGTGCCTGGGTGTAGCTCATGCTAGTGGGACCATGGCACGCTCCGAGCGGGGCCTGTTCGGTAGGGGGCGCCTAGACCGAATAGGCTGGGGGGTGTCCGGAGACCACCCCTGGGATCCTGAAGATGCTCGGGGTCAACAGGTTGCTTCTGAGAACTAGTGGCGCCTCGCCTAAGGGCCATGCCCGTCTGCAGGATTATGATGGGTTATGATGGGCCTTGTGGGCTTAGGTGGCTAGAAATAGCCACCACAGATATCATCTACATAAATTTGCACAAGTAATATATTTTTGATCTTTGATTTAATGAATAATGTGCTATCTATCTGTCCTCTGATAAAACCATGGTTCAACAAAAATACACTAAGTCTTTCATACCATGCTCTAGGTGCTTGCTTTAAACCATATAATGCTTTGTGTAATTTAAGAACATGATTTGGAAAATCTACATCATCAAAACCAGGAGGCTGTTCTACATAGACTTCCTCTTTTATATATCTATTTAAAAATGCTGATTTTACATCCATTTAAAAAAGTTTTAAATCCAATGTAGATGCATAGGCAAGTAAAATTTGAATAGCCTCAAGTCTAGCCACTGGTGCATATGTTTCATCGAAATCTATGTCTTCCTCTTGAGAATAGCCTTGAGCAACCAGTCTAGCCTTGTTTCTAGTGATAACACCAGCTTCATCCAATTTGTTCATGAACACCCATTTGGTGCCAATCAAGGATGATCTGATGGTCTCAGAACAAGGGACCAAACTTAGTTTCTCTTGAACTGATTAAGTTCATCTTGCATGGCTAGAATCCAAGATTCATCAGACAGAGCTTCATTAACTGTCTTAGGCTCAATTTGAGATACAAATGCTAGATAATCACAAGGGATAATATTACCTCTTGTTCTTACCCAAGTTGATGGATCTCCAATGATGTTGTCTTTCGGGTGATCCTTCATGTATCTCCATTATTTTGGAAGATCATCATGTATAATTTCCTTTTGGTGCAGTTCTTCCAAGGGTGGATCTTCATTATCCTTGATAGATGTATCTTTAAGTTTGTTGGATATATTTTCTGCATTTTCATCATCACTATCTACTTCCTTTCTCAAGGAAGGGTTAGACTCATCAAAAATAACATGAACAGCTTGTTCATTAATAAACTTTGTTTATTAAAAACTCTATAGCCTTTTGGTTTAGAAGCATACCCCATAAAGATTCCTTCATCAGATTTGGAATCCAACTTACCTATGTCCCTCTTACCATTATTGTGAATGAAGCATGGACATCCAAACGTTCTGAAATGAATGATCTTAGGCTTCCTTTGCTTATATAGTTCATATGCAGTCTTCTTTAGAATTGGCCTGATCATCACTCTATTTATGATATAGCAAGCTGTGTTCATAGCTTCTGCCGAGAAATATCTTGGAAGATTGTATTCTGATAACATGGTTCTGGCCATATCCAACATGGTTCTATTTTTCCTCTCAACTACTCCATTCTGCTGAGGTGTCCTTGGTGCTGAGAAGTTATGCTCTATTCCTTGATCATCACAAAATTCTATAAATTTGTCATTTTGGAATTCTCCTCCATGATCTGAGCAAATACTTATTATGCTGAACTTCTTGTCTTTCTGAACAAACTTACTGAACTTCACAAAGCTTTCAAAAGTATCATCTTTATGCTCTAAGAAGGATACCCATGTAAATCTTGAATAGTCATCCACTATTACAAAACCAAAGTTCTTTCCTCCCAAGCTAGTAGTTCTCATTGGTCCAAACAAATCCATATGAAGCAATTCCAAAGGTTTGGAGGTAGTTACCATTGTCTTTGACTTGAAGGAAAATTTTGCATGCTTCCCTTTTGCACATGGTTCACAAACACCTTCTATTTTTGAGCTTATCTTGGGCCGACCTTCCACTAGATTATGTTTGACAAGCTTTCTAATTCCATCCAAGCTGTAGTGACCTAATCTCCTGTGCCATAGTTCAGCAGTTTGATCTTTATTTGCTGCTAGACAAACATCTTGATCTTTCAGTTCCTCTAGATGCAGCACATACAAGTTCTTTTCTCTGCTGGCTTCGAACACAATTACACCATCCTTCATAATTAGGCACTTAAACTTCTGAAATTTGATTTGGTGACCCTTGTCACATAACTGGCTAATACTTACAAGATTGTGCTTGAGTCCTTTGACACATAAAACATCTTCTATGAGAGTTCTATCTTGACTTCCAATAGATCAACAATCGATCACTAAGCCTTTTCCATTATCGCCATAGGTCACTGTTCCTTCTTCATCTTTGATGTATGAAAATAGTCTTCTATTGCCAGTCATGTGTCTTGAGCACCCACTGTCTAGGTACCACTTTGATTCTCTAAGCCTTCCCTATAATTAAATCACTAAGATTTAAGGTACCCATGTCACGCCCCGACGCGGAATATCGGAGCGCGAAGGCAGTTGCAAGAAAAGAGTATAGAGCGAGTACTAGACATCAAACCATTGCACATTGAATAATGCTAAAGCAAATATTTCTCATTAATAACTTTTCAAATGCCTAGTTACAACCACTAATATCAGAGCTATTCTATAGGGCCCAATTACATTGCAATAAATGGAAATAACTATCTACAACTCTAGAATGACATAGTGACTCGAGGGTGCTCCTGGATTCACTCTTGGTCATTCCCTTCCTCGTGAGTGTATGTGTCATCCTCGGTCTCACCTGAGAACACAACATCAAATAACGTAGGGTGAGCGATAACGCCCAGTAGGACTTAAATCTCAGGCTCAAGCAGGCTTTAAATAATTAACGCATTTAATGGCAGAGTATCTAAAGATAGCAGATACAAGGGAGTCAAAATATAGCAAGAGATAGCACAATAGCACGAGAGCGAGTATAGTTTCCAAAATAGCACAAGTATCGAGTATAGCACGAATAGCAGGATGGCCATAGCACAACTAGCACAAGTATAGTAATAGCACGACGAGTATAGCACTTGTTTGTCATTCTAGACATCAAGAGAGTATAGCACGTTTTGTGTTTTGATTGTCATGTAGATAGTCGAGATAGATAGCACTTGAGTGTAATGCCAAACACTCTGATCATTTAACTCCCATGGACACTAGCACTTTCGGGTGCACATCCCAGGACCAGATCGGGCCCTTTATATATTGCCAGGCATTGGTTATATTGTTTATCTTTAGACAATCAGTCAATGGCCAATATAGAGTACCAAGAATAGTTAAGAGCACTAGATGAATAGACGAGATAGTAGAGAGAACGTGAATAGATGAGCGAGTAGAGTATAGATGAGAGCTAGTGGACATTGCACGTAATGCGACGGGTAAACAGGCGATAGTAACAGTTGCACAACACCCGCACTTGGTGTTGGCAGTCAGGTGGAACTCACGACCCTACCACTGGCCATGTTAAGCACAGGTCCAGAGGTCCGGTGTGATTCAAGACGAGAGTGAACTTCTAATAGCCGTTTGGATCATATCGACCCCTAAAGGTGTAATGGGTGTTAGGGTACAACCGGTTCGTCGACCATGTGGGAATCCATGATCAGAGGAGACTTACGGAGGCCTTGTGCAAGAGTTGACTAGTCCGGCGAAAGGAATATCCGACGGAGAGTTCACCAAATGCCAAGTAAAGTGTGTATATAAAACAGGTGCTCGACGTTCTATAGGAATTCTAGAACAGTGGAGCGTCAATATCGGTATATAAACAACGTAAGGAATGAACACAAGTCCTGAAAAAATAGGGCAATTAATGTACTTTATTTCAATAAATTACCAGATACATTATGAGATATTTTTTGTAAGATTTCAGCCCTATATGGATGGTTCATGTGTGTGCTTGTGTAAGAGAAAGCATAGATAGAAATAAGTCGTGAATATGTATTTTAAACATTCAATATAACTCCATTTTAAGCAGGGCGTTTACTGGGGGTATAACGGTAAAAAGGCGTAAGAATTATTTAGAAAGTGACAGAAATAATTTTCATGGATTTTCATCAAAAACCTGTGAAGGTGACATAGGGTTGTAAGGATTGCGACAGGTACCAGGCAGAACGCAACAGGAGCATGTAAGGGTCGCGACATGGCTTGCAGACCAGGTACTGGGAACGCGACGGCTCACCTGTCGCCTTCTTGATCGCGACAGGTAGGCTGTCGCAATCGGAGCCCAGAAAGCGACATATCGATGCGTCGCCTTCTGGTTGTCTGCGCCTGACTCTAACAGGAGTCAGACCAGACATTGGATTACGGACCAGGGATATCAATTTTTGATATAGGGTTGTTCAGAAAATCATAACTAATTATATATGCGATAAAAAATCATGAAACCAGTAGCAAATGAAACTAGACTTGCGAGAGTACTTCCAATAATTAGGAATTTAAAAACAATCATGGTATTGACATAGTTATAACAAGTTGAACAAGAAGCAACCTGATTCTAGGTGCAGCACAGATGAATGATTTAATTCGAGCAACATGCTTGATAAAAATTAGGGTTTTTAGGGGCAAAAGTTCCCCTGTGATCATCAGTATCTCCCATAAAAATTTCAAGGCATGGGATTTAGTATTCATGAAGAACAAGAATTATGAAGAGGGTTTGGGGTCAAGAGAGTTGCAGAACTTCAAAATTCAAGAAGAAAATATTGGCTCGATGGAAAATTATGAAATTTGAGGATTTTGTTCCTAATGCATGGAACAATCTACAGACGAAATATTAGGATTTTTGCTTGTGAGAATGCCTACCTTTGGCTCTATTTGTCTTCTAGGGCTTAGAACTCCAAGAACGAGGAAGAAGCTCCAAGAACTCCTTCTCCCCACGAGATCTTCTCCTCCTTGGCCTCTTCTCCACGTCCAACAACCTTTGGAAATGAGCTAGGGTCGGCCAAGAGGGTTTATGAGATGTATTTAAGCATGTATGGGTTCCTATTCCTATTTCTACTCTAATTGCTCTTAATTATGAGATTTCCTAACTCCAACCTTCCTTCCTTACTTTCCAATCTCTAATTGGGTTAGGAGGGAATCTAAATTCGTGCTAAATCAAAGGGGTAGGTTTAGGAATCCAATTCCAACTCTAATTGTCACTTTTATTGCTTTAATAACCCATTTCTAATTATGAGATAATTAAACTCCGAATTTAGGGTATTTTCTTATTATTCTCCATATTTAAATTCATATTTTGACCCAATAAATTCTAGAGGGTCCATTAAGCAAAGCCCATTACTCTTTTCCATTTAATGGGTTTTATTTAATGCTCTTTTCATTTAAATATCCCTTTAGCTAGGTTTTAATTCTTTATTTAAATTTTTATTTTTTCGCAAAAATTCAGGTTGCTACAACCCAAGTTCTTTTAAGTCTTTGCTCGTTAGTTTCCTCATTTTTTCTTTTAGGAATCCATTTTAAGTGTTTAGTTGTACAAGTTATTTTAGTGTGTCCTAATTTGTTACAATGACTACAACATGATATATTATTTACTGTTTTAATTGGCCTGAATTTAATGTTGGACTTATAGTTAATATTTTGTTCAGTTACAAATTTTGGCGTTGGATAAATTTTAGGATGAATGACTGTTTCTTCATTATCTGGTGGAATATATCCTAAACTATGCTTTTTCTTACCAGATCTTCTTGCTCCTTTTAATATTAGAGATGATTTTCCATTTGTGAATTTTTCGATTGTGTTGGTTAGATATTCATTATCTTTTGTTAGTGTGTCAACTTCCTTTTTAAGTTTACTTAAAGTTTCCTGGTTTTCCAGATTTGTTATTTGTTCATTTTTTATTTTTAGATCTTTACATAACAATTCATTTCTCCTTTTTAATTCATAGATTTATTTTTCTAGTTGTTCAGTTTCAGATTTTATATCTGATCTTGTGATTTCCAAACATGCATAATTTTTCTTGGTAGTTTTTAATAGTTTAGTAACATCTTTATATTTACTCTATAATTCATTGAATGCTTCTTCTAAACTATCTGAATCTGAACCATTACAAGAAGTAAAAGATGAGTCAGATGTTACCTTGTCTTTGATGCTTGCCATGAAAGCCAGATTGGCTTTTTCTTCTTCTTCATCGCTGGAGCTTGACTCACTGTTTGAGTCACTCTCATTGTTCCATGCAGCTGCCATGGCTTTCGTTTTGTATCTTTTGAATTTCTTTAAGTTGTATTTCTTCTTGAACTCAGTCTTCTTCAGCTTTGGACACTCAGCCTTGATGTGTCCAGGCTTCTTGCATTCATAGCATATTGGTTCTGACTTCTTAACATCCTTAACTTCAGGCTTCTTGAAGTCTCTCCCTTTCTTGAAGTATCTTCTTCCTGACTGGTATTTTTTCTTGGCTAGAATACGCTGCAGTCTTCTAGAGAGAAAAGCTTCCTCATCTTCACTGCTTTCATCACTCCTATCGTTTTCAGAATCTTCTTCAGAGCTGCCTTCTGTAGCTTTCAGAGCATTACTGTGCTTATTCCGACTGGAGGATTCTCCAAGCCTCTCCATGTTTATCTCATGGGCCATTAGTAACCCAATGAATTTCTCAAGTGACATCCTTCTTAGATCATTAGCTTCTTCTATGGATTTAACCTTTGGAGTCTATGAGGCTGGTAGAGATCGCAATATCTTTCTCACCATATCTCCAATGTCATATGTTTTTCCAAGCCCAGCCAAACCATTTGTGATGTCTGTGAATCTTCTATACATTTGTGTGATGGACTCTCCGAATTGCATCTGAAATCTTTCATATTGGGCTACCAAGATGTCTATTCTTGTTTCTCTTACTTTGTCAGTTCCTTCGTATGTGAGTCTTAGCTTCTCCCACATTTCCATAGCAGATTTGCAGGCGGAAATCCTGTTGAACTCTTTCTTACTAAGAGCACAACACATTATACTCTTTGCTTTGCTGTTTAGAGATACTTTCTTCTTGTCTTCATCTGTCCATTTGTCTTTTTCATTGATTACCAAGAGATCTCCTTCTTCGATAATAGACCAAAGTTGGAAATCGAGACCTTAAAGAAAGAACTCCATTCGAGTCTTCTAGTAATTGTAGTCTTCACCATCAAATAGAGGGGGTTTGTTGACGGACTGACCTTCTGCATGCCCTTGAGCTGCCATTTTTCTTTGCTCTTCAGATCTTGAGATCTTCTTTCTTGAAGAGACTTGGCTCTGATACCAGAGGGGGGATGAATGGATTGCTAAATGCTCTTTTGAAATTAAAACCTGTCAATAAAAACACTTAACAGAAAAACACTAAGATCGATAGTTAGTGAGAGTAAAGACAAACAAGCAAACACATAACACATGAGACTTTTATCCTGGTTCGGACCTCCTATCCCAAGGAGTCCTACATCTAGTCCCCAAGAAACAACTTGAGATTTTACTAACCAAGGGTACTGTCCCCCTTAAGGACACTTACATATCCAGCAGCAGCTGACCTTCTCTTCTAACCCCGAAGAGGTACAAACCAACACCTGATGCAACAGGTCTTCCTTCTTCAATGAAGGGAATAACACCCACCTGTTTCTTACAGGTCTTCTCTTCACAACAGAAGAGGAACACACACAGAGAATGTGAGTAAAAGGCGAATTGCCCCTAGACCAAGCTTATAACAGATTGCTTGATCTGAGGCTGAATCTGTGAGACAAAGATTTGCAACACGAAAATCTCTCAGAACTACAATAGCTCTCTAAAGACTAAGCAAATGAAACACAGAGAGCTGAGATCAAAAAGGTTGGTGCGCTGAAAGGAATGAGCTCTTCTTGCTGATGCTCGTAAGTGCTTGATTGGATTCTATGTGTGTTGCTCAGTGTATATCACCTGTGTATCTTCATAGAGTCATCAGTCTTCTTTTTATCTTCTGTAAATTATTTTGACCGTTGAAGTAGCCGTTTAGATGCCTGTTATCTCACAGCTTCATGCTCGTTGGAGAGACTTGTCGTAGGCATGTGGAGATGAGCCCGCAGCTATAAGCGCTTGGATTGGTCCTTGCATCCTTAGGAAAGATTTTATGAATCTTTTATCCTTTCGACAGGTTGACAGATCCATCTTTGATGTGCTTTACTATAAAAGCTCTGCATGCATTAAACACGGATACCTAGACAACTCCTTTTTGTCTACGTTGTCAGTCAACCTTGGTAGCGTGCAGTATAATGATATGCTTAAACTAGAAAGGATATCCTGACATCACACAAATCAAATTTTATACAATTCATCAAGTAAGCAAGAGGATTTGGTGTGGGATCATCAAGATCTTAGTATACGCGGGAAGACTTGAACTCCACAGAGTTTTGAAAATATGTTTGAATAGAATGGTTGTTATCAGGCTTTATCTGAGAAGATAATAATGAAATGCATGATAATTCATTCAAACCATAATTGTTACGAAGAGTGTTGTTGTATACTTGAAATCAATTTCATAATTATAATCTATATATAAATGAAATTTTATGTTGATAATGAAATCGTTGTCCAAGCAAATCGTTGTTTGAGCAAATCGTTCTTTGATTAAGGCAAATCGATGTTCTAGTAAGAGCAAATTGTTGTTTCGATCAAATCGATGTTGAAGTGGTAATGAATCGTTATAGTGATCAAATCGTTGTTTAACTTACCGAATCGTTACAGCGATTGAATCGTTGTTTTAACTTATCGAATCGTTACAGTGATCAAATCGTTGTTTAACTTATCGAATCGTTACAGCGACCAAATCGTTGTTTCACTTATCGAATCGTTATAGCGACCAAATCATTGTTTAACTTACCAAATCGTTATAGCGATCGAATCATTTTTTAACTTATCGAATCGTTACAACGATCAAATCATTGTTTAACTTATCGAATCGTTACAGCGATCAAATCGTTGTAGCGATGGAAATCGTTGTTTTACTTATCAAATCGTTGTAGCGATGGAAATTGTTGTTTTATTTATCAAATCGTTATACTATAAAGGAAATCGATATGTACTTAGAAGAAATGCATGCTCAGAACTTTAAATGACAATGTGTGAAAATAACTTACAGATTTTACTTGAATTATTTCCTGTGGTTGAACTTCAGAAAAACTTGTTAGAAAATATTTGTTAAGTTTTGTTAATCACCAAAAATTGCATATAATAATTAAAATCATATGGGGATGGACTGATCATCACACTTTGCCAGTCGAAGCAATGGCACTTCGTATATTCACGTTATAGTCTTTACTAGTAGAAGCCAACATCGATTGCCTCATGTTTAACATCAATTGTCATCATATTGATTGCTGATCAACTTAAACATCGATTGTCGATTGTCTTATGTTAAACATTGATTGTCATCATATCGACTGCTAATCAACTTAAACATCGATTGCCTTATTTTAAACATCGATTGTCGTCATATCAATTGTTGATCAACTCAAACATCGATTGTTGTGGCTTCACATCAATTACCATGTCCATATTGATTGTCCTTAAGTCTCATAGATTGTTGTTATCGATTGAAGTATATAATTGTATATTCTCCTTAATACTTAAAGATGCTATATGTGCAGGATATAATGTGACTGACACGTGTCTCACTTAAGTTGCTTGGTACTTACACATCCCCAAGTACTAGGTCACATGATCAGGGCTATAAATATGTCCTTATTCCTTCTGGAAATGGTGTGAAAAGAGGCAGCCAGAAAAGAGGAAGTAACCTAAAAGTGTATGCTCAACAAGAGGAGAAGAGCCCCAGTGCCGCCAAGAAGGAAGGAGCAAAAGAAGAAGAACAGGGGCAGAAGAAGAAGAAGAGTAGCAGAAGAAAAGGATGAAGAAGAGAAGGAGCAATTCAAGGCATAAAAGGCTCCAGATCTGTGATCTTCAAGAAGAGTCTCGAAGATGAATCAATTCCAGGAGAATTGATCCATCTCTATCATCTACACATCTTGTTCTTTTGATCTATTTGTTGTGTGTGGATGTGTGATCGTGTAGGTCACAACATTTATTTATTTGTGTGAATTTTTCACACAACTGTGCTGAACCTTTCTCAGGTGTGTGTTTGAGCCATCGTGCTCAGGTGTGTGTTTGAGCTGTTGTGCTGAGGTGTGTATTTGAGTCATTGAGCTTAAGTGTGTATATTGTACTCAAGGTTTTGAGTAGTGTGGTCTCATTGTGTGAGGGGTGAACGTAGGAGTCACTGGAGGTGAGTTCCGAACCACCTAAAAATCCCTTGTGCACTGTGGTTTGATCTTGTTGCACTAGATGATTGCGTAGGGATTTCGCTTACACTACTTGTTAAGTTGTTCACACACATTAATCACTTACTTGACGCTTACACTGCTTGATAAAATGTTTTACATATTTTAATCACACACAGTGTCTCAGATCTGTAGGGTTTTAATTAGATAGAACTCTTATTTTTGAAGTAATTTTTTAATTACTTAACTTTCCGCTGCAAATCTATTCAACCCCCCTTCTAGATTTTGCCATCACCGCATATTTGATCCTACATTTTATATTTACATTAATACCATTCTTATAGATACAAATTACCCTTAAGAACCTCCCATCAGGGATATCAACAATGAGAGCGACTTCTTACTCGTGAAACGGGCAGGAAGCCGTGCTTGGGCATGGCGGGGGCCTGCACCCTCCCATGTCACGCCATTACGGTGGGCGTGGGGCCTGGGCCCCATCAATCAAGGTCCCAAGCAAGATTACTACCCGATTTGGTTAGATAGTTATCTTTTCTCATCAAGAATATGTTTGAAATATTTTCTTATCGTCATTTTTAGCATATATATATATATATACATATATATATATATATGCAAAAGTGAAAGGAATATTTCAAACATCGTTCATAGATTATGGCATAGTCTTTAAAGATATTTTGCATCCATAAAAGAGAAATACGTGTAAATGTAAATCTAGGAAAGATTCTTATGCAATTAATTTTCTAAGCATAGTATATATAACAAAATCCAAAATAGAATCATTTGAGGCACCTAAGTTTTTTGCCACAACATCCATTTCTCTGACCATATTTGTAGTGTCTTGGAAATTTTAGAACGATAAATTGAATAAAAATATAGAATATTTTTTTACCAATATGAACCATACAATAATATGTGACCCCAAAATTCAATAAAAATTATATTTCAACTTTAAGCAATATTTCTCAATGTCCCATCGGCAAATTGGACCTAGAAAAGTCTATTAGGCCAACATTAAGCCCAATTGCAACTAATTGTCATAAATCAGAAATAGGCGTATATACTATTACCAAATGAACAAAATGTTTTCTAAAAATTTAATAAAAATCATACGTAGACTTCAAATAATGTTTCCCAATGACCCATCATGAGATTTTAGCCATGAAAAATTTCGTGGGCCAAGTTTAAGATTTATTGCGATTTTTTTAGGTAAAGTAAAAATAAATATAAAAGTTATTATCACATGTAGAAAAATAAATATAAAAATGTTATAAAACTTATGGTAGACTCCTAACATTTTTCATCAACTGTCCAATAAGAAAATTGGGCCAAGAAAATCTATTGGACCACAAAATTAAATTAAATTAAAAAATTTTCTGAAATTCGTAATACTTAACTTGTAAGATTAAATTAACCATTAGCACCTAATACACCACTAATGGGCCACCCAATTGATCCCAAATCATGGGTACAACCTATAGAAAAGTTTTCTAATTTGTTTCCACCACGAATTGGGAGAGAAATCTTCAGAAGATATGGAAAAGACTTTCACAAATTTGTAGCCTTAATTTAATTCCTAATCACCACCAGAAAAAGCGCAAATAGTGACTAACAAATTTGGTCACTAACATAAATAGTGACTGAATTGCGACTGACTAGTGACCAAATCTATCGGTGAAGAAACTTTTCGGTCGCTAATCAGTTGCAGATCAAAGGCTGTAATAATTCAGTCTCTAAGCAATACAATGACTGAAATATTTCGGTCATTATTTCAGTCACAAAATAGTGATCAAAATAGTGCGGTCGCTATCGACGACCGATGATTTTGGTAACTATTTCAATCACAGGATAGAGATTGAAATAGTGACTGAAATATGTCGGTCGCTATACTCTGAACTAGCGACCGATATTTTTAGTCACAATTAGGTCACAAAGTAGTGACTGATATAATCAGTCACTAATTGTCTCTAATTTTTAATCATTTTTAAATATATTAAAAAAACCTATGTACATATAATAAAAATAAAAATTGTCCACTATTATGTAAAATGTCAATAATAATATAAAATGTCCATAATAATAATACATAAAATGTCCACAACAATACATAAAATGTCTATAATAATGAAAAGAAAATCATGGATCCTCTGCATTCTCCTCGTCCTCCTCCTCCTCGTCTCCTCCAACACCACTCGATGAAGGACCTACAATAGATATATAAGAACAATAAATTAAAATTAAATACTATAAGAAATAAATTATTTAAATTTTTAGAATTTATTTTTCTATATAATTTACTCACTTTTAAACTAAACTAATTTGATGAATATAAATTTAAACTTCTAAATAAAACAAGGAGTCCGATTTGAACTCCGTCAGTTTTCACAAGTCACACTGATCCCCCTGGCCGTGCCGGAACTAACCGCATGCCGATTGGATTAGTATTTCTAATTTTAGACCCACAAATCTTAGTTTTTTATTTTTTTAACTAAACTAGCTTAATGTGAATTTAAGTGCCAAGCTCAAACTCGAAGTCCGATTTGAACTTCGTCAGTTTCCACGAGTCACACTCATCGCCCTGGCCGTGCTGGAACAAACTGGAGGCTAGTCGGATTAGTATTTCAAATTTTGGACCCCCAAACCTAGATTGTTTTATTTTTTTAACTAAACTAACTTGTTTAATGTGAGTTTGAGCGCTAAGCTCAAACTGGGAGTCCGATTTGAACTCCGTCAGTTTCCATGAATCATATAACCCCGACCATGTTGGAACAAATCGGAGGCCAATCGGATTAGTATTTCTAATTTTGGACTCTCAAACCTAAGTTTTTTATTTAAAAGTAAACTAACTTACTTAATGTAAATTTGAGCATCGAGCTCAAACTTGGAGTCCGATTTGAACTTCATCAATTTCCACAGGCCTTAGCCGTACTGGAACAAACCAGAGGCCGATCGGATTAGTATTTTCAATTTTAGACATTCAAATCTAAGTTATTCAATTTAAACTAAACTAATTTACTTAATGTGAAATTGAGCACCGAGTTCAAACCGGGAGTCTGAATTGAACTTCGTTAGTTTCCATAAGTCACACTCATCGCCTTGGCCATACTAAAACAAATCGGAGGCCGATCAGGTTAGTATTTCTAATTTTGGACCCCTAAACAAACATTTTTTTTAAAACTAAACTAACTTGCTTAATGTGAGTTCGAGCATCGAGCTCAAACTACTAGTCCAATTTGAACTCTGTCAGTTTTCATGAGTCACACTCATCGCCTCGGCCGTGTTGGAACAAACCGGAGGCCATTTGGATTAGTATTTCTAATTTTGGACCCCCAAACCTAAGTTCTTCATTTTAAAACTAAAATAATAACTTGCTTAATGTGTATTTGAGCGTCGAGATCAAATCGGGAGTCTGATTTAAACTCCGTCTATTTTTACAACTCACACTCATCGCCCTGGCCATATTGGAATAAATCGGAGGCCGATTGCATTAGTATTTCTAATTTTGGACCCCTAAACATAAGTTTTTTATTTTTTAACTAAACTAACTGTTTAATGTGAGTTTGAGTGCTGAGCTTAAATTGGGAGTCCGATTTGAACTCCGTCAGTTTCCATGAGTCACACTCATCGTCCCGACCATAGTGGAACAAACCGGAGGCCAATCAGATTAGTATTTCTAATTTTGGACCCCCAAGCACATAAACTACTTTTGGTTTAATTGATTTCCCATTTACTTCAACAAGTTCTACATCTGGATGTTTACAAAGCATGGACAAGTCCAAATGTTGTATCCCAAAAAATTGATTAATTAGAAAATATAGAAAAATTAAAATTTTATCAAATAATAAATCAAACTAGTTAAAAAATATATACGTTCCATTATTTCATGGATGAAAACACATATAAAAATTTTGTAAAAATAATAGTTATACTTTAAATAATATTCTCTAATAACCTACCAAGAAATTTGAGCATAGAAAAATCATTTAGACCAAGTTTAAGAATTTAAGCGACTTATTAGTGTAATTAGGGAATAAGTCAGAGAACCCATTATTTATGAGCCAAAGTGGATTATAAATTAAAATAAACATGTGGGAAGACTTTAAATAATATGGGATGAAATCCCATTATGATAATTATACCAATATACAATCTTGGCCTATGAATAAATTCTTTAATAAAAAGATAATAAAAACCTATTAAGTAAAGTAATAACATAGGTTGTACAATTAAGCTCACATAAATTATTGGGCCAAGAGTAAGAGCCCAAATGATGAAGGTTAAAAATATTGGCATAAATAATATTAAATTGAATTAAAATAAGAAATTAATTGAATAAGTGTGATAAATAGATTTAAATTAGAATAAAGGGTGAATAAATAGAATTAAATCAATACCCATTAAGCTAAATTAATAATGAGTTTTACTAATGGTCCTAACATGAATTGTTGGGCCCAAATATGAAGAGCCCATTATGAGATGGGAGATAATTAAGTCAAATTCGGAATAAGAATTAGTGGTAATTAGCAAAGGGTTAAAATAATTATTTAATTGCTCAAATCTATCTTAAAAAAGCCCTATACTTACCCTAACTCTTTACCCACGAAATTGGACCTCTTCCCTATCCTTTTAGGTAGATAATTGCTAGGAAATAAGGAGATAAATTAGGAAATTTGGAGTTTGAATGGAGGTGAAGAGTTTTAGACAAATAGGACTCTTACATTAGCTAAAACACCCTAATTCGTCCCTACCAACCCATAGCTTGTTGTTGGAGCCTTGGGGGACGAGGAGAGGAGCTGTGGACGTGAGGAGCTAGAAGGAGAAGCTTGGAAAGAAGGGATTTCTTCTTCATCCTCGTCATTAAACCCTAGGTTTTCGTTACAGTGCAAAAAGATAGGTAATCTCTCAAGCACGAACCAAACAAATTTTACCCTAGGTAGAGCATGATTCCCTATTGCAAAGCCCCATGATTGCCTTATTTTTTCGTAACTCCATGAAGGAGTATTAAATGTTCTAAGTTCTATCCATACTATGCACCCGAACCTTCATGATTGCTTTCAATCCATGCATGTACTTAATTCCACGTCGTGTAAAAATTCTCATAAATACTACATCATGTTAGCTTTCAAACGCCCCTATTTTTCCTAATTTTCATCATGTATTCGTTGCTAATTAAATCATGCTTCCATGACTGCACATGTTTAAGTCACCAAAATGTAACCTTGTTAAAGCATGCACAAACCTTGTCCGTTATCTAATTACTCATGCCTGTTGATAGACCTATATGTCTACTTTCGTTTAAAACTAGTTTCATGAATTTTGGATCATTGGTGCGATTTTATATCGATTTTAGAAGAGCTTGGTATCATGCTTGAGAGGGAAGGACCAAAACCCAAAAAAGGCAAAACACCTTTTTCTGGGTCGGGCCGCCCCTCTGAAGTCGCGATGGCCCAACCCGTCGCGACCTCAGGGGGGACGCGGCCGGCCGGACCATCGCGACATGAACGCAACGGCCCGCGCCGTCGTGTTCTCACCCCCCGAACTGGGCCAGGCAGGCCGGTTCAGCTGTCGCGCCCGGCCCCCGTCGCGACTTGAATCGCGACTGGCACCCCGTCGCGTTCACATAAATGCTGCCAGAACCTGAAATTGCATCTATGCCCCTACTATTTATGTCATTTAACCCTTGTTTAAGTTAAATCATGTACTCTTAAGCTTAGTAATTGACCCGAATATTTTTATTTGTTAATAATTAAATAATTCTCATTAATTAAAAGCCATGTGCACGATTTATCATACTTTCACGATTTCTTTACACTTGCACACACTAAACATTAATGTTTGCCATTTGACCCTATTAAATTACTCAATGATGTATCTGGTGATTAAGTAAAATTAATTACTAAATTCTCTATTTTGTTATTGACACTTGTCTTCGTTTTTATTCGTGTGTTTTGTACACCGTTATCGCGTCCCTCTGCCTTCGAGCACTCGAGGCAAGACGGACAATGTTTTCGTTACACACTTTTTCTTGGCATGGACCACCTCTCCATCGAGAATACTCTCGACTGGGCCAGGGACTCCTTGTCAAGACCTCCGTAAGTCTTCCTGGCTTTGGCGCACGTCCATTGCCGACGAGCTGGTTGTACCTTTAAAACCCGTTACACCTTTAGGGATCAGTACGATCCAAACGGCCTTAGTGTGTCTCTCTTACCTTGGGATCATGCCGGACCATCTAGCAAGTGTTCATAGCGCGGCTAATGGGCGGATATGACTTCTACCTGACTGCCGGCACCCGACCTAGTGCCGTGCAACTGTGACTATTGTCGGTTTAACGTTGTTTTACGATTATACCCCTATCTCATCTACTATCCTTGTACTCTCATCTGCTCACTTTCGCTCTACTATCTTGTATATTCATCTAGTACTCTCTTGAGACTCTTGAGCTGATGTGGCTCCTATTGTATTGTACTGTTCTTAACTATCTAGCGCTATAATATGGGTCTTGTGACTCTACTGACTTAAATGCATACTGCTGGGGGCACAGAGAGTGTCCGAGGGGCTCCAATCTACTCCTGGGGGCAGAGAGCCACCCGAAAATACCTGCAGGGGCTAATGACGGTGTCAGCATTTGCACCGGTTCTGACTGACTGTTCTGAGTTGGCTAGACATCTGACTGTTATTATTAGTCTGATTAGTTCAGACGTACTATGCTATTACTGTGCTATCACTAACTGTTACTGAACGGCTACTGTCCTGTTATAGAGCGAGTATTGCCGTATTCTCCTAGTGCACTGCTATGGTTCAACTACTTTGTCTCTTCTTGCACTACATGTTACTTGCTATTGCTTGACAATGACGACTAGTGCACTGTTGTGCAACCATACACGCTATCTTGTTATACGCTATCTCGTTATATGGCCAATCCTTTATCATCCTAGATTTGTTATATTCTTGTTGTGTTATCATGTGACTATTACTCTCTTGACTATACTTGATCGTTCTCTCTAGTTAACCTGGTTTACAAGACATTAATCACTTAAAGCATGCATGTTTACATGAGATATTAGGTCCTACTGAGCGTTTTCGCTCACCCTGCGCTATTGTTGTATGTGTTTTCAGGTAAGTTGGTGATGACCTTACACACACCAACGGGAATGGACTGGAGTGATGAGCGACCAGGAGTCATAGCGATGGAATGACCTTAGATTCATAGAATTTAGTTAGATATAATTGCTTAGTTATCTTTTCCAATGTAATGAAGTCATTGAGCCCTATGTTTTGGCTCTGAATTAGTGGTTGTAATAGTTTAGATGAATTATCAATAAGTTGAGGAGTTTATTGTAATTATTATTCATTAGATGCTCTGATTTTTGTGATTGAATGCGCAATTGTCATTACCATACACGTTGTTCATGCCTCCCCAATTTATTCCACTGCTAAATTGGTGGGGCATGACACCAAACGTGC
This sequence comes from Colocasia esculenta, assembly GCA_014218235.1. Lineage (NCBI taxonomy): Eukaryota > Viridiplantae > Streptophyta > Magnoliopsida > Alismatales > Araceae > Colocasia > Colocasia esculenta. The sequence continues at coordinate 123,149,063 of CM024762.1, forward strand.
ATTCCCGTTGTCCTTTGTTTTACCTTTTATGTCCATAACAGTGTTGAACACATTATCAAAGACATTCTTCTCGATATGCATCACGTGTATATTATGCCACACAAGAAGAGTTAACTAATAAGGTAGCTCCCATAAAATGCTTATCTTCACCCAGTTGTGCTCCTTCCCAAAACTTGAAAGGTGACATGTACTGCCCATCAGATGTATGATATTTGACAAATTTTCTACACATGCTGCCATATGATGATTGGACAACCTCTCGAATATAAATTCATCTCGTTCCATTATGTTCTTTAGGAATGCATCTTTTTGTTTTTTGAAAGGGTGATCAGCTGGTAAAAACTACTGATGGCAATCAAACTAGCATGACTTCCCACCATGTGTTAAGTACAAATGATTTGATATTATCCATATAGTAAGGACATGCTAGCCTCCCATGTGTGCTCCAACCAAATTGCATTCCATATGCAGAAAAATCACTTATCGTCCACATCAATGTTGCCCTCATGGTGAAAGTTTACTTTCTAGATGCATCATAAGTGTTGACCCCCTTAGTCCATAATAATTTCAATTCATCAATCAATGGTCTGAGATAGATGTCTATATTTTTTGTAGGACTTTTAGGACCAGGAATCAATAAAGACAGAATTAAATTCTCTCGCTTCATACACATGCTCAGAGGAAGGTTGTATGGTGTCACGAACACTGGCCAACTGGAATAGGAATCCACTGAACCTTTAAATGAATTGAATTCGTCAGTCCATAAATCGAGCCTCACATTACGTGACTCCCTTGAGAAGATAGTATGCGTATGGTTGAAATGAGTCCAAGCTTCGCCATCTGTAGGATGACTCATAATATCCTCATCAAGATGTACTCTTTTTGCGTGCCACCTCATTTGTCGAGCTGTCTTTGAGGACATATACATCTGTTGTAGTCGGGGTATGAGGGGAAAATATAGCAATGACGCATAAGGTATATCTTTTCCCTTAGAATTGGCCCCTCTTTTAGGTTTAAACATATAATGATGACAAATAGAATATGATACTTTATCTGCATCCTCTTTGTGATACAGCATACAATGATTAAGACATGCATCTATTTTCATATATCCAAATCTTAACTCATTGACCATCTTCTTGGCATTATAAAAAATTGGAGGTAGCTTCTCATCTCGAGATAGCATACTCTTGATGATGAGGAGGAGATGATCAAAACAACTCTCACTTATGTGAAATTCAGATTTCAAGTTCAGCAACTGTGACACCGCTGACAACCGAGTGTTTTTTTGGCAACCATCCCACGATGACTCATCAACATCCTTAAGTAACTGATAAAATCTTTCGGCTCCCTTGTTCGGCATTTCTTCAGTGTATATAGGATCCTCTTGTACATTGAATGTGGGACTAGCGGCATCTACAACCATATCCATGTAGGTACTTGTGCTTTGCACATTACTAGGCTCATGCGACCAAAACTCCTCACCATGACATGTCCAGTTTATATAATCTTCAACAAACCCTATTCTGTATAAATGACGTTGAACCTCCTATGGTGAAATCCACTTCAAATTCTTACAAATCATACAAGGACATTGGATGCAACCTTCGATGTTTACTGCTGCACTTAGATTCTTCAATGCAAATTGAATGAAAGTCTCAACTCTAGCCCTAAACTCCACAGACACCACATGATCAACTATTCTATGATACATCCATGAACTGTTTGAAACCATTTTTTTCCTGCGCTCAACCAATATTAATACATAAATAACTTTAAAATTCAATAAATTTGACCATTTTCACACATTGTTGGATGCAACCGAAATGAATAAAAGGATATATTATTTAGATTATCACTTTTTATCCATCTGTGAATATTTGATCGCACTCAGATGGCCATTTACTATGTGTTTATACAATTTGCTGAAAATTTTGGCAGCATCTCTCAGCATCTCTTTGATGTACCAAAAATATTTATTGATTAAGATATTTTATTAAACACTTACTAATAAGTGGTTAAGAAATATTCTAAATCAATAAAGGTATAACAGAGAGGAGTGAGTAGACGTAATCGAAATTTTCAACAAACAGTACAAATACATAGTAAATGACCACCTAACTGCGATCAAACATTCACAGACTGTCTAAAACGGGACAATTCAAGACTTTAAGTTAGATATACACATTCTCATCATTCAAAATGATAATGTGCACATCAATCCCAAAGTCTTGAATGGGAAGGTTCATTGACACGGGTTTAACACGCTCTCATGAGATGTGTGTAGTGTTAAATTGCTATGCATGCATAGATCAAATTTAAAGCCACATAAATATGAAAGGAAAATGAAAATAAAGTCTTACATATGAACAAGTGCAATACTAAATCAAATTCACACATATATGTAAATGAATTGCATTAAAATAAGAAATGCAATACTAATCACTAAACTGAAAATAAATAATTAAAATAAGAAGTGCACCCACCCCATTGATCAGGCATCGAGTCCCAAGCATTGTGGGTCCCGATGTCTGACTAATGGGGTGGGCACCCAAACGATCCACATGTGTTTTTCTACTCGATTGTCAGAAAGAAAATATTTCTCTTTGTATCCATGGTTCCATAAGGTCCACACCAATTTTCCACCTCAAACCTTATACAATGGAGAAGAGGTGAATACTAGTTTCATAAACACTTGATTATCTTGATCACAATTGATGTATGACTATATGGAGACTTTATTTTCATGCCTCTACATCGAGAACTTGTAGTTCCAGTCCAGATCTAAAAGATTGACTGTAATTGCTCCTATTCAGCAAGTGGCTCATGTCTGATTTTGACATGATTTGATTCTAGTTGATAACTCGGTAGTAGTTAAACTAAATCAATCTCTGACAGATGACATTTACTCCACTTTTGTGCTTTGGGACTTTGAGATCGATAAGTATACAAAATGGTTTTCATCCAATATGGGAATGAAGTATGAAAGTGCTTTGATTTGAGTGAATTGAACTAAATTGGACTGAGGCAGAGTATCCTATCCAACAAAAGAAGCATTTTATATTGTCAACCCTCAAGGAAACACGGTTCCGAATATCACAATTATGAAACCTTATTTTAGATATTCCTTCCTTACATAAAATGGATCGAATATGCTCAATGTCATAGCAAGTTCTAAGAGAATTGTGCATAAGTAAGAAACTCAACAATAAGGAAATGACTCCACTAAATTTTTGGAGAAAAATTGCACATGCTAGAAGATGGTTGACCCACTGCTGCTTCTCCATACATGAGACAACATCTAATCTGCTGGTATAATTTTCACGTACAATACAAGAGGTCCAAGACCAATTCTCAAATGACACACACAAATATTTCACTAGATTGTACTGTCGCTAGGACAACATAAGTTGCTAAACAAATACACGATGGCATAATGGATAGTCACATGCATACTGACATTGATAACCAGTCGGACATTGCATCCCATTATTGAGGAACAACAGTGAATAAGTAACTGAAAGAGAGAGAGAGAGAGAGAGAGAGAGAGAGAGACATCGATAAGAAAAAGAATTTGAAGTAATATATTTAGTTTAGAATTATGGTTTTCGATGCTTATGTGATAACTGGAGAGCTAATGAAGAAATTAAAACAGCTATGTGCAAATCACAAAGCACAATAAGTTATCAGATGTGGCTTGCAAGGCATAATAATAGCAAAATAACTGCCCCCCCACCCGGTGTGCCCCCCTTCCCGCACCCTCAGACTCCCCCCCCCCCCTCCCACACCCCCACACTGCCCACACACTGAACCCCCCTCCCTCTCCCATACCTCCACACTACCCACACCACTGAACCCCCCTCCCTCTCCCACCCCCACACCACCCCACCCACACCGCCAGCCCCCCTCCTACCCCCACACTGCCCCCCACTCACCAAGCCCCCCTCCCCCACTGCCGGGAACACCCCCCCACACCATCAACTGCCACAGAGAGAGAGAGAGAGAGAGAGAGAGAGAGAGAGAAGAAGAAGAAGAAGAAGAAGAAGAAGAAGAAGAAGAAGAAGAAGAAGAAGAAGGGAAGAATAGCGACCAATGAAGTTTGGTCGCTATTCAGTCTCTAAATTCGTCGGCTATCGTGATCAATTATTTTTGGTCGGTAATCGATCACAAATCTGTGATCGATTATTTTTCGATCGCTAATCGATCACAAATCTGTGACCAATTAGTGATTGAAAATAATCGGTCACAACATTTTCCTTCATACCCGGAAAACCATGAAAATCTGTGACCGAAATAAAATCAGTCACTAATTGGTCACCAATTTGTGACTAATTAGTGACCGAAAATATTCGATCACAACAGTTTGCTCCATTTATGAAAAAATGGTGAAACTCAATGACCGAATATTGATCGGTCACTATTCGGTCACAAATTGGTGATTGATTAGTGACCGGTTTTATTTCGGTCACTATAATGTTTATTTAGAGACCGAATTGTTTTTTGTCTATAATTAGTCATTAATTTGTGGCCGAATAGTGATTGAAAATATCGATCGCAATGTCGGTCTCTAAAATCGTCTTTTCTTGTAGTGAATCCCATTAGAATTACTAAACATACAAATCCCTATAAATTGAGACATTATCTTCCATGGGATGACTTTGCAATTGGTTGGGGTCATGCTTGGAGGATCTTGGAGGAAGAGAAACTGAGGAGAAGGATGCACCAAGTAGATCTTCCTCTCTTCTTCAACTTCGGCTTGATACGTCCAGTAGAGAAAACCTATCTTGTCAGTCTTCAAAGGTTAGTAAAACCAGACCCAATGTAACGTCCTGATCATTCAGAACGTGGTTTGATTGGTTTGTGGGCCAATGTGTGGCCAATAGGTAGTGTTCGGTGTTTTAGCAGGTTGTGTGGGTGTAGTGGGCCAAAAATTCAGACCCAACACACCCCTTGATTCTCTATTGAGAAGGCGACAAGGGTGTGTATCGTGTTCTTAGAGCGACAAATACTAGAGTCACGTTCTCATCGCCATTGTTTCGGGGTGTTCAGCTACATGTGCGGCACGTGGCGCATGCAGGCTTGCCGCGTGGCCTCAAGTTCGAGAACGTGCCGGCCAGGGACGTCGCCTTCTTAACGTGATGGTCGTCTGCATCGTGTTCTCAACTGTGAGGGCTTAAGTGGCTGTAGGTAGGACGTAGAGGTCTGTGTCGTCTTCCTAAACACCCTCACTCATCTGTCAAGTTGTACGTCTGGTTGAGGGAAAGACGACAGTGGGGTAGCGACTTGTGGTGTGTGTGGTTCTCCATCCAGTCGCTTGTAGCACGCTCGTGGTTGGCGGACGGACACCAATAGATGTACTAGTCCCCAGCTAGTCCCGTGTTCCACAGCCTCACTCTAAGGGTTCCAGAACTCTTAGAGGTGTGTCAGGCATGGGTCTGCAGAGTGTGTCATTGCAGGTGTGGTGTTATTTGGTCTCCACAGCTTGTTGGTGCTGTAGAGGTGGAGTTGTAGTTGGACCTTATGTCCGTGGCTGCGAGACTAAGAGGTAGTCCTGTGTGGTTTGTCCGGGTCAGTAACTAGTGTTGCGAACTAGACTCCGTGACCCGAGTGTGGCGTTGCCCTTCTTTAGCTCGTGCATCTGTGAGTGGTTTGCCATTTATTTATGAAAGTACATTTCATATAACTGTTTACTTAATTTGAACTTGTATTTCCATGCATGTGTAGCTTTTTAAATGTTTAATTATTAGTTGTTTACTCCTGCTGCTCATGAGATTATATGGTATCGATTTTGCGGGTGTTTTCCTACCGAGCCAGTGACTTGTGAGCCTCACACCCTTACACCCCCTTTCAAGTGAAAGAGAGCAGAAGAGTTCTCGTCTCTCATCTAGTTCTAAGCCGCACCACAGCGACGGTGGGCCTATTCCACTAGCAGTGTAATTTTCCATTCTTGTTCACACCTCGAGGTATGCCTTAGGATGCTATACTTTCACTTTCTATCTACTCTAGTTGAGATGTGACTATGTAAACTTCATGTAAATATGTGTAAGATTTTATAGTATATTAGATCTTATGTGTGTTTAGTGGGTTTCTTTTATGTTCTCACGGACTTGAGCAATGGTATCCATTGCGAGGCTTCGGCCTGTTTGTGGGAGGCGGAGGCAGATCAGGTTCATTATTAGGTTAACGAGCCTGAACGACAAGGATTGCTACACCCAAACCTAGCATGTCATACACTATTGGAAAGCCCATCGAGTTTAGTTTCATTTGAGTCTATTTTACCTAATTTTCATGCAGTCGTTTGTGAGTATTAGGCGTAGTTTGCATGACTGTCCAACTAGAGCTCCGAAAGAGACATCAGTGCTCTTCATCCAAAAGGTAGGTAGTCTCTAAGTCAAACCTTAATTAAACTTATTTATGCATGGATTAACATGTTTAGATCATGGAAATACTATTTTGCTCAATTTTCTTCAAGTGATTTTGTCATATTGTTTCATACATGCTCATGTTGTCTATACATACTAGTCAAACCAATCGTATGTCTTGCGAATTCTATATCTCTTATTACAGATAGTATAAAATCTTAATATTTTTGCTGTAAGATCCTCTTCAAGTCTACTTTGAAACGAGACCAAAAGTCCCAATTTTATTGTGTGTATTGAGAGTATTAGCTTGAACAAGCCAACTATGTCAATTTTACATCACTTATCCCATCGTGTCTTGTTACACTATTAATCATGTATTGTTTCTAATTCTTCATTACTATAGGTTGATTTGAGAGTCCATTAACTAACAGAAGTGTTTTCCCTAATTTTGATACACCTTAGAGAGAGTATTGAACCCCCAAAGCCCCTTGTGTTAACCCTAGTTGAAACTGAGTCAGATTTGGGTAGCATTGAAACAGACCCTCGGAAACACTATCGAGACGTATCGTACCATCGCGTCATTAACACATCATGATAGTATGACATGGTCTTAAGGCGTCCAGCCTTTGGGATGCCACATTAAAACATCAATAGTGTCGAATGCGTCAAGTATTCTTAACATGTCAGCCCCTTTGGATGCGTTAAGGATAGGATTGCGCAGGGTTCGTTCAATTGGTGATATCTTCTCCTATAGATCTCGGATTGATGAGCCGTTTAATTTGATGGATTCTAAACTTGAAATACTTCAAAATGATATACTCATATGTGATGTTTGAATAATAAATTAGTAAGTTATGACCCAATAAAGTGAAGGGATGGGACTACATTTGGCTTTTAAGGGGCATACGTCCTAGTTTCCATCGTTCTTCGTTGTTTCTTCACATGTGTGAGTTTTAATCTATTCTAGGAAGGTTCTAGAAGGTCTTCTCATGCATTAATTCACCTATATAAAAATTTTAAATTGTGAAATATTATTAATTACTCCTAAATCTCTTGATTGATCTCTACATGCCATGACTTGAACTTTCTATCTTGCTTGTAAAATTGAGAACTTGCTAAGATAAGAATTTGCCATACATGAATATTTCCTTATTTAGAACTTTCTATATTTAGGTATTGTTAAGTTTGAATCGAAGCCAGATCCTAATCTCACTTAGATTCTTAACCGGACACTTACACACTTGCACTCTTAAGTGCTTACGCCTTGCGCTATCTACACACTTGCACGTATAGGCACCCCTTTCTTGGCTTGGATAAACTCTCCATCAGATATTCCTTCTTCTAGACTAGGGATTCCTTTTCCAAAATCTCTATAAGTCTTCTCTGACCATGGATTCCCTCATGGTCGACGAGCTGGTTGTACCATGAAGTTCTTTGAAGCTAGTATGCACCTCTTCTCTTCTCTTGTTTTTTCTCCGTGAGCCATGATCTTTAAACGTGAATCAAGCTATTAACAAATTATCAAACTTAACTGAACTATGCTTGATTACTCTCTTGATTATTGAGACCTTGAATCCATACTATTGACATGATAGTATTAAACTTTCTTGAAAGATCCATCCTTGTTGACATACCTTCTTGTGATACGTTCTTGAATGTATTCTACTTGAAATGAATAAGATTGGAGTCATGAACTCAACTACACATTCTTGTTACCTATGAGTCGATGGGCTCAATGGGATAAATGCTAGTATTGCACAATACAAACCTGACTGTGGGTCTGTATCTAGTCCTGAAGATTCTGGCAAAGTTGTGTTGCCTATAGGTGTGATTGTCAGATTTGCCCCCGACAAAGTCGTGTTACCCCAATGTGTTGATTGCCCAGTTTCCCAAAGATGTTCATTATCCTAGGTGTTGATTGTTAGGCTGATCCCCTAACAAAGTCATGTGTGGTGCGGAATCATGATTGGTGCTTGCAATGACACGTACTTGTTACGTGTGAATACACACTTCCTTGACTTGACTTGTTACATACTACTGCATGCTGGTCCTTAATCGAGTGGTAGAGGGACGTACTTGCCTGAGGCACTAGTAGATCATGTGTGATATTCTTGCAGAGTGCATGGAGTGGGTTATTCAAAGTGCTTTCCAGTGATTTGTCCTACATGCCTGTACATTCCAGTGCTATCATGATATTTTGAAAGTTACTCTAGTGACCTTCATACGTGTAAAGAACTTTCTTGTACAATCCTGATTGTTCTTTCTCCAATGATATTGACATGAGAGTTATCCTTACTTTCTTGCTCTATTGACCATGTTACTTTCAAGTGTGAATACTTCCTTGTACATGTGATATACTTTGTAACGTGACGATCTCTCATACTTGATCGTCCTGCTCACATGATATCGCAAATTGATTGGACGTTTCTTGATCGTATTGCTAGTCATGTTTTCTTACTGACTTTTACTTGCATATTTTGTTCATGGCATATAGCCTGAAACTATTAATTACTTATATTTGCCTACGACGATGTAAATTCTACTAGGAGAATGCGCTCATACTTTAATATTTTCAGTAGTAAAGGTAAAGAATAAAGCTTATGATGAGACTTTTGCGCCGAACCTGGAGTACACCTAGAGAGTCATTTCTTAGTTAGTTAAGGAGAGAGAGATCCTTATTGTAATTTTAATTTTTACCTTTCTTTTGAGGGATACATAGTTAGAAACTAAAGAGCCTTTTTATTTGACATTGGAGATTGTAATATTTGCTTATGATGAAGAAAAGAAGAGATTTTTTATTATTAAATTGCGGGCCCTATATTGGCTATTTGTCTATGGCGTCGAAATGCTTGCTTGTTTATCGCGTCACCTGATTCATTTCACTGCTAAAAATTGGGGTCATGACAATATTTGCATGTGAATAACATTTGGTTTCCATTGTTGATATAGATGGTTAATACGTCAAGGATAAAACAAAAACAACATGGGCACTAACAAGGTCCTTTATGAAGTTGGTTGAATGACCGGGGAAAGATTGAGATTATATGATTTGGTGCCCCTAATTAGAACGTTACTTTTCGATATAAGTTGTTCACAAAATGGGTTGTCCACCGACACGCGACAATAATTTACCTAATGATGATAAATTGCAAGCAATTGATGTTCAATTGCATCTTAGTCATAGTTACATCTATCATAGTACAAGATTCTTGATATAGTATGATATATGTGAAGATGATTATATGGTTGACAAGGAATGATGGACTATTGGTAATAATCAAGAGAGAATACACTAAAAATCACATTCAAAGAAATCCACGGCGAGATGTTGTTGCATATTAAAAAGGAGCTTCTAATAGTATATCTAATGAGAGACATTATATAAACAAAGGATTAATCTAGGTTCATAATAATTAATCGCATGTTAATGATTCTAAATTGGGAAAAATATACCTATGTAACACCCCATATAAGAATATGTTAAATGGACTAAATCAGCAGACTACTAACAACTCGAACTAGTCATTTTCAGAACTCGAGTAGAAAAAGAACTCTGAAGTTAAGCGTGCTCAGTTGGGAGTAGTCCCAGGATGGGTGACATTCTTGGGAAGCCTACCAACTAGTATAGTTGTTGGGCCAGTTTGTTGGTTGGGTCGTCACAAATGGTATTAGAGCCTTACCCAGTCGGAAGTGCAGGCCCTAAGTGTCACATAGGGCAAAGTGCTACACTACAGGAGCCACCTCTTGAGGCCATAATGGCCCAAAGTGCTACATAGTGGGAGCCACCTCTTGAGCCTGTGGGGGCCACCTCTAGAATCCTATCTGCCTGGGGTTTGATTGTGTGCTATATATGAACAGCGACGAGGATGTCGCTTATATAAGAGGGGTAGATTGTAACACCCCATATAAGAATATGTTAAATGGACTAAATCAGCAGACTACCAACAACTCGGACTAGTCATTTTCAAAGCTCGAGTAGAAAAAGAACTCTGAAGTTAAGCATGCTCAGTTAGGAGTAGTCCCAGGATAGGTGACCTTCTTGGGAAGTCTACCAACTAGTATAGTTGTTAGGCCAGTTTGCTGGTGGGGTCGTCACACCCCAAGTCATGCGGGGGTTATAATGGTTTTTGCTTGATGCTAACCATATATGAGACACCCAATTAATTATTATATATCACAAGAAGGAACTCAAGTGATATCAGTCATTGCCAACTTAGTATTAAGTCTAAAGGATATGATTAGGGTTTAGGTATCATGCTAGTATAAATAATTTATGAAATCATTTTTAGTTTCCATATAAGAGAAGTATGGGGTTCCCCATGGCATCAAGCAAGCTCTAGAAACCCCCACCCCCCTTTTCATCTCACTTCTTGAAACCCCCCACCTCTTTCTCACTAGTGGAATGGATGATGCTAGAGGTTGAATAGGTGTGTGGCTAATTATTTCATTAGTACATCCATCTTGAAGATTATCTCCTAGAGATATGAAATTGTTCCATGCATCTTCTTTATATTTTGTTACAATAAGTAATTCCAAAGAAGGAAGTGCTTTTTAAAACTTAGTATCTATTGTATTTAGAAAAAAAATCACTTTTTCTTATACATCCAGATGGAAAAACACACTATAGGAATAGATGATACAATTGCAACTTTATTTAGTACAACATTGTGGATAATAATGACACATTAGCTGAAATACATATTTTTTATGTGTATATTTTGTATAATAGGAAAGAGTTTGTGAATTAGATATAACTATTTCTTATTAATAGTCATATAAGTTGTTTATAAATAAGAGGCAAAGCATAGAAAGTAAACAATAGGAATAAAATGATGGTGGGTTAAAGGTTGAAGTTATTCTTTTACATATTCATACTGTTGAAGTTATTAGGACATCAATATTCAATAATGTTTGATGAACTTGATTTCAAGATCATGAGCTATTAAATGCCTTAATGTGAACACATTTTTTTCGTCAATTTAAATGCAAATCCTTTTGATTGTATATAAATTTATTTAATATCTAATGTCTTTTCACCAATCAACCTTTGTCATGGCAGGTAGGTAAAAAAAAAAAAAAAACTAGTTTACTGGTCAATGGTTCGAGTCGGTATCCCGAGTAATGAACCAAATGAGGAGGTATTATAAAATATCAAAATTTCTTTTCACATAGTCCAATTTAATTAGTATTCTTTCAAAAAATTTATATATTGACTTTGAAATCCCAATTGTTCAGAGTGATGTAATTAATTTATAGACATGAGATATTTATGATATCTTGCACTTTGTTGTTCGACAAGAGAGGTTATAGGAATCAAATCTATAATAATGTTGCATTTCAATATGATATGATGCATGTGAAGGTAATTATTGGTCATTAAAAAGACCATTTACTGTTAGTATTTATAAATGAAAGAGAAAATCATGTCTAGTAACACTAAAGAAAAGATCTGTGCAAAAACTATGTGGCCATTATGACCCTATCATATCAAGTAAATGTAAGGAAATATTGGGACGAAATATTGAACGAAATAGAAAATAAAAATACAATTTATTGGCTGGATTGACTTTGGGATTGGAAGAGTACATATAGATGAGGATGATGATCATACTTTCTTAATGTGGAGATAAGTCTCTCTTTAACTTGAAATAATGTTTCTTATAAATTGATCTACTAGTTTAGATGCACCTCTTCTAGCAAATGATATGGGTTCTCATCCTACTACTTTCTATGGGAGTCACAAGAAGAAAAAGAGAACAAATGGAGAAGAAGGGAGAGGAAAGATGACTCCCTTCATATGCTAAGTTTGAGATTGTATGCTCTCTCTTCTTATGTTTTTATATAAAGGGAATATTAGACTGATTTTCAACTAAGCCCTATTAAGACTCTCGAAGTCTAATCTAATTTTGGATTGAATTATAATTGGATTAAACTTACGGGCCCATGAGTTCAATCATTGGAGGATCCAGAAATTTTTTTCCAGTGAGATCACTCCCTTTAGAAAAATTTTCAACCAAATCAATTTAATAGAAATTTTTAGACTCATCAATAGGGTTTTAAAAATTCAGTGAGGTCATGTGACCCAGCTGATTCTTCTCTAGATGCGCCACTGAGTTCAATTCCCAACTAGACTTTGTTATTTCATGTTCCAAACATGATCCTCGTATTAACATCTCTTAATATCAATTTGATCTTAACATATATTATCAACCTTTAAATTTAATATCAAGTTAGCAATAGACTTAGTAATGTTAAAAATTATTTATATTTTACAATTATTTTTTATTTTAATTAAATTACTTGTCATAATTAATTTAACAAACTTCTAACTAATAATGTTTTCATTAACAATCAATTTAACAAAGAGTGTTTTGATTACTCATTAGGTACTAAGATTATTAATAGACTCTACACGAGTCAATTTAATACCTATATTCTCCAATGAACACATAGATAGTAAAACTAACCATCTTTATTATATGAATATGAATAATATTCATTGATATAGTCATGTTAAGTACGTTTGGTATTGGGATAGAGAGAGAGAGAGAGAAATAAATGAAATTCAACCAAGTCTATTTTGTCTTTATTCCCTATTTGTAACGCCCTGATACAGAATATTGGAGCGATAAATAGTTAAATAAATAGTATAGAGCGAGAAATAGACATCAAATCATTTCACAAATTGGAATAATGCCAAATGAACCATCTTTATTGATAATTTCACTATCATTATTACATTCACTAATTCAGAGTAAAAAATTGTGGGCCCAAAGTACTTTATTCAAATAAGAACAACTACTAACTATCTAACTAACTACTAAGATGATTGGTTGACGAAATGATACGTGTGGTAATCCTCATCAGACTCACCTGAAACACATAAAATAAATAGCGCAGGGTGAACGAGAATGCTCAGTAGGACTTAATATCTCATGAAACATGCATGTTTTAAGTGATTAATGTCTTGTAAAGCAGGATAACTAGAGATAACGATCAAGTATAGCCACGAGAGTAATATCACGTGATAGCGAGAGAGCAATAGTACATTTCACATGAAAATAGCACAACTAGCATGATAAAGATTGGCCATATAACAAGATAGCATGTAAAATTGCATGATAGTGCACTAGTCATGATAACACGTTGGTTGATCTTCTTTACAACAGAGAGAACATAGTACTTGATTGTCATTGTTGGATCGAAATGGCACTAATGATGTCCTAGAGGGAGGTGAATAGGACTTCTTGTGCTTTTAAAATTTTATCTGAAATTAAACAACACTAAATAAATCTGTTAGTATTTAGTGTAGTGTGTGATTCAAGTGTAAATTGGCGGAAATAATCACACAAATGCACAAGGAGATTTATCCTGGTTCGGCCCTTCCCACATAGAAGTCCTACGTACATCTAGTCCTCAAGCCAACCACTTGAGATTTCACTAACTACTAATAAATTTGACCTTCTCTCACCCTCTCACCCTTGAGAGGAATTACAATCTCACTTGCTCCCAAGCAAGTCTTCCCTTAACAGGGGTACAAGACACTACCTTCAACAAGGTCTTCCCTACACAAGAGAGAAAATGCAGGAACAAACCTCCTGTAGAAATTACACAGAAAAGAATAAATGATTCTTGCGTGTTTGCCTCAACAATGAGCAAACACACCTAGTTCAGAAAGGCTAAAAGATCAGAGATGAAAATCAAATCATTTCTGAACAAGAAGGGTGGACTCAAGAAAATTTCTAATTACAAATGCCACCTGAACACAAGACTTCTGTGAAACTGAAAGAGCTTTGAGGATCTGCTGAAAGAGGGGCTCTCAAACTTTTGGCTTAGAAGAAGGCTTGCGAGATTTCTAGCTTCTGAAAATTGCTAAGTGTTGAGTTCACTGAGGTTCATCAGTTCTATCTTCTTCTTCAAACTTCAGCTTCTTTTATATTCCTTAAAAAATGTAGCCGTTTGAAAAGTAGCCGTTGGAGATCTGGCCGTTGAGAAGAGATCTAGGATCCTTTGGATGATAGCTAAATTTGTTATCCATGGGTCCTTTTGCCTTTGCTTCTTTCCAATGTCTTCAGATGAGGGTTGTAGCTTCACAGCTAGAAGGTCAGCTTCTCATTAAGTGGATTGTGAAAGATCCATGCTGAAAACGTGCTTCAATAAATGATCTGTAGTAAAGACAAGACAAAAAGACAGGGTACCTCCATACTTTCGTAGGTAGGTGAGTTATAGAAAAAATACAAAGTATGGAAACCTCGGACGGATAGCTTTTCAGACCAATTAAAGATGAACAGACAGTTTGCAGACAAAGGTATGGATAAGTTCTGACAGTGGTAGGTGAGCCTTTGTCAGATGCCATGCGCCTGAAAAACATAAATGCAACATGTCTTCTGTATTGGAAGAAAATCTTAACTACTGTCATGAAGCAAAAGACCAATTTAAATAAAGGTTTCAGATGCAGACATAAACAAATTTAGATGAATATTTAAAGTATAATATGTCTCATCTTGTCAGAACATATTTAAATAATGATGATCTGATAGATTCAGAAAATATTCAGTCAATGATGGTTCCAACAAAAATCATATCAAGGAAAATAAAAAGATATGCAATTGATATTTTATCAGATAATAAAATAATGTCTTTACAGAAAAAGTACAAGTACAGGAATTGATAGTGAAGTTGGATACAGAAGAGATTACAATTCGATTCTAGAAGTCGGAGATAGAAATAGACTGATTCGACTTCAAGAAGTTGGATATAGAAGCATTAAAGTCATAATTTGACTTTAGGAGTCGGATATAGAAGAATTCGACTTCCATGGAGTTGGACAAAAACAAAACAGACAATTCGACTTCAGAAGTCGGATACAGAAGAATTCGACTTCTGTGGATTTAGACAAAATCAGACAAACACTACAGTCGAAGTTGGCAGTCGGATATAGAACACTTTGACTTTTGAGAGTTGAAGTCCAGAATGAAGCATTCGACTGTAGAAGTCGGAGTTGACAGTCGGATACAGTGAAGTAGTCTGGACTTAGAAAAATTTTGGAGATGATTTTGTGCAAAGACATTTTGATTCTTGAGAAGTCGGAGTTGACAGTCGGATTCATTGAGTAGTCTATGGACTTAGAAAATTTTTGAGATAGAGTTTGTCCAAACTATTTCTGTGGTATGTATGATTGATTCTTTTAATTTATAGAAAGTCTTTTAAAGGTTTTGTCATAGCAAAATCATGATATTATAATAATTTAAAATCTTAAATGATTTTCTTAGAGGTAGTTGCTCAACAATTCTCTCCCTTTTTGTTAATGATAAAAACTTTAAATAGACAGTTAAAAAAATTGAGGTTAATATATATAGTTTCTTGGAGAATTTTAGCAATTTGTTCTTACTTCTTTCTCCCCCTTTGTGGCATTAACATAAAGGTAACAAAAACATGAGAGATATTTAACAAGAAAGTAAGAAAGCTAGCATAAACTTCATTCAGAAATGGAAATAAGTAGATACAGAACAGTGTGTTTAGGACTTTGACAGAGAACTTGGTAAATACAAGGCGCGGGGGATCTGATTGAGGTAGGGTTGGATAAGATCCCACAGCTTCTTCTCATTCTCAGAGAAAAAGTTCTCAAACAAACTCATATCAATGTTGTAGGAGGGACTGATGGAAGGCAGCTTCCTATGAGATTTGATATGGCGTTTGTGGTACCAATAAAGCTTTTGGTAAAAATGAGTCCTGCACAGAAGCTGTTTGAGAGGAACAAACTTCCGAGAAGCTGCTAGGTGAAGAAAGTCATGCACTGTAGTATTCCAGTGCAGGCCCTGGGACATGGCTGCTTCCTTAGCCAGATAATACACTAAATACCTCAGTTCCCACTTAGGACCAATGATCTTCCTCAAATCCTTATACCCTTTGGAAAGATACCCATAGGGAGAAAGCTTCAGTTTCTCACAGTCTGCATGATCCACAGGGTAAGCTGCTGCCCACTGATCTAGTGAGAACCTCTCAGATTCAGCAAAACAAAGATGGAAATCTAATATATGAAGAGGGTTCTTGGAAATTTGCATAAGCACAAATCTCTGCAGATACAGTTTGAGTTTATACTTGATTTTGAATATGGTAGCAATCCGAATGTGCCTGTTAAAAATTGATTAAGCAAAATTTTTTCTGGCTGAAATGGCACCAACTAAAGATGGATACAAACCAGATGGTAATGCAATTGTCATGGAGGGAGTCATTTCTCGCTGGCCTCTGAGTAGATTTTCTCAATGACCTCTAGACACATCAGGTAGTCCCAACTTGAATCTGGCAAAATTAAACTCTTTCAATTTGGTGTACTTGGTCTGAGAGTCTCGGATGTGGAGCCCAAATAGGTCATAGAACCTCAGATTCATGTGGAGATTAACATCCAAAAATTGGTTCCTAGATTGGGTTTCTTGGTATTTGGCGGCTTCTCCTGGATAGAGATCAAGGAATTCTTTAGGAGTTAGGCTGTGGCATTTCTGGGAAATAAGTTGAAGTTCAGCCAAAGTTACTTGGGTGGAGTGAATAAGAGTAGGAAGCCAGTGTTCAAAAGTGAATCCTGGCAGTTCATGAACTTCAAGGAAAGCCTTAATGGATAGAAATTCTCTGAACATGTTCATATAATGTTCAGAATGGCAGATGAAGGCATACCAGAAGGGAGGAAGTAGCTTGGCAGGGTTGTCTTTCAACTTTGGCCCGCCAATGGATGAGAGTTGAATACTTGGGAGAATTTTAGAGATTGCGAGGGTGGTTCTCCCTGCTACAGGTGTGGAGGCAGTGGGAAGAGAAGAGAAGAAATGTGGAGGCTGTGTGTGGAGAGTGGGAATTGTTGCCTTGGATGGTTTAAATTGATATTTCATAAAATAAATTTTGAACTTAACCTTCTTAAAGGCAAGTGGTTGATCCTCTGGAATAGATGTAGAGGGATGAAGAGGAGGAGGGAGTTCAGTAGTGGAGGAGGTAGGAGCTGGAGGTGCAGTAGATTGAGATGTTGTTGTTGTGGGTTGTTCTGGTTTAGGAGGAGGCTCAGCAGTGGAGGTTGGAACAGGAGGAGTTGGTAGAGGAGGAGGAGAAATAGATACATGTGTACCATTTTTGAGATGTTTTCTCCTAACTTTCCTCTTGAAGGTCTTGACCTTGGACCTGGAATCATCCTTTAAAGACTCTAAGGGCCTCTTATGCCTAGACTCTTGTTGGGTTTTTTGTTGCTGCTCAACTTCCTCAGCTGCTGCTGCTGGAGGCTCCTCTAGCACAGATGGTTGTTGCTGCTCATTCTTCTGCTTAACTTCCACAATAGCCAGTTGGGGAGGAACTGTTAGTGGCTCTTGCTCTTTTTGCTGCTCAGGCTTCTGCTCAGACTGCTGCTGCTGTTCTGCCTGCTGCTTAGGCACTTGCTCTTTTTCTGGTTGGTGCTGCTACTCCTCTGCCTACTGCTCATGCACTTGCTCTACTTTATCAAAGGGTTGTGGTGCTGGTTGTTGTTCTTCTTGTTAGGAGGATTGAGGACCAGATGGCTAAAAAGTGTCCTGTTGGCACACAAACCGAAGTAAAAGGTCCTTTATCTATTTGACCTCATCAGTCAAACCATCAAACTTTGCATCAATAAATTCTACTTGTAACTGAAGAAATGACAAATTTTCCTACTGCTAGGTCAGTAAATCCAAAATAGAATTCAAACTGTTGCTACTCTCCCCCTGAGACCTTGGCCGAGTCTCAAACCTAGAAGGGGAGGAATGGTGCTGCCTTTCCTCAAATTCTTGCTCAAGGGCAGTAGATCTAGGGATGTCATCATGTGCTACTCCTTTTCCTCTTAAATCACTTAGAACTTGATTGATGGTTTCTTCAGGTGCATCTGGTTCTGGGAAAGAGGCAGAAACATGAAACTGCTCTTCTTGCTGCATAGATGCTTCTTGTTGTTGAACTGGGGCTTCTATTCTATTTTCTTGTCTAGCTTCTTCTTGTTGTTGTATTGCTAGAATGGATGAGGAAACTTGTGCCTCATCAGGATAAACTTCATGTGTGCACTGGGGCACATAATCCTTCATCCATGAATTCTGACTTCTGTTGACCAAGATATAATGGCTTCTTCTCAGAGTAGATAAGCCAATTTTTTCTTTAACTCTAGTAGACATTTCACCACTCAAATCTACTAAAAATTTCTTGAAAATCAAAGAAAGCAGAGGTCCATAAGGAAGGGACTCCTGCAGTTTTCTTGAGGCTATCATTTTCTCTAGAATAACTACAGGCAAGTTGACTTTATGCCTCTGGATGGCCCAAGACAATAGATTACCATCCCTGGAGGTTATGGAGGAATGGGTCCCTGCCCTTGGGGTTATAATGTTTGAAATGACTAAACGAATGAGTCTCTTTTCTGCTGACAGATCATTGACCAGAAGACCTTTCTTGTTGACTGTTGCTATGCTGCCAATGATGCCCATTTTCTGCTTATCCAAAGGCACTGACTCACTAAGCTTGTGCCCAGAGTTAGGACAATCCAATATTCCTACCAACAACTCTTCAGAAACTGTAATCTTGGTCCCCTTTACATATCCTATGACTGAGATTTCGGAGGAGACTTGAAGAGAGATAAAGAAAGCCTTAAGGGCATTCTCTACTGTGGGCTCAGAAATTTGACATAACTTAGTCCAACCCATAGCTTCTAGGGTTTCTTCTACCCATGACAGACTTCCATACAACTAGGAGAAGTCTACAACTTTCCATGGACATATTGCGAACTTAGAAGAGGCTAGGCGTTGGAGTTGCTCAGGAGTCAACTGGGTTTCTTCCGAAGCCCTAGATGATGCCATCTAGACAGAAAGCAAGGGAGAGGGCTCAGGGAACTGTCAAAGGAGTGAGAGAAATACAATGTAGATCTCACAGAACCTACCTTTCTTCAGAGAAAATGGAGGTCTTGGAGTTGCTCTGAAGACGTCGGCCGGAGAAGATGAACAGTGTAGGCGCGAAAAGAAGGAAGATGACAAGGGAGTTCAAGAGAGAGTTTGAAAGGGTGTCTTTGGACATGGAAAGGGTATAAGGAGAGTGAAAAAGTAACTGACCACTGATTTCAAGGTGAACGAACGTGATTGATTGATTGAACTGTTGCGTAATAAATGTGTCTTAATCTCATTTATGATTTTTTAAATTAATACACACCTTTTCAGACTTCGACTCTGGAAGTCGAATTGTATCTCCGACTGTAAGAGTCGAAAGCACTTGTTTTAACATGAGTCAGATTCTGTCTTCGACTGCAGGAGTCGCAGTTCTGGGACTTAGAAAATTTTCTCAGTAAGAGCTTAACATACAGTTCAGACATGAAATTTTTCACAACAATTTCTACATGTATAATTCCA
Organism: Colocasia esculenta; assembly: GCA_014218235.1. NCBI lineage: Eukaryota > Viridiplantae > Streptophyta > Magnoliopsida > Alismatales > Araceae > Colocasia > Colocasia esculenta. The sequence continues at coordinate 123,168,795 of CM024762.1, forward strand.
ATATGAATTTGTTTTAGCAATTTAATCAGGATTGCACATACATATTTCTCTTCTAATAGATGTAAATCTATCTTCAGGAAGAGGTTTAGTAAAAATATCAGCAAGTTGATTTTCTGTAGAAACAAAATCAAGCAAAATGTCGCCATTACTTACATGGTCCCTGATGAAGTGATGTCTAACCTCAATGTGATTTGTCCTTGAGTGTTGTATAGGATTTTTGGTCAAATTAATTGCACTTGTATTGTCACACAGCATTGATAATTCTTGAAGTATGTGACCATAATCTTCCAGTTGGTGTTTGATCCACAGCAGTTGAGTAAAGCAACTTCCAGGTGTAATGTATTCAACTTTTGTTGTGGATAATGCCACGGAATTCTGCTTTCTAGAAGACCACGAAATCAAGCAACCTGCAAGAATTTGACAAGTACCACTGGTGCTTTTTCTATCTATTTTGCATCCACAATAGTCAACATCACTATATCCAATTAACTTGAAATCTAAACATCTGGGATACCATAATCTTAATTTACTTGTATTTATAAGATATCTAAAAAATTCTTTTAACTGCATGAACATGAGATTCTTTTGGATCAGCTTGAAATTTTGCACACAAACATACACTGAACATTATATCTGGTCTACTAGCAGTAAGATAGAGTAGTGATCCTATCATGCCTCTATAGACCTTTTGGTCTACTTTCTTACCAAGTGGATCGCTATCTAACTTAATTCCTGAGCTCATGGGTGTTCCTAAGGGCTTACACTTGTCAAAACCATATTTAGAGAGTAAGTCAGAAATGTATTTTGTTTGACAAATGTGAGTACCTTCCTTTGTCTGCTTACTTTGCAACCCAAGAAAATAATTAAGCTCACCCATCATGCTCATTTTAAACTCACTTTGCATAAGGTTTTCAAAGAATTTACAAAGTGATTCATTTGTAGAGACAAATATAATGTCATCAACATATATTTGTATTATTAAGATTCCATCTGAAAATTTCTTAATAAATAATGTGCTATCAACTTTACCTCTCATAAAATTATGTGATATAAGATAAGCACTCAATCTTTCATACCAAGCTCTTGGAGATTGTTTCAAACCATATAGTCCTTTCTTTAAACTGAAAACATGATATGGATATTTAGTATCTTCAAAACCTAGTGGTTGCTCAACAAAAACTTCTTCTTTTATAAAACCATTTAGAAAAGTATTTTTGACATCCATTTGAAATAAATTGATGTTTAGAGAGCATGCATATGCTAATAAAATTCTGATTGCCTCTAATCTAGCTACTGGAGCATAAGTTTCATCAAAATCTATGCCTTCCTCTTGAGAATATCCTTGAGCTACAACTCTGGCCTTGTTCCTGGTGATTACTCCTGATTCATCCATTTCATTTCTGAAAACCCATCTGGTTCCAATTACTGGATGGTCAAAAGGTCTAGGGACAAGAGTCCAAACCTGGCTGCGTTGGAATTGATTCAGTTCCTCTTGCATAGCAAGGATCCAAGATTCATCAGCCAGTGCATCATCGATTGTACTAGGCTTAATTTGAGAAACTAAGGCAGAAAAATCACAAGGAACGTTCATACCTCTTGTTCTTACCCTATCTTGAGGATCACCTATTATATTTTCTCTTAGATGATCTTTGTGATACCTCCATTATCTAGGCAGTCCTTCTTGTTGTTCTTCTTACTGTTGAAGTTCTTCTAGTGGAGGATCTTCCTTTTCTTCTTCTTTTTCTTCATCTTCAAGAGATGTTTTCTCTAGATCCCTGCATAAATCTTCAACACAATCTTCTTCTTCGATAGAAGGATAAGTTTCATCAAATAATATATGTACAGTTTGTTCTATGGTTAAAGTTCTTCTATTAAAAACTTTATATACCCTAGGTTTTGAAATATATCCTAATAAGAATCCTTCATCACTTTTAGCATCTAATTCTCCTAAGTTATCTTTACAATTTTTTAAAATAAAATTTACAACCAAAAGGTCGAAGATGACTGATATTGGGCTTCTTTCCCTTGTAAAGCTCATATGGAGTCTTCTTTAGAATTGGTCTGATCATGCACCTGTTGATGATGTAGTAGGCTGTGTTGACTGCTTCTGCCCAGAAATATCTTGGTAAATTATACTCATTAAGCATAGTTCTGGCCATATCTAGCAGTGTCCTATTTTTCCTTTCTGCTACTCCATTTTGTTGAGGTGTTCTTGGGGCTGAAAATTTATGTTCAATTCCATTTTCTTCACAGAACTTCATGAATTCTTCATTCTTGAATTCTCCACCATGATCAGATCTGATATTGATAATATGGAATTTCTGATTCTTTTGAACTACTCTGCTAAACTTCAGAAAAGCTGAAAAGGCTTCTGATTTGGCTTCTAAGAAAGACACCCAAGTATATCTTGAGTAGTCATCTATTATCACATAGCCATACAACTTTCCTCTAAGACTGACTATCCTTATGGGTCCAAATAAATCCATGTGAATTAGCTCCAAAGGTTTGGCAGTTGTGACAACTATTTTGGACTGAAATGATGTCTTGGTTTGCTTCCCTTTTGCACAAGCTTAACATATTCCAGATTTCTTCATCTTCATCTTTGGAAGACCTTCAACCAAATCATGCTTTATCAATTTTCTAATGACTGAAGTGCTTGCATGACCCAATCTTCTATGCCACAAATCAGCTTCTTCACTCTTAGTGGTTGTAAGACATAAGTTCACTTCTTTTAATTCTGCTAACTATAATGTGTACAGATTCTTCACTCTTTGAGCTTCGAGCACAATTTTTCCATCCTTCTGAATAATGCACTTATCATTCTGAAATTTTACTAGATGACCCTTATCACTTAACTGACTGATGCTTATGAGGTTATGCTTCAGTCCTTCTACATACATGACATCTTCAATCAAATTCTTTTCCTTAGTTCTAACTGTCCCACATCATAAAACTTTTCCTTTTCCATTATCTCCATAGGTGACTTGACCAATTTCATCTCTAAAACTTGTAAACAACTTCCTATCACCTGTCATATGCCTTGAGCACCCACTATCCAAATATCATTTGGACGCTCTCAGCTGACCCTGCAAATAAAATTAAGTTGTAACTTTTGGTACCCAAATTTTCTTGGGTCCTTGATGGTTAGTCTTAGGGATCCAGCGCAAATGTTTGGTTGTGCATGTGCTAACAGTGTGTCCTAGTTGATTGCAGTGACTACAGTATAAATTAAAAGCATTCTTACTACATGCAGTGTTGTTAGTCTGTTTTTGTTTATAAACATGCTGATTAACCATTTTGGAAATTTTAATTTCTTTTTCTGATAAAAATTTAGGATTTGGATAAACTTTAGGACGAACAATGTCTTCTTCATTAATTTGAGGTGTGTGCCCTACTCCATACTTTTTCTTTCCTGTCCTAGAGCCATTTAATTTAACAAACAGAGAAGTTTTGCATTTAGAAATTTTCTCTATAGTAGCTCTTAGGTAGTTGTTTTCTTCTTGTAGTTTTTCTTCATCCTTAAGCTCTTTTAAATTTGACTCTAATTCCATGATTTTACTGTTTTTATTCTTTAAGTCTTCACATAATAATTCATTTGCTCTTTTGGTTTCACTTAAGTTTTGTCCTAACCTTTCTGCTTCATTTTTCAGAAATGTGTTAGCCTTTTCTTGGTTTAGCAAATTTAATTTAATTATTTTCATTTGTTTTACTATTGTTTTATATTTTTCATATATTTCATTAAAAGCATCTTCAAGACTGTCAGAATCTAATTCAGAACAGGATGTAAATGAGGTTTCAGAATTTACCTGCTCCAGTCCTGCCATGAGGGCTAGATTTGCCTTTTCTTCCTCTTCAGATTCTGAGCTTGAGGATTCTGAACTAGTAGCTTCTTCATTATCCCATGCTACTGCCATTGCCTTTTTCTTATATTTTCTGAACTTCTTTTCTTTGCCTTTCTTCTTGTCCGATCTTTCTGCTTGATCCTTCTTCTTCAGCTTAGAACATTCAGATTTGTAATGTCCTGGTTGATTACATTCATAGCATATTGGCTTCTTCTACTTATCTTTCTTGAAAAATCTCTTGGAGCTGAACTTCTTCTTCTTTGCAATTTTCTTGATAGCATTGCCTCATCATCACTGTTGTCTGATTTCTCCTTGGAATCTTCAGATGAAGAGGAATCTGCAACCTTCAAAGAATTTGACATTTTCTTTTTCGAAATTTTTTTAAAAAATATTTCCATGTTAATTTCATGAGCCATGAGGGATCCAATTAGTTTATCAATAGATAATTGAGTTAAATCATGTGCTTCCTCAATGACAGTCACTTTAGGAGTCCAAACATTAGTTAAAGATCTTAGGATTTTCCTTACTATTTCTTCATTAGTAAGATCTTTTCCTAGAGAACTTAAACCTACTATTATGTTGGAAAAGTGATTATACATTTAAGTAATGTTTTCATTAGGAAGTATTTTAAATTATTCATATTGGGATACAAGAATATCTATTCTAGTTTGTTTAACCCTATCAGTTCCTTCATATGTAACTTGTAATTTATCCCACATTTCTTTTACAGTTTTACAAGCAGATAATTTGTTAAATTCTCTTTAGAGTGAGCACAACAAAGATAATTTTTAGCCTTATAGTTTAATGACATATTTCTCTTATCAGCTATAGAAAAACAAGAGGAGGAGGATTCACCAAGGATTTGGAAATCACCTTGTTCTATTACCTGCCATAGATCAAAATCTATACCTTTGATCAAGCACTCCATCAGCATCTTCCAATATTGATAATCTTCACCATCGAAGAATGGTGGCCTTGTGACAAATTGGCTTTCATAGTTGTGAGCTTCAGTTGCCATTTCTTCTCAAATCTTTAGATTCTTCTGAGAAGACCACGCTCTGATACCACTTGTTGGATCGAAATGGCACTAATGATGTCCTAGAGGGGGGTGAATAGGACTTCTTGTGCTTTTAAAATTGTATCTGAAATTAAACATCACTAAATAAATCTGTTAGTATTTAGTGTAGTGTGTGATTCAAGTGTAAATTGGCGGAAACAATCACACAAATGCACAAGGAGATTTATCCTGGTTCGGCCCTTCCCACATGGAAGTCCTACATCCAGTCCTCAAGCCAACCACTTGAGATTTCACTAACTACTAATAAATTTGGCCTTCTCTCACCCTTGAGAGGAATTACAATCCTACTTACTCCCAAGAAAGTCTTCCCTTAACAGGGGTACAAGACACTACCTTCAACAAGGTCTTCCCTACACAAGAGGGAAAATGCAGGAACAAACCTCCTGCAGAAATTACACAGAAAAGAATAAATGGTTCTTATGTGTTTGCCACAACAATGAGCAAACACACCTAGTTCAAAAAGGCTAAAAGATCAAAGATGAAAATCAAATCCTTTCTGAACAAGAAGGGTGGACTCAAGAAAATTTCTAATTACAAATGCCACCCGAACATAAGACTTCTGTGAAAGTGAAAGAGCTTTGAGGATCTGCTGAAAGAGGGGCTCTCAAACTTTTGGCTTGGAAGAAGGCTTGCGAGATTTCTAGCTTCTAAAAATTGCTAAGTGTTGAGTTCACTGAGGTTCATCAGTTCTATCTTCTTCTTCAAACTTCAGCTTCTTTTATATTCCTTAAAAAATGTAGTCGTTTGAAAAGTAGCCGTTGGAGATCTGGCCGTTGAGGAGAGATCTAGGATCCTTTGGATGATAGTTAAATTTGTTATCCATGGGTCCTTCTGCCTTTGCTTCTTTCCAATGTCTTCAGATGAGGGTTGCAGCTTTACAGCTAGAAGGTCAGCTTCTCATTAAGTGGACTGTGAAAGCACCATGCTGAAAACGTGCTTCAATAAATGATCTGTAGCAAAGACAAGACAAAAAGACAGGGTACCTCCATACTTTTGTAGGTAGGTGAGTTATAGAAAAATACAAAGTATGGAAACCTCAGACAAATAGATTTTCAGACCAATAAAAGATGGACAGACAGTTTGCAGACAAAGGTATGGATAAGTTCTGACAGTGGTAGGTGAGCCTCTGTCAGATACCATGCGCCTGAAAAACATAAATGCAACATGTCTTCTGTATTGGAAGAAAATCTGGACTACTGTCATGAAGCAAAAGACCAATTTAAATAAAGGTTTCAGATGCAGACATAAACAAATTTAGATGAATATTTTAAGTATAATATGTCTCATCTTGTTAGAACATATTTAAATAATGATGATCTGATAGATTCAGAAAATATTCAGTCAATGATGGTTCTAACAAAAATCATATCAAGGAAAATAAAAAGATATGCAATTGATATTTTATCAGATAATAAAATAATGTCTTTACAGAAAAAGTACAAGTACATGAATTGACAGTGAAGTCGGATACAGAAGAGATTACAATTCGATTCTAGAATTCGGAGATAAAAATAGATTGATTCGACTTCAAGAAGTTGGATATAGAAGAGTTAAAGTCATAATTTGAATTTAGGAGTCAGATATAGAAGAATTCGACTTCCATGGAGTTGGACAAAAACAAAACAGACAATTCGACTTCACAAGTCAGATACAGAAGAATTCGACTTCTGTGGAGTTAGACAAAATCAGACAAACACTTTGATTTTAGAAGTCGGATACTAAGGAGTTAGATTTATGAAGCATTCGACTGTATGAGTCGAAGTTGGCAGTCGGATACAGAACACTTTGACTTCTGAGAGTTGAAGTCCAGAATGAAGCATTCGACTGTAGAAGTCGGAGTTGATCGTCGGATACAGTGAAGTAGTCTGGACTTAGAAAAATTTTGGAGATGATTTTGTGCAAAGACATTTCGATTCTTGAGAAGTCGGAGTTGACAGTCGGATTCATTGAGTAGTCTGTGGACTTAGAAAAATTTCGAGATAGAGTTTGTCTAAACTATTTTCTGTGGTATGTATGATTGATTCTTTTAATTTTTAGAAAGTCTTTTAAAGGTGTTGTCATAGCAAAATCATGATTTTATAATAATTTAAAATCTTAAATGATTTTCTTAGGGGTAGTTGCTCAACAGTCATAGATTAATCTTGATAGTATAGTACTTGGATGTTATGCCATACATCTTGATCATTAAACTCCCATGGACTCTAGCACATTTTGAGCGCACCTCCCAGGACCAGATCGGGCCCTTTTATAATGTTGTTTGGTATTGATCATGTTTTTATCTTAGACAATTAATAGATGGCCAACTAGAGAACCAAGAATAGATGGGAGTAATTGAAGAATAGACGAGAGTATAGAGAGAACATGAATAGATGATAGAATAGATGAGAACTATAGGTCAATTCACATAAAACAACGATAAACAGAAGATAGTAACAGTTGCACAGCATGTAGAGTTGAGTACTGGCAGTCTGGTGGAAGTCACTAACTGCTCAATGACTGTGCTATGAACACAGGCCAGAGGTCCAGCGTGATCTTGTAAAAGAGAGCAATCTAAGGCCGTTGGATCATGCTGATCCCTAAGGGTAAAATAGGTATTGATGGTACAACATGCTCGTCGGCAATGGACGTCCGCATAAACCAAGGAGTCTTACGGAGGCCTTGACAAGGGGTTCCTAATCTAGTCAGGAGTATTCCCACGGAGAGGTCGTCCAAGCCAAGATAAAGTGTCTATAGAAACATTTGTCCATCTTGACTTGAGTGCTTGAGACAGGATAACGGTATCCAAATCAAGCGAATAAAATGAAGACAAGTCTATTAAAATAATGGGATTTATCATGAATTAATTGCACTTAATTAATAGATATATTATTGAGTAATTTCCATAAGGTCTTAGGGCAAAAATTCACGTTTGGTGTGTGCATGTGAGAGAGAATCAAGCTAGCATGTGAGAGTTGTGCACACATCTTTAAATAATAAAATCAAGTAAATATTATAAAAAATACATTAACATGTCATTACTGTTCATAACAGTACATTACAGGGGTTAAACTATGATTATAGAGCATGATTAGCATGGTTTACATGAAATTAGGGTTTCTGGAACACACATCAGGTCGCAACGGGGGTACCTGTCACGTTCAAATCGTGACGGGTAGGGCTGTCACGTTCAAGGGAATCGGGTCAGGTCAATTAATTAATGCACTGAATCACGACGGAGAGACCTGTCGCGACCAGGCAATCGAGCCATGAACACGATGTCGGGGTCTATTGCGTTAAGGCCAATCGAAACATGATGGAGGGAACGTGACGTAATGGGTCGTCGTGTTCATGTCGCGACCCGCGCATGTGTCGCGACCAAGCTGAGATTCGTGACCTATCGGGTAGTTGAGTTCTCAGAGGTTCTGACTAAGCCCAAAAGGTGAATTGGGTTACCTTGGGTTGCGATCCAGTTTTCCAAGGGTTTGACACAGGGCTCTTTAAGAGGGGGGGGGGGTGTAGCACCCCGAAAATTCAACAATTCGAAAATGAGAAATAAATTGAAAATAATAAAATCAATAAATCCAAATACTAAAAATGTACGTGTCATTATCGTATGTACGAAATACGAGCTTAAGATGAAATAAATCATGTGGTTTGTCTTCTAATAAGACAAGACCAATAATGGATAATTGTTGGGCCTCTTAATTAGCCCAAAGAACAAGAACCCAACAAGAAAAATTCCCAAAATTCGTAACTCTAATTGAGCAGAAAATAGAAAGGGGGCAATTAGAGCAAAATCTAAGGCAATTAGACATACATAGCAACCCAAATTCGTGCACAACCATACTAGGGGGTTTCCAAATAGCTCACACACTCTAATTGGGATGGGAATCCTCAAACTAAGAAGGGGTTTAACCAAAACTTGGAATTTCCCTTTCCTAGACACGTTAGGCCTCCAAACAACCCTAAATCTATAAATGCTCTCCCTAAACTCTTTGGGGATGAGTTTACCATTAGCTGGGGTCGTCAGGAGGACTGCTAGAGCACCAGAGGAGGAGGAGATCACCCCCAACCGAAGCCATCTTCCTCTACTGTCGTTCTACATCGACCTGTAGAAGACCTTCCTTAGCATCGATCAAAGTTAGGTGTTCTCAAGCCAAACTTGAATAAATCATATACCATGTAAAAGTTCACCAAGTCTAGTTTCATATGCACTTGATTTCCCCAATTTTCATCAATCATGCACCGAGTATTAAGTATTTTCCAAACATCGTGCATGTGTAGGGCTTATAGCATTCATGCCAGGTTTCACACATCCCGAGACCAAATTAGGTCAACCCAAAACCATAGTTCTCTTCTTATTATCATCCCCTACAACTTTCATGTTCATGGTTTTGTCTAGAGAGCCCTAGATCTTGAGTTATAAGCCATTGCGTTTTAGGCACTGGTATAATGATAGGGTAACCCGTCACGATTACCTTAAAAGGCGACAGCCAAGACTGTCGCATTTTACACCTATTCTGATAGGATCCGACAACATCAAACTGTGTGCCACATCAGACTCAGTACGTGTCAAGAATGCGACTACATGTGTCGCTGTGATTCTATTATTTTTCCGCCCTTGGATTTCGTGTCCTTTTCATATTCGAGAAGTGTTGCATAAACACGTCGACCTTAATCCTCGTGTTTAGGGTTTGTATGTCTTGAACGTGTCCGACTGTTCCGTCGTGATTGAACGCGACCTGTACACCCATCGCGATTAACATAGTCGAATGTTTGCCTGTTTCACGTGTCATCAAGCTTTGTAAATAGCGACGACTGAATCCGTCGCGTATTTGGAAACCTATTGGAGACCTATTTTTACAGTCCGAAGTGTGAGTCTTGCATGTTTAGTGTTATGGAAATATTGTGCAGTATGTCTGGAGGCTTAAAACCTGGTAACCCATGAAAAAGACATAAGGATCTAAAAGCTTATTCTATTTATTCTTAATTGCATACTCTATTCCTCTTGAGATTGATTTATTCATCTTGAAGATCTAGCTTGTTTAAGCGAATGAATATCATGATAAAATACTACAAATCATGTTGATATAATTGCATGTTTATATTGTGCCATCATGTTACTTGCTTTCTGTTGTTTTTAACCAATGGATAGTGGATTGAGACATGTTCTACACTACACCATTGCACTTATAGGCAGCCCTTCTTGGGGGATTGGAAACTCTTGGTCGGTCATTCTGTATCGGCTGACTAGTGACCCTTCCACTAAGACCTCTGTAAATCTCCGGTGGATTCCCTCATGAAGACTGTGTTGGTTGTACCATTGAAGTTCTTGGCAATAGTGTGCACTTCCTTTCTCGTCTCATTTTCATGAGTGTGGATTTATAATCATGGACTCAAGCCATGAATGTAGAGAGTTAACTAAAAGTGTAATTTGCGTCGTTATGCTACCAAAATTCTCTCTCGACTATTGTTATCATGAAATCATGTTCACATGACTTGTTTCCTTGAAATCATCATGAACGTGATATTAAACTATATACTTCTTGAAACTTTTGTTATTGGCCATGAATGATTATGGGTATCTACATTTTAAATTTGTGAGATGCTGATCGGGCATGGCGAGTGTCAAGGGCTCCATTCTAGCCCCAATGACGGAGAGTCATAAATATACTGTTAACCATGGGGTATAATGATTACTGGCGTTACATCTGCGCTGAGAAATAGTGTCGTGTTGAATGCTAGATACAATAACCACATACATGTGTCCTAGTGAGCATTCCAAGGTGACATAGATCCTTAGTGCACATTAGTGTCTTCGTGCCTGATTAAGTGTTAAGTGTTACAAGTTCATGCTCGTGCGTGCTTGCTTGCGTGATATGGTCATCCTGCATACTTGCAAATAAGTGACATCTTGCGTTATTGCAAACTAATGACATATTGTGTTCTCGAAATTAAGTGATATCTTACGTGCTTGCTCATATTGCTCCATTGATGGTTCTTGCTTGTTCATCAATCTAGATCTTGTTCAATTACTATCGTTCAACCTATCTGTTCAGGTATCGTGATGATCATATGGATTTATCGTTCATGGATATCTAGTTAATCGTGCTTTCCATGTTCTAAAATGGTAATCACTTATATCATTGTGCGCACATTGAGATATAAATCATACTGGGCTAGTTTGCTCATTCCCTACTTTTCAACCTCATAGGTGACATTGAAGTGGAAGATGAATGTCAAGACTATGAAGGGAATGCGTTAGAGTGATGAGTGTGTTCCAACCTTAGTGTAGCAACTCTAGAATTTAAACGTTGATAAATTAATTTAAATTAGAATAAAAAGGGATTAAATTAAAATCCATTAAGTCAAATTAGGAAATGAGTTACACTAATGATTCATACATGAATTAATGGGGCCAAGAGTGAAGAGCCCAAGTTGGATGGAGATATTTAATGATATTTTGTACCTAAATTATTAATAAATCAAAAAAGGATAATATGATCACTATTATAACTCATAATTATCCTAAAAAGGAGCCTTAGGCCTATCCTAATCCCTTGGCCACGAAATTGGAGTTCTCTCCAAGCCAATTAGATGGATAAAGGATAGAAAAGGGTGAGATAATTATGAAAATTCGTAGCTAGAAGAGAGGAAAGAGTTTTAAGTGTTTAGAAGTCTTAAGATATATAAATACTCCCTTATTTCATACCAACCCAACCCTAGACACCTTCTGAAGCTTGGAGAACGAGGGAGAGGAGCATTTGGACGTGGAGATCAAGGAGGAGAAGGCTAGGAACGAAAAGCTTCTACAAGTTCTTCATCTTCTAACCCTAGGATTTCAAAGTGTGAAAAGGTAAGAAATAACTCAAGCAAAAATGAATTAACTTTGACCCTAGGTAGACCATGATCCCATCTTCTAAAGCCCTATTTTTTCCCAATTTTTATCATGCCAATTAGGAGTATTTCATCCTACAAATCCTGTTAAGAACATGTGCCCGAACCAACATGTTCACCTTAAATCCATGTTTCCACTTGATTTTGTGCCTTGAAACTTTTATCATACATGATACATGATGTCAGGGATCGAATGACACCATTTTCCCCAATTTTCATCAAGTGATTATCTCCAATTAAATCATTTTTCATCACTATATATGATTCTAGTTCATCGTAAACTAACCTCATCACAACATGTCATACCATGTCAAATCCCTAATTATTCGATACTGTGGATACCTACGCAAGTCTAGTTTTGTTTAAAAGTGGTTTCACGATTTTACATCAAGTACATGATTTTATATGAATTTTACAAGACCCATGTATCACCATTGGAAGGATAGGACCGAATTCCAAAGTGAACCAGTTCACTTTTGGGGCTTGGCCTGACCCTCTGAGAACGCGACGGCCCGACCCGTTATGATTCTCAGAAGGTTGTGACAGAGGAACACGTCGCAACATGAATGCGATGGCCCGACACGTCGCGTTCTTCATACCTTGTACCGATTGGCCTTAACGCGACAGACCTATACGTTGCATTCTGGACCGTTTGCTCAAATCGCGACCGGTCACCCCGTCACGATTACAGCATCAATCGATTGGCCTGACCCAATTCTTGTGAACGCAACCGACCTTCTCGTCGTGATTTAAACGCGACAGGTACCCCCGTCGCGTTTCTACTGTGTAAACCAGAAACCCTAATTATCATGCATATCTTGTTAATCAAGTATTATAACCCTTGTTTAACCCCTAAAATGTACTGTTATGAACAATAACAACATGTTTTTGTATAATGGGTAATATTCACATGATTCCTATTAATTAAAAGATATGTGCACTACTTTTCTTGCTAACTTGATTCTCTTACACATGTACACACCCAACATGAATTTGTGACATGAGACCTTACCGAAATTACTCAAAAATATATCAGATAATTAAGTGCAATTAGTCATATAAATACCCTATTATTTTAAATGAATTTGTCTTCATTTTATTCGCTTGATTTGAACACCGTTTTCGCGTCCCTCTGGCTTCAAGCACTCAAGGCATGACAGACAATGTTTTTACACACTTCTATCTTGGCTTGGACGACCTCTCTGTTGGGAATACTCCTGACTGGACCAGGAATTCCTTGTCGAGGCCTCCATAAGACTCCTTGGCTTTGGCGGACGTCCATTGATGACGAGCGAGTTGTACCATCAATACCTATTTTACCCTTAGGGATCAACATGATCCAACGGCCTTAGTTTGTTCTCTTTTACCTTGAGATCATGCTGGACCTCTGGCTTGTGTTCATAGCACGGCTATTGGGCGGTTATGACTTCTACCGGACTGCCGACATACGACCGTGTGTGTTGTGCAATTGTTATTATCTCCTGTTTAACGATGATTTACAAATGTAACCCTCTATCTCATCTACTATTCTATTTCTCCCATTTGTTCACATTTCCCTCTATACTCTCATCTATTCATCAATTACTCTCATATATTCTTGGCACTCTATTTGGCCATCCAATTGATTGTCTAAGATAACAAACACAATCATGCCAGACAACATTATAAAGGGCACGATCTGGTCCTGGGAGGTGCGCCTAAAAGGCTATAACTCGCGGGGGTTTAATGATAAGGGTATACGACATAATACCCAAGTGCCATACTATCAATATTTAATCTATGACAATCAGTCAATCACTATACTATGTTCTCTCGATTGACAAGAAGATCGACCAAACATGCTATTTCTACTAGTGCACTTTTGTGCAACGTTACATGCTATTTGTTGTGTGGCCAATCAGTTATCATGCTAGTTGTCTTATTTTCATGTGAAAAGTACCATCGTTCTCTTTCTATCATGCAACATTACTCTCTCGACTATACTTGATCGTTCTCTATAGTTATCATACTTGTCAAGACATTAATTACTTAAAGCATGTCTATTTACACGAGATATTATGTCCTTCTGGGCAATTGTCACTCATCCTGCACTATTTATTTCATGTGTTTCAGGTGAGTCTGATAGAAACTACCACATGAACGAGGCTAGGAACGAGGAAGAGCAAGAGTGACCTGTCATTTCAGCAACCAACGCTTTTAGTAGATAGTTAGATAGTTGTAGTTTGTTTTAGTTTGACTAAAGTACTCTGGGCCCATAGTTTTGGCTCTGAATTAGTGAATGTAATAGAATTAGTGGAATTATCAATAAAGATGGTTCATTTGGCATTATTCTAATTTGTGCAATGGTTTGATGTTTATTTCTCGCTCGATACTATTTTTAACTGTATTATCACTCCGATATTCCGCGTCAGGGCGTTACACTTAGCGCCTATAGTTAGTTTCCATTGAGAGTTAGATCAATGTAGTAGGTAGTGAGGTTATATGTAATTTTCCATTTATTTAGTTTTAGTCCTATAGTTCAACAATGGAAGAGTTGGTATTAGTTCTATTTTGAAACAAAGTGTTTGAGATTTGAATACAAGCTTAGTTGTGTTCATTATTTGGGCCCTATTATTATGCATGTGTTGTTACACATCTAATGCTCTCTAGCTAGAGGCTTATTTGCCGACTGCTCACGTCGCGAAACATCGACCTTCAATCTCTAAATATTTCTGCTGTGTATTTCTCGGGATGTGACATTCGTGATCTATCGGGCCGTCGTGTTCTCAGAGGTCCTGGCCGAGCCCAAAAGGTGAATTAGGTCACCTTGGGTTGCAGTCCAGTCCTCCAAGGGCTTGACATAGGGCTCTTTAAAAATTCGTATAAAATTGTATACATGATGAAAAATCACGAAATCAATTTTAAACAAAACTAGACATGTAGAGATATCGATAGTAAAGAGTAATTATATTTTTAACATGGTATGATTATGCTATTAATAGATTCTTCACGATGAACCTAAAATCTGACATAATGATGAAAAATGATTTAATTCTAAAAGAGTACTCCATAGAAATTAGGGGAAATGGTGTAATTAGATCATCGACTTCATGTAGCATGTACAATAAAAGTTTCATGGCACGAGATCAAGCATAGCCATGGAGTTAAGGTGAACAAGTGGGATTGGGCACATGTTCTGAACAAAACTTTGAGCACGAAATACTCATAAACGACATGATGGAAATTAGGGAAAACATGGGGCTTTTGATGCTTAGATCATAGTCTGTATATGGTCTAATTGAATTCATTTTTGCTTGAGAGATTGCCTACCTTTGAGCGCTTTAATTCCTAGGGTATAAAACGTGAAGAAGCTATTGTTCCTAGCCTCCTCCTCCTTGATTCCCTCGTCCAAAACCTTTCTTTCTCATCCTCTAAGCTCCATATGGCCAATAGGGTCGGCATAGGGATGAAATATAGGTGTATTTGTATGTTTTAAGTTACCAAATCTCCTAAAACTCTTTCCCTTCCTCCAACTCTGAATTTCCCATAATTATCTTGTAATATCTTGAAAATCTGGATCATAGTTTACCGAGTTTGGGGGCCAGTGTGTGGCCCATTGGTTGAGTGTGTGTGTTTACATATGATTTTACTGGTTGTATAGTAGGGTGTGAGGCTGGAGGGTTGGAGATCCTAGCCCAAACAGACCTCTGGCGGGTTCATTAAGAACGTGACCAACACAGTCGTCGCGATTCTTAACGAAACGTGACCACCTGCTACGTCGCGATTTAGCACCACTTTTACGTGAGCGCGACTGCATGCGCGCCGCGTGGCACATGTAGGGTCGCCAGGGTTAAATTGCAATGCCCAGGTACATTGCGTTTTAAACACGATGGCCTGATACATCCCGATTTAGCCACTGTGTGTTTTGGGCCTTTGCCCTTGGCTGAACAGTGCAACTGCACTGTTCAGCTGAAGGGGTGGGGGGGGAGGGTTTGCTAGAGGATTTGTTGATGATTTTGGGTATGTTGCTGTCCATTCGGTGTGGTTCTGGCGCAAGGAGGTGCTTTGGAGTGCGGGGAATGTCTAGACGACGTTGGTTTCACATTTCTTCTGTTGGTAGGGGAACTTTCCCTTATTTTCGTGTGTATGGTTGGTATGGATTAGGGTTTGTGGATTTTGGTTTGGAAATCACATAAACATGATAGAAAGCATGCTTAGAGTTTTATATGAATGCTTAATTCATGCTTTATCAGCCTGTGTAGCCATTTGGAGTGATTTTCGGAATGGAAGTTTAGGGTAGGTTTCTTCTGTCTGAAAGGCGACGGAACCAGTCGTCGCGTTTCTGAATGCGACGACTTGTACGATCGCGATTCAGACTTTAAGGCGACGAGTTGGTCTGCCACGATTCAAGCATCGATAGGCATCTACTGTGTTGGTCGCAATTTAGATTGTGGCCACCCGAGCTCTGGGGTTCTGTGGCCAGTCTGTCTGGTTTTTGGGGTACACTGGTTGGGCAGTGATGGTTAAGCAATGTAGGGTTTGTATGGTGTGTATTGGATTAAACTGTAATTGGAAACGATGAGTTTTTCTTGATTATGTGTGCATAGCGAGTTGGGTTGTTAACGCCTTCCGTGGTTACCTCTCAAGTCAGATACCCCAGGTTCTTTGTGAGCCAAGCACCGGGTGCTCAAGGTTTGTCCCGGTACGGTGTGTACCATCAAGGTTTGTGTCGTCTTCTTGAACACCCTCACTCATTTGTTTGAGTTGTACGTCCGGTTGAGGGAAAGATGCTAGTGGGAAACGACTTGTGTTTGTGGGTGTGCAGTCGCTTGTAGCGCGCTCATGGTTGGGGGACGAACACCAGTAGACATACTGGTCCACAACTAGTCTTGTTTCCTGTGCCTCACTTTACAGAGCTCAGGACGGAGTCCCTAAAGGTGCTAGTCTTGGGCCTGCAGATGTGTGGTTTGCAGGAGTGGTGTTGGTTGGTCTGCACAGTTCCTTGACCCTGTTGAGGTGGAGCAGCAGCTGGACTTTTCGTTCGTGGCTGAGAGGCTGAAAGGTAGACTTGTGTTGTTTGTCTGGGTCTGTGACTGGTGTCATGAACCAGTTGTCGTGACTCGTGTATGGCGTGCCCTTCCTTAGCTTGTACACGTGTATGTGGTTAGCCGTTTATTTGTTTACAGCTGTAGTATCATGCATAGGCAGTGATATATTTTAATTGCTCATAAGCTTTGCTTATTTTACTTGTTGTACATTGTTTTCTCGACTTTTGAGAAGTTGTCCTACTGAGCTAGTGACTTGTGAGGCTCACCCCTTCTTCTTCCAAGTGAAGGAGAGCAGGAGGGTTCCCATCCCTCTTCTAGTTCTGGTCAGCATCGTAGTGGAGTCAGGCCTACGTCACCAGCAGAGTAATATTTCTACTTGTTGAGCCTTGGGGGTTTTGTCCCAGGCTGTTGTACTTTGTATTATGACTTTGGTTCAGAATTGAATATGTACATTCCATACAGAATATGTAAGAAAAACTGTCACGCCCCGACATGGAATATCGGAACGCGAGACAGTTGCAAGTAAACGGGTACAGAGCGAGTACTAGACATCAAACCATTGGACAAGAATAATATTAAAGCAAATGTATCTCATTAATAATTTTTCAAATGTCTAGTTACAACCACTAATATCAGAGCCATTCTATAGGGCCCAATTACATTCAATAAAAGCAAAAGACTAAACTCCAACTCTAACATAGTACTAAGACGCTAGGGTACTCACGACTTCACTCTTGGTCGTTCCCGTCCTCTTGAGTGTAAGTGTCATCCTCGATCTCTCCTGAGAATACAATGACAAATAATGCAGGGTGAGCGATAACTCCCAGTAGGACTTAAATCACAGGATCAAGCATGTTTTAAATGATAATGTATAAAAAGGCAGAATAACTAATGATAGAGCAGAGAGTCAAGTAATGTAAGAGATAGCATGATAGCATGTGATTGAAATAGCACAAGTTTCCAAATATAGTACAAGCATCGAGTATAGCACAAATAGCAGGATGGCCATAGCACAAATAACACAAAGTATAGCAATAGCAGAACGTGTATAGTATAGCACTTTGTTGTCAATAGACAACGAGAGAATATAGCACTTTGATTGTCATTTAGATAGTCGAGATAGATAGCACTCGAGTGTAATGCCAAACACTCTAGTCATTTAACTTTCGCGGGCACTAGCATTTTTGGGCGCACATCCCAGGACCAGACCGGGCCCTTTATATATTGCCAGGCATTGGTTATATTGTTTATCTTTAGACAATCAGTCAATGACCAATAGAGAGTACCAAGAAATAGATGAGATAGTAGAGAGAGGGTGAATAGATGAGCAAGTCGAGTATAGATGAGAACTACAGGTCATTGCACGTAAAACGTCGAGTAAACGGGCACTAGTAACATTTGCACAACACGTGCATTTAGTGTCGGAAGTCAGGTGGAATTCACTACCCATCCACTGGCCATGTTTAGGGGTGTAAATGAACCGAGTCGAGCCGAGTTACACTCTACTCAAACTCGAACTCGTTTATATTTGACGAGCTCGAACTCGGCTCGAAACTCGTCGAGCTTCTCTAATTGCTGCTCGAACTCGGCTCGTTTCAAAAATTTTAAACTCGAACTCGACTCGTCGAGCAGCTCGTTTATATAATCGAGCTCATAAACGAGTACAATTTCTTTAAACTCGAACTCAACTCGTTTATATAAAACGAGTTCAAATTCTAATAAAAACATAAAATAAAACTTAAAACTGAATATTTAATTAATTTTTAATTTTTCAAACAAACACTTTAAAATGACCTCCTGTTTTCCAAGAGGGCTTTCTTTTTATTAGAAATTTTGAAGGCCAGAAGACCCAAACACAAGGAAGACTCGGGTTGAAGGGGGCGCTTTATAGACAACTCACTCCTGCCAAGACTTTGGCACAACCGATATGGGACTAAATCACTAAACAAGGCACTGAAGCAGCCAAGCAGGGTCCAGCCTTGTGCGAGTGGGATTTGCAGGGGGTGGGCAGCCGGACGTTGGAGAACGCCTTCACTGGCACCGTAGTGGCATCTGGCATTGCCAGGAAGCACCGGGGAACCGGGGAAGCTCCAAGGCTACCGCTGTGGAGGGAAGCTCCAAGGTGTGGTGTCCGCCATCGGAGAGAGAATCTCCAAGGCCGTGGTGTCTTCCATCATGGAGGGAAGCTCCAAGGCCACCATCGCCGCCGTTGAGAACTCCGTCCGGCATTGTCAGAGTGTCTGCGGCGGTCGCCGACAACTCCGGGGGACGACGACCGCGCAGCTTGCCCACGCCTGCGCAGTGCACAAGCGCTCCTTCCGGCATGGCAGACTGTCTGCGCCATCGCAGGGAGCTCTGTCTGGTACTGTCAAAGGGTTCGGTGATCTCCAAGGACTCCGGGGGGTTGACGGCGGCTCCCCTTGGCCGTAGAGCCCTGTCGAGTTCCACCTGCACAGGCAGGTCGGGAGGAAGAAGATGTAGGTCGGGAGGAAGAAGATGAAGACCCCGATGCCTTCGAACCTTCAAAAACCCCATTTTGTGCATATGCCTTTTTTCTATTAATTTTATTAAAATTAGATTATCTATGTATACTTCATTTATATGATTAATGCATATATCCTCTAATATTTAGTCTTTTATATTTAAATCCTCATAAACATTACATACTTTAATAATAACTCTATAAAAATAACAAATTAACACTTATTTTAATAACAAATATTTAAATAAATAATTAACGAGTATTTACTGAATTCTTAACGAGTATTTAATCGAGCTCTTAATGAATACTTAAATGAGTTGTTCGTGAGTATAATCGAGCCGAGCTCACATGTGTTCAGACTCGGCTCGTTTATGAACCGAGCTTTTTTTTTTTGTTCAAACTCGACTCGTTTATCTAATAAATGAGTTGAGTCGAGTTTTTATCGAGCTGAGTGTCGAGTTACGCGCCGAACGTATCGGCTCGTTTACACCCCTAGCCATGTTATGCACAGGTCCAGAGGTCCGGTGTGATTCAATATAAGAGCGAGGGCAATCTAATAGCCGTTTGGATCATATTGATCCCTAGAGGGTATCATAGGTGTTAGGGTACAACCAGCTCGTCGGCCATGTGGGAATCCATGGACAGAGGAGTCTTACGGAGGCCTTGAATAAGGATTCACTAGTCCGACAGAAGGAGTATCCGACGGAGAGTTTGTCCAACTCAAGAGAAAGTGTATGTATAGAAACAAGTGCTCGACGTTCTAGAGGAATTCTAGAACAGTGGAACGTCGGTAACCAAACATCGCGAGAAACAAAGACAAGTCCATTTAAAATAGGGCAATTTAAATATATAATTGAAATAAATTACTAGATATATTATGAGATATTTTCATGCCAAGTTAAGCCATAATGGATGGTTCAAAGTGTGGGCACATGTGACAAGAAATCATAGATATGACAAGATCAAGTGTATGTCTTCTAAGTCATTAAACCCATGTTGATTTATAACAATTTTATTTACTACGTTGGTGACTGTTAACAAGGGTACATGCACTGTTAATAGTTAGAGTATCACAAATCATGAGCTTTCATGCAAAAACCTCAGATCGCGACGTACCCCTGTAAGGGTCGTGACAAGGTCAGATCAGAACGCGACAGGGTCATGCAAAGGTCACGACAGGTCGGTCAGAGCAAGCTGTCAGAACGCGACAACCGGGCCTGTCGCGTTTAGAACGCGACGGGTAGCTCTGTTGTGATCAGCCCTGAGAACGCGACCTATCGGGCCGTCGCGTTCTTAGGTCCTGTGCCTTAGTGCGAGCGGGAAAAGGACAGTGCATTGGATTGTGGTCCAGGTTTCTATATTTTGACACAGGGTTGTTTCAAATATCAAGAACTAAATGTACAGTAGATGAAAAATTGTGAAATCGCCTACAAACTGATCTAGACAGCCGAGGGTATGCATGATTAATAGGGATTTGAAATCTGACATGGTCTTGATAGGTTTTACACAAGAACAAGCACGAAGAACTTAGAGCATGGTACAGTAAGGGTGAACGATTTAATTCATGCAGTATGATGAATAAAAATTAGGGCTTTCAGGGGCAAACGATTCATGACAACTATCAGTATCTCCAGTAAACGTTTCGTGGCATGGTGTCAAGTATACATGGAGATATAAATTAAACATGAGGGTTCAGAGTCATGGTGATTGCAGAACTTCAAAAATATAGAACAAAATATTGGCTCGATGAAAAATTATGAAACGAGAGGGGTTTTGTTCCTGATTTATGGAACAATCTACAGACGAAATTAATTAGGTTTTGTTCATGAGAATGCCTACCTTTGACTTGTTTGATCTTCTAGGGTTAAAACTTGAAGAACACGGGTTGAAGCTTGGTCCAGCCTTCTCCCCATGAGTTCCTCCTCTCCTTGGCCTCCTCTCCTCATCCAGCAAGCCCCAGCAACGTGTTAAGGCCGGCCATGTAGAGTTTAGAGAGTATTTAAGCTACTTGGGTTTCTATTTCCTAATAGAACTCCAATTCCTATTTAATTCCGAGATTCCTAATTTCTCTCCTCCTTCCAAGCTTGCCAACTCCTAATTGGGTTAGGTTGGGATGCAATTTCGTGCCCAACCAATTTGAGTAGTGTGAGGAGTCCAAATCCAACACAAATAGCTATTTTAATAATTTATTAGCCCCTTTTCTTTTTATGAAATAATATAGCTACGAATTTAAGGTATTTTCTTATTATTCTTCTTTTAAAAATCCCTATTTTGGCCCAATAAATTCTGGAGGGTCCATTTAACAAAGCACATTCCTTCTTTTTATTTAATGGATTTTAATTAATTCTCTTTTCTTTGATTTTCCAATTGACTTAATTTTTAATGTTATTAAATTTTTATTTGTCGAAAAAATCAGTTGCTACATCTTTCCCCTCTTAAAAAAATTTGGTCTCCAAATTCATATGATCATAGTGAAGAGAATGTCTTACCGAAAAGATCAGGGTAGTTCCATCTGATGGTTCCTTCAGGTTCCCATATGGCTTTTTCCACTCCACGATTATCCCATAGAACTTTAACCATATGGATGGGACGGTTCCTGAGTTGCTGCACCTTCCGTTCCAGTATCTTGATTGGCTTCTCTTTATAGGTCATGTCCTTGTTCAACACCAACTTCTCATGGCGAATGATGTGCGTAGGATCATACACATATTTTCTAAGCATAAAGACATGGAACACATTGTGTACACATGCTAAATCCGGTGGCAATGCCAATCGATATGCAACCTCGCCAACCCTTTCAAGCACTTCAAAAGGACCGATCAATCTAGCACTGAGCTTCCCTTTGTCACCAAATCTTTGGATGCCATGGGTAGGTGATACCTTTAGGAATACATGGTCACCCACTTGAAATTCTTACTCTCGCCTTCTCTTATCAGCATAGCTCTTCTGTCTGGACTGAGCAATCTTGAGCCGGTCTCGAATCACCTGAATATCCCTGGTCGTACGTTGTACCATGTCCGAGCCTAGCCATTGCTGTTCTCCAACCTCATTCCAACATGCAGGAGATCTACAGTTTTGGCCATATAGTGCTTCGAACGGTGCCATTTTAATACTCGCCTGGTAACTATTGTTATAGGCAAACTTAATTAGGGATAGGTGCTCGTTCCAATAGCCTTGGAAGTCTATAGTGCAAGCTCTCAACATGTCTTCCACAATTTGGTTGGTTCTCTCAGTCTGCCCATCAGTTTATGGGTGAAAGGCGGTACTAAAGTTGAGTTTAGTACCAAGTGCACTTTGTAGTCCCTTCCAGAAGTGAGACGTAAATCTCGATCCGAGACAATAGATGATGGAACTCCGTGCAATCTCACTATCTCCTTGACATATAAAGCAGCTAATACCTCCACCGACCACTTACTCTTTATAGGTAGGAAGTGTGCAAATTTTGTTAATCGGTCGACGATGACCCATATGGCGTCGAGTCCACCACGAGTCTTGGGTAAACCCATGATGAAGTCCATGCCAATGCTTTCCCATATCCACTCCGGGATATCTAGTGGTCTAAGCACACCAGTAGGGCGCAAGTGTTCAGCTTTTACCCGTTGGCAAGTAAGGCAATGAGCGGCATGCTTGACTACCTCTCTCTTCATATTCGGCCACCAAAATGTTCTTTCATATCTTGATACATTTTGGTACCACTAGGATGAATAGTATACTTCGTCTTGTGAGCTTCATCCATTAACTTCCTCTTCAGTTCTTCATTATCGGGAACGCATGTCCTCCCTTGAAATACAAGCCTTCCATCCTCGGCCATAGCAAAGCCGATCTTTTGACTAGGGTTTCCTTGATGCGAACCAAGAATGGGTCGCTATCTTTTTGAGCTTTTATCTCTTCCAGCATGTCAGATTGAATCTTGATATTGGCAACCAAGACTCGATCATCCCTATGTTCAATATTCAAGTCTAATCTTGCGAACTGTTCTAGTAGTTGCATCTCGCCAAGGACTAGACTCAAAACAAACGCCATCGGCTTTCTACTAAGAGCATCAGCCATGACATTTCCCTTGCCTGGATGGTATTGGATGTTGAAGTCAAAATCCTTCAAGTATTCCATCCATCTTCTCTGCCTCATGTTAAGTTCCTTATGAGAGAATAAATACTTTAGGCTTTTATGGTCTGAGTAGACAGTGAATTGCTCACCATACAAGTAGTGCCTCCAGATTTTTAAGGCGAAGACCACGGAAGCCAACTCTAAATCATGCACAGGGTAGTTGACCTCATGCGTCTTTAGTTGTCTTGAAGAATAGGCAATGACCTTCTCCTTTTGCATCAATACACAACCTAACCCAATTCCTGAAGCATCGGTATAGACATAGAAACCTTCTCCCTCTATTGGAAGAGCGAGAATAGGTGCTGAAGTAAGACAGTCTTTTAGAGTCTGAAAACTCTTCTCACACTCTTTACTCAAAGAGTAGGGATTCTCCTTTCGTGTCAGACGCATGAGAGGAACGACGATATTTGAGAAGCCCTTTATGAACCGCCTGTAGTAGCCAGCCAGTCCTAAGCTTCTGATTTCTATGACGTTGGTGGATCTCTCCCAATTGAGTACAGCTTCGACTTTGGAGGGTCAACGAAGATGACGTCCTTTGAGATGACATGGCCAAGAAGGACACTTCTTCGAGCCAGAATTCGCACTTGCTCAGCTTTGCATACAGTTTGTTGTCTCGCAAGACTTGCAGTGCTACCTTCAGATGTTCTTCATGTTCTTCTTTGGTCTTTAAATATATAAGGATATCGCCGATGAAGACGACCATGAACTTGTCAAGGTATGGCTGATATATGTTGTTCATGAGTTACATAAAGGCTGCAGGAGCATTGGTTAGACCAAAAGGCATAACGACGAATTCATAGTGTCCATACCTACTCCTGAAAGCCGTTTTGAAGATATCGCCATCCTTGATCCTCACTTGGTGATAGCCAGATCGAAGGTCGATCTTGGAAAAATATTGAGCTCCAGATATTTGGTCGAAAAGTTCATCGACCCAAGGCAATGGATACTTATTCTTGATGGTTAGATGATTGAGTTGATGATAGTCAATGCATAGCCTCATCGATCCATCTTTCTTCTTAACGAACAACACAGGTGCTCCCTATGGGGAAGTACTTGGTATGATGAACCCCTTCTCTAATAGCTCCATCAGTTGCGCCTTTAATTCCTTTAGCTCGGTAGGTGACATCCGGTACTGTTGTCGTGATACCGGGGCAGCTCCAGGGATCAACTCTATGGCGAAGTTGACATCTCATTTCGGGGGAATCTCTGGCAGATCTTCAGGGAACACATCTGGGAAATCCTGAACTATATGTATGTCTTCTATTTTAGAGCCCTTCTTTTCAACTACTACGGCCGCAAGGAAAGCGATGCAACCTTTCCTTATCATATTATGGGCCTTTATGGCAGAGACTAGAGACATCTGTCTCTTATGTCTAATCCCAGTGAATGACAACTTAGGGAAATCACTAAAAGTAACTTTTCCTTTCTTACAATCGACACTTGCCCCATAAGTGGACAACCAGTCGGTTCCCAAAATGACATCATAGCCTTCCATGGGCATACACACCAGGTCGGCTTTAAGTTATGGTCTCCGATCATTACATCGGCAGGTTGAAAGTATTTGTTCAATTTTTCCTTTTCTCCTAGTGGTGTAGTGACAGAGAAATCACATCCATAGATATGGGTTTAGCATTAAGAGTATCAGCAAAGTTTTGAGATATGAATGAATGAGTTGCTCCAATATCAAATAAAACAAATGCTGATAAGGAGAAAACTTGTAGGGTACCTTCTACCGTGCCACCTTCCTTAGCGGGCTCTTCATCATGCAGGGCTTGCAGTCTACCTGTTTCTTAGGCACATTAAGGGGCCTTTCATTTTCCTTCAGTAGTGTGCACTCGGGGATGTGGTGCTCGCAGCTTCCACAGCGCAGACATACGTCGACTTTCTTCCAGCATTCATCTGTTGTGTGACCTGGCTTGTCACAGTGCTTGCAGTTGCTTTTCGTTGGAGTGTTGGGGACAATAGCTTTGGGTTTCCTTTCTTGGTTGGGTCCCTCCGTGATGTTGAAGGGACGCTTCTTGACGTTGCTTGGTTTGGCAGATGTCATGCCAGGTGTTAGTTCTTTCTTCACGAACTTCCCTTTGATACGGTCAGTGAAGTCCATATCATCTTCCAACAGTTGAGCTTTCTTTACCATCTCGACATAAGTCTGGATGTCGAGAGGGGCCAGTTGAGTGATGTATTGCGGCCTAAGGCCATTGAGAAAGCGCTTAGCCTTCATTCTTTCAGTGTTTACCAGGTGTTCAGCGTAACAGGCCAGTCTTGAGAACTGTGCCTCATATTCAGCCACAGATAGACTCCTCTGTTTAAGAGCAGCAAACTCCGCAGCCTTCCTCTCTTGGACACGCTCGGAGAAGTACTTGGAATTAAAGGCTTCTTTGAATTCAGTCCAGGTGAATTGACCATTTGCCCTGGTAGCTTCCACAGACTCCCACCAAGAGTGGGCGTCCTTCTCCAGTTGGAAAGTAGCTAGTAGCAGCTTATCCCCCGCTGCACATTGCATGACACGAAAAATTCTTTCTGTCTCCTTTCGCCAGTGCTCAACCTCATCCGGATCCGTGGATCCACTGAACCTAGGTGGGTTCAAACTCCTGAAATTACGATGCAGCTCGCCTGCACCGCGGCGATTTCCACCACCTTAGGTAGCTTGCATAATTGCACGAGTGAGTTCTTAGATGGTTTGTTGCATGCCCCGCATCTGAGCATGTTCAGCAGTCATCTTGATGGCTTAGTTCCTACAGAAGTAACTTATTGTTATGATATTGATGTGGAATTTAATTCATGCGTGTGTGAGTTCATTTTAGCTAGTTACCCATGGTTCTAACCACATCTCACATAGGTAGGATAATTGACTCTAGTCGAAGCTGGTCAACCTAGACCATCCTAAACTTAAGAACAACCTTGACTCTAATACCACCAAACTGTCACGCCCCGACGCGGAATATCAAAACGTGAGGCAGTTGTAAGTAAATGGGTACAGAGCGAGTACTAGACATCAAACCATTGGACAAGAATAATATTAAAGCAAATGCATCTCATTAATAATTTTTCAAATGTCTAGTTACAACCACTAATATCAGAGCTATTCTATAGGGTCCAATTACATTGAATAAAAACAAAAGACTAAACTCCAACTCTAACATAGTACTAAGACGCTAGGGTACTCATGACTTCACTCTTGGTCATTCCCGTCCTCTTGAGTGTAAGTGTCATCCTCGGTCTCTCCTGAGAACACAATGACAAATAACGCAGGGTGAGCGATAACGCCCAGTAGGACTTAAATCTCAGGATCAAGCATGCTTTAAATGATTAATGTATTAAAAAGGTAGAATAACTAATGATAGAGTGAGAGAGTCAAGTAATGTAAGTGAGAGCACGATAGCATGTGATTGTAATAGCACAAGTGTCGAGTATAGCACAAATAGAAGGATGGCCACAGCACAAATAGCACAAAGTGTATAGTATAGCACTTTGTTGTCAATAAACATTGAGAAAATATAGCACTTTTGATTGTCATTTAGATAGTCGAGATAGATAGCACTCGAGTGTAATGCCAAACACTCTAGTCATTTAACTCCCGCGGGTACTAGCACTTTTGGATGCACATCCCAGGACTAGACCGGGCCCTTTATAAATTGTCAGGCATTGGTTATATTGTTTATCTTTAGACAATCAGTCAATGGCTAATAGATAGTACCAAGAAATAGATGAGAGTACTAGATGGATAGACGAGATAGTAGAGAGAGGGTGAATAGATGAGCGAGTCGAGTATAGATGAGAACTACATGTCATTGCACGTAAAACGTCGAGTAAACAGGCGATAGTAACAGTTGCACAACACGTGCATTTAGTGTCGACAGTCAGGTGGAATTCACTACCCATCCACTGGCCATGTTATGCACAGATCCATAGGTCTGGCGTGATTCAAGATAAGAGCGAGAGAAATCTAATAACCGTTTGGATCATATTGATCCCTAGAGGGTATCATAGGTGTTAGGGTACAACCAGCTCGTCGGCCATGTGGGAATCCATGGACAGAGGAGTCTTACGGAGGCCTTGAACAAGGATTCACTAGTTCGACAGAAGGAGTATCCGATGGAGAGTTCGTCCAACTCAAGAGAAAGTGTATGTATAGAAACAAGTGCTCGACGTTCTAGAGGAATTCTAGAACAGTGGAGCGTCGGTAACCAAACATCGCGAGAAACGAGACAAGTCCATTTAAAATAGGGCAATTTAAATATATAATTGAATAAATTACCAGATGTATTATGAGATATTTTCATGCCAAGTTAAGCCATAATGGATGGTCAAAATGTGGGCACAATGACGAGAAATCATAGATATGACAAGATCAAGTGTATGTCTTTTAAGTCATTAAACCCATGTTTATTTATAATAATTTTATTTACTTCGTTGGTGACTGTTAATAAGGGTACTGACAAGTTAACAGTTAGAGTATCACAAATCATGGGCTTTTATGCAAAAACCTTAGATCGTGACGTACCTCTGTAAGGGTCGCGACAGGGTCAGATCAGAACGCGACAGGGTCATGCAAAGGTCACGACAGGTTGGTCAAAGCAGGCTGCTAGAATGCGACAACCGGGCCTGTCGCATTCAGAACGCGACGGGTGGCTCTGTCGCGATCAGCTTTGAGAACGTGGCCTATCGAGCCGTCGCGTTCTCAGTTCCTATGCTTGAGTGTGAGTGGGAAAAGGACAGTGCTATGGATTGCGGTCCAGGTTTCTATATTTTGACACAGAGTTGTTTCAAAAATCAAGAACTAAATGTACAGTAGATGAAAAATTATGAAATCACCTACAAATTGATCTAGATAGCCGAGGGTATGCATGATAGGGATTTGAAATCTTTCATGGTATTGATAGGTTTTACACAAGAACAAGCACGAAGAACTCAGAGCATGGTACAATGAGGGTAAAACGATTTATTCGTGTAGTATGATGAATAAAAATTAGGGCTTTCAGAGGCAAACGATTCATGACAACTATTAGTATCTCCAGTAAACATTTCGTGGCATGTTGTCTAGTTATACATGGCGATATAAATTAAACATGAGGGTTCGGAGTCATGGTGATTGCAAAACTCCAAAAAATATAGCACAAAAGATTGCTCGATGAAAAATTATGAAACGAGAGGGGTTTTTCCTAATGTATGGAACAATCTACAGATGAATTAATAGGGTTTGCTCATGAGAATGCCCTACATTTGACTCGTTGATCTTCTAGGGTTAGAACTTGAAGAACACGGGTTGAAGCTTGGTTCAGCCTTCTCCCCACGAGTTCCTCCTCTCCTTGGCCTCCTCTCCTCGTCCAGCAAGCCCCAGTAACGTGTTAGGGCCAGGCATGGAGAGTTTAAGAGTATTGAAATATTTGGGTTTCTAATTTCTAATAGAACTCAAATTCCTATTTAATTCGAGATTCCTAATTTCTCTCCGCTCTTCCAAGCTTGCAATCCTAATTGGTTAGGTTGGGATGTAATTTCGTTGTCCACCAATTTGGGTTAGTGTTAGGAGTCCAAATCCAACACAAATAGCTATTTTAATAATTATTAGCCCTTTTCTTTTTAGGAAATATATAGCTACGAATTAGGTATTTTCTATTATTCTTCTTTAAAAGTCCCTATTTTGGCCCAATAAATTCTGAAGGGTCCATTTAACAAAGCCCATTCCTTCTTTTGTTTAATAGTTTTAATAATTCTCTTTTTTTAAATTTTCTAATTGACTTAATTTTTAATGTTATTAAATTTTATTTTTTTTCGAAAAATTCAGGTTGCTACATAGATGTGGAATCTCATATGTGTTCAGCATGTTCTTTTATATTTTCACGGACATGTGTGTATTGACATCCCTTGCGAGGCTACGGTCTGTTCGCGGGAGGCGGAGTTGTGTCGGGCACGTTAATGGGTTAACGGGCCTGAACGGCGAGGACCGTCACATATCTCACCTTTTCTTGCATTTATCTTTCCATTTGGCACGGGGTGGGCTCTAGATCTGTAGCCAACTAGCTAGGATA
This sequence comes from Colocasia esculenta, assembly GCA_014218235.1. Classification (NCBI taxonomy): domain Eukaryota; kingdom Viridiplantae; phylum Streptophyta; class Magnoliopsida; order Alismatales; family Araceae; genus Colocasia; species Colocasia esculenta. The sequence goes on from CM024762.1 coordinate 123,198,236, forward strand.
GGGTTAAAACTTTTTTTAGGATATTTATGAGCCAAAATAGTGATTATCTTGTCCCTTTTTAAATTTATTAATAATTTAGGCTTAATTATCTCCCATCCAATATTGGGCTTTAGCCTTGTGGCCCATTAACTCATGTATGAACCTTTTAAGATAGCCCATCTCTTATTTTTACTTAATGGGTTTCCATTTATTCATATTTTCTTTTAATTTAATTTTAATTTTCTCAATTTAAAATTGAGAGTTGTTACATCCTTCCCCTCTTAAAAAGAATTTGGTACCCAAATTCATATGATCATAAGAGGAAGAATGACTAACTGAATAGATCCATATAGTTCTGTCTCATTGTTACTTCAGGTTCCCACGTGGCTTCTTCTATTCCATGGTTGTTCCAGAGTATATTTACCACAGGTATAGGCCGATTTTTGAAGTTGTTGTATCCTCTTGTCTAGTATTCTAACAGACTTCTCTTCATAGGTCATATCCTTATGCAAGAGTATATTTTCGTAGCGAATCACATGAGATGGGTCGTACACATACTTCCTTAACATAGATACATGGAAGACATTGTGTACGGTGGAGTATTGAGGAGGTAATGCTAGACAATACGCCACTTCTCCTACTCTTTCAAGTACTTTAAATGGACCAATGAATCTTGGCCTTAACTTGACTTTGAGTCCAAAACTTTGGAATCCTCTTGTAGAGGATACTTTGAGTAGCACATGATCTCCAATCTAAAACTTCAGGTCCCTTCTTCTTTTATCCGCACAACTCTTTTGTCTGGATTATGCTATCTTGATTCTGTCTCTGATGAGTTGAATGTCTCTGCTAGTACTTTGCACTAAGTCAAGTCCCAACCTTGTTGTTCACCAACTTCATTCCAGCATACATGTGATCTACAGCATCTACCATACAGTGCTTCAAATGGAGCCATCTTGATACTTGCTTGATTTGAAGCACATCTTGATACTTGCTTGGTAGCTATTGTTGTATGCAAACTCTATTAAGGACAATTGCTTATTCCAGTATCCCTCGAAGTCTATAATGCAAGCTCGTAGCATGTCTTCTACGATCTGGTTCGTCCTCTCGATTTGTCCATCGATCTGTGGGTGGAAAGTAGTACTAAAGTTGAGTTTAGTACCGTGTGCGGCTTGAAGTCCTTTCCAAAAATGAGAGGTAAACCTTGGGTCACAATTAGAGACAATGGATATAGGAACTCCATGTAATCTCACAATCTCCTTTACATATAATGCGGCTAACACGTCCACACTCCAAGTGCTCTTGATTGCTAAAAAATGTGCGGACTTGGTTAGTGGTCTAGTATGACCCATATAACATCAAGCCTACCACGAGTTCGGGGTAAACCCATGATGAAGTCCATGTCAATACTTTCCCACTTCCATTCTGGTATGTCCGGGGTCTGAGTACACCCGCAGGACGTCGATGTTCCGCCTTGACTTGTTGACATGTGAGGCAGTGCGCGGCATGCTCAGCTACCTCACGCTTCATGTTAGGCCACCAAAATGTCCTCTTCATATCTTGGTACATCTTGGTTGCACCAGGGTGGATTGTGTACTTGGTTTTGTGAGCTTCATCCATCAGCTTCCTCTTCAATTCTTCATTGTCAAGCACACAGGTCCTGGCATGAAATAGCAATCTTCCATCCTCAGTGATGGAGAAATCTAGTCTATCTTGCTATGGTCTCCTTAACATGAATTAGAAATGGATCATTTGCTTGTTGATCTCTGATCTCGACAAATATGTTGGGTTGTACCCTGAGGTTAGCAACCAGTACCTGATCGCTCCTTTACTCAATATTTATGTCTAGTCTGGCGAATTGTTCCAGCAATTACATCTCACCCATAACTAAACAAGATAAGAATGCCACAGGCTTCTTGTGCATCTGCTACAACATTACCTTTGCCAGGGTGATATTGAATGTTGAAGTCGAAGTCTTTATGATACTCCAACCATCTCCTCTGTCACATGTTTAGCTCCTTATGAGAGAATAGATACTTCAGACTTTTATGATCTGAGTAAACAACGAATTGTTCTCTGTATAGATAATGTCTCCAGATCTTGAGTGCAAAGACAACTGCCACAACTCTAGCTCATGCACAGGGTAATGACTTCATAAGGCTTCAATTGTCTGATAAATATGCATCACCTTCTTCTCTACATCAATAAGTAGCCCAGACTGATTCCAGATGCATAGTATAGATTGAGAATCTTCATGATAATGCAAGGACAAGTGCAGATGTCGAGCATTTCTTCAATGTCCAAAAGCTCTTCTCACATTTCTTGCTCCAGACATATGGGTTCTCTTTTCGGGTAAGGCGAGTAAAAGGTACAACAATCTTCGAGAAGTCTTTAATGAACCGCCTGTAATAGCCAGCCAGTCCCAAACAGCTTCTGATTTCAGTAACGTTGGTAGGTCTCTCCTAGTTGAGTACAACTTCAACCTTAGAGGGATTGACAACTATACCATCCTTGTATATGACATGACCTAGAAATGAAACTTCTTCGAGCCAGAACTCACACTTTCTCAATTTTTCACAGAGCTTGTTGTCGCGCAGGATCTGCAGAGCGATCCTCAGATGTTCCTCATACTCTTCTTTGGTCTTGGAATATATAAGAATATTATCAATAAATACCACAACAAATTTGTCGAGGTATGGCCGATAGATGTTATTCATCAGTTGCATGAAAGCTGTAGGACCATTTGTTAAACCAAAAGGCATTACAATAAATTCATAATGTCCATACCTGCTCCTGAAAGTTGTCTTATAAATATCTACATCCTTGATTCTCATTTGATGATATCCAGACCTAAGGTCAATCTTAGAAAAAATATTTAGCTTCAGATATTTGATCAAATAATTCATTGACGCGAGGCAGAGGGTATTTGTTTTTTATTGTCAACTGGTTCAACTGCCTGTAGTCAATGCATAGTCTCATGGATCCATACTTCTTCTTGACAAATAGCATAGGTGCTCCCCAAGTGGAAGTACTCGGTCTGATAAAGCCCTTCTCTAGCAACTCCATCAATTGCTTTTTCAATTCTTTCAACTCGGCAGAAGACATTCTATAAAGTTGATGTGACACCAGTGCAACTCCAGGGATCAGAGGAAATTCTTGGCAGCTCCTCGGGGAAAATGTTAGAGTAATCTTGCACTATGTGTATGTCTGCTACCTTGGATTCTTTCTTTTCAACAACCATAGCGGCAAATAATGCCACACATCCTTTTCTAATCATGCCTTGTGCACGAATGGCACAAACTAGAGACAAGTGTCTCTTGTGTCTTTGTCCAGTGAAGGATAGCTTAGCGAATTCACTAAATGTAATATTCCCTCTTCTACAATCAACACTAGCCCCATAGGTGGATAGCCAATCGGCTCCTAATATAACATCATAGCCTTCCATGGGCATACACACTAGGTCGGCTCTCAAATTGAGTTCTCCAATCATCACATTGGCTAATGAAAAATATTTGTTCAACTTGGCCTTCTCTCCCAGTGGTGTTGTGACAGGGAATTCAAAACTCATAGATGTAGGTTTAATATTTAATGTATCAGTAAAATTTTACGATATAAACGAATGTGTAGCGCCAGTATCAAACAAAACAAATGTTGATTGAGAAAAGACATGTAATGTACCTTCCACCACTCCACCCTCTTCGGTGGTCTCAATTTCTTGCACGGTTTGGAGTATGCCCTGCTTCTTTTGTCCTCCTGGACGTTTGTCATTATCCTTGAGCATGGGACAATCAGGAATGCGATGCTCGCGACTCCTACAATGCAGGCACGCACCTGCCTTCCTCCAGCATTCTTCAGCAGTGTGACCAGGATTGTCAAAATGCTTGCACTTGGGCTTGTTTGGAGTAGAGGGGGTGAAAATCTTGGGCTTCTTCTCTTGGATTGGCCCATCAGCAATGTTCAACGGCCGCTTCTTGCCATTGGTTGGTCTGCTCGCAGAACTAGGTGTCTGCTCCTTCTTCACTATTCTACCCTTGATGCGATCTGTGAGATCGGTCTCATCCTCCAGCAGCTGAGCCTTCTTGACCATGTCGACATATGTCTGGATGTCGAGTGGTTCGAGTTGAGTGATGTATGAGGGCTTGAGTCTATTAAGGAACTACTTCGCCTTCATCCTCTCAGTGCTGACAAGATGATTAGCGTATCGTGCCAACCAAGAGAATTGAGCTTTGTATTCTGCCACTGTGAGGTTCCTCTACTTCAGTGCCACGAACTCGGAGGTTTTCCTCTCCTGAACTCGTTCCGAGAAATACTTGGAGTTGAATTGTTCTTTGAAGTCATCCCAGGTGAACTGTTCATCAGCCCTGGTGGCTTCCACTGATTCCCACCATGCACTAGCATCCCTTTCCAACTGGAAAGTAGCAAGGAGTAGTTTGTCTACATCCGCGCATTGCATGTCGTGGAAGATGTACTCTTTTTTTTTTAGCCACTGTTCTGCCTCATCAGGGTCAATTATCCCACTAAATTGAGGTAGGTTCATGCTCTGAAAGTTTCTATGCAGGTTCCTAGCTCCGCGATTTCCGCTGCCTTGAGCAGCTTGCAAAAGAGATTGAGTAAGATCTTGTATGGTTTGTTGCATGTCACGAAGTTGTGCACGCTCCGCTGCCATTGCTACTTTTCTAAGTTCCTTCAAGAGAAACTTTGATGTCAGTTATTGAAGTGGCATTAAGTTAGTGCGTGTGTGTACTTATTTTAACTTATTACCCATAGTTCTACATATATCTCACATAAGTATGGTAATTGACTTTAGTCGAGATGGGTTGTAAGACCCGGCCCCTTTGGGCCCTTGGCCCAGCCCTCGAGGTCGCGAAAGACACCTTGGTCGCGACATGGTCATGACAGGGGTGGGCGTCGCATTCTTGTCGTGGCGTCTGATGGCATCGCGATTGCTTTTCTGATCGAACTGACCGCTGTCCTTTCTGTCAGAACGGCTTTGTTGGGTGTCAGGTGCATACAGCGTTGATGCGACCTGATAGACCGTCACTTTCTGGTATCTTGGTATTCGAGGTTTGACCGTCGTTCAGTGTCGCGTTGGGGATGGCTATCGCGACATGGTCACGATGCCCGGGGGTGTCGCGACATGCTTATTGTCATGCCAGACCGACCCATCACGTCTCGAGGCCCATCAGTTTAAAACCGAGGTCAGCGCCCCATTTTCCCCTCTCTCCCTTTCCTTCTTCTTCTTCTTCCTTCTTCCTCTCTCGAGCTCTCTCGTGTTCTCCAGTGATTCTTGGCGTTCGTGGTGCTCGCGGTGAGGAGGTGACGTCTCCTTCATGTAGGGGACGTGCTCGTGGTGCTTGGAGCGAGGAGGAGGTGACCATTCCGACATGAAGGCCCCAATGGGTCGGCTCTACTCCTCGAGGTAGGGACCCCTTGTCTCCTCTAGTCCTAGCATGCTCCCTTCCCCTTGAGAATCCTTGCTTATCCGTGGTTTTGGGGTTGTGGGAGTGAGATCCATGCTCCGTATTGTGAGGTTTTCCCCTTTAAGTGTAGATATCCATGTTTATTGTATGATCTGTAGGGTTGTGAGGGTGGTTTGCTTATTTCTATACTTCCCTAGTGTTTCCCATGCTCTCCTCCCCCTATTGATATGGTTTGTATTGGTTTTGGGGTGGTCTTTGGGAGGACTGTACTGGGACCCCCCTCGGCTGAGATCGCGACCGCTATAGAGGTTGCGATGATGTCGTGACCGGCGAGGCCGCCACGACATCATTGCGACACTCTAAGGCGTCACGACATGGTTGCGACGGCCTTAGGTGTCGCGATAGTGTCATGACGACTCGATGCGTCACAACAGCATCAGAGACAGGTAAGTCTTGCGGAGTTCTACTTTCTATGGAGTCTTTGCCGTTTTCAATTCTTGTTGTACTCGTGGCACCAGTGCTAGTTTCTAGTACGGTCCTACACTAGTCGTTCGCCCGGTGCTCGGCACTTGAAAGCTTGTCCTGTGAGATAGGTTGTTACCGTTGCCTGGGACCTTCGTCCTCGCGTGCCTGTTGAGTGAGTACTCCGGGCGGCGGGTGTGCTCGAGTCACGGACTTTGGAGTGGAGGGGAAAATGGTGGTTAGGACAATGGTGTTGAGTCATTTGCAGAGCTCTCTTGGTTGGTCTGGGATGCCGAGGTCGTTTGGAGTCCTTCCCGGCGCAGGCCAGTCAGTCCTTTTCTCACTACCTCGCTCTTTATGGCCCCGAAACCACTTAGAGAGGCCAGGAGTGGGACCGTAGTCCGGCCAGACTACGGTGGTTACTGTTGTGTACTTTGTGCTCCTGCCCCCACTCTGACGAGAGTGGAGGTTGGGACCTGGGTCGAGGATAAGACGTCAGTGGACACACCTGACCAGTTGACTAGTGTAGTGTTTTCATAGCTAGTGCCTTTTGTCCAGGCAGGGTTCTCTTTGTCTGTGTTGCCAGCTGTGTGGTGGTCACGACGTGCAGGTTCTATGGAGTTCCAACCGTGGTGTCTTTCCGTACAATTGCTAGTTTGTAGCTTCGCTTCCGCACTTTTCTTTGTAGAGTAGAAGATATAACTATTGTTGTTTAATTTTATATATATATATATATATATATATATATATATATATATATGTATTCTTCTGCCTGTTAGAGCCAGTAGGAGATTGGTAGTCCCTACTGAGCTTCTGTCATGATGCTCAACCCTTCCTTTTCCAGGTGAGACTTCTTAGCAGTGGCAGGGTATGCGTCGGGCGGAGGAGGTGGGGCGGTAGTCGACGTCACCATAGCTAGCAGTGTTTTTCCCCCCTTCAGTTGTACGTCACCCTCGGGGTATGCCTCTAAGGGCTTTGTCCTTCCCCTTTTTACTTGTACTAGTGTGTGTGGGTTGGGACTGTACCTAGAGCGATACGCTGCAGTCTCGCTCTCCTTTCTGCTTTTGTGTATGTGCTTCTAGTTCAGTAGTTGACGTTTATTTCCCTTACATATTCTATTAGACTTATGTTATAGTCCTTCTGGGTCTCCGGATCCATGGGCGGCGATCGCGAAAATTGGGTCCTCGACTTAGGCCGAGGGTCGGGTTCTCGAGGTTGTTATAGTTGGTATCAGAGTTGAGTACTAGCAGTTTGCTGGAAGTCACTAACTGCCCAATGACTGTGCTACGAACACAGACCAAAGGTCCGACATGATCTCAAGGTAAACGAGAGCAATTTAAGGCCATTCGATCATGTTGATCCCTAAGGGTAAAATAGGTGTTTGATGGTACAACCTGCTCATCGGCAATGGACGTCCGCAAAAGCCAAGGAGTCTTACGGAGGCCTTAACAAGAAGTTCCTCATCCAGTCAGAAGTAATCTCAATGGAGAGGTCATCCACACCAATATAAAGTGTGTATAGAAATATTGTATGTCTTGCCTTGAGTGCTCGAGACAAAGGACACGTTAACGGTATCCAAATCAAGCAAATAAAATGAAGACAAGTCTAATAAAATAATAGGAAATTATCATGAATTAATTGCACTTAATTATCAGATATACTATTGAGTAATTTCCGTAAGATCTCAGGGTAAAATTTCACGTTTGGTGTGTGCATGTGAGAGAGAATCAAGCTAGCATGTGAGAGTTGTGCACACATCTTTTAATTAATAAAATCATGTGAATATTATAAAACAATATATTAACATGTTGTTACTGTTCATAATAATGCATTACAGGGGTTAAACCATGATTATAGAGCATGATTAGCATGGTTTACATGAAATTAGGGTTTCTGGAATACACAGTCAGGTCGCGACGAAGGTACCTGTCGCATTCAAATTGTGATGGGTAGGCTATCACGTTCAAGGGAACCGGTCAGGTCAATTAATTGACGCACTGAATGGCGACGGGGTGACCTGTCGCGACCAGGCAATCGAGCCATGAATGCGACGTCGGGGTCTGTCACGTTAAGGCAACGCGACACAATGGGCCGTCGCGTTCATGTCGTGATGCATGCCTGTGTCACGACCAGACTGAGAATCGCAACCTATCAGGCCTTCGCGCTCTCAGTCCTGGCCGAGCCCAAAAGGTCAATTAGGTCACCTTGGGTTGCGGTCCAGCCCTTCAAAGGCTTGACATAGAGCTCTTTAAAAATTCATACAAAATCATATACATGATGGAAAATCACGAAATTAAGTTTAAACGAAACTAGACATGTAGAGGTATTAACAATAAAGAGTAATTTGATTTCTAACACGGTATGATCATGCTATTAATAGGTTCTTCACGATGAACCTAAAATCTGACATAGTGATGAAAGATGATTTAATTCGAAAAGAGTACTTGATAGAAATTGGGGAAAATGGTATCATTAGATCCCTGACTTCATGTAGCATGTACAATAAAGTTTCATGGCACGAGATCAAGTATAGCCATGGAGTTATGGTGAACAAGTGCGATTAGGCACATATTCTGAACAAAACTTTGAACATGAAATACTCATAAATGACATGATGGAAATTAGGAAAAATATTGGGATTTTGATGCTTTGATCATAATCTGTATAGGATCGAATTAAATTTATTTTTACTTGAGGGATTGTCTATGTTTGAGCGCTTTAATTCCTAGGGTATGAAACGTGAAGAAGCTCTTGTTCCTAGCTTCCTCCTCCTCCTCGATTCCCTCGTCCAAAGTCTTTCTTCCTCATCCTCCAAGCTCTAGAAGGTCAATAGGGTCGGCATAGGGACAAAATAGAACTGTATTTGTATGTTTTAAGTTACCAAATGTCTTAAAACTATTTTCCTTCCTCCAACTCCGAATTTCTCATAATTCTCTAACTTTTCTTGCATTTATCCTTCCATTTGGTGTGGGGTGAGCTCTAGATCCGTGGCCAACTAGTTAGGATAGGGTTATGACTATTTTAAAGATATTTATGAGCCAAAATAGTGATTATATTGTCCCTTTTTAATTTATTAATAATTTAGTCACGAATTTAGACTTAATTATCTCCCATTCAATATTGGGCTTTAGCCTTATGGCCCATTAACTCATGTATGAACCTTTTAGGATAGCCCATCTCTTGTTTTTACTTAATGAGTTTCCATTTATTCATATTTTCTTTTAATTTAATTTAAATTTTCTCAATTTAAAATTAAGAATTGCTACACTATCCCTATGGTGTTTGGTATGTATAAGGATATTCTCATTTTGATTTACGTTCTATGTTTGGTGAAAACATGGATAACAATGGAAATAACAATTAATTTTGTACCATTTTACCCTCCTTAACCTAAGTTAGAGTATGTTGTGAACTCTAATTGATAAAAAAATTGATAAAATAGAGAGATAATGTCTATGACATTTTTATCTTCTTTAGCAATGACATTAAGACTAATTATGTAACTATAAAGTGTTCTAATCATACTATCATATTATGTCTAATCATAATTTACTATGATGTCATTAATAGTTTGACTATGTAAATAATTACGATGCTCTTAATAGTTTGACTATGTTAATTTCCATAATAATCTAGTAATGTTATTGTTTCAATATGTTAAGTCTAATTCTAATTTACCACATTGTTCATACTAATTTGACTATGCTACTATAATAATTTCTATAGTAATGCAATAACATTACTATATATCCATCACTATGTTAACTACTAAAATGACATAGCAATATTATTATGTTAAATATGTTATTCAATTAAGTCTAATCATAATTTACTATTATATCATTACTAATTTGACTATGTTACTATGTTAATACTATGTCACATATAAACATATATACCCTCATTACTATAGTAATAGAATAATATTACTAGATTCATTACTACATTAATCACTAAAATAATGTAATAAAATTATTATGTTAATATGTTATTATATTAAGTTTAATCATAATGTAATATGATGTCATTACTAACTTGACTATGTTAATATTGATATAATTACCATAGTAAGATAATATACTACTTTCATTAAAGTGTTTACTACTAAAATAGAGTAATATTATTATTATATTAACATGTAATTATTTAAATCTAATCATAAATTAATGTGATTTCACTAATAATGTAATCACCTAGAATTCTAAACTCAAAGGAGACTCGAATACTACACCATCCTCGAGTCCGAAGGCTCAGAAGGGTTAATGACGGTCTAGAGAGATAAACAAACAACAAAAGTAACTAAAGCCAAGGTTTGCCAACTGCCGAATCATGCCAAAGTGGGAATTATGTGGCATGGCACGAACCATACTATGTTGCACCATCTGGCCTCTCCCACGCCTCCAACTCCACCCGATGGTCAAGGGCCTCCCGACATCTACATGTTTGTGGGCGATAATGTTGTCGATATTGTCCTTGACGACGCAGACTCTCCGTAGGTTCCTATGCTTGAAGAGTGATGGTTTGAGCCCACCGCCAGGGGCCGATGCGGGATGCCACCCACCGAAGGACCTTCCACACATCATCATAAGTGTCGGGAGAAGATGACCTAGGGCTGACCGATAGTTGATAGAGACGACAATGACACAATTCCTGATGGCGAGGGACTTGAGGTAGCCGTGGTAGGTGGGCAAGAGGGGGGTGTCGTCACAGAAGCCGTCACCATGGAAGTAGATGAGAACATGGAGCTTCTTGATGTCATTAAGCCAGGGGAAGTATAAGTGAGAATAGATGTTAGTGCAGGGGTTAAGGAGTACATCCTTGGAGCCAAGGCCAGTGGTACAATGAATGTTGTCAAATGGGGAGACCACCTCTATGGCCTTAAGATTCTCTACGTGGCCATCCCCATAGATGTGGATGAAAGAGATGTACTTGAACACCATAGGGCTGCAACAACTGCCATGGCTATAGGAAGAAGTGGAGCTACACAAAGGTGACCGAGTGAAGAAGAAGAAGATGCGTCACCTCATTGAGATTGGCGAAAGGGTTCTGATTCCACCCCATTCTTCTTCCTCATGACAGAAGTACAGTCCATCGCTGCCCTCTCTTGCACCTACCTAGAAGAGCCTCCCCCACCCCCTTCCCCACCTCTCTCTCTCTCTCTCTTTATATATATATATATATATATATAATATGTCGATGTCGGTGGCATGAGTTTAGGCGAGGTGGGAGAAGAAAAATTGGGGTAAGGGTTCAAAGTTTCTATATGGCCTGACCATCCCATGGATGGTTCATGGGATGGTATGGTTCAATACGACTAACCATGACTATACTAAAAAAGAAAGGTATAATAATCAATGGTACAATATCTAAATTAATAACTCCTGGTAAAAAATTAATGCATTTGCTTAAGGGACATACCCTATGGAAGTATACCAAAAAGGGAGACAACTAGTATAGAGGAACACTTCCAATGCAACAACACAGTTTAGGGTGGATGCCACACTTGTGAGCTTACACCTGCAAAAGATAAGGGAACGAGCCTCATGAAAATAAGGCATAATAGGGATTCCTCGATCCCATACTCGATCAATAGTGTCAAGTAGTTCTATATTAATAAAAGAAAGCAATGAAAGCTACCAAGTAAAGGCTAGCAAGAAAACATAAGTAATACTGCTCCTCTTACAATAATTAAAGGGTACCAATAATCCACTAGCATCCTACACGTAGTGACGAAGAAAGCACCAACAATTAGTCACGATTTTGACAAAACTTCAGAAGTGGAAGTCACAAGAGACTAACAACTCAGTGCAACACATACATATAGATCCAATCAATGCAACCGACACATGCTGACTACTGGTCCAAACGATAGCACGAGCTATGGTTATAAAACTATGACCACTAATCTCGTAGTCAGGGTGCCCACTGGCATCATAACTCCTGACTACCACTCCACACCTAACCATCTTAGTACGTCGAGTGAGGCATGTGAAGCAACGCCACACACTAGCAAACTACAGCCACTCCAATCGCAACTGTTGTACCACTCCAACCCTACTTGACTCTGAAACCTCATAGGGTAAGGCTACTTGAGGACCGTACACATCTACACGACATCCACTTCCCCAGCTACAAGTGCACTTACATGACATAAAGGACACTGCCCCGACCAAAGCTAGATCGTGCACGAGGACCAAAGCTAGATCGTGCAGGAGGACCAAAGCTAGATCGTGCACGAGGAACGCTAAGATGGCAGCACTAACGACCACCAAACTTGAAAAACATAGGAACCACAAACAATAGTCCAGAGACCATGGTTTAGAATGCAAATAGCACACTAATTGCACTTAAACCAGAATGTAAACCCCGACAGATAGGCTAAATAGCGGTTCGTAGACCACAACTCACAGCACAGTCACCACACAGGTTGCAAATTGGGTGATAGATCCACCTAACCATAAACCAACGCATGGAACCGGTCCAACATCAATCCCAACCATAAATGTTGGGAGACAGGAGTCAAACTCCATCACACAAAACCCTAGGTTCACAATGTACTAATAGAAAGACCTGAAAACACCTTCGCAAAGCCTATAGAAATGGCACTAAGAATGTGATCACCGCTCATTCTACGTTGAGAACACGACTCTCAAACCAATTGCGACTCAGCAGAGATAGTTCCCAAAGACGTGGCATCCATGCCACCCGCGACTCAAGTGCAGTTCCAACATTGACCACGTTTCAACACCGACACCAAGATGACGAAAACTCTACGCTAACCATGCAATTGTAGGAGGGAGTCAAACCTCAAAGGATGGCCCCCCAGACCCTTGCCTAGCCACAAGGGCAACAATCTAAACACCACTAGAACCCAACACAAGAAAACCTAAGAGCACAATTAAGCATAGGACTACGTTTAGAAAGTAGTCTCTCTGTCGATCGCGACTAAGAAACCAGAAGGTAGTGCCCACAACGACTGCATTCTGATGCAATGTACACAAGGGCCCACGCACCCAGACCTTGAAAAATTAGACTCGTATGGATGCGGCTTATCGCATGGCTGCATTTATAATGTTGTCATTGATACTATCATGTTCATACACAGTGCAAGGGGTAGAGCACCAGCTCTCATGGCACTGGCCATTCCGGCCCTAAACATGTCGAGAAAACATCGAAAAATGGTAAAGGAAGGTGCAAGGAGGCACTCTCAACAAGAGCCATCCACATGCAAAGCCTACAATGCAACATCTTGCTGAGAATCATCCCAAATCCGACCTCACATTCCACCCTTATATGGAAGAACCCTTCCCAACAAATAAGAACCCTAAGAATACTCACGAGCATGCTTCCATGAAGTGAAAAACATGAGAAATCATGAGATGAGAGCAGTGGGAGCGTCACCCTACCCTAGAAACACCAACACCTACTCATTGGGGCCTTCACATAAGTTGACCACGTCCTCCACACTGATTCCACCACGTCCACATTTCCACCAAACCAAGGGTGAGCACCATTAGGAGTGTAAATGGGTCGGGCTAGCCCATAAACCCGCCCAATTGACAAGTCAAACAAACCCATCTAAAATCCGACATCTCAGCCCGAGCCCATGAACGAATTTAAAAAAAAAAGTCCAATTCTTGTTGGGTTTAGATGGGTTGGCCCATCGGGCCAGCTACTGGGAGGGTTTCTAAACCCGATCCCTTCTCCTCCCCGCGTCCCGTCTCTTTCCTCTCCCAGTCTCCTCCCCTTCCCCGTCTCCCTTTTCCTTGCCGCGAAGTCGTCGGGGGTGGCCTGAGGAGGACCCCGCCGTCGAGGTCCCATATCGGCTCAATTTACAGAAGAGAAAATGAGCAGATATGAATCTTTTCGAAGATCCAACTTCCAAAAATCTAACATGAGAAGGGTAATGTGGATTTCTATTCCTTTGGTATTGTTGTGATTCAGTCCCATATCGGAAATCCATGGGAGTGTCACCTCTATATGGGGGAGTGTCACCTCTATATATGGGATATCTAATTTTCTTCTTTATGGTTTAAGATCATGATGTCAGCCTGGGCTTATACAACAAGTGCTAATCTCTTAGTTGTCATTTTGTGTATGATAATAATTTTAATGGTTTATGAGCTTTTCATTTCATATGAATCAAACTCTACCATTCTGTAGAGAGCAACAGAAGCTGAGATTTATGATTCTTCTACAGGGACAGGGAGGAGCTCCTGCAGAATCAAAAAGGGAGATTAAATGCAGATTGGATTTGGCAGCAACTTGCCACCTGTTTTTTATTTTCCCTCTTTTTCTTCTTGTTTGAATGTTTCATCTGCCACCAATGGATGGGATTGGGTGGCTGCCTGCCTGACAACTACAACTACTGCACAGTAGCTAGATCCCTTATGTATATGAATCCTGCTGTACTTTGTACCATTTTGTTGTTGGCTCCATCTATTGGATGCTCTTAGTTCTGTGTTTTGTTTTAACAAGAATGCCTATATACAAGTGTTAATCTCTCAGTTGTCATATCACATTTTTGACATATTTGTATGCTGTATTTTGATCTAATTTTCTTCTTTATGGCTCAAGATCATGATGTCAGCCTGGGCTTATACGTTACCTTCTTGGGATATCTTCAAGTATGTCAGTCTAGGCTTATAGTTTACCTTTTTGCAAAGATCTTTTCAGATGTAGTAATATTTCTACAATCTACGTTTGACAAAATATGATGACTTTTTCTTACCTGAACAAAATTTTTATTTTATTTACCAAAGATAGTAAAAGATCTTTGCACCATAAATTTTGATTTAAAAAATCAAATATTTTTTAGTTATGTTATACTAATAAAAGAGTTAAATGACTAAAAGGTCTTAATTTGAGCGTGGTAACCAGAGCTTTGTTGAGTTATTGGCTCCCAACTGCTCGAGTGGGTGGACGGGCCCCAACGGGCCAATCTGAGTTTTATTTCATTAGGCCCACTGCATTTTGGACTGGGTTGGACTGGGTCAAAACAGTTACGGGCCAAGAGTGGGCTTGGGTTGGGCCAGTCCAAGCCCAACCCGTTGACAGTCCTAAGCACCATGTCATTGAACATCTCCAACTCGTTGTCAGTCGCCAGACGGAGAATGAGAGAGAAGGAGAGCAAGCTTGAATGAAGGGGGTGAGAGAAAGAAAGGTAGAATCATTTGAAGGAGGGTCGGTATATAAAGATATCAGAAACTACAATGTGGTTGGTCGCGTGACTGCATTTGATGAGAACACAGCAGGGGTCACAACTGCGTTCAGAATGCATCACCTGACCTATCTACATTCAGACTTTGAACGCCCAAGACAGTGGGCACAAATACAGGCGCCTGCCAATGCTACTCGACGCACTACCGAGACACAATGGGTCAACCGACTGCGTTCATGACCAAGCAAAATGCTACCTAGCACTTCCAGTCAAATGCTATCAAACGACCAGCAAACCTTGATCGTGGTCTACTGACCAGCCGTGATAGAAAAAGCAACAAATTGAGAACGCAGCCCTCCATCGAACCACATTGATCAGAACGCAACAACTCAGGCAACCACGTTCAAGAACTCTCAACAAAAATCTCTAAAATGCATAAGATTAAGATCCTATGACTGGGTTATACAGCGGCCCCAAGCCCTCTAAAGGCTCACGTCAACACTAAAACCAATATTTGAGATCCAAAAAATCTAGGATGTTACAAATAATTTGACCATGTTACAATGTTAATAATACAATAATATATAAATAAAGTAGTATAGTTAATTAACATAGTAATAATATTATTATTACTATGTTAATTACAATACAAATGAAATAACATTATTACAACAAGATGTTATTACCAAGTTCAATTATTACAATATAATTCAAAAGAGCAAATGCATATCATTAATGGAGGAAAAATTAAGTTTAAATGAGGATAGAAAATGTGAGTATAACTCATTCCATGTTCTATAGGAAATGAGTTATCCCCAGTACAACTCCATTTTCGGGGATATCTCCGTCCCCATTTTCTATCCCTGTTCCCAGCTGCAATCGATGCCAAACAAATAATTGGCTTAATTTAACCCTATCTAATTTCTCTTGTCCCCCGATGCCAAACATTACCTGATGTCCTTCTCAATTAATATATATCTTATGGCCGAACAAATTAATCAAACTAATTTTTCTACGTAAATATAAGCACATCAAATTCTCGTAGTTAAATTGTTGTGGAAGAACACATGATGATTATATCCGTGCAATAGAGTTATTTTTGTATTTATATTATGCAATAATTAAGCTCATCTCTGCACGATCAAATCATGACATGTTGCTCCTTTAGAAAAAAAAAGGGGTAAGTGCCAGGTTAACCCATTTTAACTCTGGGTTAATACAACAAGTGGTTTGGAAATGTAAAAAAGTTAATTTGGGTTAGTTTGCTGACGAAGTATTAAAGAAAAGAGATAGAGAGTATAGGACAAGGATATTTTAGGTATTGCAAAAGATGAGTGTGAGGGTTAATCCTATTTTTAAACCAAAGCACAAAATGAGTTAGCACAGTTTATACCAAGCAGTTAACTCTATTGTTACTAAGGAAAAGACCATTTAACTCGGTCTAAAATTGTCCTTTGAGTTGGGTAGGATTAACTCTAACCCATTTACAAAGTGACATTTTGACTACACTAAGGGTGCACTTGTTTAGGTGTAAAATCTCATATAAGATAAAGTTTTTGGAAAAAAATTCATACAATAACTTATTTTATACCACTAAAAAATTAATCCATGAAATTCTTTTACTTAAAATTATAGATTTTGACATCTTTGATGGGATTTCACAAATCATTTTTCTGAATTTCTCTTTCATGTATGATCTTTATGAGTGTGACTAAAATCTCTACTCTCATATTTAGTGTCCGATATTTAGAACCCGATGACTAGCGTCGAGCACCGATCATCGTCCGGCGGCCTGCGCCCGGGGTCAGTAATTCGACGCTCAGCGTCCGGCAACTTAGCGCCCGACGTCCAGAGTCTATCGTCAGGATTCCGGTGGCTAGTGCTTGGCGCCCAACGTTCGGTGTCGGAGGCTAGGCACTCGACGTCCGACATCTGGCATCCGACGCCCGACGTCCGACGCTCGGTGCCCGGCTCCCAACGTCCGACGCCTGGCAGCCAATGCCCACCATCTGGCTGCCTGCAGCGCCTGACACCTTACGCTCGATAACCAACGATGAACAGTCAGCAATCGGATGGTCGACACATAGAACATTCTTTTTATTTTGGGCAAATTAATTAGAAGTCCATGACTGTAACAGGGAGGTCCTTACTGTAACAGGACTTAACATATACTGTAACAAGTGATAACACTTACTGTAATGAGTTACAGCTCTGTTAGGGAGTAACAAATAAGTCAAAAATATGATAGGGACTCCTAATTAATTTGTCTTTTTTTTTATATATATTTTTAATTATTTTTAATAAATATTTATTAAAAAATAAATACCAAAAATCTTTTAAGAAAAACTATTTACATAGGTGCCAAACATATAATTATATTTAATTTGTTATAAAAAATTATTTTTTATAATTTTTTTTAAAATATATTTTACAAACAACCAAATAAATTCTAACCTTCTACTCAAATTAGTTTCATTCAGCCCATGGCAAGAGATAACGCCGAACAAGAGAGTTGTTTTGCACTTAACCATTTTAAGAACGGGGAACAATGATCAACACTAAACCACGTGCAGTAGACATAACATCTGGTTTTCCTTGTTACACTTCTGGTGAGCATCTCGAGTTATCAAGTGCAGAGCCCATTAAGCTTGGTGCTGAAGCCCAACATTGTCTCACACTGTGATGATGGTTTAACCGAATACACAATTGAATTCAATCTCTACAAGCATCGGTCTCGATCGGTCCTGTATGTTTTTCTCATTGGTTTTATCTAATGCATCGCTCGCCAGCACCGCAAAGTTATTTATTTATTTTGTCATATTTGGTCATCAGACGCAAAATATTAATGCTTAAAAAAGATTCTATAATTCTTCTTGGGCCAAATAACTAGACCTTTTTTTTACTTTTTAAATTGTTCCATTGATGATTAAATTGTGTGAGCATGGACCTCGAAATAGAAAGTGATGAAACATATTTTTTCTTAAAAAATACAATTCTTTTCCATTTCAAAAAACTATAACTTCCGTGACTTATTAGCTCTTTTTTCTTTTTCCAACTCAGCAGAAGTACTCGGGAGAGTGGCGAATGCCCGTAATCTTTCTTTTAGTGCTCAACTCTGTTGTTATTAT
The DNA here is from genome assembly GCA_014218235.1 of Colocasia esculenta. Taxonomy (NCBI): domain Eukaryota; kingdom Viridiplantae; phylum Streptophyta; class Magnoliopsida; order Alismatales; family Araceae; genus Colocasia; species Colocasia esculenta. The sequence continues at coordinate 123,216,382 of CM024762.1, forward strand.
TATTATTATTATTATTTATAATACCATATATTTTAATCTAGTATTTGGTTTTCAAATGTCTTCGTAAGCCCCTATTGTTTCTAAACCGAAAAGCCCAATGGATAGTGTTATATTAAGCCCAATAGAGTGGTCCATTTAGGTGGCTAAGGCCTAATAAGTATTTAATTCATTAATTAAGGTAACAATAAACTTGTAATTAGAAAGAAGATCTAATTAAGATAAAACTTAGGCCCTCTAAGATATGTTTGAGTTACTTTCAACTTTTATATTGATTAAGATTTCCGTTCAACAGGTTGAAATTGTTAAATATTGAAGAAGGGTCAAACTCTAAGGCAGTGCTTTAGGAATCCTTAGGCAGTGGGTCGGCAATGGGATAGATTATGAGGGTGTTTTGACTATTTAGGAAGCTTTTGACTTGGTTTTGGGTTTTTAGCATCTTCTCCTCAAAAGTTGAAACCATATATATACATCTATATAAATTTGAGAATATTTGATCGGAGAAACGTGTTCGTAACATTAATACTCTACGGATTGTTAGTGTATCAGATTCTTTAACCGGTTATGCGAAAAAAAAAGATAACTTAATTTAATACTCCAAACAAGGAAAAAAATAAGTTGAAAATTGGACACTCTAAAAAATTTGAAGCATCAAATTTAAGTTATTCACATCAACTATCAGTTAATCAAACTAAATAGGCAAATACTCATAGTAAAACAAGCATGGCATCGTCATATATTATTGCTCATTAAAAGAAATATAATATTCATGCAATTATTATCTTAAGCTGGCTGGATCATAAACGCACATGCGCTGGATCATAAACGCTGGCCACATGCCACCATTTAAATGCACATGGGATGCAACATTAATTTAAGGGCGGCGCTTTGAGAACTTACCCGATTGATAAGCGAATAAACCATAAGATATTTTGGTAGGTCAAATAAAAATTTTTGGTTTATATCAAGGTCGGCCGTATCACCACGTATCGATTGATTTAAATTTTTCTATTATAATTCAGATCAATCCATATTATATCGATTGGTTGATTGAAAATATAAATTGGTCGACCGTTTTCTATTCACTAAACAAATTATGAGATTCGAATGTCAAAGTATCACTATGATAGAAATCGATTGATCTATTTTAAACTTTGACTTGCTAGACATTTAAAGACGTTCACTAGATAAATCGATCGATCGATAAAATAAAATCAACCGATCAATTTTGAACCTAGTAAATTGACGATGTCGCAACTGATCACAAACATTCTGACAAGCACCAAATTAACTATACCATTGCGATACAAAATAGTATGGCCAACCATGATTTATACACGACAAAATCAAAGTTGATTTGATACTCGAATAGAGAGGGGTGTCCTCTCAGACCTTATCTAAAAATGATAATTTTATTTCACCTCTCCTCCTTGATAAAAATATCACTCTCAATAATTTTATCAAATCAAATTTAAAAGAAAGGATAAAATAAGAAATGACTATACATAGATATCTTATTTTTAAATAAATTATTCAATTATCAAACCTACCCCCAAATAACATTAGAATTCGAGTGTTGGTTTACATGCAACCAACAAGTAATTTGGGGGGGGGGGGGGGGGGGGGGGATGTGTAGATGGGAGTGGGCTTGTCCTACCTCACAATGCCCAACAACCATTGGAACCCAGGGTAATGACTGAAGAGGAACCACGCCCACGCGGCGCCCACCACGAGAGAAAAAGAGGTGCCGTGCGCGACGGCGAGAGCCGTGCGTGGGACGCCGCCTCCTCCGACGACCCCACCACAGGGAGATTCCTCGGTCCCAAGCGGCTGGCTGGCCTGGTCCCAACGGCCAAGATAAGATTCACAGCGGGTCCCCGGCGTGTATACCGAGAAAAATATTATAATATTCTTATCATATCGTGCTCAGCTTCTAAACTAATATTTGATGTTGGTACTATCTGATGTATTCTCTCGTTGGCTAGATTGGCCACACCTGTCCCCGCAAAACGACAAATTTTAATTTAAATTAGATAATTTCTCAAGGGGAAGTAACCTCTGTGTCTCTCTCTTCTCTTCTGTTGCTCTATTATTGAGTGGAGATCGACTCCATCAATACCAAGGGGGGTGTTGGGTTTTTTTTTGTTTGACTCTCTAGGTAAAAAAAAAAAAAAAACGCAAAGGTTCCAAATAAAAACACTCAGCGCCCCTTTGTACTGATGGAGTCCCCTCCACCACTTTATTATTAGGGTCCTTGTTACGTGCACGATTCAGGCTTTTGCTGCGTGAGGCTGGAGGAATGAACTGACTTTGACATCGATGTATATAGTTTAAAAAGGAAGAAGAAATTTTAGGTGCCCGCAATCTCTATATATATGTTTAAGAATTGAGATTCCTACAGTTATTTAATATTTTTTATAAAAAATTTCTAAAAAAATTAGGGAAAAAATGTGACATAGGTACATGATCACCTTCATCATGTGGATCTGAAGATTAGAAAGGTATTCTTCGGACCGCTAGGTTACCCAACTAAAAAAATGATATTATAAAAATTAATGCCTATAGAGCACGTATAATTCCTGTCAGTAGAAACTTCAATGGATTAGTGGAAGGTGTCCGGCCACCTAATTCTTGGGTTTCTTCACATGGCGATAGCCCCTCACATGCCTAGCTCTTCCTTAACGTGCTAAGCAGCAAAGTTCCTTTGGGCATCTTGGAAATTAAGCTAGAAAAATAATCAATTAAAGATGCAAATTTAGGTTTGCCGACTTTCTAATCGATGAAAAGTATCGCAACTTCTCTGGGTGATGATCAAGTAAATTAAAAAGTAATTTATATATATGCGGTGAGAAATTTCTCTACAATTATCTTACTTTTCTCGTAATATATACTGTGAGAAATTATTAATCTTTTCCAGTTGTGAATCTTGCAAGCAACAACATCTTTTTTTGTTGAAGAAAAAATATTTAGTATAAAAAAACACTTACATTTCAGTTATAAGATAGAGCTTAAAATAGTTTAATGTGTCTTGGCAAGTCATTTTATGAGTCCAAATTAAAATTTGGGAGCCTACCTTAGAGTCCACCTCAAAATTTGATGAATTTTCTTCCAATTGAAATATAAGTGTGCTCTTATATAAATATTTCTCTTTATTAAAAGAATAACAACTAGATTATAGGGTATTGATCATTGTATGTACACTTCTCGATGATCTGATTGACTTTATGCCCTCCTCCATTACAACATATAAATGGTTATTGAGTTTGGTGGGTGCCATGACATCCCATTTAGCTAGTTAGGGACAAGTACATATATAGAACACGAGTTCCTTAATTATAACGTCTGGAGGGTTTAAATATGGAAGATTATATATTTTGATAGACCCTCCTTTTTTATTTACTTGAAGGGATCTTAAAGCTTGTCAATGCATAACAAGAATAGAGGATTTGTGGAGATAATCCGGGGAACAAAGTCGATTCGACAAGGCCCACACAAGGCTGTCATTGTTATCATGGCTTGGGGAAAAAAATAATTTCCATTTTGGAACATGTGGTGTAGAGGGGTCGGGGTACCCATTAACTCATTTCTGCTTTGGACAAGATGAACCTGCAGTTGTGATGTAGGAACCCACTCAGATAGTGAGAAGATATTTGCTCCATATATATCTAGGAGTGCTGCATAAATTATATATGCACTATTTTCTTATTTGTCCTGATAGAGTTGATGAGACAATGATAGGAATCCATGTCTGTATTTTGTCCTGATAGAGTTGAACAAAACCATATAAGCGGCGTGTCAAGGAATTCAAGTGAGAATACCCTTCTATATATGCCGGCAACCTTCTTTTTTAGAACATTCTAACACTTGTTATGCATGAAAATTGTGGCTCTACAGTGAGTGGGTATTAGGCTCATCTATATAGTAGCACAGTCAGACCGATTTGAAAACTGGATTGTTTTATCTAAGATAAGTAATCAGCATTTTATATAACCGTTTTCTTCATTTTTATCAATTTGATTGCAAAAGTTACTATTTTGGGATAAAATCTGCTACCCAATTAAACACTCTCTCCCCAGCTTGGCATGAACTTGTCCAAGGATTTTTTTTCTTTTTTTTTTTTGTGGGGGGGGGGGGGGGGGGGGTGGGTGGGTGGTAAATATTAAAGTACATAAATGAGCTGGATAGCCAGTCCCATCTCTTGGACTTGGATTAATGCTTAACTTGGCGGATAGGGCTCTATTCGAAATAATTTTGGTGTACCCAATCTGATATCTAAAAAAAAAAAAAATTGGACAAGTAAAAAGATTCTATTCATTACTCAAAAGGTTCATTACAAATACAAGATCATAAGCTTCAAGGACAGAGGGGGGGATGTTAGGGAGATCCCAGAAGCCTTGTACCCCTGAATTGATTGTTTGGTGTGCAAGAGTGGGCTGGCAAAGTAGCTTCACGAGGGGTAAAAGAAACTTGAACTTGAGGATATCTTCGTAGCAGATCCCTGCATTCCTCAATGACAGAGCTACATCTCCAGAGATTGCAGTTATTGTTATTAAGGGCCTGTATCACATTCTTATTAGCATCACTATGGATGTGGGTCCTGCTCTGATATAATTCCCATAAAATTGCTATGGCTTCGGCTTCATGGAAGAGGAGGTTTGAAACTTGAGTATCTGCACTTGATTATCCTCCTATCTTTGTCATTAGAATGAGACGTCCTTCCCCCGCTTTAGTCCTCTGAAGGCTGCATCCACAAGAAGAATGCATTCAGAGTTGGACTGGCTCTGCCTTCTGGTAGTCTCATCCAATTGGGGTCATTTGAGGCTCATACTGTTCCAGAAGGGTAGCTCTTGATAAGTCTTCACCAGTAGCGTTGGATATCCATTGTCTTGTGTTCAAAGACAAGTGAGCATCTAACCTTCCAGAGATTCCACATAATTGCAAACGTCTGCACATAAAATTATAGCATTTTTTATCAACGAAAATGGTATGTTGCTCCAGCCCTTTATTCTGTCTTGTAAGTGCTTATTGTACATGTTGAACCACCTTGTAATTTAAGTTGCTTGCAAACCAAAGTCCTCTAGCCTGATTGCACTGGAAAAATAGGTGGGATCCATTGTCTCCTCATTCTCCATGCAGATTGGACATAGCTTACTCAAGTGAGGACTAATTCTGGCCAGCCTGGATTGTGTAGGGAGGGCATTTGTCAGGGCTTTCCAAATGAAAATTATAATTTTGGGGTGGACTTTATTCACCAATTCAAGATGCCATAGTATGTTCCACACTGAGTGAGGGGTGGAAGAACCTGGAGCTAGTTTCCTGTCACAGAGAAATCTAATTAGGCAGATTTGGTGCTCATTTGACCAACCCTTAAGCATGTTGGTATTTGGATAGATCGAGCTATCCAAATACCAAACATGCCTAGCTCTGTGTCTTTCCATCCTAATAAACGTGCGCGTGTGCCAACATCGCACGTTTGTAGGATGGAAAGACACAGAGCTACGACATGGCTGATCTGGATGTACTGCCTAGCACTATTTGGAGATCGGCTTTAACCTTTGGCTGCTTCGGTGGGACGGAGAAGCAGAGATTAAAAAAAAAGGGTGGTAAGGTGGAGTTGGATAGGAAGATAGCTAACCTGTCTATTCAAAATAAAGTAAACTAAACAATGGGTTAATCTGTCTCATCTATTATATCAACAATTAATTGCATCCTTGAGTTTATACGGTTATGATCATTTGATATCTCAAACTATAAACAGGCTTATCCCGCGGGATATATAAGTGCGGGATAAGTACCTCTATCCCGCTATCAAAAAATACTGCTTCATGTGGTTTACATCCAAAAGAGAGAAGGTGAACTTCAGCAACAGTATACATTGTAAAAACGGATGTCGATTATACTTTTTAAAATTATGTAGAGGGTCTAACTCTGTTTTGTTGTCCTATAATTCCTTCATAAGAATTGTTAACTATGTGAGCACATGACATCGGTCACCATTTGCCCTCATATAGCTAGTTGTCTTCACTGCTACAATTGGGATAAAATGTAAGCTCTGTCCGGAAAAAGATCACCTAACAGGAGATTGTACTTGCCAGAAAAGATCGTACGAACACTTCTTTTGTAGATTATTTCATCTAACCTTTTAGTGTACCCTTTGATATATAATCTGGGTGAGACAGCAAGTCTAGCTATAGAACTGACTCAACTCAAGATTGGAGATTCCGGAGAGACACGAGATCTTCTGCAATGGTAGAGAGTTCACTTGTCATGGGGAAGCTGATCATCCTGAGCAGCTTATGGAAGTAGATAAGAGAGTGTGTTCAAAGACTCTCTTTTACACGGGAAGTTTTCTCAGAAGAAGAACAAACGGCTATCTCTTTCCTTGTCTCTCGGTGACAAATAAACTTATCTTTTCACCTTTTTTCGTTTTGATAACCATTTTATCCATCCATGGTTATCCATAGATGAGAGAGTGGATAGCTACCATCCTACTTTGACATCTCTGATGAATCGTTTAAACATAGATAGAGGTGGTTGGAGTGAGTTATAATACATGAATAACTCTATCCAGCACTTATCTCCATTCTAGGGGGTGAGATAACTTTCCTATCCATGGTTAGAGTAGTTAGGATGGGTTATAATCTCCATTAGTTCTTTTCTCCCAAACCAAATTAGGTCGGTGAGTGAGTTAATTAAACTATCGATCCGTGGATAACTTAACCATGCATGTGATACATAGATATCCTACGAAGATAAGAACGAGGACAGATACCGGTGCTCAAATTAAAAATCTGATCAATATGATAATAATATATATTTCGTATCCTCTCATTTGACTTAATTGGTTGGCCTCTTCCCCGTGAATACCACCGTGCAGAAGCCTGGTCGCGTGGAGATTCCAATACCTCACTCTCTCCCCATCCACCCGTCAAGATCGATGGCAACCGCTCCTTTTGGATGACATCAATGCCCATGTCCTATCCAAATCCCTCCAGATCTTTTTTTTTTTTTTGACATCAACAGATAACCCCTCCGATCACTCCTTATTTTTGGATTTTTTATTAATATTTAAGGTTTTTAAATAATTTTATTTTAATAAATATTTATCTAAATATATCCATCTTAAATTTATTTACAAAATTCCAGCTATTTTTTTTGCCAACGTTACAGACTTGTTACATCTCTTGTATATTTTATTATTTTTATGTCATGTCACCTATTTCATGGAGATAAGAGAGAGAGAGAGCTAGCACTCCTCACATCCCATCCATCTCACCACTGCACAGTGCCATCGTGCAGTGAGGTCACGACATAAGAGAGAGAAATAGAGAGAGAGAGTAGTGATGGAGAGAGAAGGAGATCGTAGTGCAAGAGAGAGAGAGAGAGAGACAAGGCACGTAAGAGAGAAAGAGAATCTGAAAGAAAGAGATAGCACTGAGAGAGAAAGCTCGGTGGGAGAGAGAGAAGTGCACAAGGTAGGGCTGCAAACGGGTCGGATTTAGAACCAGAAATACAAATTCCGATTCTGATTCCGATAACCAAAATATAGTTTCGATTTCGATTCCGATAAAATTAGAATGGTTAATTCCGATTCCGTTCTGATTCCGATAACATTACCGGAACCGAAATTCCGATAAACTAAGGTGTTTACCATAATTTTACCTTTTGAGTTTATGATAATTTATCGAAATAACCGATACCGATTCCGATTCTGATTATTTTTCAATTCCGATAGTTTATTGGAATATCCGATACCGATTCCGATAAACTATCGGTATCATTTTTCGATTCCGAAACCGATAATTTTTATCGAAATCGAGTCGGAATATCGAGTTCTGTTTACACCCCTAGCACAACGGGAGAGAAATGTATGCACGTGGGAGGAGGGAGAGAGAGAGGCACTAGAGGGGAGATGTGTGGAGAGAGACACACATGGGAAGAAGAAAGTTAATGCGCATTTGTGCAGTGTCTAGCGATCCTAACAAATTAGATTTTATATATATATATATATATATATATAGTTAGATGATTTGATTAAAATTTTAAATTTGGGAGTGGGGTTTAAAAATTCTAAAAAATAGAATTATGAATCCTACTCATTTTAAATGAATTTTGACTCATGCATTAAAATTAAAAAAAATAAATAATATCAGAATTGATTTTCTAAGAAGATGGTGTATTTTTAAATTATTTAAAATAAATATATTTATTTTATGTTATTTTTTCTTATTAAATTAGTTAATGATAGTAATTAACTTTGAGACAAATAGGACATATTCCAAAAGTGGGTTAAATTTCATGAATATTAATTTGATTAATTATTAACAATTAAATTGGTAATTTTGAACAATTCATATTTTGAAATCTAAAGGTGGCACAAGTGAGGTAGAGGAAGAAGATGGTGAGGCACACAATGACTCGTCGCACTCAAGGCAACACATAAATCGCATGTAACTTAAAATTAAATTTAGTCTATGTAGCTTACACATATTCTCTGCAACTTACCCTAATTTTGTGTAATTTATAGACTTTCAGTGTAGTTTACACTAATTAAGTGACACTTAATACAATTTTAATATAACTTACACTGATTCAATAACTTACACACTTTCAGTGTAGTTTACTTACATACTTTCTTTGCAGTTTACACTAATTTAGTGTAACTTACACAATTTCAATGTAATTTACACAATTTCTATATAGCTTACACACATTCTCTATAACTTATACTAATTCAGTAACACTTACATAATTTTAATGTAACTTACACTCATTCAGTAACTTACACATTTTCAGTGTAGCTTACTTACACACTTTTTCTACAGCTTACACTAATTCAATGTAACTTACACATGACTTACTGTAGCTTACACTAATTTAACGTAACTTACACACTTTCAGTACAGCTTATACTAATTCAGTGTAACTTACACAATTACATTCAATGTAACTTATATTTATTCAATGTAGGTTACACAATTTTTTTGTAGCTTACACTAACTCAGTGTAACTTATACACTTCTCTATAGCTTACTCTGATTCTGTGTAACTTATACAAATTCATTGTAGCTTACACACTTTGTACAACCATAAACAACCACTTAACATTTATTTCATCGACACAATCAAACACTAACATTCAAATTGCAAGGTATGTGTCAAAATTCATCTAAAATCAAGAGAATTCACAATCTTATTTTTTTCATAATTTTTTACCTTCAAAATTTAGAGTTTTAATTAAATTATCTAATTATGAGTATATATACATAACTTGATTCTTTAAGATTCCTAAGCACCGCTAATTTACAACATGGGTCCTTATGCACTTCTCTCTCTCTCTCTCTCTCTCTTCTCTCTCTCTCTCTCTCTCTCTCTCTCTCTCTCTCTCTTCTCTCTCTCTCTCGCACTACCATCTCCTTTTCCCTCCATCACTGCTCTCTCTCGATTGCTCTCTCTCATGTTGTGACGGCATTGCGCAACAATGAGATGGATGCGGCACTAGGAGTGTTGGTTCTCTCTCTATTTTCTCTCAATAAGGTGGGCGACATGACATAAAAATAATAAAATATAAAGAAGATGTGACAAGTTTGTACAATTGACAAAAAATAAGCATAGTTTTGTAATGGAATTTGGGGTTGATATATTTAGATAAATATTTATTAAAATATGATTATTTAAAAAAATTCCCTAATATATATTACACAATCACTACATCGATCCGAATACTTTTGTATTATATCCTCTATTATAAATTTTTTTTTATAAAGTAACTTATTGAACTCTCACAGAATGAGTTCATCTGATCAATACTGTGTCTAATTGGTGTCTATTGTTTGCATTTGTGTAGTCTAACTTCATAATTAGAAGGTAATTATCCAGTTAAAGTTGGCTCTAACTTTTAATCGATAAAAAAAAATGCATGACGCCATTTGCTTTGGGAAATTACGGATAATTCCGTTATGTTTAAGGCCCCGGAATAGGGTAAGATGGCCGGAGTGAGAACGGAGCTCTTTGTTAAGTTTAAAAAGAAGCAAAGTGTAATATCCTGTGTGTGGGGCCTTAGGTCCAGAACCTCTAATTCTACCTTTAAACGTTCGTTTCTGAACTTTGACACTCTATCTAAAAATAACCTTTTTACTTCATAATTATAACCATATTTAGTCACCATTCGATG